>JAPDVR010000006.1:9441341-10041341 GCA_026230005.1 Gila orcuttii
AACTACTTATTTACTTATTTATTATCTCTTTCAAAAGTAATGACATTTAAAGGTATTTTTACCCTTTAGATCGCTGTTTACACATAAAAAAAAAAAAGTGTTAAATTCTATAATTTATGTATGTATTTTTTTAAATGTTCTGATTCTGGAAAAAAAAAACAGTACAAAGAAGAAGAAAAAAAACTCCTATACCATTATGTTATCGGCTATTAGCTGCATTTTAATTTTTGTAATGTACCGATTAAATTAAAAAATGTCTAATATCGACTAATAACTGATGTTACAGATGCATTATGCTGATAGCTAGTATGGTACTAAAGTATTGTGTATTCATAATTTGTAGCATTATTTTCATTAATATTGAATATATCAGCTGATATATAATTTAGTTGTGTCCTCTTCAGTTCTCCCTTCAAAACACTTTTTATACAGGCTCTGACAGAGGACAAATAAAGAAACGCAAGCAGAAATATTACATTTAATTTCTGGTTTATTGTTAACTATTAGGAAACGTCATTTTAACTTTGCAGTATGATGTATGAGTCAGTTTCATACTTTTCTGAAAGGAAGTTATTTTTCTTTTCAGGAAAGGGACAATAAATAGGATTTTCCGTTCTGTGCTCATACCTAAAAGTGTTCTGTTGTCTATCTGTGTTGTTTTAGATTGCATCAAAATTGTCACAGAAAGGTCCTTGTGTGTGGCATTTACGTTTTGCCGCCCTGGAAACAAGCCCAGGGTCCCTCGATATATGTGTGTGTTTTTCCTCAGTCTCGCAGACACTCTGCTGTCTCTCTGAAAAGTTTGTCTGTGGCGCCAAGGCAGACAGACTATCCCAGCAGAGGTGGCAGAGGTTGCGTATGTGTGTTTAAGCGAGCAGGGCTCACATAACCGCTTCCCCTCAGGGAAATAGATGATAATCATGGCTGAGAAAAGAGATCGCCATGCCTCAGTTATAAACCTGTTTAATTGCCTGGAAAACGTGGGGTTTCTTCGTTTTCTTTTTCCTGATCCTCACTGTTCTTTATCCAAAGATTAAAGATGCTTCCGATAGTTGTGTAGGCGACTACCGTCTTTGGTTTATGTCCTATGCCTAATCCTGTACCTTATCAATTAGCTAAGTGAGTTTTGTTATTAGCTCCAGCTCCGGACGGCAGCTTTTGTAATTATGGGAGCGCTTGTGTGCACAGATGAGCCAGATATGGATACTTTCAGTGGGAATTGTATATCGAATCACAGTTATGAAGACATTTGCACCTATTTTTTCAGTCGTCACTGAAAGCAAAATACTGCACAAAGTGATTTAATGTTTAAATTAAACTATATGGAGTATGATTTTGGGCCAGTTAGATTTCACTGTGGGCTACACAGCATGTAACACGCCAAACAACTGACGAAACAACATTGCTGTTGTGGCTGGACAAAAACTCAAGGAAAATCTGATTTGTTGCTTTGTCATGTCACGGACACAATGAACATTGTGTTTTAAACTGTTGCAGCTGACATTAAACTGATTTATGACGTGAAGCTTAAAATGGTAGCATTGTTAAGAAGGGGTGCAAAAATGTGTGGTGCACCAATGAAAATTCAGTGCATTCATTACAGAATTAAATAATCAACTATAACAATAATTTTATGCTGTAATAAATTACGTTCATGTCAGATCCCAATTATGAAAAGCCACTACATCCAGACAGTGTTGTTATTTATTAACAAAAAAAGTAAAACTGTTAAATTGTTTTTGTTCATTAAAATAAAATATACATATTAGATGACAAACTTCAACTTTCAGTTAGTTGCTGAAGGTTTTTTAAGTTTAAGTACTAAAATAGCTAAAAAAACGTAGACTGAAATAAAAATAAATTAAAGCTTTAAAAAAATTAATAGTGACAAAAGCTCATTGTAAAATTAAAATGAAAACTGAAAATATATACTTTAATGAAACATTAACCAATGTGCCTTAAGCATATTTTTGAAAATAATAATGAATTGCAACCAAATATTTTGTGAATTATTCAAATTCTGACCAAAACATAATTTCATGTGTTGAATCATTTAGCAAAGAATCGATGTCAGAGCAAATATTGACATCCGTCATTGTTTGTATTGTAGAGTATTTTCCTTGAAAAGAAAATTTGACATCAATTTTGCATCTTATCACTGTGACTAGGTATATATAGCAGGCAATTAAGTAGAGGATTATACTGTAATCTTAATATATATGTATGTTTTGTGTAATAAAGGTTCTTGATCCAGAGCTGGAAGTGTCTGATCATGCGTTTCCTCCACCTTCCATTCAACCATCCACACCTAAGATTCAGGTACTTTTTCTTTGAAAATTTCTTTTTAATCCATAAATGTTTTTCCTCCTTCCTTGTGTAATCGTCAGCATCTGACATCAAGTCTAGAAATGCGATTGTTTTTTTATTGATGTTGATTCTTTTATGGTGGTCGTGACATTGCAGGAAGTGATTGTTTTACGAGAGTGTCATTGTTTGGTGTGTGTTGTAGGATAAAGAGATGCGCGCTGTCTTCCTGTGGCTGTTCGCGCAGCTCTTTCAGGGCTATCGATGGTGTTTGCATATAATTCGCATCCACCCTGAACCCGTCATACGCTTCCATAAGGTACTGGAGACCCCCGAATTCAATTTCACACAGAAAAAATGGTAACACAGAAGCATGAACAGACCAAAAAGCATGTTGTTTTTTCTCCAGGCTGCATTTTTGGGGCAGAGAGCACTAACTGAGGATGACTTCCTGATGAAGGTGCTGGACGGCATGGCCTTTGCCGGGTTCGTGTCTGAGCGGGGTCCTCCGTACCGAGCCACGGACCTGTTTGATGATGTAAGTCATGGGTGTACTGACATCCAATAGGAAATTGAGAAGGATGCCTTCTCTTTGTGTTTTACAAGCTGTCTGATCTTTCTCCCTCATTTCCTTTCACTGTAGCTAATAGCCAATGAGGTGGAGCGCATTCGACAGGAGACAGGAAATCCTCATAAAGTGATGAAGCATGTTAAGGAGCTGGCGGAGCATCTTTTCAAAAATGTACGTTTTTCATGTGTCGTATCTGCCGTGCACCATGTCTAATTTGTCGCAACTTTAAAAATAAAACATTTCCATGTCAAAATTAAAACTAAAACAGGTTTTTCGTCTTTTACTATTGTTTTACACACTACCTTTTATTTTTTTACAGCAATAAAGAATATTTGCAGTTAGGAATGCGTAATATATCAGTACAATATAAGTTATCAGCCAATATTTAAAAAATGATTAGTGTTTTCTCTCACTTAAAAGGATAGTTCACCCAAAAAATTTTGTTGTTGTTGTTCTAATGCCATATGTTCTTTCTTACTTTTATGGATTATACCTTTTAATGTTTATCAAATTGATTAATTATTTTAATTCACTAATAATTGAATCGTTCATTGTAATTTTTATTGTAAATCTCAAAATAAAGATTAATTTTCCATAGGTACATTACAGTGTTGTAATGTTGCCATTAATTTGCAACATTTACATTTGATTCAGTGTTTTAAATTTAGCATAGCATTTTAATATTGACATTTATTAAAAATAAATTAAAATATAAATACATGTTACATTTTTTAAATTATGTTATAATATTGTAAGACATGAGAATTGTCATAGTATCGGTCCATAGTTATTTGTCAAAATTTTGTTAAAAACTCTCTAAACACAAGTTTGTCTGTTTTTCTGTCAGGAAAACCCATACCCAGCAGTGACCATGCACCGAGTTCAGAGGACAGCTGAAAACGTTCTGCACCGGCTACCAAAGTTTGTTTTCCCTCACCTGGACGAGGTCTCCGTGCAGCTCTTTATAGACCACGCTACAGCAAAACTCAACACCGCCCCTCCCGTGGTCAAGGCCGAACTGAAGGGCATGGTTCCATCCGGACCTCCACTGGGTGAGATTGCAAATCCAGTGCTCAGTTTTAATCTTCAAATCAACTAAAACTTATCACACTAATCGATATATATGTACACAACTTTGTGCTAATCTTAATAAAGCCTTAATTGGTTATAAAATGTTTTTATTTCTCGGGCTTCTAGCTGACATAGTGGACAGGAACGGGAATGTAATGGCAAACAGCGCCCGGAGGTTAGAGGTGGTCAGGAACTGCATCACATATATTTTTGACAACAAGATGCTGGAAGCCAAGAAGGTGAGAACCTCTTATAAACATTGGTAAGGCTTTTCTGTTTAGGTGCCCCTATAATGCTTTTTTAAAGGTTGTACACTAGGTTTAAATACATCCAAGGTCAAAAAACACTTTTAATTTGCTCATAATATACATGGCAGCTTCGCCTACATCTCCTAAACACCTCCTTTTACTCAGCTCTAATTGGTCAGATGGCCCAGTCTTTTGTGGGAAACGTCCATTACCATATCTGAATTTCAGCTCCAGAGGCTTCCTCAGCACTTGCGTACACAGTGATACGAACAGTAATGATGGCGTCGGTTTCACTGTATCAGTTCCAGCTCGGGTCCTCATCCTTTGGAAGCGCAGGCAAAGTGGATTTGCTTTCTCAGGACAGAAAGCAGTGTTTTCTCGACATTTTGACAACACAAACCAAACACTTCCAGTCTCTGCTACAAGTACAGTGTTTGAGGGCGGCGGATCAATGTAGACGTTGTTTGCGGGCGGCCAATGAAGACCATAGGCTGGCATTATGCAAATTAGTTACAAAGCTATGTAGGTTCATGTAGGACAGAGGTCTTCAATCCTGCTCCTGGAGGGCCACTGTCCTGCAGAGTTTAGTTCCAACCTGCTTCAGCACACCTGCCTTTGTATATTCAAGCGATCCTGAAGAGCTTGAATTGGTGTGTTTGATTAGGGTTGGAACTAAACTCTGCAGGACAGTGGCCCTCCAGGAGCAGGATTGAAGTCCTCTGATGTAGGAAGTAAGACTGGAATTACCAACGACTCGTTTCAGGCAGTTCAGAATCAATTATTTTGGGAGACAATAATGCCCATTTATCGTGCACTTTGATCAATAGAACTTTGCAGACCGTTTACATTCATAAACAGCTATTACACATGATATGAAAGGTAATATCCGAAAAGCATAATGGGGCACTTTAAACATAAGCCAGATTTATGGTGTTTGTTTCAGCTGACGCTTTTATGATCTCAATTTAGTACATTGTTGTGTGTGTTAACGTGCTTGTGTGTGCAGTTAATGCCGGCGGTGTTGAGGGCGCTGAAAGGTCGGGCGGCGCGTGTTTGTCTGACCCAGGAGCTCAACCTTCACGTGCTGCAGAACAGGGCCGTTCTGGACGACCAACAGTTCGACTACATCATCCGTATGATGAACTGCACCCTGCAGGTAAATCACAGGAATATGCTTTAACAGCAGACTTTCAACAAATCAAATACAGAGTGTTTATGGGTATTTCTCGGAGTGTTGTGCTGCAATAAGGAAGTGGAATAAATGATGTTTTGGTTCAGTTTATGATTGTTGTTGATCATCTGTCATCATTATTGACCTCCATAAATTGTGTTATACAAATGTTTTGATGTCGGCAGATAAATGCTTCTATTTTTATCTTCAGGATTGCTCACATATGGATGAACATGGGATTGCTGCTGCACTCTTGCCATTGGTCACTGCCTTCTGTCGGGTGAGTGAATGCAGGACTTTTAAGTACAATAAATATATATGGTTAGCATAAACATTTTGTAGATGCCTAACGGGCGTTTCACACCGCAAGCGTCAGCGGCGCGTGAGCAGCGCATATTTTTTCCGGCGTACATGTTAATCAATGAGTGCATTCACACTGCAAGAAGGAGCAGCGCGTGAGCGTCAAGCAGGAGCGTCGCGTGAGCAGCAGTGAAGAGGGGGTTTCGGCTCCGAGTCTATTTTTGCTGCGCTGCTCACACTCAATTAAAGTGAAAGCACACTTTTGATGGACAAAATAAATTTGATTTCACACAGAAAGTGCCCAAAATGCACAGAATAAGCATGTCTAGTGAGTTTTAACAAGAACTGGAGTAGGCAAAAAAAAGAAAATTAAGACTCAAAAATATTTATAAAAGATTTAAGCTACACATTTAAACTTTTTTTTATTTATTCAGTTTGGGTGAAAGTATGGTGTATTATAAAAAAAAAAAAACTAAAGTAAACTAGCCAGAAAATATTATATATAAACTTTCTTTTAGTTTATGAAATACACAGACAGCTACATAGGCTAGCACAACCCAGATCAAACCCGAGTGTGCGGTTTTGTGTGTGTGTGTGTGTGTGTGTTTTTTTTTTTTATCCACGGAGTTTGCATTCTTGTAAACGTATCGAAAATATGCTATGACTGAAACGACAAGATTGGAGCTGTTTTCTTGGTTGTTTTGTTTGTTTACCATTTATGGTTTACCAACTTCTAAAATCAAATTTATAGTTGTCTTTGTAAATAATTGTTCGCTTATATGTAGCTTTGGAGCCGCTACTGTGATGCTGTACAAACGCTTCCAGTGTGAATACTCTCGCGCGTCTGCAGCTGCAGTGACGATGTAGTTACGCTGACGCGCTGCTCAAGCGCCGCTCACGCTTGTGGTGTGAAACAGACGTTAGAATCTCAGGAGTTGCAAGAGAACAGTTGCATTTCTGGGATGAATGACTAATCAATAAAAGACAATAAGAACATAAAGATGGAGGATAAAATTGTTACATTGCTATTAAATATGTTAGCTAAGTACTCCGTAGACAAAGTAGCTTGGATTTCAGATGAATACAGTTTATAACATTAGTTTACAACATGCAGTATTTGTGTTGTTGCTTAGCTTTAAGCTAATTGGAGCTTAAATATAATAAAATATTTTAAACTTAAATTAATATTTCACATGCAATTAGTTGTTTTGGTAAATAGCCATATAATAAGTGGGATAATGTGCAGTGAACTTATTTTGTTATAGTGACTAGCCAACTGGACATATTTGGTTCAATATTTGTGAAAGTTCAAAAGTGTTTGAGTGTCTGTTATGTAAAGGTACTGGATAAAAGGTGGATTTCCTCTGACTTCAGCATGTGAGTTTACTGGGTTTCTTTTTGTGTTATACAGAAATTGGGGGGAGGCATCACTCAGTTCGCCTACAGCTGCGTTCAGGAGCACATGGTGTGGACGAATATGCAGTTCTGGGAGGCCATGTTTTACAGTGATGTTCAGAAACACATCCGGACCCTGTACCTGGAGAACGGCGAGGAGGGAGACGCATCCACCCCTGTAATATTTTATTTGATTTTATTTGATAGAATTTTATAGAATTTTAATAATATTTTTTATTTATGAAAGTTATTTAAAAGTGTTGCCTTTAATTTTAAGAAAACGTTACGGTTCAAAAATTTGGAGTCAAAAGTGACAGTAAAGACATTTATAATGTTACAAAATATTTATATTTTATATATATGCATTTGAACTTTCTATTCATCAGAAATTCCCCCACAAAAATGGATCAGTGTTATAAGATAATTCTTATTATACTGTAATTAAAAAATGTTTCCTGAGCAGCAAATCATCATCATATAATGATTTCTGAAGGATCATGTGACACTGAAGACTAGAGTAATGATGCTGACATTTCAGCTTTGTCATCACAGAAATAAATAACATTTTCATAATATATTAAAATAGAAAACATGTAAAATATTGTTTAAATTGTAATAATATTTCACAATATTACTTTTTACTGTACTGTTGATCAAAAAATGCAAACAAAATATCTTACCAACCCCAAACATTTGAATGGTAATGCATGTTATTTGTTTTATGTTTAAAAATGGATTTTTATAAGGTATATTCTCTTTTACTGCTGTCCTTTGCATTTGACCTTTGACCTCTGCATCTTTCAGGAGGTGGAGGGCATGGGGGGCCAGAAGCAGCTGAGCGCCCTGGACTTGGCATCAGAGCAGAGCCGTCTATGGCCCACGTTGAGTAAAGAACAGCAGCAGGAGCGCGTTCAGAAGGAGGAGAGCACGGTGTTCAGTCAGGCCATTCACTATGCCAACCGCATGAGCTATCTTCTGCTGCCGCTCGACACCAGTAAAAACCGCCTGCTCCGCAACACCGGCCTGGGAGATGTGGAGAGCGTCAGCAACAGCTACGTCACTAACAGGTGTGTGCTGCTATGCTTGGGCACAACAAGACGGTTTGAAAATAACATAACATAACATAGTAAAAAGTAAAATAAAATAAAGAAAAATAAAATAAAAACTTGTAGACCACTAACTGCTACATCACAATAGTGCTTGAAAAGTCCTTGAAAGTCCTGGAATTTTATTTTACAGTATCTGCACGAACCCCCACCCAGAAAACACACACACAAAATCAACAAATTACACACAAAAAAAGAAATAAAACAAATGATATAACAAAAAGAAAAGTAAAATAAAAAATAAATTAAAACATTGTAGACCACTAACAGCTACATCACAATAGTGCTTAAAGTCCTTGAAATTCCTGGAATTTAATTGTACTTTTAAATTTAAATTTAATTAAATTTAATTTAATAAATCAATGAAAATATGTAACATAAAAAGTATAATAAATAGTAAAGAAAAAAAGAGAAATTGTCGAGAACTAACAGCTACATCACTAACAGGTGTTTGCTAGTGTGTCTGGGGATTTGAAAATAAAGTAAAATAATAAAATAACAAAATAAAAAGTAAAATTTAAAGTAAAATAAATAACTAATTTTGTTTTTCATTCGTCCAGTATTGCGGGCAGCATGGCAGAAAGCTACGACACAGAGAGCGGCTTTGAGGATGCCGAAAGCTCGGATGTTGCGAACTCGGTTGTTCGGTTCATCAACCGTTTTGTTGACAAAGTATGCAACGAGAGCGGCGTCACCAACGAACACCTGAAGGCCCTTCATACAATGATACCAGGTAAAACGACTTTCTCAGACAATGCAGCCACCCGAACGGGTCTGAACAGTGCTATATTTTTTTTCTTGTTTTTTTGTTTTGTTTTTTAAAACGCTCGTATACTATTGTGTTTCTCTTTTAGACATCGTTCAGATGCACATCGAGACATTGGAAGCTGTTCACAGGGAGAGCAAACGACTGCCGCCTATCCAAAAGGTAACCAACTCAATTTTTTATGTTCCGCTGGGCAGGAAATGCGGTGTAGAAAACCAGGCAGATCCACCCACATACCACTTCAACCCCTCCACCCTTGAGTCAGAGTGCCACGTCAGGTACGTTTGCTTGACGGCACTGCCTCACTGACCGTGGCCCTGAATGATGCATGCTGGTCTTATTGGCCTGCTGTACTGAGCACACTTTAGACTGATGTGCTGCCATGCTTTCCTTTAACACATAGGTTTGATTTTATCGTAGATCCTGGTGCAACATTACCATAACGTCCTAGCAGAATGCTCTAACAAAACCTTCATGGTTTATTTCATTTGACATTTCCTATGTATTGTATTGCACAATCCGCTCTAATCTCAAAGCAGTCTTAAAGGGATAGTTCGCCCTAAAATGAAAATGATCTTCATTTATTCACGCTCATTTTGTTCCAAACCGGTTTGACTTAATTTTATTTTATTTTATTTTATTATTCACCTTCATTGTATGTTAAATTATTAAATTAAAATAATCTTCATTTACTCACCCTCATGTCATTGGAAAATCTGGTTAACTTTTTTATTTTATTTAATTTTATTTATCTATTTATTTATTTATTTATTTATTTTATTTTATTATTTACCATCATTGTATGTTAAATTATCTTCATTTACTTATTTATTATTCACTGTATGGAAAAGAACACCTAAGAAAGAAAGTCATATGGCTGTGGAATAGAATAAAATTAATCCTTCTGAACTATTCTTTTAAATGCCCATCTTTTATCGCAATGGCAGAACTGCGCAGTGAAGTGTGGTAAAGACTTTGCAGTGTTTTTTTTTTTTTTTTACTTGACTATTTTCACTCCACTGAGTACTTAAGAAAAGTACTCTGTGCTGGAGAAGCCAGTCATGCATCTTTCATCACTCATTGCCTAGCAACCAGTGCTGTCACGGGACACCAGCATTGAACACTTTCCCAAGAACTCAACTAAGAGTATGAATGGACCCCATCTACTGTACACCTCTAGATAGATTGACTCAAGATCGCTTCCCGTTACGAGGACACATTCCTCTAAAAGACAGTAGATAGTCATGAGATCTGTAAATCATTCAGAATCTCAGCATCGAATGTGGTGAAACTTGCTCTTGCTGAAGCGCCTGGAGAGTATTCTGGGTCAAGGAGAGCACTGTATTTTGGCCCATAATGCATTTGTTTATTTAAAAAAAAAATAAAAAAAAAATGCTAGCATCAGTTAAATAAACATAGGCTACTTTTCCCTGATGAAAATGTAGCTTCTGGCATTTCTGGACTTATGAAATTATATTAGAAGAACTGTGGGAATGAAAACATTGTTTTACAGAATGTTTTAGAATCTGAATTCTAAATGGACTTATCCAAGTATCCCATGCTTTATGCCAACGTGAAATCCAAATTGACCCCATTTACTTTGTAATGCACGTCAGTCCTCCTATTGTGCATGATTCATCTGTGCACATTAGGGATCATTCCGAATTCGGAAAGGCACCGAAAATGAAAAACTCTTTCTACGGAGCCCCTAAAGGGACATGGTTAGGCTTGCTTGCTGTACATCATGATTTCACTTATCACGTGAATACATTAAGGAGAGATGACTGACAGGATGATGGTGGAGGATTTGGTGCGTAACAGATCCTGAGCATCATTGAGAAATACCTTGTTAAATGTGTGATCAGTCAGTACCGCCGTTCCCCTTACACAGAGTACGCGTGATCACGAATTCGATATATCATATTGATAACCCGCAAATTATATACAATATAATTACCCAACTTACCCAATATTTCAAAAATATTCCAATTTAAAAAATCTAATAATTTGAGAGTTAAGATTAAAAAAAGTAAATCATTTAATAAAAAAAATTAGATCATTTTATACATCGGTAATTTAATTTTAAAAATGGTAATTCGATTAAAAAATGTGGTCAAGTTAAAACAGGTCATTTGATAAAAAAAAAATATATATATATATTTTAATTCCAGTTCTTGTTAATATAGTTCGCAGTAATATAATTAGTGCTGTCAAATCGCATCATATATATAAATATGTGCGTATGTGTATAGATACTGAAATACAACGGTACACATACATATTCTATATTTACAAACTTTTATGTTAGATGCGATTAATCGATTTGACAGCACTAAATGGAACATAATGATATATTTGGAAAAGAAGGGTTACCCTTGAGGATCTGTTCAGATGCTCTTATGGTTGTTCTTATTTTGGATATGTAACGCCCACATTTTTCATGATCTAATCAGTTCCCATAGATAGAATCCGTCCCACTCGATTGAATATCCTGTTTTACTCGAAAATAAGTCACCTTATAAAAGCAGTCTCATGTTAAGCCAAAGCTTTCTCTTGAATTTGGACTGACACGTCCTCGTTAAGCTGAATGTGTTTGTACATGCTCAACTCCATTAACCTTCAGAAATATCACACCAACTGAGAGGAAGTGCACCTTTGCTGTGTGCTGTATGTTTTTGTGATTTGAATGATCTGTTTCCTCCAGTTCATGATATGGTAAAGCATTATGCATGCTTGATGTGAAGTGTGGAATGAATTTTACATTAGAGCTATATGTATGTGTACATATATATATACTCGTTATTTTCCTTTTTTGCTTTCCTTAATTTCTTTTTATTTACGTCTCCCTTCTCTCGTTTTCCTCTTTATTTTCTTCTGTCTCCAGCCCAAGCTTTTGAGACCAACTCTCCTGCCCGGTGAGGAGTTTGTGATGGACGGCATGCGGGTGCACCTCATAGCAGATGGCCGAGAGGAAGCCACGGGCACGATGGGTGGTCCGCCTTTGCTGCCCGCCGAAGGAGCCATCTTTCTCACTACCTACCGGCTCATCTTCAAGGGCACACCCACCGACCCGCTCGGTACGCTCCTATTGGTCATGCTTCTCACTGGGATTGAGTTTGTTCTTGTTCAGAGCAGCAAGTCTCTGCAGTCATGCTGTTGGTCATGAATTATAGAAATTTCATCCTTGTCTCAGCTAATTTTCTCAGTTTAAGAGATGTAGGGCACTTAACTTGACTCATTGAGCTCACGCTGTGAAGTTTGAAAATGGAAATGAATACAAAAAGCCTTTTTGGAGGTGCAATTAATGTTGCCGTACGTGTTTGTATTGTGCAGTTGGAGAGCAAGTGGTCACCCGCTCTTTCCCCGTCGCCTCCCTCACAAAAGAGAAGCGGATCTCTAATCTTAATCTTCCCATGGATCAGTTCATACAAGAGGGTCTCCAGCTGCGTTCCTGCACCTTTCAGGTATTCAGCATCACCTGCCTTTCATTTTGCTCCATTACTAAAAATATATGAAATTAAGTGCACAAAAACCCTTCATTTAATACAGATTAATATTATATTACATTCGTAACGTAATTTAATTTGATTATTTCACTCATGAAAGTACAGCTCAAAATCAAATTCTCCAAAGCTGTTCACAAAGCTTATGATTAAATGTCATATTTAAAATCTCCCATGAAATCTGACAACAACGTTATTGTAAATCTTGTTTCTAAACGCTCAAATCATGATGAAAAACTGCATTTTTCAGGCAGGACCAGCATAGTAATGACTTCACCATCTTTATATATCTATAAGTCTTTAGTATTGTTTAGATGCCACAAAAAACTCAACTGACCATGTAGATAATGCTTATTTTAAAATATTTTATTTTTATTTATTTGCGATTCAGTGGCATGCTAATTGATCAAGCCTTTATTCTTAGTTATTTCAATCTTTCTCCTCTCTTGTAGTTGATGAAGATCGCCTTTGATGAGGAGGTAGCGTCAGATCTTGCTGAGGTGTTCAGGAAGCACATGCATAAGCTCAGGTACCCACAGCATGTCCAGGGCACGTTTGCCTTCACTGTGGGTCAGTCTGCAAAGCTGGTGGTGGAGCACAAGACCAAGGACAAGAACCAGTCGCTAAAGTAAGACCTGAATGGATGTTAGTCTAGGATGGAAAGATCTTGCCCTTTAAACAACACAACTCTTAGTCTCAGCACATCATTTCTGTTTTTACGGCCATTTTTTCTCACTCACATACATGCTTTCCCGGTCCAGCCTCTTCCAGTTTGGGTCAATCGTCCCAGTGCCATAAATACAAACAGAACGAGAGGAAATGGCAAAGAAATGGCGTGTGGTAGCCATTAATTATTTGGCAGTGGAAATTTTGAAAGCTATCCTGCATTAGCAGCAAAGTGATGCCATGACAAACTCAAATGCGGTTCTTCGCTGCTCTTGAAGGCAGAACCAATTATCTTCAAACTCTTTTAAGAGCTGCTTTTAGCGTTTTTGAAAAATGCACCATGACAACAGCTCAGACATGTTATGTATTTAAATGGTGAGTTTTCCCTCTAGGCTTGGATAGAGCTTGATATTAAAATGTTTGAGCTGCTTTTTCTTTTAGAACTCTGTCTAAAAACCTGGTTAAGACCGCAAAGAGGACCATTGGGCGTCAATATGTAACCCGGAAAAAGTATTCCCCACCGACCTGGGAAAACCGCAGCAGTTTGCAGTCAGAGTTGGATGAGGATGAGATCTCTGGTGAGATAAAGACAAAAACACACACTTTTATTCATTTACATTTTGAATAATGATTGTGATCACCAACACGTGATTATGCATTATAATGCAACTTCCCTGACTGAACAGTGTCTGAAGAGCCGGACCAGAGTTCGCTCACGCTTTCCTCCACCATCCGCTCGTCGGACCGCCAGACAATGAGTAATGTGGTTGAGCGGGCCTGCTGTCGTGACTACCAGCGTTTGGGACTGGGAACTCTCAGCAACAGCCTGACACGCTCCAAAAACGAACCCTTCCGGATCTCCACTGTCAACCGGATGTACACGGTCTGTCGAAGGTCAGTCCCAGAATTCCCAGAAGCTAAAGTTCAAACGCTGTTAACCATTGTATTAGCGTAGTATTTATGTCTTCATCTCATTGCTGGTCTGTCCGTGTGCTTCAGTTACCCAGGGTTACTGATCGTGCCTCAGAGCATCCCTGACTCCACCATCCAGCGCATCTGCCGCTGCTACCGGCAGAACCGTTTCCCTGTGGTGTGCTGGAGGAACTCGCGCACCAAAGCTGTGCTGCTGCGCTCGGCCGGCCTGCATGCTAAAGGCGTCGTGGGCTTCTTCAAATCGCCCAATGCACCCAGTGCAGGTCAGAGCCAGATGCAAATTTTAGAGATTAAAATGGCCATTCTCTCTGTAGTAATTGTTTATATATATATATATATATATATATATATATATATATATAATATTTTTATTATTATTTACAGGGATTAAAGTTCTCCGTCGCTACGACGGATTTCCGTTAATTGCAGCGAGTCTATGACGGATTTCCGTCAATTGCAGGGTTCCCCTCGGTCCAAAATGTCTTAAATTCATTTTTCATAATTTTAAGGCCGTAAATAGGCTTTCATTTCTCAAATAGTGTGATAAATGTCTTAATTTTAGTTTGAATAGGTCTTAAATTAAGGAAAGACGAGGTGTATTCACCCTGCTGAGGGAGATGTGATAAAGCCTGGATTGGAGCGAAAGCACGTTCCTCTCTCCACTCTAAGCATTCTGTAATCACTTCGCTGATGGTCCATTCCGGGGTTTCAATTCCCGCTCACGGCAAAACTGCTCAGTGTTCACTCAATTTATCTTAGTTTTGGAGAAGTGCATGTCAGGCTACAGCTGGTTTGCTGCGGTCCGAATCCGAGCGCGTTTGTTCCCGGCGCCCCCCGCAGCGTTGGTCTGGTTTCACACTCAATTTGATTCTATCGAACCCTGGTGCGTTTGCGTGCATATTACGTCATCGCAAACGTGCACTGCGCATGATAGAAAATAGAACCCGGGTCAATATTGGCCGTTTCTCAATACCAAGTACGCAAACTTCGGACTTGCGTCCTTGGTAGTTCGGACTTGCCAAGTTCGACTCAGGAGAACGAACTCCCGAGGACGAGAGAACGCGAGTACGGTTGTTCTGCAAAATGGAACAGCGCGTTCTTGATCGCGTCACTCAGCACGCTCTGGCTACACCTGTTATCTCTTTATGTATATTTTAGGCAACAAAAAAACGAAATATGGTATCAAATACAACTCTGCCTCTTTTCCCATCAACAATAAAACGATAAAACACCTCTTTTTATAAATGAACATATTATCATAAACATATTAATGGCCACACAAATGTGGTTCAGGCAACGCACATTGATTATCTTCACTGCATACATTTATAACAACACGAAATATAAAACACAACCCTGCTTCTTTTTGTTTTCATTTTAAAAATATGAAACATTATTGATCATTAAAACTGACATTTAACAAACAGAGACAGGGTTGTATTGTTTTATTTTATTATGCATGTACACATACAGTGAAGAGAATGCATAGTAAAATATATATAAAGAATATTTTATATATTTTAGAATATATAACATTACACAACCCTGTCTCTTTTTGTTAAATGTCAGTTTTAATGATCAATAATATCCAGTATAAAAGTATAAGTAGCCTAATAGGTAGGCTATAAGAAGCTTTACAATGAGAAATAAAGAAAACAATTCAGTCAAACATTAGTCAGCTCTCTAATAGGCTACAAACTTAAAGTTAAATAGCCTAAATATATAAAGTTATGAAACTTCACTTTGCCCTCAGCCAAAACGATTTGCCATGGAACAAACTATATATTAATATAGTTTAGCATTGTTTGATCTTATAAGATAAATAAAAACATGCACTGAAAAGTTATGTAGATGGTTGATTATTTGTCAAGCTAAGTAATTTGTTTTCATAGGTTAAAATAGCTTTTAAAATACGCAAACTGGCAATATTAAAGCGGTTTAAAACATCTCCCCTTAAAACGCTATTGGTCTCGACTATTTAAATAAAGTTAAAGGAATATGACTTGGCCTGAAAAAGTCAGAAGATTTTTTTTCACTTTAATCCCTGTATTTAATATTATATAAAAAAATAAATATGTATATGCGTGTGTGTGTGTGTGTGTGTGTGTGTAAATATTTTTTTATGAGTAAATCAGTGTTAATTTAGTATTTATTATTATTTTCAATTAGCATTTTCATCGTGTAAAGGATAACAATCATCTTTGATATCTTGTCAAATCCAGATCCAATGAGTAATTTTTACTCATTTTGTTATGTGCTTTTGTCTTTTTTTTCTTAATTTTTCTATTTAGCTTTAATTTATATATATATATTTTTTTTTATCAATTTCAGTTTTAGTAATTTTAGCACTTTAACCTAAACTTTTTATTTCGAAGCAACATTTATCATCTAATGTTATAATTTAATTTATTTCAGCTTTATTTCAAATAAAGTTTTAATTTTAATTAATTGTAACAACGCTGGTAAATGCATATTACATTCATACGTAAGCATATCACATTATAGGCCTTTTATGCGTTTGGCAGTCACTTTTATACATTCAAGACATGCATTTGATCAGTTCATGCATTCCCTGGGAATCAACCTTATGACCGTTGGCATGCTAGCACTGCTCTTCTGTTTGAGCTTCACGGTTTAAGCCCAGCTCCCTAACCACTACGTCACATTTACATGAATCAGATGAGCACAGGAAGAGACGAAACAGAATATATTGATGGAATAAAACACAAATGCAGTAAATAATAAAAAAAAGAAAGTAAATGCAGCTGTGTTTGGTTTCAGGCCCGTCCCAGGCCGACTCCACCAGCCTGGAGCAGGAGAAGTATTTGCAGGCCATCATCAGCTCCATGCCCTCGTACAGTGAGGCCAGCGGGAGGAACACACTCAGCGGCTTCACCTCCTCACACATGAGCACCTCAGGTCAGACTGGGACCCTAACCTTTAACCCTAACCAATACTAATCCTCACAGGCAATGTCAGACAATTGGATTTTATTTATTTATTTATTCATTTATTTGACATGGACATTGCAATTAAACATAGTACAAGACAAGTCTGTAACTGATGCTATGCAAAAAGAGTTTATAGCTATTGCTAATTTTCAACTCCAGTCCATGGTTGGACCTGTACACTACAACATTTGCTATTTCATCTTAAAAACATCCCTATAAACACACCAAATGAATCACTTACATACACAAACAAGTTATCTACAAATGGGTACATTCCTGTTTCGATTTCATCCAAGACTTAACTAGAGAAGTAAACAGTTTAAGCTCAGTCATGGTTTTAAATTCAGTGGGTAATGAATTCCACAATTTTGCACTTTTATATGAAAAAGTAGACTGACCAAATGAAGTCTTACGGTTCGGAACTATACAGTTGTTATTGATAGAGCCTCTGGTGACTCTATTGATGCTTTGTCTCTGCACAAATGAACTGAGTGGCTCAGGTGCTATATTATTGAGACATTTGAAACTTAGTTTGAGAAAACATAAATCACTAAAGCTTTCAAAGCTTAACAATTTATACTTCAGGAGAATATTGCAGTGATGATAGCGAATTGGCTTCTTATCCATAATCTTTATAGTTTGATTATATAATGACCTAATATGCTTAGTTGTTGCGACCGTGGCCTGTGCCCATACTGTCATGTAGTATGATATATGAGAGAATATCATAGCATGCATGTACAGGAGGGTGGCCTGTTTTGGAATATATTGTCTAATTAGTTTAAAACAGTTTAGGTTACTTTGTGTAGTTTTTGAGATTTTCTTAAGATGTTTGTCAAATTTTAATTGAGGGTCAAGGACCAATCCAAGATATTTAAAATCTGTTACCAATTTTATAGTTGTATCTTGCAAATTAATTTGAAAATTTTGTTCAACATCTTGACTTTTAATAGAAAAACACATTGCTACAGTTTTAGTTGAATTTAGTACCAACTGATTTTGAATGAGCCATTTACTGACCTCCGCCATACAAGTGGTCAAAACCTCCGCTGACTGTTCTGGTGACTTAGCGGGTGCATAAAAAACAGCATCATCCGCATAAAGTTGGCAATTTACATCCGGACAGATTTGTGGCAAATCATTTATAAAAAGACTAAACATCAAAGGTCCCAGCATAGAGCCCTGTGGTATACACCTTTGAATGCATAAGAGTGGTGACTTATCCTGACCAACTTTAACACACTGATGTCTGTCCTGAAGATAAGATGTAAACCAGCTAACTGTCTCAGCAGAAAAGTTAAAGGATGTCATCTTGGATAGTACCTTAACAATCCACTTGTGATATTCACACCCTATTTTTTGGGCCTCAGACTCATCAGACAAGCTGAGGCAGCCTAAAATTGGAGCTTTAATGAAACAAGTCATGGGGACTAAAGAGGACATGCCAGGAACCTTCAGTCGAGGAGGTGAGAAGTGTGTTCGAGACATTTGATGATCTTCACGACTTAACCCCTCCCTTCATTCCTCTGTTCCCAACCATTTATATTCAAATATAATTTGACATCCAATCCTACATGACGTGTGCATTTTTGTATTGGCTTAATGCTATATGCTAATGTTAATTATAGGGCTGAAATAGCTGCCCGAATTTATTTTCTGATAGTAATGGGCATTTTTATGTCATCTGACCTTAGCGCTGGGTCAGAGGGCAAAGGTCATCTCCCTCTCCCAGCCTAGAGTTTCAGTCAAGGCCCGCAACTCACCTAGAGGTACAGTAGGCCCGCCCCTGCTCTCAAATCTAACCAATCAAATTTCTCGACAATGACTCCAGCAAGTTTGAGCACTAAGTGTCCAAGTAGTGTTGTCATCCTCTTTTATCTGTGCTAACTAATCGTTGACCACCATTTTTGTTTGTTTTATTTGTACTGTTTGTGTGGATGTGATGAGCATCTCTTTGCATGTGATCCACCGGATTGTCATTGTCTATAATGTGTTTGCAGAAATCACAAATTCTCTACGCCAATACCCAAATAAACACACAAATGATTCCACAAAGCAGAATGAATTGCCCATTCTCCATCAGTAAATGATCTTTATTGGTCCTCTTTGTGTTTCTCAGGGAAATGGGGCAGTATTCGAGGAAGTGGCCGGCTCAGCACGTATAACCCAGATGTGGGGAACAGGCTGGCTGGGAAAGAGTCTCCTCAAGCTAATGGAGGCCCAACCGAGACCTATTTCCTTCGCCAACAGAGAGCGTACCTCTACATCATTGGAGACAAGTCCCAGCTCAAGGTTACTGTCTTAACTCTTTTCCCGCCATTGACAGAATTTTCCGTCATTTATGAGACGACGCTTTCTCGCCATTGACGGAAATTTTCGGCTTTCCGTGTTTTCACTGTTATATGGTAGGGGCGCTATGGCACATCTTCTGAAAGGTGCAGAATCTCCTGAACAAAACACAGGCGAAAAAGAAGCAGAAACAAGTGATAAGATATGTAAGCAGATGCAAATGTAAAATAACGTGATCATCAACATTAAACAGCATATAAATCAAAACTGCCTAATGTTAGCAAATGAAATGTCGACTCAGAAAGTGGTATAGGACCATAGCTTTGGGGGTGTTGATGGACTCGATCTACTCCTTCTATGTTTTGATAATCGTTCTGAATCGATGAAGACGTAATCTTTGACAAAAATGCAAATTTCTCAGTGTTTTTTTTTTTTTTATGAAACTTACCACATTCAATTGTTGATGAAAAAAGGTCTGTTCTTTCTTTTGACATATTGCATGTTCAGATATTCATACAAAAAAATATTCTGGGGGCCATAAAACTTTTGTGAAAATGATCAAAAATGCTGGCGTTGACTGGCAACTTTTTTTTTTAAACTCTGGTGGGGAAAGAGTTCAAATATATTAAATTCCATAGGAATATGACTCTATATATGAAGGAACTTTCTAAAGCAATATTAGTTGATTTTCAAGAACTGTTACCACCAGAACTAATACACGTTTCATTTTTGTAATTATGATGTCTAATGATATTACTATGATTGTTAATAATAATGATAAAGATGATGGTCATAATAATTGTATTTATTTAGATCAATAAATAATAATGTTTATTATTTTTATACTAACAATACTTACGTATTTGTTGTTTATATCATTATTTATATTCTTAAATATGTATTATATTAAAGAATAAATATTTTCAAATATTTATTACACTATTTATTACTATTATAGGTGTTATTGTTATTCTGTTGTGGTGTTCCAAGGGTCTAAAAATTAACTTTTTTTTTTTTTTTAGTTAACCACTGTGTTTACAATTCCTACAATACAGATTTCATAGATTCTAGATTTAATCAAACCTATTGATTGCAATATTGAATTGTGGGTGCACAAGTGAAACTCCCAGCCTTGTGGTGTCGTGTTCAGGGTGGAAAGCAGGACTCCTTCCAGCAGTGGGAGGTGGTGCCTATCGAGGTCTTTGATGTACGGCAAGTGAAGAACAGTTTCAAGAAGCTAATGAAAGCCTGTGTGCCTTCCTCAACCAACAATGATCAAAACATGACTTTTCACCGTTGCCTGGAGGAGTCAGAGTGGATGAATCTGGTACCTTACACTTTTTCCCATTTTAATTGGGTTTAATTGACAATTATAAAATCATGTTATTGAAGTTTATTGTGTTTGTGTCCCATAGCTTCACAGGGTTCTACAGGTGTCTGTTCTTGTTGTGGAGCTGCTAGACACTGGTTCCTCTGTCATGGTTAGTTTAGAAGATGGCTGGGATGTCACGACACAGGTAGGAGACACACTTAAACATGCATGAGTGGTGTATGCCATCAATTTTTGCCATGTGTGCATTAATGCTGTGTTGGATTTAGGTGGTGTCCCTGGTGCAGCTGCTGTCGGATCCATACTACCGAACGATTGATGGATTCAGGCTGCTCGTGGAGAAAGAGTGGTTGTCGTTTGGCCATCGATTCAGCCACCGTGGAGCCCAGACGCTAACCAGCCAGAGCAGCGGATTCACACCTGTCTTCCTTCAGTTCCTCGACTGTGTTCACCAGGTATGTGTACTGGTGGCTGTTCAATCAGGGATGTGATTTTAACGCAGAGGAACGGCCACATCAGTACAGTGAGTTCACAAAAGTTCATTATTGGCATGTGCTTTAAAGCCTTGCCGGTTAAACATGTCATTCACTGCTGATGCGCTGTTCTAACATGCGCTTTACTGAGCGCGAACACCCGACGCGCACATGCACTAAAAGCCTGTCTAACAGCGCCTGGTTACTGGACTAAGTTATCTTTCGAGTCTTATTTCGCTAATACTATGAAATACACACAAGGTTTACATAAGGAAAGTTGGTTATGTCTAAACTGAAAGCAAACCGAGAAAATTGAGAGAAATCTGCTTGTCAAATGCGCATGTATATCTCGTACAGGTCTTAAAGAGACAGTAGCCCTAATAATAAACATGCAGCCGCTTGTCCTTAAAGGGATAGTTCACCCAAAAATAAAAATTCTGTCATTATTTATTAACTGTAATGTTGTTCCAAACCTGTATTAATTTATTTCTTGTGCTGAACACAAAAGAAGATATTTTAAAGAATGAGGGTAACCAGACAGTTGCTGGTCCCCATTGACTTCCATAGGGAAAAATATACAATGGAAATCACTGGGGTACATCAACTGTTTGGTTACCCTTATTCTTCAAAATAACTTCAACAGAAGAAAGAAACTTATTCAGGTTTAAAACAACTTGAGAGAGTAAATGATGACAATTAAAATTTTTGGGAGAACTATCTATTTAATGTTAATAAAACAACAAAACACAGAGGAAATCACTCACTGCTCTTGACTGAGAACTTTAATAGTAGCTTTAATAAGAATCAATGTATAATTTATACAGTGAAGACTATATTTGGCTTTGACTTTGACTGAACATTTGCTCTCACTTTGCGGAAAAAATATCGGGATATATATATCGATATTCAGCCAAAATATTTGGTATATTTTCCTGCTTTTTTGTCCTTAGCCAATCACATGCCTGTTCAATACAGGTTTTCCAGTAGCTAGAGGGCAAGGGTGGCTGATAATATTCTTAACCTTCCCAATATTTTGCTTGTCAAGAAATTTGTATCCCTATCAGTAATAGTACATGCACACGCATTTGCAATATATGCCAGTACTTAACATTTTTGTTGAGCAACTCTCATTTGTTAATGTTTTACCATTTTCTTTATGCACTCAAATGCATGCTATTTATACATACAGGATGTGTCGCTTGTTTACATGAATTATTTATTTAGTTTTTCAGTGGAGATGTTTCTGGAAAGTTCTTATCTTGTGCACTGTAATAATTACATCTCCATAGTCAAATGACTGTTTTGTTAAATGCTGATAAAAGCAATCACTACACAGGGTTCCTGCAGATCCTTAAAAAGTCTTAAATTAGATTTTTAAAATGTAATACTTTTTAAAATAAAAAGTCTCAAGTCTTATTTTTACTTATGAAAGGTCTTAAATTTTAGATGACACTTTGACGTATATAAATGCTTTCCAAATTAAAACTATCTAATTAGTGTACGTTTAATTTTTTATTATTCTACCTTTGTGGATTTGCTTGTTCACGTGACAAATTGCGTAATTTACGGCAGCATAATCGGCCTACATCTGTCTATTATGTCCGTCTGTCTGTTTTCCCTTTATTTCGCTGACAAGAATTTCAAAAGGAAACCGTAGCAGAACCTTGCAACAGACAGCAATGATTTTTTGACTGAAATCCGTGTTTTGAACGAATCAGTTTAATGATTCAATGAACAATCACTTGCTTTTCCCGAATGAATCAGCCATTTGAACGAATCGGTAGAATGAATGACTGCCTCAACTCACTTAAGACAGTGACTTGCCGCCACCTACTGGCGGTTTTAGTTTCATATTTAAAGTGCCCTTTAATTAAAACCTTAAAATTAGAAATAATTTCATATTTAAATATGGAATAAAAAACAAAACAATCTCATAGCTTTATTTACGCAGTTGTAAATGGAGTGTAAATATATTAATGCCACTTCTGATGCCGCTTCTGTCTCACCTCTGCATTGCAAAGATGGATTTTGATTTAATGGTTTAATTTGACTGGTAACAGTGGTACTGTGTTGTTATTCTAATAGAATTTAATTTGAATTTTTCATAAAAGGTGATGAAAAAATGTCCAAATATATAGGTGAAAATGCCCCTGGAAATCAATTTAAGGTGGCAAATATTGCCCCTTAATAAAAAATTTTATTTCTGTCACTGCTGTGAACTGACCACTGCATAGAATATGAAAAATATGAATATCTGTGTCAACAACAGACCTAAACCAGCCATGGTACCAGTACAAAAAATACAATCAGTAAAATATCATCTAGTTATTATCAACAAAAACTTTGAGATCTATTTTTGTCAATATTATATTTAAATAATATTTCCCCTAAATGTACTATATTAATTTTGATTTCTTCAGGTCTTAAAAATGTTTTAAAAAGCCTTAAATTTGACTTTAAAAAGTGTGCAGCAACCCTGCTACTTTCTAAAGGTGTTGTCCAAAGGAAAGGGAAAAAGAATAAACTTGACCTGTTTGGTGATGATGTGAGCAGATACAAGAAATTCAGCTGGCACAGGAAAGCAGCTTGTTAATACATGCTGATATTCACACACCTCCTCCAACTTCCTGCTTTGTCGCTCTAAACCTACCACACCTTGGAAGATGAGATGCCTTACTATAACTTAACGGGATTGCGCAAGCCTTATCCAGCTAATTTACCCTGAAGATAAGGACAGACTTCCTTTTCCCACACATTTAAAGAATAAGATTGCTTCATAGTGGGATTTCAGGGCATTGGATCTGGATTTGACGAGATATCAAAGATGATTGTTATCCTTTACACGATGAAAACGATTAAGCTTCTAGAAATCCTGGAGTTCTTGTTTCTTATCCTACACATCCTTCTCACTTCTCACTATACATTGCTGGTCAGAATTATTTGCCCCCTTGGTAAATATGATAAAAGATGACTGTAAAGAATAAATCTGCGTTGTTTATCCTTTTGATATTTTATTTAAAAAAAATTCAAAAATCTAACCTTTTATTGAAGTAAAAGAATTGAAAGTGGGGGGAAAATCACATTGGGAACAATGATTTGCCCCCTTTTATTAAATTCTTTTTGCAACCTCCTTTTGCCAAGATAACAGCTCTGAGTCTTCTCCTATATGCCTGATGAGTTTGGAGAACAACTGACAAGAGATCAGAGATCATTCCTTCATACAGAATCTCTCCAGATCCTGCAGATTCCCATATCCATGTTGGTGCTTCTCTTCAGTTCAGCCCACTCATTTTCTATAAGGTTCAGGTCTGGGGACTGGGATGGATTGCAGATGCTTGGTTTTGTGCTCAGTGACCCATTTTTGTTTTAATTTTGATGTTTGTTTTTGGATCACTGTCCTGTTGGAAGATCCAAACATGGCATAGTAATGATTTACAGATGAACTTCTATAAGAGTTCCACAAGGTTCACTCTTGGGCCCGGTTCTTTTTGTCATATATACTCTTTTATATGGTTTTGTGTTGTGTTTTTTCCAGTCAGTCCATGTTTAATGCAAGCAAATTTAATTAGTTGTTCTGCACATTAAGATCTTGATGGATGTTACATTTCAATATTCTCCCCTCTGCTCATTTTCACAACAGATCCATCTGCAGTTTCCCATGGAATTTGAGTTCAGTCAGTACTACCTGAAGTTTCTAGCCTACCACTACGTATCCAACCGCTTCCGCACCTTCCTGTTGGACTCGGACTATGAGCGCATAGAGCTTGGTGAGTCTAAATCCACAACCAATAATCAACACATTTTCAACACAATGCCTACTATAATCTTTGACTCTCGTAATGAGATGATCAGATCTTTTCATGTTATTGTTTCCTCGTGTATTACTGTCAAAAGTCAAATTACTTTGCTGGAGGTTTCATAATGCATATTTACAGTTTTCAATCATTAAACCCAATTTGTCCCTATCCCAATGTGTTTACTGTTTAGGTGTCTTGTATGAGGAAAAAGGTGAGAGGAAGAACCCTCAGGTGTGCAAGTCTGTCTGGGATTACATTGATCGACTCAACAAGAAGACCCCCATATTCTACAACTACATGTTTTCACCCGAGGAGGAAGAGGTCACTTTCTAATTTTGTTCTCGTCTTACTCCGTTTAGTTTTTCATTATGTAATTTGCACACAAAAAAAATGTACTGAATGACTTTCAACCAATACAATATTTAAAAAATGTATTCTTCTATTGATGTTAGTTTTTTTTATACTAGTAGTACACTAGTGTCCTCTGTTGGTTATTGTGTGTAACCCACATTTCTTTTTTTTGCAGGTCTTAAAGCCCTACAGTTTCATCTCCAACTTGAAGGTTTGGGACTTTTACACGGAGGAAACGCTTTCTGAGGGTCCGTCCTTTGACTGGGAATTAGTGCGGGGTCGACAGGAGAAGCCACAGGAAGAAGGCGGTGAAAGGCAGGAGACGACAGCAACCAAGTCCCAGCGGAGGATCGTCTGGCCTTGCTATGACAGCCTCAGTAAAGTAGTGCCTGATGCCATCACCAAACTCTTGCAGGTGAGGAATAAAGCTAAAGTCCTCATTATAATGAAATTATTTTCTTCACACATGCATCCTGATTATCGTCTTATATGTGTGTGTTTGTGAGCAGGATGTGCAGAACCTAGAAACTGAGTTGGGACAACCTATGGAGAAATGGAAGGACACATGGGACAAGATTAAGACTGCCCAAAGGGTTGAGTCCAGACTAGAGAGCAGGGTAAGAGTCTAAACAACATCTTATCTCCATCTACAAATTACTAATGGGATGGCGTACTAATAGTTTGTTTCTCCTTCCTCAGAACTCCTTTTCCAGCTCTCTGCTCATGTCGTCTAATCTGAGTCACCAGCGGCGCTCTCAGGGTGTGTATCTGCAGGAGAGCGGAGTCGGCTCCTCCATTAACCTGGCATTGGACTGTGAGGGCAGCACCACGTCCACGCCTGCAGCTGGTCGGCCCAGTACCAGCACGCTCTACAGCCAGTTCCAGAGCACTGAGAGCGAGAACAGGTCTGTAAAGCCGCTCTTCAATCTTCACCGGCTGCCGCTGGGTGTGATTTGGGGGAAATGACACTCTCGGCTTTAGTTATGGTTGTATAGATGTAACGAGTTGACGTTTCACCTAACGTGCTCTGGTAGATAATGCATGACATATCCATGGACTTTTCAAATCAACTTTTAAGATTTAAATTTATATGAATGTATAACTGAAAATCTAAAGTGTACTGTAGGTCCTGTTACTTGTCATTTAATTTTTTTTTTTTTGTCTTCGCTAGTTCATTTTAAATGGTCCAGTGGAGTGCCAAAACACATTTTAACACATTTTTTAAAATAAATATTTTATAATATTTTCTTAATTTTTTTTTTTTACCAGTGATGTTATGTTAATTAAAACTATTAAAAATCTTTTTTGGTTTTTGAAATAAAGCTGAAATACAATTAAAAATATGAATATTAGATGAAAAATGTTCCAGTTAAAGTACTGAAATTACTAAAAACTGTTTTTTTTTTAAATAATGAATTATAGCTAAATGGAAATATTTGAAAGACATGACAAAATGACAAATTTTAACTAAAATAAACTAAATAAATTATATATTTTAATAGTAAAATGACTCAATTTTAAACTAAATAAATGATTATATAAATATTTTAATAAATTATAACAAATACATTTGAACTAAAGCTAATTAAAAATATGAACAAATACTATAATATTATATAAAAAAATACTAAAATAACTAAAATACTAACAAAAAAAATAATATGAACTCTAAAAGCTATATCATAAAGAATTTGCAAAATGCTCTTTGCTGTAGTTTCAAATGCAATATGGATTGGCCTAAGTTGAATGTTTGAAGGTCGGACCTTCTCTTTAATAAAAGTGATGTATTTTTTTTGGATATAGGAGCTTTGAGGGTATTTTATACAAAAGAGGTGCTTTGCTGAAACCTTGGAGACCACGTTGGTTTGTACTGGATAAGACCAAACACCAGGTAATTCATTGCAATTGAAAATTTTGAAAACATTTTAGGATTTAGACCCATAATAATTTCAGTATGCAGGAAATCTTAGATGTTTTAAATTGAAAATGAATTGTTTTCAATCTGTTTCTGATCAAGAATAATTCAAAGGAACTGCTATCGATGCTCCTGCACCCCCTTTTCTCTTTTTCCTAGTTGCGATACTATGAAACCAGGCAAGATAAAGAGTGTAAGGGAGTGATCGAGCTAGCTGAAGTGGAATCTGTCATTCCGGGGACGCCCACCATGGGAGCACCTAAAAACATGGATGACAAAGCCTTCATTGATGTAATACCTCTATAATCAGCTCACATTGCTTTATTTGTTCATAATTCACACAGTATTGTTTAAAGCACGTTAACCTCTCCTCCCTCTCTTTCAGCTAAAGACGACAAAAAGAGTATACAACTTCTGTGCCCAGGACAGCACGTATGCACAGTTATGGATGGACAGTATTCAGAGTTGCCTATCTGATGCGTAGGGGGAGGGGCTTTTGCTGAGGAGAGAACTGTGACAATTTGTGGGGGGGCGGAGCCAGTGACAGACAGTGCTCATGGCCAATGGGCAACGCTTCCCCGGAGTTTACAGAGGAAAGTTGGAACGGGCTCCCGTGTTGGTGGTATTGAACTTTACGATGTCGCACCTCACCACATTTCAGCGGTTTTTTTTTTTTGTTTTGTCGAAAAAAGCGAAGAATTCCCTTTAAGACTGATGGTCTCACCTGTACTCGGCTTGTTTTAAACAGTCAAACCCCCTGGATGTTCTCCTACGGGTGTTCGAAAAGGCATGATGTGCGATTCTTCATCTACCGCTCGCATTCCACCATATTGCTCCAGTACTGCCAATGGCACCTTTCAGCTATGCAGGGGCTCTAAAAATGCCCAATAACAAAAGAGTGACCCCTAATGTAACATTTAACCCCTTCTGATCCCCTTACTGTCACTATGCCACTGCTTGGAGCCGAACTGCACATCACATGTCCCGCCTTCTCATTGGCTAGACAAGTTCTCTCGCTCCCTTCCGATTGGCTGGCTTCGTCAAACAGAGTCTCCGTGCAACGGTTCATGAAGGATTTGTGTTTAAGACTTGTTTTCCATTATGTTATTCACATCAAAATAATATGAAAAGATCCATCTTTGTGACAGTTTACCATGTCCAAACAGTAAAGTTACCTGGAGGTTCACATTTTGACTGTTTACAAACTAAATTCTTGGGTTCTTCCGATGAAAATAAAAACCACTATTGCTTTTGAGAATTTTAAGGGATGCTGAAGGAAAAGGAGGGATGTATTTTGTCATAATTTATGCACAAAAAAAAGATGATTCTTTGATTTTTCGAAGACGAAAGACAGACTAAGGGGGAAGGACGGTGTGTGGATGAGATTTATAACCTCTTCGTTTCAAGTTTCTGTTTACACCAATCAGAGGCCAGAGACTGTAGCTGGTCGCAATGACAACTGGGTTTCTCATTCATTTCCTGTAACAAAAATGCATGCAAACTCTGAATATGCATTCCGAATGGGTACAAACTCTTAAAACATCAATTTGAGATGGAAGTAAAATATCAGACCTGCCATATCTATATAGCAAAGTTTTGATCGCAAATCTATAAATGAAAACCGAATCAGCCTGTCCCGAAATCAAATGCAGGTGCTCGTGTGAGGCCAGTCGTCATGTGCTTCTGTTCTCCAGCCTCTGAGCCCTGGATCTGTCAGAATCAGTGTTTTAGTTAGTCTGTTACCTGTTCTGTTTTGAATCCTGTACATAGAGGAGTTTGTTTATATTATTCCTTTAGAGAAAGGGTCTATTTTGCTGGACTTGGTGAGGATGCATAAAAGTATCACCTGTTTATCACAGGACTGCACCGTTGCAGGTTTATTATTATTATTTTTTTTTGTTTTGTTTTTAAATTCCAGATACAAGAACTAACACACACATACACACAAACACACACACACACGGTGTAAAATAGGGTAATACTTAAGATCTGTTGACAACTAAATTTGAATTGTAGATTTTTATTTCAATAACTCCCTTTGTATATAATACTCAAATGTGTATGTTAATGGTAGTAATTTATTTAACTTTGTCTCCTGAATATGACAGTCCTCAGAGCACCACTTAACTTTTAAATTAGAAATCCAATATGTGCCATTGTTTATCTCTCTGTTAACGTGACTAATGATATATATATATATATATATATATATATATATATATATATAGATATATATAGGAAACCTTCAGATGTGACTCATAAATAAACCCTACATTTCTTTTTATTTTATTTTTTAAATTCTTTTTTTATTTTACTTTGAAATGATGCTTGATCAGTACACGTTCACATAATTCGAGTCCCAGGATGCAACAGTTTTGTAACATTCATAATATCTGAAAGCAAATACGGCATAACATTTTTAATTATTTATTTTTCATACTTTTTTTAATTCGATTTATTTAATCTGGTCCAGGTTGTGTTGTCAATCATGCCATATATTTTTTAGGATTAAACCACTGTGAGGTTCATGGCCTCCTGACATTTGTGTGTGTGCTGCTTTTTCTCTTTGTTTACTAGTGTCACTGCAAATATTTATATGAATTTAAAAATGAGAAAGTATAGGCTAAATATCACAATCCCTCGTTAAAACGTTGGAATATCTGCCCTTTGACTGTCACTGTCAGTCAAACTGAGAGGGTTTGATTAATTTTACTGTTTAGAGGTGTAATTCTTGTTTTATAGATTGGAAGTGTTCCATTATGGACAAATTTGCCAAACAATTTAATTGCATCATCATTTAATCACTCAAATCTGGTTCTAAACCTATGTGAATTTTTTCCAGAGATTATGGGCAGAATGATGGCTTTAGTCACCAAATCTTTTTTTAAGTGTTTCACGGATCAGAGATGTACAGCTTTTCAACACCACGAGTGTGTAAATATTTTCTGTTAATTTAAAAATATTACAAAATATTTTGCGCAATGTCTAATTTTGCGCTTTCTGATCGTATCGTACTTGAACAAAGATTTATGTGTGAGTCCATAGCGCCATCTGTTGGTAACTTATTAACATTACATTAGCCGTATTGGCTACATAAGTTCTTGTAACCTAAATGCAGATCTGATATTCATATTTAATTTTTTTTTGTTGGCATGAAGCCACTATTTAGCTCTCGACAATTTCATATTTATCTGACAGAGAACGATATGCACTGCGGTTACGCCAGCCTCTTAAAAACGTTGTGATTGGTTAATGATAAACCAATTACTATTGATTTTCTAAACACATCATGCTTGCCTTCGATAGCTTAGTCTGGTAGTTAGTTCGAATCCGGCTCGAAGGAAAACGTTAACTAACTTCAGTTTATTCTCGACCAGCGATGTTAAATCCGAATACTGGCAATATTTACGTAATACAAACAGTAACCAATTTAGTATAGCAATATTAGCCATAAAACTAACAGAAATCATATAAATTCCATGGTAAAACACGTCATCTCAACCCTTCGATAGCTCAGTTGGTAGAGCGGAGGACTGTAGAGGCTCAACACGGAAATCCTTAGGTCGCTGGTTCGAATCCGGCTCGAAGGAGTTGTTTTTTCAATTACATTACAACACTTAGAAGGATTTAGTTCCAGATTTATGCTGATGCTGTAGTTTCTCGGCTGGGTGTATGAATAACTTACATGCCATTATTCGGCAATGAAAAGAAGCGAATAATCGATATTCAGTACATCAGGTTTCTTGCTTCTCCTTCCTAAGTGCCCTGGAAAAACCAGCTTGTGCTCTTCCTATATTATATATATATATATATATATATATATATATATATATATATATATATATATATATATATATATATATATATATATATAATATTACAATATCTTTAATCATATACGATAAACAAATGATTAATTTCTTCTTCTTTTTTAAATGTATTATGATTTTGTCATTAATAATTGGGCCTTTTATTTTGAAAGAGTCTTTAAGGTTCCTGTTGATATATATATATATATATATATATATATATATATATATATATATATATATATATATATATATATATATATAATATTACAATATCTTTAATCATATACGATAAACAAATGATTAATTTCTTCTTCTTTTTTAAATGTATTATGATTTTGTCATTAATAATTGGGCCTTTTATTTTGAAAGAGTCTTTAAGGTTCCTGTTGTTGTGACGCCAATGACGTAAAATAGCGATTTCTTCTTCACGCTGTTCTCACATGGAAACCTAAACATGGAGAATTCAAGCACAGAGAACGTAATTGATGGCCAGGTAAAGAATATTCTGTATCCTTGCGTATGTTTTGATCCTTCATATTCATTTCGACACACTTGGTACGTACTGAATAAATACTGACTGTTAGAAAAGTGTAAACATTTACTTTAAACGTGAATTATCAATAATTCAGCGTGCACATTAACCATGAACAGTAGTTAGGTAACTTTTATTAAACGATAGTGGGTGATAAAGCTCACGTTGGAAATTAATTGTCACGTTTTTTTTATACTAAACTGTAATGTAAGTCACTGCATCACTTATATCTGTACTGCCACCCTCATTATTACTTTAATCTTGCATGCTGTTTACTTAAAGGTACACGTTTGTTAAATAAAATAAATATTACGCAAAAAACTATGAATAGCACTTTAGAGGAGTGTCATTGAATTTTTTTTTTTTATTCACATGAGGCAAAGAATCTAGACATCAGTCTTCTAGGGGAAAAAAGGCTGTTTTATTCTACATGTAGCGGGTCGCCCTCTCATGGAGGAATGTTGATATCACGTGACCGTATAGGAGTTTATCGAGTTAAAATAATAATAATATAAATATAACGTGCTTTCAGTCACTGCTCAAGACATTTTATAAAGTATAAATGTAAAAAAATATCTAAAGAAAATAACAGACACAATATATACATACTATAGACACAACATCAAATTCAAAAAGCATAGCAGATATTAAATCAATTTAAATATGTTTTTTTATTAGTCTCTCATCTCATCTGTTCTCTCAATCTCATTTCTTTTCCAGGATCAAGATGAGACCAAATCTGAAAACGAGAAAATTGAATTGGATCGTAATAATACAGAGTTTCAGACTGAAACGAATGGTGATCATAGCTCCGGTCCTCAACTCAGACCAACAGATGGAACCTTCGCCAGTGGACAGTCTGAACAAATAGAAGATCAGAGCTCCAGCATTCAGTCTGAACAAACAGGAGATCAGTGCAGCAGGGGCCGGCTTGGACCAGTAGAAGGTCCGTACACCTGTGATCAGTCTATAGACACTGGACATCAGAGCTCCGGTACTCCATTTGAACAAACTGGTGAACAGAACTCAAACGGTCAACTTGTACCAGCATCAGAACTGTGCACCAGTGATCTTTCTGGACTGGCAGGAGATCAGATGTCCATTGTTCAGTCTGAACAAACAGGTGATCAGAGCTCCAGCATTCAGTCTGAACAAACAGGAGATGAGAGCTCCAGCGTTCAGACTGGACCTGCAGAGATGCCGTGTGGAATTGTGGTTAGTCCACACTCTGGCACTGGGTCATTGGCTTTGTTGAGCATGCAGTACAGAGGAAACAGCTCGGATGACAACTGTTCAGACAGGTGAAATAATACGATGTTAAAGTCTGTAGCATCTGACCCATGCCTTGGTATCTTCAGTTAATCTCCTTCTGCTGTAGTAGCATCATATAAAGCTCATATACGATCATTTTATCATTTTATGTACATAAAGAATGTTCCAAAAAGCTAGTCAAAATGACTTGATTATTTAGTGATTAATGCTCAATGATTACTTTTATGTGATTCAGTGACTCAGACTCTTCGTCCTCCACATCGTCCTCTTCGTCATCCTCATCCTCTTCTTCCTCTGAGCCTCTTGAGGTAGTGATGAAGAATGCAGATGAAGACGATGAAGCTGTTGCAGTGAGCAATGAGAAGAGGCCAGTACCAGTGAAAATCCATGATGAGTTGCTTATCGAGGTGAGGGGAATGAGCTGTAATAGACCACTCCTTTTTTCCCCTAAACAGCAATCTATAAACCAAATTGATGTGTTTCTATTGGCAAAATTTCAAAAATACACCAAGATGTTAATACCTGGCATAAATGAGAATCTTCTGTGTGTTTAGGACCTTCCTGCAGTGGAGAACCTGATCATCAGCCTTCCAGAGGATACAGAGATGGAGCCCGTTGGCACAATATCAAGCATTGTGGAGCAATTAGGTATTCAGGCTTCTGGCAAACTCTAAGCATATATAAAACAATAATAGTGTGAAGAAAATCGAATAATTCTAAATAACCTCTTTCTATTATAATATATTTGAAAATAAATGTAATTTATTCCTGTGGTGGCAAAGCTGAATTTTCAGCATCATTATTCCAGTCTTCAGTGTCACATGATCCTTCAGAAATAATTCTAATATTTGCTATATTATTTTTGCATTTCTTATGTTTATTAAGCAGCATAAACATTTCATATTTCTTATTATCAGTGTTGAAAAGAGTTTTGCTGTTTAATACTTTTTGGGAAACTGACACATTTTTTTCAGGATATTAAGTATAACACATAAACATATTTTCCACTGGGCAAAACAAAAACCATCTTAGCTAGAAGACACCATGCAGGTTTTGTCTTGCCTGAATTTAAAGGCCATCTCATACAAAATGTATTCATTTTATTTAGTGATCGTGGAGTCATACAAGAACACACCAGCACTGAATGAAGACAGTGTGTTATTCAGCAAAAACAGAAACTCTGTTGGCAAGGTCAGTAACAATTATCCCTCTGTGCCAAATTTATTTCCCAAACTTTTGTAACTGTATTTACAATTATTTTAAATCTGTTGGCTTGCAATGTGGAAACACATCTTCTTTTAAAAGACATATTGTGCAATAAACCGTTGTTTTGTGGTACTAAAAGGTCTTTGAAGTCTTCGGGCCTGTTTGTCAGCCCTACTACGTTTTGAGATTCAACTCCCATGACGATATCGACCAGAAAGATCTTAAAATTCGAGACCCGGTTTACTTCGCCCCTAAAATTAAAGATTTCACAGACTACGTCTTTACAGAGCGACTTCAAAAGTGAGTACCTCACCATTAGAGCGGAAAGCTTCCAGTGTGTCTCGGTTTTATTGAAAAAACGCTTTGATGCTGATCTGCTGTGGTATGTTTCCTCTAACATTTATAAATAATACCTCTCAAACAAGGACCAAAGGCTCAGATGCATCCTGGAAGAATGACCAGGAACCACCCCCTGAGGTAAATGTGCCCTTTTCATAACAATTATTTGGGAAATCAGGTCAGCAAAAGCTTAATCTCTATGGAGAGAGTGATATCTTGCCTTAATATGTCATCAGTGTTATCTGTTAATAAGTGATGGTTTAGCCTCTCCGCTGATTGGTTTTTATTCTGTGTAGGCACTTGACTTTAGTGATGATGAGCAAGAGAAGCTGGCCAAACAGAAGCTGAAAGAGAAAAAGAGACGGCAGCAAAACGATTCTGACTCAGGTGGGTCAAACAGTCATTTTATGTCCACATTTTTGTTCCTTTTATTTTTAGCAGCATGTTGCGAGCTGAATTCGAACCTGCGTCGCCCATGTGAGCACTATGACTTACTGAGCACATGCGCTAACCACTCTCTCTTATCCTCTTTCTTTGGTTCCTTTACCAGAGGATGAATCGGACGTCCATAAAGAGCCTCAAAAAGCAGGCCGGCGGAAGCCCAGACAGAACCGCAACATTCCCCGTGGGCAGCACCACAATCGTGGCGGTGGTTTTCATAGCAACTATCACGCTCACCCCCACTTCCAACCTGACTACATGTTCCGCCATCAGGATCCACACATGTTTCCTTTCCAGCGCCCAATGATCCCACCCTTTCCCAGACCTCCACCCTTTCACATGGGCATGAACCCGTGGCCCCCAGGGCCCAATCAGGGCTTTATGTTCCAGCCTCCACCTCCTCCACCTCCACCACCCCCATTTAATCAATAAACCTGTGACTGAATCCTCTTCACAACCTGCGCCCTTAAATGGATCACATACTAATATAACTATATACAGGTGTGGATCAAACTTAACTGTATATTGGTAGTACAATTTTTCATTTTGTATTAAAAATGATTAATTTCTTTATACTGTATATATATTTATATATTATTTTTCAGTGTGTCTCTTTTACTTTGTGGTGTTAGACATAATTACTCTATTTTTACTGCTGCATTGTACATTTATTACAAAGTATACACTTCAAAAAAGAGATTTATGTTCCTATTTTTTGTAGTACGGCCCGGTAGAAAAATAACAATCGTCAATCACCTGAACAGTGTAAAAAACCAAATTTTGACACTTTTTTTAAGAAAAAATGTGAGTGGTGCTTGCTCACTGTCTGTCCCTGTGATTTTGCCAAGTAATTATGTTCCTGGATCAATATATTTCAACATATTTTTGTCTGCTGCATACATCATTGAGCCTGCTGGGTAATAATAATAATAATAAAAATAATAAAAACAGCCATGAGAAGATGCGATAAACAGTGACCAATCACGTAACATTTATTCCAGGGATCAAGCGCATAGGAATGCGCACCTATAGAATGATTCAGTTACCTTTTACTGCTCAAGTAACCTGGCTAAGTGAGTGATTGTCTTTTTCTTAACAATATTGCTGTGATAATTGTCTAATTACCAGTTTTGTAATCTAAAGGCATCTGGTGAATGAAATGAGTAATTTCCATCCACTTTCTTTTGTTTTTCCTAAATGGAATGAATTTTAAAGTAGCATAAAGTTGAACATTTATATATTGCGTAAGGTGATATTTACTCCTGTGGTTCTCAATCCTTTTGACTATATATTTAGCATTTTAATTAAGATAGTTAATATAACTTAATTGAAATAATTTTAGGACTTATTGAGGCCCTCTTATTGGGATCGAGAACCACTGATTTAGTCCAATCTGCTCTATTATCTAAAATGACAGCCCTTGTGGTCTGTTCTATCGTTTTTCCATCTTTACCAAAGATTTTCAAAATAGCATTAGCTCTGTTACCTATGATCCCATATCCCTTTTCCTGCAGATATTATGGATGTCCTGGAATGGCTTCGTCTTTCTGTTGTTTAGAAACTATAATTCTGACCTCAGCGTCCCAAGTGTTGTGACTCAAGGTCACAGTGTGTTTCCATCAGATTGCCAGTGCCCAGAGCACGTAATCCATCTGGGAACTGGCAGTTTCATTTGGTTCCCTGCAATATGGGGCACCTGGATGGAAAGTGTGGACTGCGATTGCTATCTCAAGCATTTTATTGAGACACTGAAACAGGAAGGAAATTTGTGTTGGGTTATTTTGCAGTTACATACAGCTCATTTTCTAATTGGGGGTACTAAATACATTTTTTTGAAAGATGTTTATTTTTATTTAAAAAAAAATAATGCAAAATTCCAAAAATTGCAAACCATAACAATTTATCCAACATTGTTGATTGCCAATTAGGCTAATATACCCCTCAAGGGCTTACAATAACTTAAAACTTACAATAAGGAAAAAATAACGTTATGGTGTTGATCACTGGCTGTTTTGATTAACCAGTTTTTAGTAGCATGGGTTTGTAACATAGTTGACACATTTTTTTGCCAACAAAAGAAAATAAGATATATAATCTTACAGAAAATGAAATGTAAATTCAATAAAAAAATGCCTTTTTCTGAAGTATTGAAATTTTTGAAATAATTTGAACATAATGTTGACTAATAAAGGTGGTAAAGCGGCCACGTGGTGGTAAAAGGTCGTAGCTCTCAGAAAATTACGAGTTTACACGTTGTAATTCTACAAGCGCGTGGGTGCACAAATTAATTAAAATTAAATAATTAAAATATGCATTCAGTAAATGTATACTTTTTTTTTTAACGAAAATTGTTAGAAAAAAATACATTTATCAACAATGGACATTTTCAAACGGCCTACCCTAACTTGTAGAATGACGTATCCTTCGCTGTGGCAGATCGTAGATTTCTGCAGCTTTAAAAAGAGTCCATGTCCGTTTGTTGGCTTTTTTTGGTGTGTCTGTGTTTATGCGAAACAGAGCGTGTTAACGGACTCCCAAATAACAACGTTAACCTTTGAGCATGTGTAGCTGTGTAAGTATGTGATTAAACTTTCAACTTACACTACACAGAAACCCTATCAGTTTCTGATGGTGTCTTTTTTTGTTATGAGGTGTCATTTAAGGCAACATTCTTGGCCCTGTTTCAGCGGTGATTCAGTTTCCTTTAGGTGACCGTGCCAGCTCGGTTGCCAAGCAACGCCATCAAGTTGCTGTGACAGAGTGGCAGCTCGTCGCGCGCTGACACGAATATCCTACAATCTGAATGGTTTTGCAAACAAAGATGATAAGCTTCTGCGAATGGCAGAATATGTCTCTCGGGCAGCAGTTGTTTCTTAATGAGGGAAGTAAGTTTCCTTCCCTTAGGGTAGTGGATACGCGCAATACCTTCTGTACGTTGCATCTCAACAATGAGACAGACAGGCCATTCGATATATTACGTGTAATATGCTAATTTGACCAAGATGTGAGTTACAAAGGAGAGTTTTTCAAAATAAATGACCACCACTGTCATTTCTAGTCTTGTTTATTCTTGTATGTTTTGTGTTTATGGTCAACAGTGTATGCAGTGTATAGTTTTCAGAAAGTAGTGAGCCGTTGTCCATAGCCTGAGACAGAAAGTGAGATAATGAACTTTTAAACGGTTTCAAAATGTCTCTTCTCATAAAATAATAATAATAATAATTGTTGTTTATGCATATTAATAATATATATGTCTTCTATTTCAGGATGTTTTTTTTATGGACTTTGCAAAGCTGTGTCGTCACGTCTTGCTTGGACATCTGCCCTGATCTGAGAGTTTCAGTACGAGGTCTTCATGTTGTTTGAATTCGTCTTGCTGGGAATATGAAGACCATGATCTGCACAAATCACTGTCGGAATGTAAATATTTACCCTGCCTGAAATAGCTATAATGCAGTTGACTGCCGTGATGTTGACTCACATTTATTAAAACTTCTTCAAAATCTATTGAGGATTATGGAAAAGTCGATAATAAATACAATTAATAATACAAATATTAATATTTATTAATCTTAATAAATTATTTATTAATCTAATAGGCTTAATAAACTTTGATTAAAGAAATCGAAACACAATTAATCACACCTAACATAAAAGTTTGTAAATATACAATATGTGTGTGTGTGTGTGTGTGTATATATATACATACAAATCATGCATATATATATACACACACACACACACACACACACACACACATATATTTACAAACTTTTATGTTAGATGCGATTAATCGATTTGAGTTTGACAGAACTAATTTTAATTTATAATAATATAAATCAATTAATAAATAAATAAACAAACAAATAGCAAGAAACCAACTTTACAATAATAAATACAATTAATAAAAATCTAAAAACATTTTTCAAATAATGAAGACTTAAAATAATAAACTTTTATAATATTTAATACTTAAAATTGTTAATAATCATCATCATCATCATAATCAAATAATATTAAATATCTTAAAAGGAAAATTCAGTCATTAATTACTCACCCTTATGTCGTTCCAAACCTGAAAGACTTTCGTTCATCTTCAGAACACAAATGAAGATCTTTTTTGTGATCTTTTGAAAGTGATTTCTGTTGACAGCTACACAACTACCACTTTGATCCTTCAAAAAGTTCATAAAGAGATCTTAAAAGTAATCCATATGAATTGAGTGGTTTAGTCCAAATTTTCTGAAGAGACACGATTGCTTTATATGATGAACAGATTGAATTTAGACTTTGTGCTAGTTGCGTAGCTGTCAATGCAGGGACAGAAAGCTCTCAGATTTCATCAAAAAGATCTTCATTTGTGTTCCGAAGATGAACGATAAACTTGTTACTTTGTTTTTTTTCTGTGCAGTCATTGTGGCCACAAATATAAGTGCAAAATCATCAAAATGCTCCCAAAAGCCAGCTGATTTAAATCTGTGGGAAAATGGACCACACAAACCAATCGAAGAGTTAACTGATGAGAAAAGAGCAAAGTGAGGCAAAAGATAAAGGGGGAGCAAGAGAGCTAGATGGAGTGAGTGAGCGAGAGAGAGAGAGAGAGGGGGAAGGAAGGAGGGAGACGAGACGAGAGGAGGGCACGCAGTAAACGACAGATAATACACAGCGAGTAACGGAGACGTAAGCTGTCAGTGTCCTGAGCTGCACACAGATCTCATTAAAGGTAAGCAGACTGTGTGTTTGAGAGTCAGAGTATGATCATGTTGCTGAAATACCCTTGATGCTGTGCAGTGTTTCAAGCTTTGTTTTGCAAGGAGACAATAAGAAACAGAGAGAGAGAAGGAGAGAGAGAACAACACAGTTATTCAGGAAGAGCAATAAAGCATCTATAAGCAGTTTAGACGGTGATGTCTGCAGTTGTTTAGAGGGATATTGAACTGATCTGTGTGTATTTGTGTGTGTGTTTCAGGATGTATCAACCGTCGCAGCACAGTGTGTGTGGAGCCTGACATTCCTCGCAGGGCTGTGTGTGTCCCTCTTGTTTTCTGACCATTATCACTGCGTGTGTTTGGACATTTCATCCCCCCTCCAACCCCCACCCCCCCACTTCCTGAGGCCTGTCGCCACGACAACCATGGACTGCGGATTGCGTCTGCCGCCCGTCATTGAGGAGGTCTTGGATCCTGCAGGTGTGTGTGTGTGTTTGTGTGTGATGTTTCTACAGGTGTTCATTTGTGCAACAATGCATGAAATAATTATTGTTTTCTCTCCTCCTACCTCCATCTGCATTGTTTATCTGGTCTGTCATGAGGCAGAAGGTTGTTTAGAAAGATGAGGTGTCTGATGTTAAGAGAAACAGAGATAATCTACTATGTCAGTTTTTCAGTCAAAGGTGAGGTTATGTGTGTGTCTTGGTTAAGACAAATATGCGTAGATAAACAACAAACCTCAAAACTCAAACCTGGTTTTCTGTTTATTAGTCTTCTAATGCACTTGCTACAATTCAAAAATGACTTGTTTATCAGTATATTTGTCTTGGTTTCCCAGTAGAAATATCGGTAACCCTTTACTTAAAGCCTTTATGTATAATGCTTTATAAAGGTATTTATAATTTATGTTATAATGCATTATATCTTTTCATAAATAATTGTAACCAAAGCTAAAATATATTATAATATCTGCAGATTGCTTGTTACGTCGGAAACTGGCTGTTTGTCATGTGTTTAATGCATTATACTTTCTAAAGGTGTAAGAATGAATAGATAAGTATTATAATGTATTATAACTGTTATTTATGATACATACAGTGTGATACATACAGTGCATTATAAAGTGCATTACAAGGCATAATATGCATTATTTATAAAGGCTTTAAGTAAAGTTTTTACAAAACATCCAAACATTCTGAAAACAAGATAAAGTTCAAAAGTGAAATATTGCCATTTATTTTCAGAGAGTGTTCTTCAGTTAAGTGTTGTTCTTACATCATTGGCAATTTTATTCATTTATTTTAATTCTAACAAAATTTAGCTAGTGTTTATGTTTAATACAGCAACAACAAAATATTTCATAATTAATATTAAATAATAATTATTATTTGCCAATGGGATAAAAAAAAAATCAACTTAATTCAAGATATATTCTCTAAAAACAAGACTTATATTAAATTTTCTTGAGAGGCAGTTTTTTAAAAATGGGATAAAAATGTATTAATATTAAAAAAAGACAGAACATTTTGTATGAATGCATGTATATACAGTATATCTATCTATATATTTATGTCTAGAGTAAAGGTTTCAAACCACAATTTGTACTTTTTGGGGAAATTAAACTTATAGTTGTCTCTGCATATTAAGAGATAGAGAAAGTATTTTTATGTTCAAGAAATATATGTCAAACTTTCCAAAATTGCCAATTTTGACATCAGTGGTTCTCATGCTTCATGACTGACCTTGTCAACCAAGCAAGTTTGGTGTACTGTGGTCTGCTTGTGTGTGTCGGCTAGTAAATTAAGCCTGTTTTGTTTTTACACGCTGTATATTTACAGGAAAATGGAGTAGCTTTGTTACCGTAAATAAAAAGTCTTTGAAGACGTGCAGCAAGGGGTTATGGGAAACCAAATACTTGCTTTCTGATATGTTGCGTGCTCACTAGGGTGTTGTTATGAAACTATTATATTTTGAGTGTTTGTGCGCATACATTTTTTTGTGCACACTAATGCTGTCGATTTCTCCTCGGAAGGGCTTTTATGTCTTTTAAATAGCTGTTGTCTGCAGACTAGAGGGATTGTTTTAAATTGTGCCTCTGATCAAAAGCAGCACCGAATGTGAACTTCAAAGCTTCAGTCCCAGCGTCTCCACCTCCATTCGTCCGTTCCCAAAGAACATCGCCCCCTGCGACAAGACGCAAGTATTGTTTTACTTGATCTGACTTAGTATTACCGCAGTAAATTGGGATATATGTTTCTGTAGGTGGACTTGAGATAGATTGAAGGAGGTTTAGAAGCTCGCATGGTGTTCGGGGAACGAGAGAGGATCATTTTAGTACAGCACTTTCATGTCACACCACACACACATGCCTCTTATTTGCAGGGCTTCCATGACAATTCCTTCTAAATGCCCTGCTGATTTAGCCAGCAGTGATGGTGCTGCCTACCTCTCCTCCATCCACCAGACACCCACATGCTCCACATTATTTGAGTGCCACTTGCATTCCCTGTCCACCCCCGGATGATGAAAACACACGTTCTTTCTCTCACCTCCCACATTCTGGGTGCCATAGCGCCTACAAAGTTTAGGTCCAGTCAAAACCCAAAAGTTTTTGCTACCGCAGCTCATTTACAGGCTCATAGAGGCCCTTTCTCATTTCATGCTTGTTTAAGTCTTTGTCCAAGCGAATTGTTCTAGAAAACTTCACTGACTTCAAGAGATTGAACGTTTAGAATTTCCCTGCAGCCTTTTTTTTTTGTCTTTTCACACTGATAGAGAAGTCAGTTTTTTGACTAGTTACTCATTTTGTGAAATCTAAAGAAAATTACACCTAAAATGCACTTACATTGGAAGTCTATGGGGCATCACATCGAGAGAAACATTAAAATACACAGTCGTGAAAGTATAGCCAGAAGACTTAAACATTATGGCCTGGTTTCACAGAGAGGACTAAGATTAAGCCAGGACTAGGCCTTAGTTAAATCAGGACATTTAAGTATCTTTTATATATGTGCCTTAAAAAACATTACTGATGTGCAACTTGAGATAAAACAATGGCACTGACATATTTTAAGATATACCCGTGCAATTTGCTTTCAGTTAAGACAGCTCAAACATGCATTTTAGTCTGGGACTAGGCTTAAGCCTTATCTGTGAAACCGGGCATATATGTCTTAACAAGAGACTATATAAATGTTATTCTCATTAAAGTCATTAAACCTGTTACTTTTGAATTGTATACAGAAAGACACCAGATAGGGTTTTTTTTTTTTTTTTTAACAGATGATCCACATGGAATAGCCATTCAAAATATGATTTTGGACAACTTTACATGCAGCTCAAAAAGGTTTTTACAAGCATACAGGCTGCAAAATTTGTCTTGGAAATGTCTTGTTGACATTTCTTCAAGTGCACTTATACTATACACATTTTTTGTTGTTTGTTTGTACAATGTATGATGTAGCCTATTGAAGTTATTTTCTGTGGTAATCGACCGCATGCTACGGCTGCACGATTAATCATTAAAAAATTGCGATCTCGATTCAAACACCAACACGTTCTCATTCCTAAAGTGTCAATTAAACCTTTGACAAAATCACACTGGAACATTAAAATCTGCGTTGTCGCTGGCACTGACCCAGAAAGCAGTTGTCAAGTTTAAGTATGAAACAGCTTCACAAACAGTCTTTTCAACCACACAGTATACTTATATTTGTGTTAAAAATATTCAATATAACAGAAGTACTGGAATAAAAGTTTATAGTTCAGATATAAACACAGATGTCTACGGAAGTGATAAAAAAGAGCAAATCACCTTTTCAAAGTAACTTGGCGCTTCAAATAATGATTGTATCAATTACATCGTTACACCACTAGGTGACGACTGTCATTTTTTTTTTATTTGTCATTAAACCAATAATTCAAGAGATTCGTTCAGAAATGCTGATTCATCCAGTAATGAAACAAGTGAACTATTTATAAGTGAGTCATTGAATCATTCACTCAAACCGATGTTTAGTTAAACAGATTTAACAGACTGCAGCAATTAACATTTTGTCAGAACCTTTAGTAAATTACATGTTATTTTGTTTAGTTGTCTGTTCAGAATCGTGGGAGAATCGTGATCTCGATTTGAAACAAAAAATTTGGGATTCTCAATTCATCCAGCATCGTGCAGCTCTAATGCATGCCACAAAATTGATTTATTCTGAACCAAGAATGTTCCTTCATTCTTGTTGATATGTTGCAGAGGTATACATATGTTGACCGAATGAAAAAAACAAGGCATACTGCAGCTTTCCTTCCTCCAAATCTTCCTCTCCTCCTTCCTGTGGGTTTCCTCCCTCTGTTGCTCACTGACCCCATCGCAGTTGTGAGGATTGGCTCTTTAGAACATTCCAGAAGAGCTGACGGCGGGAATCTCAAGGGCAATTCGAGTGAGATCACGCTTTGGTTAGCAAGAAAAGTTACATGCAGAGAGAGAGATGGTGTATATGCGCCGCTTGTGTGAGGGCCCACACACACACAGAAATAAACTTTCTCATGAAGGAGAAAGTCCACTGAGAGCACCAGCTTTGAGAGTTTCTTCTTTTGGAGTTTTAGAGATTGAACTCACTTTTCTTTCCTCCTTTTTCTCTTTCTCATCTTCGTGTTTGTGAGTTTTGTGTGCTTGTTCTCATAACATAAAATTCAGAATTAACCCATTTATTTCTCTAATCCATTAGAGCACATTATTCTAAAGGGCAAAAAAGGCTGTTCTTCATAGTTTTCATTAAAACTTTCTCCTCCTCTGAAATGACTTTTCTTTTCTAATGATGTAATCCAGATGGCATGGACAGGGTGTCATGATTCTGCCATCATGTTCTTGATTTTCCTAGTCTTGTGGCAGGATCATGGCAGAACCATGTTTTGTGTACTAGCGCATGGCCTGTTTGGGCCATGTGCTTGTGTTGTCTCGTCTCTTAACCCCGCCCCCTTGTTATCCTGATCCAGTCTTTATTGCTTTACCCGTGTCACCTGTTATGTCTTGATTTGTCTCCTGATTTAATCCCCTTGTGTTTGCTGTCTTGGGTCGGTTCATTGCCAAATGTTACTTGTGAGTATCCTGTGAAAGTCTAGTCATTGTTAGTATCTCTCGTAGTGTTGTTTGTTTTCTAGTATTTTGTCAGTGTCGTTGTCTAATTAGTCACCATATAGTCCTGTCTTGTTTTGCCCCCTCGTGGGCTTTGTTTTCCCTTTTTGTCTTCAATAAATCCTGTGTTCATTGCATCTGCTGTCTGCTGTTGGGTTCATCCTCCACCCACATAACAGAATGAACCGACCAAAACTGAACCCAGCAGATAGTATGTCCTCCCTGCGTAAGCGACAGTCAGCTGACCAGGAATTATGGTGGCAGTCAGTTATCACCGACAGCAAGTTGGGCAAGCTTCCCTTCCCTCCCCAGGGAGAGAGGTCCCTGAGGAGATATGCTCAGGCCGTGGAAGCAAGGAGGTTTTTCTTACCTGAGATCCTTGTCAACCGTTACCTCATCGCGGGTCTCAACGCACCGACTCCTCTGGCTGAACGGGAGAGGTTGGTCCACCGCCCGTTCCGGGACATGGTGGACTGTTTGTCTCGTAAGGAGCCGCAGGGTCCCATCGTGTCGTCACCTCCTGCCTGTCTGCCGGTGATCCCGGAGGGCCATATGTTAGGCGTCGTGACGCTTGGAGACCAGACTCGTCCCACTTCGACTCCCGAGGCATCATCTGCACCCGCTGATCTCCGTGGCAAACGAGAGGGACGGCTGTCGTGGGAGTCGACTTCGGAGTCCTCTTCCGCTGAGACTGCAGTCCCTGCTGTACAGCCTCAACTGGTCACAAGTCCGGCTACGGCCTCTGCTCCGCGACCCAGGAAGAAGAAGAGGAAGAGGGGAGCCTCTTGCCCTCTGTCTGTTCCAGAGCCCGCTACTGCAAGCGCTGTTCCAGAGCCCGCTACGCCAAGCGCTGTTCCAGAGCCCGCTACTGCAAGCGCTGTTCCAGAGCCCGCTACTGCAAGCGCTGTTCCAGAGCCCGCTACTGCAAGCGCTGTTCCAGAGCCCGCTACTGCAAGCGCTGTTCCAGAGCCCGCTACTGCAAGCGCTGTTCCAGAGCCCAGAGCCCGCTACTGCAAGCGCTGTTCCAGAGCCCGCTACTGCAAGCGCTGTTCCAGGATCTGCAGAGAGAGTTGCGGCCGATCTAGCCGCTAAAGATGTTCTGCAAGCTGTTTCTGCTCCTCAGGAGATGCCGGTCATCATTGCGGCCAAGGCCCTTTCTAATTACCTGTCCCGTCTTGTCGCGATCCTTGAACCCCCTGTCTGTCCTGCCTTGTCCGCAGCACCCACGCCTGTCCCTGTGAGCGCAGCACCCACGCCTGTCCCTGTGAGCGCAGCACCCACGCCTGTCCCTGTGAGCGCAGCACCCACGCCTGTCCCTGTGAGCGCAGCACCCACGCCTGTCCCTGTGAGCGCAGCACCCACGCCTGTCCCTGTGAGCGCAGCACCCGAGCCGGTCGCCGTGGGCGCCGCACCCAGTCCTGCCCCGTCACCTGCCATATCCCCCGTTAGAAGTCCCGTTACCTCATCCTCCGTGTCCTCTGTGTCTGAGTCTGTTGCTGCAGCATCCCCGTCTGTTTCCCCGTTTGTCCCTGTCTCCACTAGTCCCCAGACTGTTTCCCCGTTTGTCCCTGTCTCCACTAGTCCCCGGACTGTTTCCCCGTTTGTCCCTGTCTCAACTGGTCCCCGGACTGTTTCCCCGTTTGTCCCTGTCGCCACTAGTCCTCGTTCTTTTTTCCCTGTCTCCACCTCACCTCGGACTGTTCCCCCTGTCACCACGAAACCCCGGACTGTTTCGCCCAAGTCTCGTACTCGTGTGTCTTCCTCCAGACCTGCCCTGAGTTCTTGTCCTCAGCCCTCATCCCATGGACCCAAGACCCCCAGTCCTCCCATCCACCCTGCTCCACCCCCCATGAACTTTGTGTTTCCTCCACCCCCTCTGCCTTGTATGTTGTTTTTGATTTTCCACCCGAACCCTGTTATAGTTTATTCATGTATGCCGTTGTTGATGTTCGCTATGTTTTGTTGGTTTTTGTCTATGTCTCGTTCTGTCTTGTCTTGTGCTTAGTGTCCCTTTGAGGAGCGTCTGGAAGCCGCTCCTTAAGGTGGGGGTTCTGTCATGATTCTGCCATCATGTTCTTGATTTTCCTAGTCTTGTGGCAGGATCATGGCAGAACCATGTTTTGTGTACTAGCGCATGGCCTGTTTGGGCCATGTGCTTGTGTTGTCTCGTCTCTTAACCCCGCCCCCTTGTTATCCTGATCCAGTCTTTATTGCTTTACCCGTGTCACCTGTTATGTCTTGATTTGTCTCCTGATTTAATCCCCTTGTGTTTGCTGTCTTGGGTCGGTTCATTGCCAAATGTTACGTGTGAGTATCCTGTGAAAGTCTAGTCATTGTTAGTATCTCTCGTAGTGTTGTTTGTTTTCTAGTATTTTGTCAGTGTCGTTGTCTAATTAGTCACCATATAGTCCTGTCTTGTTTTGCCCCCTCGTGGGCTTTGTTTTCCCTTTTTGTCTTCAATAAATCCTGTGTTCATTGCATCTGCTGTCTGCTGTTGGGTTCATCCTCCACCCACATAACACAGGGAAAAATAATACTAACCCAGTAGATTTTTGGCTGTGATTGGGCTGGTTTTGTTATGCAAACCTGGCAACCTTGGTTAATTCATCGCAAATACTATTATCAATTAAAAGTAGCCTATTATAATTTGTATTCCTTGTTCTAATGTATAGTGTTTAAATGTGTTTGGTGTTTTTTTTTTTGCATTGCATTATATAACTCCTCGCATGACGAGATTGTGTATGTAGTTTTTATTATGCATGTTAAAGGCCCACTGATGTGGCTCGCAATGCGCAGTATTGAATGTGTTGATGTAATTTCTACTGAAAGAGAAGACGGGGTGGGACATATCGAACAGCCCCTCCCCTTTTTTCAAATATCCAATAGCGTTTTGTTTATCTCGGCCAGAGCCGTTGAGCTCGTTAAAGCAGCAGTTTCCTCCTAATCTCTGTTTCTTCTCATAAGCTCCTCCGTATTGCTTTAAAATATAGCATCCTGTGCAGAATTCATATGGGTCCGATATGTTTTATGGTATGCGCCGACTCGCACATACAATCCGCTCTGTGCTATCATGTCTCTGGACCGGGGCTGCTGACAGTTCGCATGACACTACCATGAAACCAGGCTTCGTTAGCCCAATGGAAAGCATAATTACACTGTCTAAATTGTTCCCTATCCCCTATATAGTGCACCATGTGCCATTCTCCATGTAGAAAATTGTAAATGTGTGAACTATTGACCAATTTCAGCCGCAGCTTCAGCGTCTATTTATAATGTAGAGGGGGGGACGCTTCAGATTCTAGAGAGCATTTGATTGGACAGAAAATCTGATGAGAAGCTGAAGTGCAGAGTGGTGTCATCAAAATCACTGATCCATATTGGCTGAAGTGAGAGACTGTACGTTTTGAATGCTTATGTCTTCTAAATGCGAATTTTGCCATTGTTTTGGAGCACACTACTTTATAGATTAACAGTAAGGCTAACATATTCATATTAAATCCAGGAAACTTCAATTTTGATTTCATGGGGACTTTAAGTGCAAAAAGATTCTGGTAGGAGCTGTTGGGGCTTGGGCAAGGTGTAACCATGGCAACAAGGCGAGAGCGCGTGAACTCCGGTAAACTTTAACGTCATACAGCTCCTCCTTATGCGTCTGTCAGAGTGAGAAACCAACAATCTCGTTTTTCAGTGTCGCTTTATCCTTGCGTTCTCCAATTTTCCTGCTTCCCACTTCCGCCCCTCCTCCCTTTCTTTTTTTCTCCTCTCCTCTCATTCTACCTTTCTTCCTGCCAAGCCAGGGTAGAGGCGACGTGAATAATTCATGCCACTCCTCACTGCGCCAGAAATGTGACACGCGCACACACGCATTTAAAGCACTCTAATGCTTCTGGGACCCAGTGATATATCTCACTTAATCCCAACTCTCACCTTTCCTAAGCCAAATTTACGCATTTTTTCCATTTGAATCTTTTATTTCAGCTTAATGGTGTTATGACACATTGGTTTATTCTCTTGTTCTTTAAGAAAATGCGTTTGGTTTTGATGTTTTTTTCTGTGTGTTTGTAGAGAAATTCATCCTATTGGGAAAGACACCGTCAAAGTGATCCTTTTGTACACAAGGCTTGTCTTACAGTGCTCCGCATGTGTGTGTAACGGTCAGTGATGTGTGTCTGTCAAGGTTTCAGACTGGACGGCTCTACCTCACAGCGGGCAAAAAGCTCAGATATCGTGTTAACAAGACCAACAGAAATAAAGGATATATTTGGTTTGTTCTAAATCTTTTATGTGTTTTTCTTGTCAGACTACGGAGAATCTTGCTCCTATAGGGAACCAAATAACTAAGAAAAATGACAGAATCATTCGATAAAGCTGGTTGTTCTGAAGCGCTTCAATTCATTGAGTTCACATCTCTTAATATTTTGGGTCACACTTTATATTAGGTGTCCTTAACTACTATGTACTTACATCAAAAAATAAGTACAATGTACTTTTGGTGTTTATGTTGTATTGTTGCAATTGAGGTGGGATACGGGTGAGGTAAGGGACAGGTTTGGTGGTAAGGGTAGATTTAAGGATGGGTTAAGGTTTAAGGTGTAATCTGTCTACAGTCCGGCATAAAGTTTCCCTGAGTAGATTTTAAAAAATTGTTGACCGATATAATCCCAGATGAAGCCCTGCTGTCTCTCTTTAACTCACTCATTATGTGTGTAGGAAAGTGTGATGAGATGGTTTCTGCTGCTTTGATAATGTCTAGGTTGTCATCACTTAATGAGAACTAATTAACAGTGTTACAATAGAGAAGAAGAGAGCAGACATAGACACATAATTGGAGAATACGTAATCATCCCCCACCTGTGAGGCCTCATTGATATTCCTGAAACACAAGTCTTTGCTCACAAGCGGATGCTGATTTACATCGTGTTTGTGTGTGTATGATATCTATGTATGCGTATGGTAGGGTTATACAAGCGTTGTTTAATGCTTGTTTTTGGACTGATCGCTATGTAGAAAATGTCACTCAGCACCCTTCTCTTCTCTCTGTTCTCTCTATGTAGGCAATATGAAATCAAAATCAACCCTGTTTGCTTGCATAATAAATACCCTTGGACTTATTGTGCATAATTCATCAATACACATTTTTGTAATATAAAAGTCTTTTATAATATTTCATCAAAACTTTCTCCGTCTCTGAAATGACTCATAATTTTCCTGTCACTACAAGGCTATATGAAAGATTATGCTGATTAATCCAGTCAGTGCTGTTTCAGGACTGGGCACATTTATTTATGAAACCCCATGCCTTTCCAATCCCATATGTCGTAATGTTCTCCATGGAACACAAAAGGAGATGTTTCACAGAATGTCCTGGTTATAATACAGTGAAAGTGAATGGGGATGTGGAGCTCTAAAAATGCCACATGACTTTTCTATATTCTTCCTCTCTACCCTTGATCTTAGTCCTTGCATAATTCAAATTGGCAAGGTATGCCAGGTTTGATGTCAATGACGCCAAATTGCCATTTGTTGTCACATGCCTTGTTGCTTTTTAAGATGGAATTCAATAGACACTATTCTAAAGTTTGCCATTTTCTTCACGCAGAGCTACTTTTATGGTGTTTTATTTGTTAGAGTTCACTCAAGTCAATTTTATTCATATAGCGTTTTTCACAATGCACATTGTTTCAAAGCAGCTGTACAGAAAATCATGACATTGATGTTCATAATATCATAATATCTTCATGCCCTATAGTTGCACTTAGCAGATTAGAGCTGTGCAACAGTATAATTTTTTGTGACATATAAACAATCAAGCTATAGTATATATCGCTTTATGTAAGTGTACTTTAAATGTGGGTATGTTTGGACTTGGTGGTTGTTGTTATTCATTTTTTATGTGGATGTCAAGGATTATGAAACCTGTAAGGTTTTGTTCATCTATAACATTTCTTCTAGTGATTTGGTGAAGTATAATATCATTGCCATGTTTAAATGATGCATTCAAATGACAGGGTTAACATTTTGATCATATTGCCCACCCCTAGGCAGTTTACTTGAGGAGCTAATTGAAGTTCATGACATAACACATATTACATAATACCTTTAACGCACAAGTGTGACAAGGAATGAAAAAAAATGGAATAATGGAGAAAAAACCCTGTTACCATTCACTTTTATTATATGGAAAAGAGCAGCATGAACATTCTTCAAAACATCTTCTTTTGTGTGCCACAGAAGAAAGTAAGTGACAGTGACTGTTACTGACCCCCTTTCACATGCATCTGTTTTTCACCAGAGCTGTCAGTTTAATAACCAACAGGCACTGTTTAGCCAGCTCAGTCTGGGTCCTTTTCACAGAGACGTTGCTATACTTATCCTGTGGTTTCCTGCAGGCTCATACGACACCAAACACCGACCGCATCACTTCCCTCAGTCAAAAACCCTGCAACAAACGATCTGAAAGCTTGCTTGACTTCACGAGCAGCTGTTTAACATTGACAAGTGCGACTTTTGCTCCATTACAGAAGACTTTAGACTTTGCACAACACTGCAGCAGCAGTAGCCTACTTGTTTTTGGCTGATGTTAACTATGGAAAAACAGCTCACTAGCTCACTGCATTGCAGTCATGCTTTAGTAATGAGGAAGAATGCAATTTAAGTAGAAAATGCCTTGCATGGTTAAGTGTGTGTGCAAGCGTCTAGTTTTGTAGGTTAGTCTTTGTGTTTTGTGAATGTATGTGTGTGGAAGGTGTTTGCTCTGCCCTTGCTCCTTGATTTCCCAGGAGCCATTGTGACTATGTCCATCATCTTTCCTCTTCTCAGAGCTGTGCTAAACTTATTAATGATGTTTAGACTCGGAGTTTCATTGTGGCTCATATGATGGCGACAGTCTACAGACTGCATTAAATTAATCATTTAAATATTATTTTAGGATTTGATGGATAGCTTGAGACTAAAAGGCTGAAAAGGATATATTTGTTTTAAGGTTATGGTCAGTGTAGTGATACCCTGGTCTAGCATTGAGAGTGAAAGCAGTGCTATAAACAGGAAACTGATGTCACCATCTGGATTTTAGCCAGACACGGGCTGATCATGGACTGAAAGTGTTTGTGAAAGGTTAGTGGTTCTTTTAGGGTTCTTTCAAACACCCTGAAAGAAGAGATGGAGTGATGACCCCCTGTTACATATAAAATAAAATTGTAAACCGGACCTATTATAACCTGCATACGATACTATAATAATGTATTTAGATTCTGCTTTTATGATGAAAAAGCATTTGAATAATAATTGCAGTATTGCTCTGACCCCTGAAATATTTTTCTTTCTCATGTTTTTATAAACAGTTATGCATGTAGTTGTACTTGCCCCTCCCTCATTGAGATCATATCATACCACTTTGGCTGTTGACAGTATTGACAATATCATTGATATTTTAGTATAAAGGAGATAACAATATCAAAAATACTTATGTGTAAAAAAACAATAAAAAGAAAGGAGAGAATGAAGGTGAATAAAAAGGAATATTGTAAGACTACTGAATATATCGTTTTTGATTGATGTTGTTTTTGTTATGAAAACCGCATCAATCACACATCATCAACATCAAATAACAATAATTACACTGGATTTCTGCCAGTGCCACAGGCTGATCCCGGAGCTATGCCTGTGATTGGAATGAAATTAATTCTCTGAGCTCATGAGAACTAGACGAGAGCTATATTTGTGTTTGTCACGATCGTGATGTAACTCTTTGCATGTCAACATTTAATGCCACTTATGATATTAAGATTTAATATGGCCTTCCGGTCATGGTCTGAAATGAAATTGTTTAGTTTTGATTGTTATCTCCAAAGCACCAAGTGCTCATTTTCAAATGAATTGTGTCAGTTGTTTTGTAAGTGAATGTTCTGATCTCAGAGTCTCATTTCAATGGTATTTCTCATTTATTTATTGCAACAGCAGAAAGCATCATGAAATTATAATCGTCAAAATGACAAATATTAGGAACAGGACTCTCGCATTCACTTAAACTATTCTATCTACTGTATGTATTTTAGAACAAAGGGGCCTATTCTTGGGCTGTTTCTATTAGGAATCATTATACACAAGTGAAAATCACAAGAATCTGAGTTCAACAGGAAGTGAGGCCTCATATGCACTGCACATATGGAGCAATGATGTTGTTACAAGAGAAAAAATGTGTTTTGCGTTCTTAGTGTTAGATTGGGCTATTTAGTATGGAGTTGAATGTACCTCTGTGATGCAGCATACAGTTAAAGGTGTCATGTATTTTATTTAAATTATATATTTTTAATTATATTTATAAAATGTTAATATAATTTAAAAATAATTATAATATAATGATTATAAAGCCAAGGTTTCTTACAAAAAATCACTTGTTTGTATTATTTTAAATCATTTTTATATTTTTGAATATATATAATAGTTTTATGACTATTATACAATGCGATGGAAATTTCATTATATAGGCTAACCCCTTTAAATTTTAAAACGTAATATATACTGTGGCCATATACTGTATATATATATATATATATATATATATATATATATATGAGAGAGATCATTTTAACTAGAAGTTCTGTATCAAAGATCATAGACTGACTGCACTACTTTGTACTAGTTATTTCGAAAACCACAGAGGCTACTGTTGTGTAACTGCATGGCCTTATCTGTCCTTAGGGATGCTTCATGATTGCGATTTGTGTTACCTATCCAGTAATGTATCCGGATGTCTGTGTGCATGTAAAAAAATAACTTTCTGGCCCCACAGAATAATTCATAGCTCAAACACTGGTTGAAGCTGATTTGGTGCTATCAAAGCTGCCTGTAATCCTGAGCTCAAGAACCTGCTTGTGCTGCTGCTTCAGTCTGCGCTCGTGTGTGTGTGTGTGTGTGTGTGTGTGTGTGAGTGAGTTTCCTCACTGGTTCATTATTATTTGATAGATGTTTGAAAGACTTTAATCTGCAAAGCATGATCAATAATACAGCACAGGGCTCATTGCAGTGGGATAAATATCATTCAGGAAGAGAGAGGGAAATGAGAGAAAATCAACCAGAGGAAAAGAGAAAGAGGGAGTGAATGGGAGAAAGAAAGTCTGAGGAATGGAGGGGGAGGAGTTGCTGGCAAGACAATTCATTTTCCGCACTGACAGATTCCGTTAATCCCACACAGACATCTGATCTAAGAGGATCAGAGAGATGAATCGTCTAGTCAGGTCTGGCGTGGCCGACTCTCCCCTGTCCTGTGTGTGGACTTCAGATTGTTCTGAGTTTGTCAAAGCAAATCCACATATCACATAACATACCAAAATGCATTTGAGGGTATATATGTATAATATGTCATGATCAGATCTTAATTTCAAGACATGTTATTAATGTTTTATTCAAGTCATCAACACTGCCAAATAATTGCAGAATCAGTCATATCCTCACACACACAGCCCTTGTGTCATTAAATAGAACTAGTGAGTGAGATTGTAAAAGAGATTGTGTGTGTAATTGCCCTGCCAATGGTCTGGCTCTCTGAGTTCAGAGGTCAGAGGGCAAGAGAGAGAAACCTAGAGTAAGGCTAGGGTTATAGATCAGCCTGGAGGAGGTAGAGAGACGGTGTTTAGAACGAGGTGATATAGATTTAAGAAGAGAGGAACAGCTAACTGTTGAAAAGAGGAATGGACCCGGGAAAGAGCAGGAGGATCATTTGGATAACGTGAATGAAAATAAGGTGATGTGAATGTTAAGAAAAGCGAGGGAGGAAATGAATGTGTGAGAAATGGAAGAGAAGAAAGGGAGAGAAGAGGAGAACAGAAGGATGGTGTTGAAATGGGCTATTTTTAACCATCTGGCTCCTTAGTTTGGTGGGCGATTAGCACAGACTAGAGAGGAGAGCGACAGCAGGAGGAGATCTGCTGCTCACTTTACATGGGGATGTTCTTTTATTCACTGTGTTTGTCACAAATGTCTATATGAACTTATAATCGTTAATTGTTAATATATAAATATATATAAATTAATGAATTCATTATTTAAAATATTTATTTCATTATTATTATATAATAATGTATACTATTCTATACCTACTCCTTCAGCATAGAAAAAAATGGGATCAGCTTAATGTCTTATTTTATATAATATTTTGTACCTGTCAAAAGTTTGGAAACATTACAATTGTTTAATGTTTTTGAAAGAAGTCTCTAATGCTCACCAATTAAGGCTGCATTTATTTAATCAAAAATACAGTAAAATCAGTTACATCGCGAAATATTAATACAAATTAAAATAACTTTTCTATTTGAATATATTTCAAATTTAATTTATTCCTGTGATGTTAAAGGTTAACTCAACCCTTGTCAGAGCCTGACTCCACCCACTGGCAATATTTACGAAGTACCACAACATCCAATAGGAAAATTCAGCTGCAGTAGCCAGCGTTCAACCTGAAGAGGGCAGCACTCAGACGTTTTTACACCATATATTGTAGAATTAAAACACTTTATACCCAAATGTCAAAAAATGTACACGAATCAATGAACAGCATTAATAAAGCCCCAGTCTAACAGATCATTAACTAAAAAAAGTTGTTTTAGGGTTTAGTTACCCTTTAAAGCAAAATTTTCATCATTACTCCAGTTTTCAGTGTCAGATGATCCTTCACAAATCATTCTAATATGATGATTTCCTGCGCAAGAAACATTATGATTATTATCCATGTTGAAAACAGTTGTGCAGCTTAACATTTTTGTGGAAATTGTGATACTTTTTTCAGGATTCTTTGATGAATAGAAAGTTCAATGAACAGCATTTATTAAATTGATTTATACAATTTCTTAAAGCATTTATTAAATGTAATTCTTTCTTTCTTTCTTTCTTTCTTTCTTTCTTTCTTTCTTTCTTTCTTTCTTTCTTTCTTTCTTTCTTTCTTTCCTTTGTCTATACCCACACCTGGCACTAGAGGGCTCTTTGGCTCTCTTACACTTTCTTCTCAGAACTGTGTGTGTGTTTTGTGTTTGTGAACAGACAACAGGTGAAGTCATGGCCTAAATCCCTAATATAGCACACATTCCTCTAGTGCTGTGGCCCTTTTGGCCCTGGTTGGGTGTTTTGATTGCTTGAGGGGGGTCTGGAGGTCTGTCGGGGGCAGAGAGAGATGAGAGTCGGGGGCCAGCAGGTGATGAAGGGCTTCCTCAGATGAAGGTGGTGGACTGGATGGATTTAGTAAGTCCCCACCATAGATGACAGGTGGAGGCTGGGGGTGGAGGTCTGGGACATGCATAGCTGCACATCTCCTTTCCAAACAGAGAATGTGGGTATGACATCAAGAGAACTTTTAAATGTCATTTTACTTAGTGAGCAAATAATTATTAGTGCAGAGAGGTTTTGGATTATTGTGGGTTCAGCAATCAACATCATTTCTGGCATAATGGTGATTACAAGAAGTTCTGGGTTGCGTTGATTGAGGATCTTCCAATGGAAGTCTGTAAAGGTTTTAAATATCCAATGTTTCAATAGTATTGACACAAGACGTAAACAATCTGTGTATATTAAGTAGATATATGTATAGTTCATTTAGTATTAAGTATATTTAGTGTGAAAAAAGCACTGACTAGTCTTTTTTCCTATAAAGTTAAACCTAATTTTACAAATTTGTTGCCATGACAATGTAACCCGAAAAATATACTGTGATACTGTTTATTCAACAGTCAAATATATATACAGTATATATATACATATGGCTGTTGAATACAATTTAGAATGACCATTTAGAATCAAGTATTACATTTGATCAACTGATTCATTTATCATTGATTTTTTTTCTGTCTCAGACGATGTGTGTGACTTGAAAGTGGAGCGGCCGGGTATAGGCAGTGAAATGACGGCCAAAGAGCGAGGGTCACTGGAGGAGAATGAGGAGAGAGACATGGAGGAGGTGGAGGCCGGACATGGAGAGAAGGGGCAGGAGGATGAGCCGGAGAAGAAGGAGGTGAAGGAGGAGACGGTGGACGAGGAGGAACGAAGAGGAGCGGATGAGGAAGATGAGCTGGAGGTGCTGAGGTCACAGGTGGTGCAGCTGCTTTTGGAGCTGGAGGAGACCAGAGAGGTGTCCCAACGACACGAGGAGAGCTACAACGAGATGCAGGGTGCGTATGCTAAAATCACCGGGAGTACCCTCTGAGCATGTTCAGCTGTCATTGACCGCCTGTTTCTCGAGTCATGTTTTCACACAAACATTCTTGGCTTGTTGATATTGTCAGATGCCAGTAATAAGTTACTAATTACTCATATTCAATGTCCAGCTAGAGATTTCCCTCTTCTTTTAATGTCATTCTTTGGCTTTCTAGGTCTTTTGGAGGAAGAGCGGCTGGCAAGCGCCCACCAGGCCGAGACCTTTACGAGACAGATCCAGAGACTTCAAGGTAACCAGAAACACACTTAGAAACAGAAACAAATGTGTATTCATCTTAAATGCAGTGCTAATAACTGCAACTACATACAATTATTAAATAGTTTATTTAATATAGTTCCATTTTTATAAAATTAATTAAATAGTTTTTTTTTCAGTCATCAAGCAGCTTTAATATCCTCTTACATTTGACATATTGAATAATAGCTGTGTCCAATGCTAGTGAAGAAACATTCTTGATTTATCTTGTTGTTTTATATTTTTATCAAGGCCACTGATGATTTGAAGAGGCCATTTACATATTCATATTTTTGTACTGTGTTAAAAATAGAAAACATTGGCAATGTTTGGAAATATAATGTTCTTACTGTTTTTGCAGTATATACTATATGTATAACCTGCAGATTTTTTGTATGCGTTAAATACCCAAATTACATTAGACACAAGTCACAGTAGACAGTAGATATAGCACTTTATACCACTGTGCAATCTGCTTGACTTGACCTTTCATGGTCTGAAAACAATTGACAAGATCATGGATTACTTGGAAACTTTGATTATTTTATTTTTCTCATTTTGTTTTATCATGTTATCTTATTTAATTTATTGTCATCTTATTTTATTTTTATTAATTTATTATAATTATAAATTGTGTCATTTTTATTCATGCAATCTTATTTCATTTATCATGCAATATTTATTTTTAATTTTATTTTATTCATGTCGTCTTATTTCATTTGTGCCATTTATTACATTTTATTTGATATTTTTGTGTTGCAGAAATGATAATTGGACACGTCACTCTAAATTTGACAGTGTAGCATACTACTGTTTAAAATGTTCCCATGTTCCCATGACATCCTGTTCCCATTTGTTTGGTCGACTGCTACTTGGTGCGAGTGTTTGAGCAGTGGAGAGATGGGAGAAGCAGAGGTGATGTAAATGTTGTTCTGTTCCCCAGTGACTCACTTTCACTCTCTCAGTGGCTGCGCTGTAATTAAATTAAATGAACTGTGAGGAGGCAATGTAAACCAGCATTTGCCGAAGTATATGGGCTATGTCTAGATACCATCATAAGTAATGCAATCACAGATATGAATAACATAACAAACATCTGCCAGAATAAGATTCACACACTAAAACGGAGAATTTTTTTTTTCGGTTTAATCACAGCCTGTTTTTTTTACTGTCTGTATTCCCGCCTTGCAAGAAAGAGACCCAAAAAAGCCCCTGCAGACTTAAATGCATGCTTTGTGTGGTTAGTTTGAGAGATTTGGACATTTTTTGCTACTCATCAACAGGACATGCAGAGTGATTGCTGTAATGAGACATGAAATGAAGGCATATTTTTCACTTCAGATGTGTGATTATAGACCTCATATGGTCTTGGTTCCCTTAAGAGATTCACATATAAATGTTACATGGATTTTAGTATTTGACAGCTCACACATATTCGGAAATAGCACAATACTCCTACTATTTCTGCAGCATATACTATGTATAATGTGCATAGTATCCATACTTTCTGTGTACACTAAATATCTAGATGACCCACAATATTAATTATTTGAATTAGCTTTAATTTTGAAACATAATGTTTATATAGTTTACATATTTCTATCAGTAATTTATTTTATTTTTTGTAATTTTAGTACTTAAATTGGTTTATTTTAGTTAGTTGGCAAGGCAACATTTATAATTTTCATCAATTATTTATATTTTATTTTATTGCAGCTTTATTTAAATCACCAAAAACTATTTTTAATAGTTTTAGTTTAGTTAACAATAAAAACACTGCAGGAGTTAAAGCTAGTCTTACACAAATGTGGATTAGAAATAAATGTTATTTTATTAATTGTGTTTAAACATTACATTTGATCAATTTCCAAGATAATAACTGGACACCACATGCTGAAATAAACATTCAATGTGGTGATGCCATGTGACAACAATGTAGCACTGTTTAAAATGTTTATTGTTGCATACTGTTTCACATAATATAAAAAAAAAATAGTAAGCATTATAAAAGGCAATATACTTTTTATAACCCAATTTTCAGTTGAAAAATGTTGTTCTGTCCCGTCTTGTGACCCACAGGCCAGCTGCGCTCGGTGCAGGAGGAGCTGGACAGCCTTGAGGAGGAGAAGGCCAGCGAGCTGTGGGAGGCTCAAGAGGAGCTGCGTGTGGCGCAGGAGGAAGTGCAGGAGCTTCAGCAGGCGGCGGAGGAGGCGGCAGCCGAGCGGGAGAATGACATCGCCCTGCTGCAGGAGGAACTGTGTCGTGTGCGTGCCGAGTTGGAGCGTCTGCGCGGCACCACGCAGGAGTACGAGCTGGAGCTGACCACGCTGCGGGCCGAAATCAGCATGAAGAACCAGCCCAAAGCAGGAGGAGAAGGTCTGATTCCCACCACACTACAGGCTCAAACTATAGGGACATCTCTAAAAAGACCAGTTTATACCAGCTTCAAGCCTAGTTGATACTGGTTAGCGCTGGTTTGGTGCTGGTCTGGCTGGTGGATCAGCATAGCCATGCCGTTTGCTAGCAAAATGAACTAGTGAAGCCTTGTTGGCCAGCATGAGCTTTCTGATGCAACTGGTTGGACAGGGATATTCTGTTAAAGTCAACATGAAACGGAAGTTGTGATAGCCTTTTCTTCACTATTGGCTTCTCAAACAAGAAAAAATGTGGGGCGGGACTTTATTCAGTCAATTGATTGGATTGTTGGATCGTGTGATTGTGACGGGTTGTCCTGCACTCGTGATGAAAAATACTTAAATTAAAAATTGTAATGCTGCCTTGAAAATGAATACAATAAGTACAATAAAACTAAAATACGGAAAAATAAAATAAAACTATGTAGAAATTAATGATACAGTAAAGCTAAAATACAACAAAATAAAGATAAAATAAAGCTGAAATAAAATATAAATGTTAGATGAAAATCTTGAACTTAAAATACCTAAATTAGAAATGTTGCCTTGGTGTTGAAGTACAATAAAACTAAAACTTAAATACTGAAAAATAACTGAACAATAAATTAAAGCTATGTAAAATATATAAAACAAAAGAAAAACTGAAAATATAAAAACAAAATAAAAACTGAAAATATAAAAACAAAAGCTTATTCAAAATATTAATAAAACTATAATAGTATATAAAAAATACTAAAATAACACTGGACTTAATAAACATACTAAATAATACCTTAATTAAAATGTTAAAACGCAAAAATGTTTACGTGAGGATTAGGTGATACCAAGCTAATATCATTAGCATATCTCAATATAAACATATTAGAAGTGAGACATGCAAAGTTAAATCTTCTGTTCTCACAACTCTATGGAGTCACTTTTTCCAGACCTCATCTGTGTTTTTGTGCATTAGCCAGCTGAGATTTCTCCAGCAAGACTTTTCTTTATATCACATAACCTCATTGCAGCATTATAAATGGCAGATGCTGATTGCAAATAAACCCTGTTGTGTGATACAGACATTTTATCAACTTTCTTCCCCATTGCCTGATATGACACAGTGCTCTGATATTACCCAGTATGCATTGCCACTGACAAATGTGATTGCATTACAGGTTCTTTCATGGTCTAAGTGTCAGTTTGACATTCTGACAAAGTGCAGGACCTCCTCTGAGCCCCATTTGTCTGGTGTTGATGTCTTTCTCTGCCTCTAAGGGCGCCGGGGCTTCTTTCTGCTCCCATGATGCTGTTAGAAGTTTACTATATTAAGATCTGAAATAAAAACAACATACCAGCGATTGCTGGTGGGGACGTGGGGTTAGACACGCTGATCGCAAAACAGTGTTGAACACGAACACATCTGAGCCTGTGATTGAGGCATTCATGTTAACTCTGATCTGGGGTCAGATGCAGCTGAGGCGAAGTTGTTTATCAGTACATGCGCTTCCGATGGTTATTTACACCACGTACACACTCAGGCCTGGCAGAGACAGAGTGCAGATGCGTGTGAGTTGTTTTTACTAGTGAGATTCCATCTAGATTAGAGACTATGCTATCGGGGGTTGAACGTTGCACCATGGGGGATGTGCAAGGCAAACATGACTCTTGATTGACAGGTCAGACTGCTGCAGTGGGAAGAGAGGGTGGAATTGCTTGTTTCCATGGAGACTAGTTACAGGGTTCAGTGTGTATTTACAGCTGTCTGGTCAAATGTTCAATATTTTCCTGCCATAAACATGTAGCCTTCGTATTGCTTGCAGTTTGGCCCTTAGGACAGTGAGTATGTATGTTCCAAGTGTCATACTATTATACTACTGATATTTTGTATGTAGTATGCAGCATGTATACTGGGTAGAGTAAGCATTTTTAGGCATGGAATATCTTAATATATATATATATATATATATATATATATATATATATATATATATATATATATTTTTTTTTTTTTTTTTTTTTTTAAATGTGTAGTTTGCAACCAGCGAACACTGCATGGAATACTGTATCCCACAATGCAATGCGCCCAACCTTCCATTTTAAGTGAAACATAAGTAATATCAATTTCCTTCTTGAGTCACAATTTGATTATACTGCTAAAAATGTAGACTTTAAAAAAATATATATGATGAAATATATACATGATGACTTAACACCACTCACTTAAGTAGCTATTCAACCAAGCTCATGTGACAACAATGGATTGTAGAAAATAATAGTTTGAAGTGGTTATCATTATGTACACTAGCATTTGAATGTTTGGGATCAGTAACATTTTTTTCCTTAAATTAATACATATATTCAGCAAGGACGCATTCAATTTATCAAAAGTGAGTGTAAAGACTTAGATATTAAAGACTGTAAATTTTAAGCAGCACAACTTCTTTCAACATTGATGATGATAATAATAATAAAAAAAAAACTACTTGTACACCAAATCAGCATTTGAATGATTTCTGAAGGATCATGTGACACTGAAGACTGGAATAATGACTGCTGAAAATTCAGCTTTGCCATCACAGAAAGAAACAACATTTTAAAATATATTAAAATAGAAAACATACTGTACTGTACAATACGTAGTATTAGTATTGTAGTATTTCATTTTGAACATACATTTATAATTGCAGAAATAATAAAGGTAGTATGCTAACATTCTGAATTCAGTGTTTCACCCCATTCTGCGTTGACATCTGCTCTCGTGTTGTAATGGGACAGGTGACATGGACCAACTGATTGAGGAGTGTTGCTCCTTGAAGGACGAGTGTCAGACTCTGAAGAATGGCAACAAGCAGCTTTCTGAGAAACTGGAGATGCTGGAGCAGCAGCGAGCCAGGTGATTGGCCACAGGGCCTGTCAGTCACACACAAACAAGATAAATCAGCCAGTGAGCATCGCGAACAGTCTCTGTTAATAAGGCTGGTGTGACCGATGAAGCATTCAGCCATAATCTGTCTCAATGGACACTCTCACTAAAACTATTTAGCAGCTATGAAAGTGTTTCACAGCAACATGAAGCATTAATGACTGTGTATTTCATCTAATCCAAATATACTGGCTGTGAGACGAGCCACAGCTATTTTAAGACATCAAGATATTATCTGAATTTATTAAACTAATGCTTCTGTAAATATACCATCATGTTTTTCAAACTAGTGCTAGATGTTTCAGCTCAAAAGAATAAGTTCTCTCCGATGTGAGAACAGCTGATTATAAACATTTTAAAGTTTTGAAAAATTAAAATATCATAAGTTGTCTGATTTGAGTTCTGGCCAAACACACACATTTCAGCATCACAAGTTTTCTAATTTTCTAATTAATGGGATTTGTTTTATGTATAAACAAAATGTATAAACATTTTAAAGTTTTGAAAAATTAAAATATCATAAGTTGTCTGATTTGAGTTCTGGCCAAACACATTTCAGCATCACAATATTTCTAATTTTCTAACTAATGGGATTTGTTTTATGTATTTTGATTTTGAATAAATAATTAGGAAAAGGATTGGATAATGAGTATGAGTACACACACCCACACACACATTCACACTCAGTCACAATATAAAGCTAATCTGAAAAAGTGCAGCAGGAGCTCACAAGATTCAAATACATTAGTAATAAGTAATGAAAAAAAATGCACCACAGCTTGTACATCTATCTATAATAAATGTCCTGAACGTTTCCTTGTCGTATTTCTATCCTGACAGCTCAGCTGATTCATGCTTGGCCCTGAAAGCAGAGCAGAACGATGGAGAAAATGACACAGAAAAGGAGGTGAAGGCTGAGGGATTTGTCAGCACATTGGAGGTAGAAGGTGGAAACTGGGTGGATGCTTATACCCAGAAGAACATCTCGTTTGAGGGGAAGCCCGTCACCCCGACAGGCAGGAGTGGAGGCTTCTCAGAGGTGTTTTCCCTCCGAGACCAGCTGAAACAGGCCGAGGAGAGAGCATCACAGGTCCAGAGAGAGGTACCATGCCCACTTGGAAAAATAACAGAAGCTTGAATTTTAGAGTGTGCATTTTCTATTTTAAACCTTATTGTATCTTTTTTAGTTAATGTTGTACAAAATAACCACCTGTCAATTTTCACATTGCTGATGGATAAAATCAAGAATTGTGCTTTGTGAACAGTTTTCATGTTAACTTTACTTTCTTATTGTATTACATAAGAGTCTGGTCCAAAAAGAGACATTATATGTTCAATTTATATGTAGTGTGTATATACATATACATATATATATATATATATATATATATATATATATATATATATATATATATATATGTATACAGTATATCACACACACACATACACATATGTGTGTTTGTGATGATACTATCTAATATTTAAAAATATATATATTTTTAATTAATTTATGACAAAAAATACTATAAAAAATATTTTCCACTATCAGTATGGGGTAGATTTAGTCATGTCAGGTTGAAAATAAACCCATCTGTCATGGTATTAATTTGTTATTTTACCTTCAGTGGTTCAACCGCATGACCTTGCAGGAAATATTGCCAAATATATCCTGACAGTGTGACAACAAAAATTTGATTCGTCTGTCCACTATTGCATAATGAAATGATTAAACAAAGGTTTTTAATTGACTTCTTTTTGCCACACAAGCTAAAACTCTCCCCTGTCACTGAATCTATTCACTTATCCTGTATTATGTGTTATTTCTCAATATCTCTCCCTTTCATATTTCAGTGTGAGGGAATAAAAGGAGAGCTTGTGGAACTGCAGGGGCTGTACGAGGGCAGCCAGAGGGAGAGGGCGGAGCTAGAGGCGGAGCTACACCGCTGTAGGGCGGAGCTTGATCGGCTGGCTGGGAGGAAGGCTCAGGTGAGGGGTCATAATGGGGCATCAGTCAAAACACACTACTTTCTTCCCAAAGGTTTTGGAATGTGTGGACTTCCTTGGGGGAAACATGCTGAAAACAAACAGACATTACTCACACAGCAAGTAGGGCGAGATATTGTGAACAGAAAGACACCATAACTCCATCGATCTACATGTTTGTCAGCATTTGAAAATGCTCTGTACATGACTAACGTTTTGCATGTGGGGTCAACCACCCCTGAAGTGACCATCTGTCCAACAGCAGCACCTGTCTTTCCAAGCGCATCCTGTCTAACTAAACCACTCTGCCATTTTCGGTCGAGTGTGTATGTTTCACTTTGGGTTGCTTTTTGCCCTGTCACACACATTGATTCCGGGCTGCGTGTGTTTTCACATCTTGTGTTTGTCAAACCTCTAGCAGCTAATGTGTTTTGCTAGTTTTGTTGATCCACTGTAGCAAATCAAGCTTTTGTGTGTGTACAATGTGCACTGACATAGAGGTCTTTCTAACCCCTGTACTGTCTAACAACAAGGTCTTAGAATCCAAGCCACAGAAATCCTAATTAATTAAGGGTTTTTCCTATCAAAGAGTCTGTCCAGTCTGAGTACCGTGTCCCATGTCAATCATCCGTCCTCCATAGTTGTACTTTAATGGTGTAAACCCCTAATAAACCCCTCACTCACACTATTCTGCCGCCTTCAAATGGAGCTCTGTCAACAGAATCTGTCACATGTTAGCGAATATCACAGAACTTCACAGGTTTCAGAAGAAAAACATCCCATTTAGTTTAATCATTCAGAAAAATCACTTTGAATCGCTGAAACAGAAATCATGCAAATTAGCAACCACACCCACTACCCATAAAGCATTTTGAATGACGTAATTGAGTCAGTCTTCCTTCATTCTCAAACTACTTCAATATTTGCACATATTTTGATATTTTGCAATGCTGTTTTTGCAATACATTTTTTTTTTTTGCAGGAAAATATGTTTTTATATCCTCAATGACTAAAAATCAATAGTTTTATGTGATGCACTGAAATTCCAGCTAAGCTGAAAATATTAGTCTGAAACAGCAAAAATACCCCTGGAACAGTAAACGCTTCTATGATAATGCATTTGAACTGTGTCAGCGTATGTTTTTTTTCATGTCAGCAGTGTGAACTCACTTCACTAATAGACTACTAATATGTAAAATTTGTTCACCTGAACAACTGAGAATCATCTTGTGGCTGATTTATCACATGTGAACACAACACCCTAAACAGCATACAGAGTCTAGTTACCCAATTGACCTAATTTAATTTAGTTTTTGGCTATGAAAACTTTACACTTGGTTCCGGTAAAAAAATAATTTCTGTGTTTTATATTATAATGATTTGATGCTTGATGCCTCTAAAAGAGTGTAAACAGTCCTACACCTTTCTCTTTTTTTGTATTGTTTTGTATTTGTTGTTCTCTTTTATGACCTTTCCTTCCCTTTGCAAAAACACTTACAATGTAAGAATATGGGTGGAAAAGTACAACACTTTCTCCCAAATTTTCTCTACAAGCTGAAGGGTGAATCCAAATTTTTTTCCCATTGTGTTCAACAACATATCTCAGATGCTGTTGACAGATTTATCCCGGTACTTTGGTTTAATAGAGTGGGCTGGCTGTGCAGTGTGAGCAAGGATCTTTAAATGCCAAGATGGCAACCTTGGCTCTGCGTTCATCAGCTGGAGGGCCAAAACGAGCACAAGGTTTCCATTTTGTGTTTAACCATCTTTGCTGTGTATCTAATCTCGGTGTATTTTCCTGTCTCCCCGCTCCCCCGTGGTCCTTCATTGCTTCGTTCTGTTGCTTTCTGACCACTGAACGCCTACATAAACATACCATAAACACTCATATACTCACAACACACACTGCACCATATCAAATTCCAAACAAATTTGATGATTCCTGATAAACTGCTGGCATCTATCTATCAATCTATCTATCTATCTATCTATCTATCTATCTATCTATCTATCTATCTATCTATCTATCTATCTATCTATCTATCTATCTATCTATCTATCTATCTATCTATCTATCTATCTATCTATCTATCTATCTATCTATCTATCTATCTGTCTATCTGGTTGTTTTCTCCCTTTCATCCTCACACTCGTCATTCTTTCTCTCTATATTAATTTTATTTTATTTTATTGTTTTCCATGTTTTATTTACCTGTAATTTTACATGTGCACAAACCCTCCCATGTGTGATCATTTTCTTTATTTTGAGTGTGTCATTTTTTTTCTTTTGTTTCTCTCACCACCTCTTCCTCCTCTTCTCCTCTCCATCCCTGCACCCCCTGTGTTTTTCCTCAGAGCTCCACTCCTTCGTCTGAGTGCCCTATTCTCTCCATACCCTTCATAGGAATGGTTGTAATAATGGGCCTGATATGGTGCTGCTGGAAGGAGCTCTTGTCCTAAAGGGGGAAAGGTATGGCTTTGCCTTTTCTTTCTCTAAGAGTCCAGAGACAAGCCTTTTTGTCCCTCCTGTACTGTGAAACTCATCTTTATAATGGTCAAAATATCACTTTTTATAAGCCCTAATGAATGGTCATAACTGTCATGCTAAACAAGCCTGTTTGCCCATTGGACACAGTGCCTGATTCTTTACAAGGGCCTTTTATGGATGTGCACATTGTTTCACAACCGTAGTTTTCCATTTAACTAGACTGAAAGGACAACTTGCGTTTAAATGGACATGTAAATTTAAACTTTGCAGGACAAAACTTATTTCTGAACAAAGTTTCCAGAGGAATGAGGATTGAGGAAGGCTAATGTTAGTTAAACACTTTTTCATTGGTATGTATTAGTCTTATAGAGCAAAGATAGAGCAATTCCTGTCAACAGGTTTCTTTTCTATTTCCCAAACATCTTTACTGGACAGAAAATTATATTATCCAGTTGCATTGATTCTTAACTGAAAACAGGTTTCCTAAACACTTCCCTAAACACATTTAAAACTCTCTTTAGGATGGAGTACGTTAAAAAAATGGATCAGTTCTTTGAGCAAAATGAATCCTGTATATAGAAAAATGCATAAAAGACATCCTGCACCCAAAGGAAATTGACATGATTCTTAAAACATTGCCAAATTAGTGTGCTTTTGTAGTAGAGACAATTTTTTTGCATCATAGACACACTGCATTTCTTTTTTTTGGCACATTCAAAAATCAGATTGCATGAAGTCATATTCAGGCATCCTCTGAGATTTCCGAGCGTTATTATCCCAGCCAAACGCATGACACACCTCTGATTTCAACAGTTCTGCTGCCCAGCAGGACCGACCGAAGCCACACGCACACACTTACACAGTTCCTTGATTCCGCTAGACAGCCTTGTGGTTTCCACTGCCAATTTCACAACGGCAGATGGAGAGAGAGTAATAGAGTATGTAAAAGAGAACGTGTGTGACAGTGATTGGAGTATTTACTGGGTCATTGCTCTTGGCTTTGTATCTCTCCACATTTCTGGATGGGTATATTTAGCTCTCATATCCAGCACTATAACAGAAGATGACTAGGAATAAACAACAAGTCCTCAGAAGATTCATTAAAACCAGATCAGTGCTGAATTCTAGCCAGAGAATAATTGTGTTCCGGCTCTGGTTTGTGCAGTTTCATCGACATTGGTGAGTGTTTTGCTTTTGGTGAACGCCTAGATGAAAAATTTCTACAACAGCAAAGCCTGTTTGTTAGAAAAAGTACACGGATTTTAAAGTTAAAGAAATTGTGTTTTAATTTTAAATGTGTATATAAAAGTTAACTTTTACAAAATTAGAGATGCACAATACTGATATTGATACCATATCGTTTACTGATAGCCAATATTATTTGTTACTTAGACAAAATATATAATTTTTTATATAAAAATTATGATATAATTTTATATATTATATAATTGTATGTTTTCTAATTTTATATAATGTGTATATAAAAAATATAAAATAATAATATTAAAGAAGAATAATTAAGAGTATTGAAGAATAGTAGGACAAAAATATCAACTATTTAAATATGACCTCTCTTGACCTTTATCCTCTGATGTCATTATTTTCTTCTCATTGACCTCAGGATAATGAGGGAGACTGGAACCTGGTGATGCTTGTTGCCGTGGCAGCAGCAGCAGTTCTGCTCATTCCCAGTTTCACCAGAGCTCTGGCCTGAGGGCTGGACAGGAAGTGACCTCATCATCTCACTCTGCCCATGGTACACAACTCTATCACCCCGACCACATTTAACCACCAATGTGACCTGAAAACCATTACTCACCTGGGTCATACGGGAACTCAACTTGATGCTTTTTGATGTGCATTGTGATGCTGGTTGTTTGCCGCCTCAACTGCTTTGCTCTGCTTTTGTAGACAGTCATATCCGTTACGAGCAGTAGTGCTACAGACACTGATGCCATGCCGTGGGTATTTAAAACATCAGAATGGAGGAGCTTCTGATTGGTCTAGCTCCCCACTTTCCATTTCATGAGTTGTTTTCTTTCCTTAATGGACAATTGCAAAGGTCCTCTGGAAACAATTTGCCTTATCACTATTAGATAGAACATTTGCACAATTTACCTCTTTTTTGGCTATCAAAAACAAACAGATCTCTTGGGGACTGAAGAGGATGCCGTCCTTCATCAACAATGCTTTGGATGCAGCATATTTCTTTGTGCTTCATTGCTTTTTGATTAGGTAGAAGCATGCAGTATTTATTTAATCTTCCTGGATCTTCCCATTTGTAATAATTACATACTGAAGTCTCAGTACTTTCAGAATGGTTTGTGTTTAGATTCAAACTTCTTTCACTTTCATCCATGGCATGGTTATAACTCAAAAACTCTGTAGGTAACTGTACAGTACTTATCTATATGCTCATTTTATATTAATTTTGGTGAAAAAAAGAAGATTCCAGGCGAGTTAAGGTTATTCCAACCGGTAAACATGCTTATTTTAAACTTTCCACAGATATTTTTGTATCTGAATTGTTTATTCCAACACATGAAATGTATAGATTGATTTTGTGAGTGTAGATTGATAAATGATGCTAAAGAGTGATAGATATTTTTATACAAGGGTTGACTAATCACTAAAATGACACTAAAATAACTCTGAAATGAGTGTAATTAACAAGCACATATCTACTGTAATTCCACTAATGTCGCATTGATGATTTCATCTGAGGTTCTTTGCTCTCTCTTTTATTTTTGCATGTTAGCAATGCAAAACACAGCTGTCATATATTCTAAGAAACTGAGGCAAAGTACAGAGTTGGAAGGTTATTACAGAAAGTACAAAATGTCATGAACAAGTGGTTTTCAATTGGCCTGTCGGGACCCAAAAATAAGTCGCAGGTATATTTTCAGTTAAAATAATGTAGCAAAATATAAAAAAAGCAAATTAAGACCTTTAAAAAGGTCTGTTGTAGTCTGTAAATCTACCCAAATCATGCTAATCATTTTGCATATTGTTGGGCCTATGCAGTTCATGATAATATTAATACATTTTAACGTTTGACATATTTTGAAGTACAAAAAAGTTATTTTAATAGCATGTTTAATGGCCACTTAATGTGTAATGTGAAAACCAGTTGAGAGCTACTGTCATAATCTCTTATAGAAAACCATGGCATAGACGTTTCTTACAATGCAATTCAATCTGTAGCATAAATCCATAGCATGAATGAATTATCTAGCTAATAAAAATGCTATAAAGCGGAAACTTCCATACTGCCTTTCACCAAAAAAAGTTACAATGATAAGAAACTTGTCTGAAATAATGTATGTTCAACTAAAGAAGTTTGAAAGAGACAAATACGTACTTAAATGTAGCTTTTTACATCAGAAGTCACAATTTTGAGGTCTTTGTGTGGATGCGGACTATTATAAAAGTACCCTCCTGTAGGAAGATTAATATTACTGCCACTAAACTCATATCCATTATGAAAGATTCTGTGTAAGAGCCTTGAGGTACTATTGTTATGAACAGAATCTATTACTTTAAACTTAATTTATCTATTACTATAATCGTTTCTGGTATACACACCGGTTGTCTTTTTGTCTAATGTTTTAACAGCACAAAGTATCAAAGTGACTAAACAATAGTAGATATAGACGGTTGACTAGCATTGTGGCAGTGATCTTCGTAGTGTGGTTTAAGACTTGGCATTAGCTGTTGCCGAGTCTCAGTGTTTGGGAATATTTACAGTATCCCAAGGTCATTCCAGTGCCGTTTTCTGCTACTCCGTTGATAGACTCAGAACTCAGTGGTAGCACAACTGAATGTTCAATGTATCAATGGTCAGCTGACTTTCTATAAGAGTGCATGCTACACAGTGACTTGTCTTTGAAATAAACTTACTATTTGTCCTGCCCTGCATTGGATAGTTTGTTACTTTGATGAAATGGAATATGAATTTTTCATTATTTTACATCTAAACAAGTCAATAATGAGTCAGAACAAAATTCACACACTTCCACTCAGCACTTGTAAATGATGTAATATGTACAAATTGTGCATTTCCGTGCCAGTAGATTCTGCATGTTGAGTGATAGAAACCAGTTGTAGGTTTTAGCTGCTGTCACAATTTTGTTCCAGTAAACGTCGCATGCATTGTCCAAATCTGCAACTTAACTGAATTTTTTTTTGTGTGTGTGTGTTGATTATGAAGACTGATGTCATTTATGTTCTCTTCTAAAATATTACTTTATCTGTTACTTATGATTTGAAATTGTAGCAAATAACTTTTGGAAAGCCCAGTTTTTGGTTATGATTTATTTTACAGTACGCGCACTTTCAATGTACTTAAAGTGTACTTGCCCAAAAAGTACCGAGTAGTGTAAGGTAACCTCATGGGTTAAGATTAGGTTTAGGGGTGTGTTCAGGGTTAGTACCTATAGTTATTACTTAGTTAGTGTCATTACTACAATAAGTACATGGACTGTAAAATAAAGTGCTATCTAGTTTTTCTCTAAATGGACTTTATTACGAAATATTATATGAAGCGATTCACTTTATCAATGAATCTTGAATGTCATTTTATCTCTATTTTAAGTCCATACTGTACATTTCCATTCCAGTTCTCTCTTCTGCTCCATTTATCTTCTATTTAAAGTCTTTTAGTTGTTGAGAGAATTGCAAGTTGTACAGAGCAACTAAATTGTTTGTAAATGCGCTTTAATGGATGCTGATGGGTGGTAAATGTATGGAAATGCCAGTATGTGGCGATGCTGCTGCTTGTCTGTATATGGTTGTGTAATTGTAACTGTTCTGTACAGTGTCTTTGATATGTTTACATGTTGTCCTGCCTTAACAGGCATTTATTTAAACATTAATAATAATAATGATATTTGAAGTATTTTGGTAACCATGTATATTTTGTACATGAACAGGAACAAATAAAGTAGTTTGTCCAGAGCATCCTGATTTAATATATGTGCTCGTTTATTCTTGTCAGATCAGAGCTTGTTTTTCTTTCAGCCTGTTGTTGAATCATAAGGTGAGCTGACATCCATAGCTTTCACCAAATGATAAACAGATGTTCCTCTGACCTTCACATTTGTATTATTTGTCAGTCCACATCGAAGCGTGCTGAGGTTCTGAGTCATGGCTGTGACTTCATTGTGAGTATATGAACATCTTCTATTCCTGGGTTTTGTGTGTCAAGTCTGTGGAAAAGGTTGCTTTTCTTTTGGACAATTTATGTCTTTGTGTATGACACATGTCCACTGGGGTCCTTCTTTTCCAGTAATAGTGAACCATATGCCTGTATATGGTTTAGTCACCGTTCGCCACAGGAGCAAACACTCTGAATTACAATAACTCATTGTGTATTACTGTTACACACTCACTGTATACATTTCAGTCCAGACCCATAGGATCTCGCAGTTTGTTATTGTAATGAATTCAGTCCTGCGACTACTCTATAGCATAACTTTTTATTAAATGTTTATACAATTTTCATAAAATGTTTAAACCACACACACACACACACACATATATATATATATATATAGAGAGAGAGAGAGTGAGTAACATGTCAAATGATACAAGCTTCCAGGTTGTGACATTTGACGGCACTGGGACCTGAGTTCATGAAATGGTTTGTAAGCAGTTTTTTTGGGGTCTGAATCATCCTTGTTTACATGACGGTTACATGATATGGCCACATCTCTGTAACAACAAGGTTTAAATGGCACAAACAGTAAACTAGCCCCAGTCTACCCTATTATAAATCATATATACTGATAATATAAATTCTAGAGGCTATGGATTGTGAGATTATAATCTCACAATCCATAGCCTCTAGAATATATGATCAGAATATGTATGATTTATCATCTGTTTTCCTCAGAATATATGATCTATCAACTGTTTTCCTCATGGTGACTGATATTTTGTCCCCACAATGTCAAAAGTTTCAGGTTTTACTATCCTTATGGGGATATGTAATGATAAGAATGTAGGGAATACCTGGAACACACACACACACACAGCATTTTACATAACCGTTTGTAAAATGTATAATTAATTCATATATATAATAGCCAATAGTTAAACTTATGAGTTACCTTAATTTTTATTTAACAAGGTATTATGTAAGTTAGCCTACTTATTTGAATTTAAAAAGTGTGGGGAACACTGTGCTCTGTATCTGTTATTGGCTAATAACATTTTTAACATTCACATTTTTATGCATTTTTTACAAGTCATTATGTTGACCTTTTTTTTTTTTACCACCTTTGTTAGTGCCTATGCCAACTATCAGTTTAATGACTAGGCCGCCTTTACAGTAAGGAACTGTACATGAACAGTTAAAAATATCTCCAATACAGCTACATTTAACAAAACAGTGTATGACTTCATTAACTGGAATAGAGTTTTGTCAGTTGGGGGCCATAATATTGTTTATTAATAAACTCTCGTTGGCTACTATTTACTTTTTATTAATAAATAGTCTGTCATGCCTTTTCTTCAGTAGCCTGCTTTCATATTTAGCACACTGTTAAAATATCTCACAGACATAATTATGCTGTCAGTTGCTTTTTCCAGTCCCAATTGTTAAAAGAGAGCCCAAGTTTTACAACAAGCGCAACTCCAGCCCCCCAGTGCCCAATTTGGGGTTCCTAAAAATAAAAATGACAGTCACAACTGTCGCGGCGCTCGGGGTCTGTCCAATCCCCTTCCCCGCCGCGCGCTTCGCCCAATCGGGCGCCGGTCTCACTATCTCGGTCAGATTAGAGAATCACCCATCGCGCTGTAGTATATGGTCATGATGACAGCAGCATACCAGGAGATCCTGCAGACTGACGTGTGAGCCCTGCCGGAGGGGTCTCAGATTTTTAAAGCTCCTCATGCTTCATTTAACCATTCAAGTATATACGAAGCCGCGTCTCTTTTCCCGTCTTTCCTTTTATTGCAGAAAAGGTTCATGTAAATCAGGCAGGAACGAACTTTCTTTAACGGCGGTCTAAAAAAGTGGCGGCTGGAAGAATTTAAAATCGAACGGAAATAGCGGAAATCAATTCGCTCTGCACTCGTTCGTCCTTAAAAAGTGATTCGAAGCTGGTTCATGTCCGACAAATAGTCCTATCTCTGCCTTTTTTCGCAAGCGCTTCCAACTTTCTTCCGTTTTCTTTCTTTTCTTTTTTCCCTTTCCCACTCCCCCTCGCTCTGTATAGTCTAACAGATTTTCGTATAACTTTAAGAGGGGGGCACGAGAACATCGGGGGAAAAAACATGATGAGCAATAATACATACTACGACCAGCAGCTGCCGCCGCAGTATTACCAGGGCACCGACAACGGCGAGGACGGAGACGAGGAGATGCCGGCCACGGAGAAGGACCTGGCGGAGGATGCGCCCTGGAAGAAGATCCAGCAGAACACCTTCACCAGGTGGTGCAACGAACACCTGAAATGCGTCAACAAAAAGATCAACGACCTGCAGAAGGACCTGAGCGACGGACTCAAGCTTATAGGGCTCCTGGAAGTTCTCAGCCAGAAGAAAATGTACAGAAAGTACCACGCCAGACCCAATTTCAGGCAGATGAAGCTGGAGAATGTGTCGGTCGCGTTGGAGTTTCTAGAAAGGGAACACATCAGACTAGTTTCTATAGGTAAGTGCTGTTTCGTTGCGTATACATTTGCACTCGATACGGTGAGATTTTATGCCGCCTAAAAGTTGTTTAAAACAAAATACAAAAAAAAAAAAAGTTTTGCTGCGGTTGTGTAAATCTTTAATTAAGTGACTAGCAATGATTATTTGTGCTGTGGTAATGTTATCATAACGGGACGCGCTCGAGCTGCGAACTGTTGTTGCTATGGTTACCTCATCAGTTGAAGTTCTTGCTATGACTAACTTGTAATCTAACTTTTTTCGCTTGTGAAACGTTGTATCAAAATGTTGAAATGAATACTTACGTATGTGTATAACGAAAGCCTCCTCAAACGCTTGTTTTGACTCGAGCCTTAATTATAGTTGTCAGACCACACAAACTACATAATTAACCTGGTCATATGGGGTCTTGTTTCTTTTTTTAACTGTAAATATTGATTCTCATTTGTTAGAATTCCATTAATTATCATTTTGGAAGCTCTGAAGTATTATTAGATTGTCCACACTTATATTTTTTTCTAAACAATAGATCAAACAGATATCCTTGAAAAAATGTCAATGATTTTTTGCCTTTGTGTAATAGCATTTGCACATTGAAGACACTTTATAGCTAATACGTTTCATTAATAAATATTAGGGCTATATAAAGTTTAACAGGTTAGTATAGTAGCCTACTTGTACATTCAAATAGAAAATATGAATAATTTAGGCCTATTATGATATTTCTTTGAATGTACATTCAATGTGATTAGAATAATGCAATTAAATTATGTTACACTATGTTAATGTTATACATCAGAGTAACAACAATAATGTTTGAAACAGAATGTGCATTAACCATTGTTAAGGCTGATGATACGGATAATCTCAAATTGTCCGATGAATTAGCCTGGCTGATATATTGTTTAATTTATAGATACAATTGTCAATTTGATTCTTTGATGATTTCTGTGATCCGACATCTATTGCTCATCTTATTCAATGTGAGGCAAAAACAGATCTTTGAACAGCACTTTACTTTGAGATATTTGGTCCTAATTTTAGACCCCTTTGGAGCACAGTCCCAAACCCAGATTAGGAGCAATATTAGTATGGATTTGTGGATCTGCCTCATTTGGAAAAGACATGCAGACAAAAAATGATCCTTGATTAGAATGTTTCCTTGATGTGTGAAATAAGAAGTTTTTATTGCATTTTTCGAAGTGTCTCTGTATTTAGAGATATTCCAGTCATTTTAGTTTCAGATACGAAACTAGGGCATCAACATCACTTCTGTAAATGCGGCTGATTTGGGAGAACTCTCATATGACAATACCCACACTAGAATTCATAATGTTTTATCATAATGAACCAAATATCATACATATTAATAAAAAGCATGATAGCTGTTTCAAGATCATCTTGGCTCTTATAGAAATGACCCTGGGATCTGTTCCTGGCTCAGTGTTGGTGTTTTTGCAATGGGAAAAGATCTAGATTGTTCTGGTGTCTAAGTAGTGGGTGTCGGGGCTTGGCAGCATTGCATTCTTTCAAAACAACTGAGCTGTACAACAGAAAAAGGGCAATGTTCATTCCTATTAGTATTATGGAGCTGGTATGTTTATAATAAAGACTTGATTTCACCAATGACAGAGACTGAATAATAGTGGCTTTTATTTGAAAGGACTTGACTGCAGATGTGGCCATCTTGTTAGGTCTGGGGGAAGGAGTAAACAGTCTCACACGCTGGCACATAACATCAGTGCTTTCAGCCCATCTGTCATTGGCAATGAGATGGATCTTTCCAGAATGGCACCTGCCCCTCAGAACCCTCCTTACGCAAGATTGTAGGGTGAAAGAGGTGCAGGAAAAACTCTTGCACTCTCGTCCAAGAAAGTGTGTGTGTGTGTGTGTGTGTGAACTGTGTCACATGGGGTTGGCCTGCTGCCTCTACAGGAAATACCACTCACCTCATTTATTTTATCGGTATGCACTCATTCACTCATGCAGATGTGTGAGAATATATAGATTTTAGTGCTGTCAAATCGATATATATATATATATATATATATATATATATATATATATATATATATATATATATATATATATATATATCGATATATGTCAAATCGATATATATATATATATATATATATATATATATATATATATATATATATATATATATATATACATACATATATATATACACGTACGTATATATTATATATTTACAAATTATTATGTTTGATGCAACTAATCCCGATTATTTGATTTGACAGCACTAACAGATTTACATACATATATGTATGTCCCCTAAAGGGACATGGTGATGGAAAAAAAGTGAGATGGGAGAAAAAAAAAACATTTCAATGCTTTTACGTTTCAGGGGAATGCAATAGTTTTGCAAGATAATGCAAAGGTTGTGGAAGAGAACACAAAGTTTCTCGGGAGGAACGCAATACTTTTTGTGACAGAAAGCTGAAGTTTTGTGAGTAAACGCAAAATCATTGAAATATAATTTTTCCTCTCTCCTCGTATTTTTTCCAATCATGTCCCCATAGCAGCTCCGTAAAATACAGCTGTACCAGGATCAGTGATTTTTCCATATGAAAAATACAAAATATAATAATATTGAAACATAAAATAATGCTGATATCGGAGAAAAGGCCCCTTGAGTTTTGAGTGTAAGTGCTGATGGCTCTGGGACAGGGATCTTCAGCGTTTAGCCTCTGAGTGAGTGATTGATAGATAGACAGCTGCGCTCTGGGGTCCATCAGTAACAGCTGCTTTAAATAGTCCTAAAGCCGGGGCAGAGGGGCTTGCTGGAGGTTATTTGGATAGTAATTAAAAGAAAGTGTGAGTCTTGTGATAGTTGATGAGCACATGTTTGACAAAACTTATTGGAATGAGTGTCCCCCTTTTCTCTCCCTTTTCTTGCTTAACTTCAGCTGTCAGATTTTAACAGGCTCTGCCAAAAATATGATTAATAGTTATTTTTAGCAATGTTTTTTGGGCAGTTAAACCTTATTTTTTCTGCATAATATTTGCTTTTAAAGCCCCTAAATAAAGATCATTTAATTTATTACATATTACCTTGTTGTTGTAGATGAGTAAATCTTAGGCACTCCAATTTAATTGTTTATTTTCCATATGATTAAATAATAGTCTGTCGCTACAATCGAGTTTGGTATTTATGTTCTCTATTTAAGACTCTCGAGTTTTTTTAATTTAACACATAAATGAGAGGCTGACAATGTATATTTATATTAATTATTAATTAATTAATTATTTTATTTTTTTACTTAAAAAATAGTATTGATTTATTTGATTTGTTTTATTTATTTATTTATTATTATTATTATTACTAGTAGTAGTATTGTTATTGTTACTTATTGTTACATTAACATTTTAATTAATTAATTAATTATTATTTTATTTTTAACTTAAAAAATAAATATTGATTTGTTTGTTAATTTTTTATTAATCATTATTATTATTATTGTTATTGTTACTTATTGTATATTAACATTTTCCTTTTTGCAGTTTCAACAAAATGTTGTCTTCAGCAGTGACAATGTATCTCTCTCTCTCTCTCCCTCTCTCTCTCTCTCTCTCTCTCCCCCTCCCCCCTCCCCTCCCTCTCTCTCTGCGGTAAGTGTGCTGAAAGGGAGTCCCTAATGACATATGCTGTATCCCAGAGGGTAAATTTCATTTGATTTAAAGTTAAGTTGTCGTAGCATGTTCCCCTGAAGTGCTATAGTGTCTTTATCAGCACAGTGAGATATTTTTGCCAAAGTCATGCTCTGTTTCTCTGCATGTAACACTTCCCTGGCTCATTAAGCAGATCTTTCCTGAGAAGTAGCAGTTGGTTTTATCGATTCACCCCTCTTGTTCACCTTTGACATTGTTTCTGGTCAATGTTGTGTGTTATAACTTTTGCTAGGCTTATCTCCAGCTTCAGCTCCGTGTAATCTTTGGCCACAAAAAGAAGGATTTCCATCCAAAATATATGAGAGTCAGGCACGATAGAAATGACTATGGCTTTCTTTTTTTATGAACAACAACAAGCAGTCTTTCTGACCCCCTTCTTGTGTCCTTCTGCTTTCTGCGTATAACAGCATCTTTAATTGTTACCATGTGTCAAAGGCTAGTCAGTCCGCTGGAATGTTCAAGCAAGGCCAGTGAACACCCCTACACACACACACACACACACACACACACACCCTCTAGAGATTTGACATGGGCTGCTGTGGTGCTTTCTCCAATGTGTCCCACTCGGTTTATTAATATCTCTGGTGAAGAAAGCCTAAAATGAACTGTTTCTACCGTTACATACAGGTGCATCCTGGGTAGGCGGATATCAGGTGTGTGTGTGTGAAACGGTTGTGCAACAGCTTATAACTCCTTTGTTCGTGTGTGGGAAACTCAACATACAGTGTTAAAGAAGTACAACAGGCCAGTGTTTATTTCTTATTGGTTGTATTTGGATTATTCATCACTCTTAATTGCCAAGGCATTTTGAGGTTAAACAGTTTATTAGAGAATTTTCTTATAAGAGTTTATAGTGCTGTGCTGTATTTTAAAACCATTGGATTCGGACACTGCAGTGATTGAATTCGGTTCATGACAGCAAAAGGTCTCACGGTATCTGCAAGGGCTTATTCGGGATATCGCTCGACACTCACTGTGGATTCTTCTGTTACTGTATAAATCCAACATCTTCAAACTCCAGGATCATGTGGGAGATCAGAGAATGATGGAAAGCAGACGAGGGAAAAAAGGCCGATTCGCTTTTGATTATGAATGTGGTGCTGGAAGGCTAACCGGGACTTCATCTCTGCTGTAAGTGATATCTGAGCCTCTCTAATGTTTTCAGCTGCTCACAGTGGTGTTTGGATAGAGTTACACATTGTAGAACATGCTCATTTGTTTTAGTGCACGTCTGCAATCCAGAATTGACTGGTTGCTTTGCTTAAAAAGATTTCACTAAAAAATGAAAAGTCTGTCATCATTTAATCTCCCTCTTGTTGTTCTAAACCTGTATGACTCATTCACCAAACACATATGTAGACAGATACGTCAGCTATTTCTTTTGATAACAAAACAAGACCCCAGTGACTTTCTTTGTATGGGCAAAACAAGCTTATAAACATAAAAAAAAGCCTTCTTTAGTGTATTCCACATACATTTTTAGGTGAACTATCCCTCTAACATGTTATTTACACTACTATTCCAAAATTTGGAGTTAGACTTTGTATACTTTTATATTTTAAATCGTTATATAAAAAAGTATATTTTTAATAAATGCTGTTCTTACTTAACTCTCTATTCAACAAAGAAACCTGAAAAAAAGTGTCATGGTTTCCACAAATTTTTTTAGCTGGCCAGATGTATTCAACATTGATAATAATAAGAAATGTTTCTTGAGCAGCATCAGAATATTAGAATGATTTCTGATGGATTGTGTGACACTGAAGACTGGAGTAATGATGCTGAAAATTCAGCTTTTACATCACTAGAATAAATTATATTTTACAATATATTGAAAAAGTTATTTAAAATTGTAATAATATTTCACAACTGTTTTTACTGTATTTTTGATCAAATAAATGCAGCTTTGGTGAGCTTCAGAGACCTGCAAAAACATTTAAAAGAATCTCACCAACCCCAAACCTTTGAATGAGAGTGTAAGTATTCTCATTATTTGAAATACAGATAGAAAATCGATTGTGTGATATATTAGACCTAGTAATTACCAAATTAAGGATAAAATTCATGGAAACAATATACAGGAGCGACAGAGATGTGCATCTGTCTTTAGAGATGCACATCTCTGTCACTCTATCTGTACGGTAACGGTACAGCTGTCGAGGTTAACAGTAGGGTCAGGGGTCAAGATCATGACTGGTTTGCCGTTAACAGCCACGTCAGAATCTAACAGGTGTTTAACGACAGCTATAACTTCTGTGCCCTTTGAATTATGTCTTTTTTACAGTCCGGTGTAAACCCAGCGTATTATTGGCCAGCATAAAGCAGTTCTTCTGTATTGTGTTCTCTGTAAGGCTGGGAATCAGACAGCCCAAGTGCATTCTGGGGTGTTTGGTGTCAGCAGTGTCAGGCGCAGAAGGCTGTCAGCGGCGTGATGATGTCATCAGCTGCCTGACCCTGGGTTGCCAGATTGGCTCGGACAAGAAAATCCCTCATCGTCCACTTGTCTTCGCCTCCCTCGTGTCCTCCATCCCGTGCACAGAAATAGACTGACTAAACCCTGCAGATTGAACAGCACTTAAAGAGAGGTTTATAAATGGACAAATGACTAATAACATTATATTTCCCTGGCACTAACAGTTTAAAGTCATCATAATATCAAAATTGACAATTCAGGTTTTTGTTTATGGAATAATTCAGTATTTATTAGAAATGATTTATCCGTTCACATCATTATTATACATTATTATTTCAGATGCCCTCATAATCTTTAATCAAAATAACCTTCTCTCCCACTTGCAGAGACATCTCTTCTCTAATGACGTGTTTTTCGGCGTACGTTTTTTCATGTTTTAGAAGCCGTATCACTCAGAAGAAAAGACTGTCGCAACTTCCGTTTCATGCTGACTTATAGTAACAGTAAAGCCCAATTTATACTTCTGCGTCTAACTCACGCTGTAGCTACGTCGTAGGCTGTGTGTAGCGTGCGTTCCCTTCGGCGTACCCTGACGTGCACCTTTCCAAAAATGTAACAACGTGTCAATTCTAACTAAAGGGTGAACTAACCCTTTAATGCTTGCCTTAGCAAATGCCATTAATATTTTCCATCCAGTTCATTGTGGTTTAGTGGAAGAGCTCTTCGCCATTTGAACTTCCCAACAGGAAACCCAGATGTGAACTTTCTCTCTCATAACTCTGGAAAGGACTTTGTCTTCTCTTTTCCTATGAATGGTGGACTTTTAGTGGATTCCACTAAGAGAAACAGACGTCATTCAGAGTTTTTTTTCCAAAAGAAGCTTAACAAGGGCAGTAAAAAGCCCTTCTGACTGACATTTGACAACTTTATCTCAACCCTGGACTGTGTCTTGATGTGTTTCTGTTGGACATCAACATAGAAATGGCTGAGACGTGCACAGCCAATGGCCCATAGGCATGTTTCAGTGAGTTAGTTCCTACAGGAGCATAAAGGATTGTGTGCACGTGTGTCTGACTCTCTGTGTTTATCGCAATGTGACCTGAAGTGCTGACAGGCCTGCTCTAAGTGTTTTTAACTCTTCTCATTCTTTCTCTCTGCACTGGAAAAACATGTGTTTTTAATACTTTTAATAATGAAGGCAACCATTTTCTTAAGTTTAATTTAATAATTGTATATCATTTTTAATAATATTATTTTATAGAATTTTATATTGAATTAGTATTAAATATTTGTTTTACATCACATTATTTTTATATTACTTTATATAATAATTATATTTAAAGGACAACTTTGCCGATATTTAACCAGCTTTGTATTGTTACAAAGTTACAATGTACTCTTTCTCTGTTACCTGCACACAGATATACCCACAAATTTGTTTATTTTGTGTGTATCTGACAAATTTAGCAGATATCTGGGTTCAAACATGGAGAAAGAGTACACTTTGTTCATTTAAATATATTATCAACTATAAAAAGTTGGTTGAAATTTGGAAAAGTTGTCCTTTAATACATATATCAGTGTTTCCCACAAGATTTTGCGAGACTAGTAGGTGGACCACTGTCCTTCATTTGTACATTTTAAAGTTAAATGCATCAAATGATAATTCAAAATTAAGAGCTTCAAAAGTCTTTGCATTGCTTTTACCAGGACTTTAAAGTGGACTCAAACCTCTTTTTAGCCAAATAATAATAATAATACTTATAATCATACTGTAATCCTCTGTCCACAATGTTGGAAATTACGCAAATGTGAAAATAATGTGTAAATGTTGCCCGTTGTGTTCCTAAATGCACGTTGAAGTAAATTCTTCATATAGACACTTTTTAGACACATACACAGTGTGCCTGTCAGTGCTTGTTTACAACATTTGTACTCTTTTAGTTGAACTCTTCTAAATGCCTTGGACGTTCTTAAGTGAGCCCTGGGGTGACGGAGTCTGTCCTGATTCAGGCGCACTGGAGAGAGACTGGGACAAAGGCTCCTATGTGCCTGTTCTGGATGGAACTTCAACTCTGAAGCTTTGTTGAGGGATTGGGGGGAGGGAGGGTGACTAGAATATGTGTGTGAGTGCGTGTGTGTGTGCCGTGAGTATATCGGGGCCTTTAGGCCCATAAGGGGGAAGGCAGATCTTTGAGCACATCAGTTGTTGGTTAGGATGCCTGTTAGCAGCTGTGACGGCAGCTGACTGGGTTCACTCAGGAGAAGAGATTGGCTGAGTGCACTGATAACTATAAACAAAACCACTGTCTTTCACACAAAAAAAAGGTCACATACGAGACCTCCTCCACTAATTAGTCCACCTCTGCTTTTCTTCTTTTTCTTTTTTATCCGTATTATCACTCAAAGATAATAATAAAGTATATAGATAATAAAGTCTATAATAATCACTCATATTATAGACTCAAAAGTTGAGGAAATAAGAATGATATTTTTGTTGTTGTTGTTGGTGGAAGTACCATTGTTTTTTCCACTATGTGAAATACCTCCTCTGTAGTTTGGGTTTAGAGAGGAAAAAGCCTCTTGGTTTGGGGCTCCTGAGCACTGACAGACTTATTACAGAGTTTTATTACTGGTTTACATTGGAGACAGGCTTTTTTTTCCGCTCGTTTGACTTGAAGAGGAATAACCAAGAGTTTAACATATAATGCCAGGAATTTTTTGAGCACCTCTTATGAAACACACTATGAAAATTAACCTCACATTGTTTTCTTTATATACATTAAAGGCTGGAATTCACAACAATGACTTTCGCCCAGATTTTTTCCCCCTGTTTGCAGTCTGGACATGTCAATGCTAGTTACCAAAAGTCAGAGCCAGTCTGCAGATTTTGACAGATTTCACACAAAATCAAATAGTGTTAAGATGGACACAGCTTCAGATTATGATTCCATCCAGTAAGATGATAAACATGCATTTTAGAACACATACTTGCATCTAAATATGCCTACTTCCATACTATATAGTAGGCAAACAAAATGTATGTATGCCAAGTAGTATGTCGAATTCACAGCATTCATAAAACAGTGGGTGAAAAGTTCCCAGAAGACTACTACTGATTCTTAAATGCACACCCAAAGGACACTTTACTATCCCATGAGGCCACAGGAGAGGATTTGTAAATGGCAGTGAAGTGACACAACTGACACCATCACATGACAGTGACAACATGGCGGATGTAGTACTGTAGGTTCAAATTTCATTCATACTACACACATTCATACTAAATAGAACATATTTTTTTAACAGTGGCACAAGTTTCATAACATATGTAGTACCTATTAATATAGTACGTGATTTCGGAAGCAGCTATATTGATTTTATTTGTTGTGCATTACAAGTACAGTATGATGCATGCATAGTGTTTTAAAATCTGTTCAGATGTTAAAAGTCGTGTAGTGTATTCCAGACTTTAGAGTCAGAAGACAAGATGTAACAAGGTTCACTTAGAATTAGTGCACTTTATGATTAAAGATAAAAATCTGTAGAATTCTACGGAATGGATTTAAATGAAAGTTCTGTGACTGGTCATGTAGGGTCATGGACATTTAATGAAGCAGTTTATTGTTGGTTGCCTGTTGCTAAACAACTCGTCCTAACAAAAGCATTGCTAATGAAAGTGTAAGGAGTGGTGGATGTTCAGAAGCTTGTGAATGACATTCCTGCCAAATTCTGGGAAATCTGTGAAGCTTACGGTGGAATTCTCCGTGCACTGATTCCATGTGGGTGCGATTTAAAGGCCCACTAGTGTCATTGTGTTTAATTACACCCTCACAATTTATCAGCTGTTCTCATGTCTGTGGGATGAATGAGGTTTGTGTGTGTTGTTTCCTATTGTCCATGCTCTTCCAAAGGTTAGACAGGACCATGTGGAAAAACAGCAGAATGCTAATCACCAATGTCCTTTTTTGGACTTTTAAAGACACACCACCTGCTGCAACACATGTGCCGTATCGCTAGATGGTGTGTGTGTGTGTGTGTGTGTTGTGGGAAGATCTTTATCTTCTCTAGTCTTTCTTCAGGCAGAAGTTGTCCTGGATCACTCTTTGACATGCTTCACCAAGTGCTGTATATTTTGTCAAGCATTTTGTTCAACAAGTAGGCGCCACGCCTGAAGTCGTTTAAGACCGTTTTCACAGTTTCCATATCCATGGTGATGTATTAGTGTGTAAAAATGTGTTTATGTGGAAAGGACGTTGATAAATGAACTGCTCTGTCATTGTCCACACTCGTTGTTTCTATTGGGTTTCAGCGTTTATTTCTTTTTGACCTTGTGTGTTCTGGTGGAGGAAATCAGTTGCTGCCTTGCAAAAATCATACAACATTTAGCAACTCGGACAGCGGGTTTCACATCACACACTTTTCATTTTGTACTCTGAAATAAATTATTAGAGATATAACGCTGTCAGTTAAAGAATCACGTAAAGTTAGGTTAGAATTCATTAGACTCTAGAATGCTTTGACATGTTCCTGTAACCAGTAACGGCTTGTTCTTGTTTCAGGAATAAATGTAATTCAGTGACATGGATTCTCATGTCTAAGTGGCACTTATTAGCTTGTTAAGTAAAAGACGTTTCCTGTCGTCATTGGCAGCAGTTGGATTTCTGAAGTAATGTGTGACCACAAAGACAGGAAGTTCTGAATTAAATTGTGCAAATGCATCAATGTTAGAAGTGTGGACTTTTCTGCACTGCAGCAGAGTGATGTGAAGTTTATGCTTGGCTGCATACTAAGTGTGGTGTGATATGTGCAGGGACTAGAGAGATATATTATATTATATTATAATTATTTTAATCAATGACATTTATTATGAAAAGAAATATCACTGTATTCACAAAAAAACAACAAAAAAAACATAATTTAAATATTGGAACCCCCCGCAAACCTTGGCCTCAACCTTGGCTTTTTCCGAGAGCATTTATGACACGTTTTCTTGGTGTGATGCTGATGTGCTTTACATGTGCTGAGAGTCAGTCTACTTTGCCTTTGGGGTTGTCATTAAAATTGCTGCTTGAAGTATATATATATATATATATATATATATGTGTGTGTGTGTGTGTGTGTGTGTTTTCTGCAGTATCTCTACCATACACGCTTCCATTGTTCTTTGGAGATCCTGTGGAAAATGTGAGTGTTGATGGCATTTGTCCATGATGTCTTCATTCCCTCCCTCTCTTTTCCTCATTTTCTATCTTTGCCTCTTGGAGAGGCACAGTAATGGAATTATATTTTCTGGCCTCTCCGGAGAACTGTGAACTTGCCCTCTTGGACAATGGACACAAGCTCACACAATGTAATCTGAATATTTGGAGTATCCACAGCTTCAGGATGTGATTCCAGATTGATCTGTGTTTTGTGTGCGTCTCCTGGAGAAAGTCAGATAACAGGAACGTTATCGTTCAACAGCTACTGGGGGAATCCCTGCTTTCTCTCTCTCTCTCTCTCTCTCTCTCTCTCTCTCTCTCTCTCTCTCTCTCTCTCTCTCTCTCTCTCTCTCTCTCTCTCTTTCTCTCTCTCTCTCTCTTTCTCTCTCTTTGTCAAACAGACCTCAGCATACAGTATGAACACTGCAGCTGACTAGAATACAGAACTACAGAACTTTTTTTTGTATAATCATCTTCAGCTTGCAAAAAGGGCCTTTGATCGAAATAGATTTAAAAAAAAAGAAAGATTGTAAATAAAACAAAGATTATTGGAGTACGTTTTACAGGAAACCAGACACAACCAAAGTCACAGAATATTGACCGTGGCCAGCAGTAAATATTTCACAGTGAAGACGAATGAAACATGACTTACATGTTCATCTCTCTCTCTCTCTGTGTGTGTGTGTGTGTGTGTGTGTGAGACCTGCTTAATGTCTGTCAGCTCCCTAAGTGTATTGTATATAACTCATATCTCCACTCTGAAATTAATGTCATGTGCTCTGCTCTATTATCTCTTCTTTCAAGGCCTCCAGGACATTTACTTTATGACTGTGTGTTGAAATTGTGTTTTGTTATATATAATTATGTAGTTTTTTTACTTGGACAGCAGGATTGTACTGTAGAGCCATGCTGCATTGGTAAATATATGGCTTTAAGGGAATAAAATTTATTATTTTTTTTATTCTTTTTGCCTTTGACTATTTTACTGTTTGGTCAATACATACAAATGTATTTATCCAGCTTATTTACAATATTGCAGCTCTTGTCTTTCCTCTTGTTTATTGTATTTTCATTGATTAGTTTGTCTTTCCAGTTGTGAAACAAAAGATCCCAGAGCCTCATGTATTATACATTCCCTCTTGAAGCGATGTGTGTGTGTGTGTGACTGTGTGTGTAGGGTTGAATATTTCCTGAGGCAGAATGTCTCTTCCACACAGAGGCCATTGTCTCTGTCTCTTCTGTCCTAGTGATCATGGCAAACTTTCTGTCTCCTCCAGGGAGACTGCGATGTTTGTTTGCTCACCCCAAGCAACAGCAGACAATCACCTGATGCATCTAAGCTGTAGAAACTTCTCATGGCGTCATTGGCGGATGCTCAGATAATTCAAAGGGAAACTCGGAATGACAGAGATCTTATTAGAAATTTAATGAAACAGTAAATATGTAAGAAAATAAAAAGAATAGGTAACAAATATGGTACAATTTAAACTGTGAAAACCGCAATCATTGGAAAACAAAATGCTGTGAGTTTTTGGCAAATATATCAGAAAAATTAAGTTGTTTTGAGAATTTGCCAGGAAAATTTCAATTCTCCTGACACTGCCAAAAGTGGTTATGAGGATCTCCTTTCTCTGAAACTGGCAGGAGACTTTATAGCAGAATACTGGAAAGCAATGTGAATATTTTGCCATTTGCATGTACTGTAAAAAAACGTCATGACAGCATTTTTTTCCATTACTTTACCTCATCAAAATAGTTAATCGATATTAACTTCATTATTTAAGTTATACAAGATTCAACTTGGCAAGATATGAAATTAGTTTGGATGACTTGCAGCAACTGATCGTAAGTTTTTAAGTTGAATCGGGGCAAATTTCTTTACATTGTGTAATTAAAGAATATGTTTTTTAAAACCATGAGGGGTAAATTCACTAAACAGTTGCATCCCGTTATCCAGTTTAACCACCAATCACAGCACAAAACTTTGCCGGTATGTTGCTGCAGCATGAGTTTTTTCTTTTATAAAGTTGCCATTCTAAGTGCAAGCACACATTATTTTATATGTAAATTAGTCTTGTTACAGATTGAATCTTGTTCAAAAGTCTAGTAGTCTGCTGCATCTGCCACATCCTAGCATTCAGAACCAACCTGATGGGAAATTACAGCATGCAAACTGTATTCAGCACACAATTGTTGCCATTTTTGCAGCGTTTTATTATTATGTTCTCTAACACCAGTCGCTAAAACAACACGGGCAGCACGTGCAAATAGCATTAATCAGCCGGCGCAATCCGTTTTTAGTGAATTCCCTCCTCTGAAGAACTTCCAAACAATGACAATACGCTCGTTCATCAGTGAAATGAAGCCATTTCTGTAAGTTGAAAGGAGCAGCAATTATCAACAGCTGGATTCAAGATAAATGCATCAGTACTCGCTGCAGTAACATACATGTGTTTTCCCCCTATAGCTTTTGCCAACAGTGGCTTATAAAATGCTTCCAGCATCTGTTTCATTATTTTGATCTCATCTTGTTGGTGTGGCTCAGTGGTGGGAGGATGTGAATGATCCAGACTGTCTTCAATCAGCGTTAGGGAAGTGTTTCATTACTCACAGAGACATTTGCTAGAGAAATACTGCATTCACACATTAGATAGTGCTTGTGGAGCACTGCTGCTGTTCCTTATACTTATTGTGAGTTGTGCAAAGGCAAGCATCTTTTATTATTTCATTATTTTTCATACTCACAGTTAGTTATTTTGAACAATATTTGAAAATATTTAAACACCACTAGTGTTATTTATATACAATACAATTATAGTGTATTACTATTTTAAATTTGCCTTTTTTCTGTTATCATTTTAATTTTTGTTTATTTTGTATTTTGATTTAATTATTTTTTTTATTTCAGTTTTAGTTTTAGTCATTTTAGTACGTCAACCTAAACTTATTTTTTGATAAGTCAACATTTCTATTTTTCATTTTTATCTAATATTTATATTTTATTTTATTTCAGATTTATTTCAATGAACAAGAAATATTTTTAATAGCCAGTTTTAGTTAACAACCGTAAATGCCAGAATCTAGTTATTAAAAGTGATCTAATTTTGAAGCCTTTTTAAACATTTTAGTGAAGATTTTAAAATTTTCCCATTATAACATTTACTGTGATTATTAATCCACAAAATGTAGAAAAAACCCCCGTAATGTGCCAACAATCTGTTGCCTCATTTTTGAGGGAGACAAATGAGAACACTTTTGCTCATTCTCTAAATTATCCCCTGCACTCATCGTAAACCACCCCTTCTTGACTCTGTCCTTAATGGTCTTTTCCCAGGCCCTGATCCCGCATTTGTTTTCCTGCCCATTATGTGATTGTGCTGTACCCTAGCGGTCTGGAATTCCTGGCCCATGTCATCAGCGGTTCCTCAAAATTCCAAGGGTTCGTTTGCAGCCACTGCACTTTATGTTGTCGGAAGGAAACACTTACTTCTGATGTCTTTCATTAAGTGTGTTTGAATCCAGCTGTTTGCTGGTGCTGTACTGTATGCCAGTGAATGTGCTTTACCTTCAGGACTTTGTTTGTTTTTACTAGGGCACACATTGCTGAGTTTTCTCAGGGTGGTTTGAAAAGATTAAAGTCATTCGGGATTGGGAATTAAAACAAACACGCTCTATTAGGTGTTAATCTGTAAATTATTTTAGGAAAAGTAGACCAAATAGCTGTCAGTGCTTGCTCAGTGTATGCGTGCATCTACTGTGCCAGCTATGTGTGTGTGTGTGTGTGTGACCTTTTATGTTGTGTGTATGTTTTATATTTTCTGACGAGGATCTTTATCCCCTCTGGCATACAACAACAGCCGTCACACACCTGTTTGCGAGTGTTAACAGCTGAGGTGTGTGTTTGTGTGTGTTTGCTAATATCTGCCTGTACCTGATCATTTTCAGGTACATTCACTCACTCGTATCTCTCTCTATTTTTTTTATTTATTTCTCTCTCTTGCTCTTTTTTCAGCTTTTTTGGCATGATAAATAATTCTTTTTTATTATTTAAAAAAAGTTTATTATTTATTTTAAAGTCTCTCATGCTTATCAAGGCAAACAGTAATATTGTGAAATATTATTACAATTTAAAATGTTTCCTATTTTAATTGATTTAAAAATGTAATTTATTCCTGTGATGTAAAGCTGAATTTTCAGCATCATTATGTCTTCCGTGTCACATGATCCTTCAGAAATCATTCTAATATGCTGTTTTGTTGCTCTTGTTATTATAAATGTCGGAAACAGTTGTGCTGTGTAAAAGTATTTTTGTTAAATTTTTAGCATTCTGTAATGAATAGAAAGAACAGAACAAAAAAAATTTTTTTTTTTATTTGAAACAAAAAATTTGCAATAGTTTAAATGTCTTTCACTTTTGATCATTTTAATGCATCCTTGCTGACCCTAGTTTTTGTATAATATTATGAATTAATAAGGAAGTGAAATAGAAATACTGAACTCTGCCTTCCTCTTTGATGCTCTTTATTGTTCTCTCATTCTCTGATTCTATACTTTCTTACATTGCCAAATGCTTTCTCCCTGTCTCTTTCTGTTGGGCTTGGCGCTGATGCAGCAGAGTGCACACAAATGTCAGTATGCATTCCTTTCTAAACATCTAGAGAGCATAGGAACCCAAAAACATTAAACCCTGTTCTTGAGAGAGGACCACAGTGAGCGTAACACACTGTACTTTCCAAATTTACTAGAAAATCTCAAAAGTAATATATCAAAGAGCAGTGAAGAATTCGATCTGGAACTTGTTTTATTTCAGCAAGAAGAAAATGAGTGAGAAAAACAGAAACTGACCTGGCAGTATTATTCGATTGGAGGGATTGGATTACCCCCAGACCACTGCGCACATTGCAGCATTTAGTGCAGACAGCTCCATTGGGGGTTGAAGCAAAGTGTAGTCAGATTCAGCCAGCGTCCCGATTAAGTTTCATCTGTGTAAGTGTGTTTTTTTTAAACTGACCTCATTCCACAGATCCAGGGTTAAGTGACATCAGACTTTGGCATTTGGTCAGTGGCTTAGTAGTGTCCATCTTCTTGATTCATATTCCATGCCGTAGTCCAGAGTCTTTGACTGTAGCAGAGCTGTGTAGGGAAAGATATGGGTAACGATTGTGTAAAAAGAGCATGTGGCACTTTCCATGAATAACTGAGTATAAAAAAAAGTCATTTGGGACTGAATAATATATTTTTAAATACAGTTTATTACCCAATTTCTGATATTTTTGTCTTAATTTTAATAATATATTTAGTTAATATAATTAAATTATGAATGTATTGATTTATTTGATTAAATATTTATAAATATTAATATTATATTATGAATATTATTATAATATTATTAATTTTAAGTTAGATATTTAACATAATAGTTATCTCAAACATGGGATTTGTGTCTTTACTACTTAGTAATGGGATAGTAATGTGACAACAATGTACCCTATGTGAAAATATAAACTTATAAACTGAATGAAAGTGAAATACGTGGGTCATAGTCTATTTGTGCATGTGTTTAGTAAGCCGTAAGATCCGCATTGAGAGAGTTCATCCTTGCTGTTTATTTGTGCACATCTAAACCTGTGAAAAAGCTATCAACACAGCAGGCGAACGGAACAAACAGTGTGTTGCGAATCTCTCTGAGTAAACAAAAAATGGCACGATGGCGGCCAAAATATACAACACACACGATGCTGGGGAGGACAGGACATGTGAAAAATAAACACAGGTGTTGCCATTATTTCAGGCAAGGTAGAGTATAGGGTCAGCCTCTCATGTTCAGTCTGTATCCTAAGCTCATATTTGGCCTGAAAACTGTTTTTTCCCCTAGTGTACAGTATGTTGACATGATGGAGTCCTTGCCTCTCTTTACCCTAAACTAATATATTTTCACAGTGGTAACACAGGAGAAATAGAAGCCAACTTCATGTTTTATGGTTTTCTACGCAAAGCATTGATACTTTCAGATCTAAAATAATCTCAAAACCATACAGATTTTCAGCTTGTTGTCTTTTTATGATTTCCAGTATACCCACAAAACATGTATCAGTGCTCTTGTGTGGAGTAATACCCTTAAATCGTTCTCTCTCTCATTGCAGATAGTAAAGCTATAGTGGATGGGAACCTAAAACTGATCCTGGGGCTGATATGGACCCTAATCCTGCACTACTCCATTTCTATGCCCATGTGGGAGGATGAGGACGATGAGGATGCCAGGAAGCTGACACCTAAACAACGCCTTCTGGGCTGGATCCAGAACAAGGTCCCCCAGTTGCCCATCAACAACTTCCACAGGGACTGGAGAGATGGCAAAGCCCTCGGTGCCCTGGTGGATAATTGCGCCCCTGGTGAGCAGAAATCTGTGGTTTATGACTACTTGGCGACAAATGTGTCATGGTACATTAATCACATGCGGTATTAAATGGAAAACTTTGTTCATTAGCTTCATTAAGTAGATTCAGGGGTCAGTAATAATCATTAGGGCGATGTCATGCAGAATCTGCTTTACCTCAGAAGATGAGAAGCTGGTCGGATAATTACAGCATATGATCTCACTATGGAAAGACCAGAGCCAAGGGAAGAAGAGAGAAAGAACAATTGGTGACCTGAAAACAAACAATCACTCCTTTCCAAAACATGATTTATAAATCAAATACCTCTGGATAGGTTTGGACTTATACTAGTGGAAAATCCAGAAACCCATGCAGATCAGAGAGGGTTTAATGTAGGGTCAAGCCCGCTTCAAAGTGCACGTGTCCAGCCTTCTCAACTCCATAATCAAAGCAGTCATTCTGGCACTGTGAATGTACTCAGGACGGTATAGGACTTGGCCATATATCCTTTGGAGAATTAGGGATGTGTATAAGAACTTACCTTGATTTCACCAAGCAGAACATGTTTCTAAATCAACATCCTTGTTACAAAATTCCCATCAAGTAATCAGAGGTTATAGCTAGTGCCGGTATTTGGTAACATTCTTATCAACTTATAATTTTCTTCTGATTTTCGTGATAGTTAATGGTAAGCATTAGGATTACCAATAGGGACAAGATGGACTTGATAAAGACTTGAGGACTTAAGGACTTGAGATGAAATAGAAGGGAAGACAGATTTTTTCTTCCATGTTGTTATTTACCTCAGAGTTAAATGGATTATTGAAAAGGAAAAAATGAAGGGAAGGTTCTTGGCTCAATTTATGAGTTATTGATAGGATGGAGGCAGATCTGATTGTAAGAAAGGACCGGAGTACAAGACAACGAAATGATTGGAGAAATCCGACATACGTCAGAGAGAAATCTGTCGTTTCATTGGAGGGTCGAGTTCTGATTAAAAAATAAAAAGAGGTAAAAAATGAAAAAATGAAACTTCCATGGATGACTTGTTCAAAATAAGATCAACAACATGCATTTAGAAAATAGATTGGATGAATTTTCATTTAAAAAATAATTAGTACTAAATGCCTTGATTTGTTCAGCACAATAGCGCAACAGTTGAAATGTTTTCAACTCCTGACAAGGCATTTTGAGGTGTGTTTAAAAGAGTCAAACATGTTTGTCAAATGCAAACAGCAGTTTCATTGTCCTTTAGTCATAGTAGTACAGAGAGCAGGTGTAAACGTGGTGGTGGGTGGAAGGCAGCTGTACACTATCGTCTCTGAGCTGCACTCAGGGCTGATTTCACACCCAGACACATCGGGTCACAATAGATGCAGTGCTCTGACATTCAATATCCTTTTAAGTGTAGAACTGGTATTTGACTAGTGTCAAAAACGGCATGTAATATTGAGCTATTTAGATTGATTCATCAGTAGAAGCAGTTAAACATCATAACTGAAAGGTCTGCTAACTAAAAGTTGGGTTGAGACCAGCAAGAGATACGCCAACTATTACTATTGAGCAATAAAACAATTACACTGTTCAAACTGCTAGATCAGATGGCTTCACTGCTGCATTTTTCCTTCTATACTGACAAACTTAAGGATGTGGCCATAAAACAACAATTGTCTTCAAATTTAAAGGGCTGACATTATGACCCTGAGGTGAAAGACATGATATCTTTGCATGTTTCAGGTTTATATGAGTTTGTTGGCTCTGCTAGCTGCTAATGAGCCGCTGGTCTCTGCTGTAATTGAATGGAAAGTGTCAGAGGCTAAGACAGCAACCATGCTTAAGTGAAAACACATGCTGCTATATGCTATATTTCCTGCCAACATGCACTTCATTATATTTTTCCTCATGCATGTGTGGAAAAGCATCTCTTAGCAGGAGTAATGTATTACTAAGTATTTATTCAAGTATTTCATTGTTAATATGTTTGTTACATTGCTTGTTACTTTATATAAAAACAAATCTTTAAAATGACTTGCACTGAAAGAATGTTAAAAATCATTCAAAAACCTCAGTTATGATTTCATTGTAAAATTTGTATCTTAAGTTGTGATTGCTCTTTTTCAAATTATATGATAATTTTTTTTCTCATTTGATTTAAGCCGCATTCACATGCGTATGAATGGAAGTCAGTGGAACAAATGTGTAGAGTGACCACCCCTTTAGATTATATGATTAATTATTCTGTTGTATGGAAAGTAAACCATGTTTGGGAAGTCTTTATAGCTTTTATAACTATGCTTTTCCCTCAAAATAGCTCTATACTTTACTCTTTATCTTGGTAATTCCTTCAGGCATCGCTGCATACAGGCTGTATCTGTGGCCACATTCACACCTAGTTTACCTCCCCTGTAGTTTCCTCCTCCTAATCTGTTTTCCGGTCTTAACAGTGGTTCTGTTTCCCTTTTGCCACCATCTTGGATCTACAGGGAACTGTAAATACCACTTTTGGCAAGGGTAAATGCATTAAAAATCTAAAATTAAAGGTTTATCAGTGTTAGCAACAGGAGTGGGCCTGTTACAGATACTCGCAAGTATGGGGCCGCTGTGCTGGAGGATCCTGGAAAACAAACCCAGATCTGATATTAACGTTTTGGCAGGCGTTGAGGAGTCTTGTGGTTTCAAGGCTCTCTGGTACCATTTGAACTAAACACCTCTTGCTCTTTGAGTGTAATCCAGCATATAATAACAGTTTTACTCTAGATGGCCTTAGTATGTGTTTGCTTAAGGGAAGCGTTTGGTGCTACAAGCCTGACCGCGTTTAGGTTGAAAAAAAAAGGTGAAGTGACGGGAAACTACACATCTGAGAGCATTTAAGGTCAAGTCGAACTGAAGAACATGGTTTAATAGTTCCTCGCTGTGGAACAGTGGGCCTGCAGCCCAAGATAAAGCTCAGACTTGTCTCTTCAGTGTACATCCATGCGAAATGCAAGATCATTTTAAAGTTGGACAGTGCATTGTAGTCCTGGTCTAGCTTAGAAAATCAGTGTTTCATAAAGAGTTGAGTAACTATTTACATAAATCTGCTCTTTCTTTCACTTCATCAAAGGCCTGTGTCCGGATTGGGAGACATGGGACCCGAGTCAGCCAGTGGAGAATGCGAGAGAAGCCATGCAGCAAGCCGACGATTGGCTCGGTGTGCCTCAGGCAAGTAAAAATATTACTTTGCTAAAAATATTTCAAAATATTACTGTTTTACTGTATTTTTTGTGAAATAAATGCAGCCTAGATAAGCATAAGAATTTCTTTTTCAAAACATTTAAAAAAAATCTTACAGACCCCAAACGTCTGGTAGCATATAAGATGTTTACTACACAGCCAACAACAGATACAGCAGAAAATGGAACAAACTGATCCATTCGTTGTTTGCCAAATGACAGTAACGACAGTCAGTCCTAAAGATTTGAAATTAGTGAATCTGCCATGCAGAATTCTATTCCATCTTATAAAGAATACACTAGAACACAAATTTGTGTAATTGAGTCAGATAGAGAGTCCTCGTCTCTTGAGAGAAAACCATAGGTCATTGAATGCTTTGAGCATGTAGGATATCGCTGCTACGGGAGAGGTAGAGCCTTAAGTTATGGGTTTTAATATCATGATGCATATTTCTCTTCCTGTCCCTGTTGGTCTCCCATTCAATCTCCATCATCTTTCTGCTGTGTTAAATACCATTTAGAGCTATTTCCACTTAGCTCTTAACCTTCCAGCCTAGTTTTAAATATAGCAGGACACTTAACCAGTTAGACATGAAAGACGGGACTGAGGGAAGAGGAGAGGCAGAAAATATTTTCCACAGCTTTAAAAACCTTAAGTGCACTTCATCAGTTTTGTGCCGTAGACCATCACAGCGCAGAGCTGTGTTTATATCTGACGATTGATTCTGGCAGTAACAGTTCTCAAAAAATATGTCAAATAAAGTCAGTGAGATGTGCTTCTTCATCTTTTTTTTGCAGAGTTTCTCAGTCCTGCAATGTATGTTTTAAGTGTTTCGCTATCTGATGTAGCCATTACAGGGCAATATTCCCTCTACAAGTGAAATATTAATTTGTATCTGGTGTGTTTGGTGAAGAAGACATCCAAAATGTGTTATACTGGTTGCCCCAAGAGCTGGGTTGAAAAATATTGCTCTAATGTCATCCAGGAATCAGGATTGAAATCAGCGATCAACCACTATATAGCCTGTGACTTTAGAGCTCTAACATTGCACTTATGCCCTGTTAGGTGATTGCTCCAGAGGAGATTGTGGATCCTAATGTGGACGAGCACTCAGTGATGACCTACCTGTCTCAGTTCCCCAAAGCCAAGCTCAAGCCTGGTGCCCCACTGCGATCTAAAACCTTGCACCCCAAGAGAGCCAAGGCTTACGGGCCAGGTGAGAAGGATAGATGATGGTAACACTTTAGAATGCCAGACTGTGAGTATGAGATACAACAATTGCTATACCTCAACCCACACCTCTGTATCTTTGAATCTCTCTGTAGGTATTGAGCCCAGAGGCAACGTTGTGTTGAGGCCAGCTGAGTTTGTGGTGGAGACTGTGGAGGCGGGACTTGGAGAGGTGTTGGTGTACATTGAGGATCCAGAAGGCCACACAGAAGAGGTCATCTTCTAACTCATCAAACTTCTTTCATGATCAAAACAAGCCAAATATATACTTGTACACCAATCATGTTCCTGGTGGTATTGGCTAAATTTCTGCTGTTTAATTGAATCTAAAAATAATACAATCATTATTTTAATCTCAGTAAACTATATAAATGTGTACATAAAATAAAATAATACAAATAAAATAAGCATTAATACAACTTCACGTCTTGTATTTAAAAGATTTAAAAGTGTCAACTGAGATTTTCACTGTTTTATTTTTAAGATAATAAAGCATAGATTATGTGATTATAATATTTTTTTTATAAATGATATTTTTGAAAAGTTTAATTGTAAACACTATGCGAAATTATATAATATGATTTACACATTTCTGTTAATTAAGCATACTTGAATCTCACTGATGGGGCTGTATACAATACCAAAAAAACAAAAAACTTATGTTTTGACAACTGACTGGTGAATGTCTTACTACTATGTCCTTTTTTCGCAGGCTAGAGTAATTCCCAACAATGACAAGAACAGGAGCTACTCTGTGGTCTATGTTCCAAAAGTGGAGGGTCTTCATAAGGTACTAATAAAATAAGCAATACGCAGTGGCTTTTGTTACTTTTCAGTCATATTTTCAAGATTAATGATTTTTACAATCTTTTTGGGTCTTGATAAAAGTTTTGTAACATGTGACAAAGGGTGCTTAAACTGTGGCAGATGAAATGGAGTAACTCAGTCTGAGGGATATTTCTGTCTTCCTCCAGGTGAAGGTGTTGTTTGCTGGACAGGACATTGACAGGAGCCCTTTCCTGGTAAATGTGTCTAAAGCATCGGGAGATCCAAACAAGGTGCAGGCCCGTGGGCCAGGTTTGGAACCGGTGGGCAATGTGGCCAATAAACCCACGTATTTTGACATCTACACAGCAGGTAATGTCAGGAAAACAATGTTGTTTGCTGTTTACTCTAAAACTAAAGACTAGATAAAGATCCTTTATGTATTTGTGACCCCTCAGGTGCAGGAGCAGGCGATGTCGGCGTGATCATTGTGGACTCTCAGGGTCGTAGAGACACAGTGGAGATCATTCTGGAAAACAAGGGCGACAGTGTTTTCCGCTGCACCTACGGCCCCATTCTGGAGGGCCCTCACACTATATATGTGACATTCGCTGGACAACAAATACCCAGAAGTCCTTTCACTGTTCACATCTCAGAGGGTGAGACCCATGTCCTCACTTCCTGACTTAATTCCTTGAAAAGATGTTACCTTATTAGCTAGAGGTCTTGCAGAGTTATTTTACAGTCACAGTCACATTCTTATTTAACACCAAAGCTGTTAATGCACCAAGAAAACTACAATGCTTTTTTTGCTGCATTAAAAGTATTCCATTCTAAAATGTCTACTGCCCCTGCTGAAAAGACCAGCTAAGACCAGCTGTTTTTCTGGTTAAGTTGGTTCTCTTGCTGTTGAAGCTAGTTAGGAAAACTGGTAAAGACTTTAAGCCTCGTACACACCGGGACGAATATCGGCTCGCGTTATTCGTCAGCGTTTTTCAATGCGTTTTTTGTGTTCTTACCCTAGCGATTTTCGCTGACGATGAGCCTGTTCACACCAACGAATTTATTCTCGTTGGTGTCTCTTTATAAAGACACCAACAAGACCAGCAGCTCTACATTCATCTGGCCTTGCATCTTCCTCGTCTTATTTCTTCCCGGCAGAGTGTAGTAGACATCAACGAGACTAAAGAACTATATGACAAACGCGACAAACTTGCTCTCTTCTTCTGAGTGACAAGCGAGTGTCAGAAGCACTTTGTGGACCGGGGTATTTCTGTTTTACATTGAGCGCCATCTAATGTCAGGGAATAAATTTGCATGTTCACTCGGCTCATCGTCAGCGAAAATCGCTTGGGTGTGAACACAAAAAACGCGTTGAAAAACACTGACGAATAACGCGAGCCGATATTCGTCCCGGTGTGTACGAGGCTTTAGAGTGAAGACCGGAATCCAAAACACGAGTTACAGTAAGATGGCCTATTCAGCTGGGGCATTATGCACCTAAAGAGCTTATTTTACCCTTCTAAAGGTGCAGTCACATTTACTGTTGCTCGGCGAAATTTCACGGGCGAAAACCAGTCTTTCCAATAGGGCAAAAAAGTTTTGCACACAGATTTTACTCATTGTTGGTTACGTGAATTCGCCATGCTGACCAACAGAAAGCTGCTGGTTTTGAAAGTGACTTCGGTGTGATCTGCGCTATGCCGTTGACAATAGACTATGGACCTTTTTTTGCCCGTGAAATTTCGCTAATGTGACGGTACCTTAATGACTTCAGATTGTTTGATTGACAGCATGCTAATACTGGACAACTCCCAGAGAGATCTGTTCTCTGTGGCACTGACTGAGACCAGGTTGTTTGGTTTGAGCTCTGTGCTCATTGCTCCAGGGGTCCACCACCCTCCCGATGATGACGAAACGCTTTATTGTGTTTCCTCTTTCCTTTCGCCTGTGTGTGTTGTTCTAGCTCCTTCGAGCGGCCGGCAGATCGGCTCACCGGTTCAGATAATCCCTCAGTCTATACGCACGCCGCCCTCAGAAAAGGCCAAGAAAGTGCCTCCCCCAACACCACCCAAACCCAGGCGACCAAGTTAGTACGGGCCTCCCGGGGGGCGTGGCAGATGCCTGCTCGAGCTTGGTCCCCTCTCTACTGTCTCCTCCCCTTACCCTGGATGTGTCCTCCTGGGCACACCATCTCTGGCTCGTTGGCATGCGCTGTCGCTTTGCCCTCTGGGGCAGCTAAAATCAACAGGATGCTCAGATAGAGACAGGAAGTGATGGGATGAAAGTGTGTGTGAGTAAAAGTGAGTGTGTAAATAGGAATTAGAGGAGGATTAGACAAGTGTTGCAAATGCTGCTGCTTGTCTTGTTTTAACTGACGCAGAAAAAGTGCCACCTTTCACTGGTGGGACTGGACGATCACTTACCAGAAGCTCAGAGCACCAGGATCACTTTTGATTTGATTCTGCTAATATTTTCTGATTCAATAACTCAGAATTTAACAAATTTAACAAAATCCTATTATTAATTAATTAACTATTTAAATAATAATAATAATAATAATAATAATAATAAATAAAATTAACAAAAGTAACAAATTGATTTAAACTAGGGGTAAATATATGAATTAATCAAAAATAATTGATCATGTTGTTTAAATTTATTTTTGTGTTAATAACAGCCTTAGTTTAAATTACTCACTGTAACCTGAACTGACATTGGATCTGTTTCACACCTGTAATTTTAAAAGCATATTAAGCATAAAGCACAAAGTTAAGATGCCATCACTTGGTTTGGCATCAGAGAGCCAATGGCTGAGTGACCGTCTGAAAGATCATCATCCTCATCCCATTGTCATCATGATCATCATCATCATGATCATCATCATCATGATCATCATCATCATCATCATCATCATCATCATCATCATCATCATCATCACCTGTGCAGTTGCTCGATTTGGGCATTTTGCCCCATAAATACTAACTCAGAGAATGGGAATGCTTTGATTATCTGTCTTAACAACCAAAATATACAATAAAGTAACTAACTCTATTATTCGATTAATCTTTTCCACATTTTCCACTTAACATATTTGTGTAGACTTTTTGTCTGCCTTTTTATCCAGGGCTGGAAGAAATAGATACTGCAAGAAGAGTTTGTTTGATCAGATATGAGAAAGCACTTAGAGAACTGAGCTGGGCTGCTTTAAATAGACATTTTATTGCTCTCATTAGTGGACTTAGTGGGTTAAACACCAAACCCCAACAGTAGGGCACGTATTTCAAATAAAAAATTGTTTTATTTGAGGTGAATATTGTTAAAGTTTGGTTATATTTTTCGCAGCTGGTTCTTGTAACTAATTGCATATATAATGTTTAAGTCTTTTTTATAAGCTCTTGAAAACAAACATCAGCTTGCCTGTAGTTTTCATTTTAGTGCTCTCACTATATTCCTAATGGGGACTTTATGAGATTACTAATTGCACTGTCATAGGCTTGTAAAGGAAACATTCTGTCTTTGGTTGTTCTTTCTTGCTCGTACCTTTGGCTGGGTCCATGTGCTGGTTCATGCATAATCTCAACTAACTTCGACAACCTCTACGTTTATGTGTGTATGGGTATTTTTTTACCGTCTTTTACTTTTCACCTTGTGAGATAAAAAAATAAAAAAAATAAAAATAAAACACTCTTTCCTCTTTGTAGCGAGTAACCCAAATGCCTGTCGGGCCATTGGACGTGGCCTGCAGCCCAAGGGTGTGCGTGTGAAGGAGGTGGCCGACTTTAAGGTGTACACGAAGGGAGCAGGCAGCGGAGAATTACGTGTTCAAGTCAAAGGGCCAAGTATGCTTGCAACTGTTTCTACTAAAGCAACAATTGTTAATTGTTTTCTGTTTTAATAATTATTGCATTGCAAAATTAATTAGTTTGAATGAAAATTTGTGTTTTCAGGAGGTGGCGATGAGCCTGTGAAAGTACAAGAATTGGGAGACGGTGTGTATGAATGTGATTACTACCCCATTTTCCCTGGAAAATACATCATCACCATTACTTGGGGTGGCCACGCCATTCCTCGCAGGTAAGGGCGCCTATAGAACCCTGTACAGTTTGATATCTGTTATGCATCAGTTAGAAAGAACATATTGAAATCCATTTTAAAAGGATTAAACATGAAATGGAAATTACTAGAGAGATAATCTAGGAATTATCATTTACAATATCATTTACAACCTTCTCACTTCTGATCAAAACGTGTGTATGTGTTTAGCCCAATTGAGGTGATCATAAGTGAAGATGCAGGCCCTCAGAAGGTGAGGGCATGGGGTCCAGGCCTGGAGACGGGCATGGTGGGCAAATCAGCTGACTTTGTTGTTGAGGCCATTGGCACAGAGGTTGGAACTCTGGGTAAGAATCTTCTTTAACGTCATTGAGCCTCCTGAGCTGGTGTTGTATCCAGGGATCTAGTGTTTATGGCAGGGGTTCTCAACTCTGGCCCTCGAAGTCCACTTTCCTGCAGTGTTTAGCTCCAGCCTTATCAAACACACTTGAACAAGCTAATCAAGGCCTTCGGGATTACTAGAAAGTTACAGGCAGGGGAGTATGATAAAGGTTGGAACTAAACTTTGCAGGAAAGTGCAGGAACCACTGTATTATAGTCTGATGAGATGCCTTGGTAATGGTTGAAAACTCACTTCCATGCACAGGTTTCTCCATCGAAGGCCCCTCGCAGGCTAAAATAGAGTGTGATGACAAGGGTGATGGATCTTGTGATGTTTTGTACTGGCCCACCGAGCCAGGTGACTATGCGGTCCATGTCATCTGTGATGATGAAGATATCAAAGACAGCCCCTTTATGGCCCACATCCTCCCTGCAGCCAATGACATCTTCCCTGAGAAGGTCTGCCCTGTGACAATTGGCAATAATTATTGCACATTTGTTGGGAATAATAAATGACAGCGGTAACTGAACTAACTCTTTTTTTATGCAGGTTAAGTGTTACGGACCCGGGCTGGAGCCAACCGGGTGCATCGTAAACAAACCTGCTGAGTTTACAATTGACGCCAGTGGAGCTGGAAGAGGACATCTACAGATTTATGCACAGGTACATTTTCATACAAGTCCCAGATGCTTCATGCCTCATGCCTCACTTCACTGGTACAAAATGTGTTTTTCCTTCTTTTATTCAAGGACTCAGAAGGCTTCCCCATCGATATCCAGATCACAGATAACGGTGACAGTACATATTTCTGCATCTACATACCCACCAAGCCCATCAAACACACTATCATCATCACCTGGGGAGAGGTCAATGTTCCTAACAGTCCATTCAGGGTGAGAGCTCACTGTCAACAGGCAGATTTCAGCCAACTGATGACACTTTTATGTTGCTGTTTGTCAAGAACTTTCATGAATTGGATCTACAACAGCTCAGCCTTTTAATGAAAGTTCATGACCACATTTTTCCAGTGTTAGATTTCACACTTTCCCTCTTCACGACCATGTTAGATCATAGGTTCCATATTGGATCATAGCTTTATTAGAACCACTGTCCTCCAAAAGCTTTCAGTTCTTGGTTTTACAATATGTAACTATGGTCTTTCTACATTTCTCAGGTGACCATTGGAGAAGGCAGTCACCCAGAGAACGTGAAGGTTCATGGACCAGGAGTGGAGAAGACTGGCTTGAAGGCCAACGAACCCACATATTTTACTGTGGACTGCAGTGAGGCCGGACAAGGTCTGACCAAACATGACTGCTAACGTTATTTAAACTCATATTTTAAATTTGGAAATTGAGCTTATTTCCTTTATTATATCTCTTCTGACTCCTTAGGAGATGTTAGCATTGGGATTAAGTGCGCTCCTGGCGTGGTGGGACCTGCCGAAGCAGATATTGATTTTGACATCATTAAAAATGACAACGACACATTCACAGTGAAGTATACACCCCCTGGAGCTGGACGCTACACCATCATGGTGCTTTTTGCGGATCAGGTCAGTCTTAGTCTATAATATGAAATTATTCTGTTTGTTATTTAAGTTCTAAAAAATTTTTTTTTTTTGTGTTGTTTTTAACAAATTAACAGGAAATTCCCATCAGCCCCTTCCGTATCAAAGTTGATCCATCCCATGATGCTAATAAGGTAAAAGCAGAGGGTCCTGGGCTCAGCAAGACAGGTCAGTGTCATTTCCAGCAACTGAAATTAGAAAAATAGTAGGTAAAAATAGCTCATCTCATCTGCATGTTATGTGTCTCTATCACAGGTGTGGAAGTGGGCAAGCCGACCCACTTCACGATCTATACCAAAGGAGCAGGCAAGGCCACACCTGAGGTTAATTTCACCGCAGCTGGGAAAGGAGAAGCCGTCAGTGACTTTGAGATCATTGATAACCATGACTATTCTTTCACTGTGCGCTACACTGCGTTACAGCAGGTGAGACACTCCAGCAGTGGGTTACGTTTCATAAAAATGGACACCATGTCATCACATGCTATTATGGTATTATAAAACATCTTGCTCAGTCCTGTTTTTTTTTGTGATCCAGGGTAACATGAGCATATCTGTGTGCCATGGTGGTGACCCCATCCCCAAAAGCCCATTTACCATTACTATCGCTCCTCCTTTGGATCTCAACAAGGTCAAAGTTCAAGGACTCAACACCAGTAAGTCCACAGCAAGTCAAATCTTCAGGCTATTTATGAGCGGACTGAAATAATAACTATGTTGATTGGACATATTGTACGTATTTTTGTGCCTACGTGTTTAGAAGTGGATGTAGGGAAAGATGAGGAGTTTACCATTAATACACATGGCGCGGGAGGTCAAGGAAAGGTGGATGTCAAGATAACCTCACCCTCTCGCCGGCCAATCCCATGCAAGGTGGAATCTGGAACATCCAATGAGGTGCACACAGTTAAGTACATTCCACCAGAAGAGGGGCCCTACAAAGTTGACATCAGCTATGATGGAAACCCCGTGCCAGGAAGTCCTTTCACGGTGGAGGGGGTGATGCCTCCAGATCCCTCAAAGGTAGGAGTCACAAATAGGAGAATGTGATTTGTTTGTTTATACATCATCATCTTATTGAACCGTAATTTTCCTGATTACTGCAAATCCTTTTGATTATAAAATATTTGTTACCTAAATGATGATTTTTTTGTGTGTTCTGTTGATGGAGACAGTGATTTTATTGTGCTTTGGCATTTCGATTCGCTCTAGGATCCTTTCTCAAGCTTAAGGCTAAAAACAATCATTACCTCACAGGTCAGAAAGACCTTCAGAGAGTTCTTCAGAGCCACTAACCAGAGTCAGAATGATCAATCTAAACTAGAACCAGATTTTGTAAAACAACATTTCTTGATCCTCTGTGCAAGGAAATTTCCTGTTTGTTTATTCTAGCAATGTTAGTTCCAAAGTAAACCAATTTAATTGTATTTCATTTTATGTGTATTTTTTTTTGTTTGTATGTATGCCTGTTCTCTACAGTGCTGGATTGTTCCAGCGAGCGTTTTCTTTTTCCGTGAGCCAGATGCTCCGGATTGTATATCAGTTGTGTCAGTGAAGGAGCCTAAAACAACCACAAAAGGCCATTAAGCCATTGTGGGAAATTATTAGAGGATGGTTGGTGTTTATTAATCTGTCAGGGAGAGGTGAACTCAAGTGTAGTGTGCCAAACATGGTACTTCATCCGCATGTGGAATGGCTGCTCCTTTCTGTCACTGGGCTGAGGTCGCACTGAGGATAATTAGATAATTTGTCTGTATATTACCAAAAGTGATACAGATCTCTGACCATAAATGGATATAAATTATACCGTCTGACTTTAAAAAATGTTGGACTGTCCTCTAGTACTGTTAAAGGATATTGTGTCATTGAATTATTGAAAATTCGATGCACACACAGAGTGGCCATTACAACTTTCCTGAGTTCCTGAATCGATTATTATGCTTACCACATATACCACATGTATAATTTATTATACATATTAAAGTATTATATTTTCTGGTTTATTTTCAGGTTAAATTACTTTTTAATTCCTGATGATTTTAAAGTTTCTAAGAATTCTGGTTTGATACATTATTGAAAGGCAATCTTGACAACAGTTTTGTCTCATTTTCACTTCAAGGTGCGAGCCTATGGCCCTGGCCTGAAGGGTGGCATTGTAGGTAAACCCGCTCCATTTGCCATCGACACTAAAGGCGCAGGTACAGGGGGTCTCGGGCTGACTGTGGAGGGCCCGTGTGAAGCAAAGATTGAGTGCCAGGACAATGGAGATGGATCTTGCTCTGTGTCTTATCTGCCCACTGAGCCTGGAGAATATTCCATCAACATCCTGTTTGCTGATGCTCACATCCCTGGTTCCCCTTTCAAAGCCATGGTGCAGTCCGTCTTCGACCCCAGCAAGGTTACAGCTAGTGGACCAGGGTTGGAGAGAGGAAAGGTCAATGAAGCAGCGTCGTTCACGGTGGACTGCTCTAAAGCAGGGGAGGCGGAGTTGACCATCGAGATTATTTCAGATTCAGGAACGCAGGCAGAGGTTCATGTCCAGAATAACAGCGATGGAACTTATTCTATCACCTACATCCCTCCTTTCCACGGAATGTACACCATCACGATCAAATACGGAGGACATGCAGTGCCTAAGTTCCCTGCAAGGGTGCAAGTGGATCCTGCTCTTGATACCAGTGGAATCAAGGTCTATGGTCCAGGAGTGGAGCCCAGAGGTAAGGAGGGCATCTAAAATCACACTTGGTTGAATGTGTTTAGTATCATTGTGCTTAGCAAATTCTGCTATATTTTCACAGGGGTACTCCGAGAGGTCACTACACACTTTGTTGTTGACACTCGGGCTCACAACAAGATTGGTGGAAACCATATTAAAGTTCGTATTGTTAACCCATCAGGTGCCAGCACTGATGCGTACATCACTGACAAAGCAGATGGCACTTACAGAGTAGAGTATACCGCATATGAGGATGGTAAGATATCATGTAGATAGGAAAAAAATCTTTTTTGTTGAATTGATGTGTCATTTTGTAAAACCTGATATTTAAAATTAAAATTAAAAGCTGAGGTAAGCTGGTATCTGTGTTTGCCCTAATCTTCATTAATTTAACAGGCTATATTGGCATTTCTTTCCTCCCTGAGAATCATGACACACACACACACACACACACACACACACACACACACACACACACACACACACACACACACACACACACACACACACACACACACACACACACACACAGACAGACAGAGAGAGAGAGAGAGCTGTCTGCTATTCTGAGCACGGCTGCTGTATTGATTGTTCTATGTGGAGGTCAATGTTGTAAGATGGAAATTCATTCATTGTTCATTGTGTTTTGAGCAGAGCCTGCTGATGTCTTTTTTCCCATGATGCCTTGATAATATTCCATCACAACTATTGACTGTGAGAAAAACACAGTCTCTCTATATGGCCACACACACTCTCTTTTTTTTCTCTTTTTTTTTCTTTAAAGGTGGTAGTTCTTTAGATGTGCACCTTTAAAGTCAACCAGTCAAATCGGATCTCGCCAGAATGAGAAAGTACTTTCCAGCTTCATATATATAGATATTTTATTTTTGTGTTTGTACAGGTGTGCATCTTATAGAGGTGCTATATGATGACGTACCTGTCCCCAAGAGCCCGTTTAGGGTGGCAGTGACTGAAGGTTGTGATCCCAGCCGTGTACGTGCTTACGGTCCTGGTCTGGAAGAGGGTCTGGTCAACAAATCCAACCGCTTCACTGTGGAGACCAGGTACATATTCCTATGAACGTCTGCTGTTGAACAGGAACATGAAGGGCTAATCTGGGGAAAAAAAGTCTGAAGTGTCAGTATTAAATACATACCGTAAAAGATTTTAAAGACAAATTGTGCATGTTGAATAGTTACTTACTCTAAGGTAGTAAGTAAGGTGGTCACCGGCAGTGATACTCTGCAGTAATATCAGTTGGAATCCGCACATTCTGAAAATTCGCATGAGGGAGAAAAAGTTCCCCACGCAGATTTCGATGTTCCAGTTGGTCATGCAAGTTTGCTGCGCAACCCTGACCAAACTGATTTTAAAGTGTCTCTTGTGTAAACTGTGCTTCATACATCGCTACGCTAATGACAATAGACAATGAACCCTTTTCCCCCCCTAAAAATGTAGCTGAAATATCGCTAATGTGACCGCTGAAATACCTTCTATGACCTATCATTTTATCCAGCCCTGGAGGGCCACTGTCCTGCAGAGTTTAGCTTAACCATGATCGAACTCACTTACAGGGAATTTTCTAGTATCTCTGAAGACCTTGACTGGCTTGTTCAGGTGTGCTTGATTAGGGTTGGAACTAAACTCTTCAGGTCAGTGGCCCTCCAGGACTGGATTTGAGGAACCATGCACTATATGAATAGTTTTGCTGTGAAAATCTTTAATACTTGTCTGTATTTTCCTCTCTTTCAGGGGGGCTGGCACAGGTGGTCTTGGATTGGCCATTGAGGGTCCATCAGAAGCTAAGATGTCTTGTAAAGACAACAAAGATGGCAGTTGTAGTGTGGAGTATATTCCTTTCACTCCTGGGGAATATGATGTCAACATCACTTTCGGAGGCCTGCCTATCCCAGGTATGATGTAATTTCCTTCTGTCTAATTCATTTTATGGTTTGTTTCTGAGTGAACTCAACACATTAATTAGAAATTGACATTGAATTTTAGCACTTAGAGAATATGAGAGTGCTGAAGTGTTGATTAAGACATTTAGAACCAAATAATCATGACATTTTGATTTAAAGCTTGAGTATTTCATACCTCAGAGTCTGTTTGATCATTTTATGAAGAAAAGCTGTAACTGTATAATTTCTGTGGGCATTTAGGTAGCCCATTCAGGGTGCCTGTGAGGGAGCTGGTGGACCCTAGTAAGGTGAAGTGTTCTGGTCCTGGTCTGGGCAGTGGAGTAAGAGCCCACGTCCCCCAGACCTTCACTGTGGACTGCAGCAAGGCTGGAGTCGCCCCACTGGAGGTGCTGCTGTATGGACCTACAGGTGAAAATAAACTGGAAAAACACACAACGTGTTTGGAGTATATACGTGCTTCAGTTTAGCTTTTAGAAATTGAATTACAAGAATGCCTAGAAAATTGACTTAAAAGTCTTTGAAGTGTAAACAGTATAAGTGTGTGTGCTTAGCTATTCTGAAGAAGTTGTATGTATGCATATTCATACTTAGTATATATACATCATAAGTGATATAGCAAGTTCCCTTCTCAGGATTTGTTCTGTTGCCATTTTCAAAGCATTCGGTGGCAATTGACTTGTTCTTAAACTGTTAAATGTCCAGAGTTTGAATTTAATAAAAAGCTATTATCAATATGGGGCATGTATTACATCCAAGAAACATTTAGTATTGTTCAATACCGTTCAGTTTCAGTAAGATTTTTTTATGATTAATACATTTATTCAGTAAGGATGCATTACATTAATCAAAAATGACAGTAAAGACACATATATATATATATATATATATATATATATATATATATATATATATATATATATATATATATATATATATATATATATATATATATATATATAAAATAAATGCTGTAGTTTTAAACTTTCATAAAATGATCTATTGAAAAGAAAATATCTTTTTCAGTTTCTATCACATTAAGCAGCACAACAGTTTTCAACATTGATAATTATAAGAAATGATGCTTGAGCAGCAAATCAGCATATTAGGATGATTTCTGAAGGATCATGTGACACTGAAGTCTGGGGAAATTATTCTGAAAATTCAGCTTAGCTATCACAGGAATAAATTAGATTTTAAAATATATTAATATATTAAAATATATTTCCTTAGTTAAAACAGTTCTCATAAATTGTAATAATATGCCACAATATTACTGTTTTTACTGTATTTTTGATCAAATGAGAAAACAGAAACCTCACTGACCCTAAACTTTTGAACGGTAGTCAATATTGAAAATGCAATTCATTTTTAGATTATAAATGACTCTAAGTAAAAGAGCACAAACAAGCATCAGAGAGATCAACTGTGTTATTATTCTAGGAATGACAAAGCCGGTGAATGTCACAGACAACAGTGATGGCACCCACACAGTAGTCTACACTCCTGCTAAAGATGGACCGTACACTGTCTGTGTCAAGTATGCAGATCAAGAAGTGCCACGCAGGTGAGCGGGCTGCTTAAAGTATTAATAAAGTCGTAATATTAATGACATGAGTAGTCTATGTGTGGTATGACCAAACATTACCAAACTTCAGTGCTTGTTTAGAAATTAGAAGAGCACTTCGAAATAAAGGAAGTATGTGATCATTGCATATGTCTGTTCCTCTATTTCCCTTTTCAGTCCATTTAAGATCAAGGTTTTGCCCGCTCATGATGCCAGTAAAGTCCGTGCCAGCGGTCCTGGCCTAAATGCTTCCGGGGTGCCAGCCAGCCTGCCGGTGGAGTTCACCATTGATGCCCGTGATGCAGGGGAGGGTCTTCTCACCGTACAGATACTGGTGAGTGACATCAGCACTCGCTCAGGCCTCTTTTTTTTTAGATGTTTTACTACAAGAAGGTTTCCCTTGATGATCACTTGTGCTTTAACAGCCAATGTCCTGCCCTCCGCTTCCCTCTGCCCTGACCTCTGACCTCTTCCCTGCTGTCGCTGTAGGGTCCGGATGGTTGCAGGCAAGAGGCCTCTGTGTATGTGGAGGACTGGGGTAGGAGGGTGTGGGAGAACCACATTGTAAAGGGCACCATCCCCTTCCATATTCTTAGGAAAGGATGTGTAAGGCGGCCCCTCCTTTCAGCCTCCTCTTGTTATAACTCACTGTGTCTGGCGTCTCTCCCATCAGCCTTGGGCCCCTAAGCGCTCATGGCCTGTTCCCTTGCTACTGTACACCCTACCCCAGTTCCCCTGCTCATTTGACTGCTTTTTTCCCCTTCAATTATTCCCTAGTTTTTCCTTAGTTATTCCCTAGTTCCTTGTTTCACATTTGTTCCCTAATAATGGGAACAAACGGGAATAATCTATCTATCTATCTATCTATCTATCTATCTATCTATCTATCTATCTATCTATCTATCTATCTATCTATCTATCTATCTATCTATCTATCTATCTATCTATCTATCTATCTATCTATCTATCTATCTATCTATCTATCTATCTATCTATCTATCTATCTATCTATCTATCTATCTATCTGTCTGTCTCCTCTTGGTTCATGCATACCACATTCAATGACAATTAAAAGCAAGAAGTAACCTGGCAATTGTCACTTCTTGAGGATGATCCTTGTTTTTTAATAATCATACTACATCCCATTCTAAAAAGGAAGGGAGAAAACTTCACTTCAACCAAAACAGGTGTTTTCAAACTGCATACGAGCAAAAGCATCCAAAAACATTTTCATCTTGCTCAAAAGTGATGTTTATGGATGTGAGAGAGTGAACCTTTCTCCCAGGCAGCCATACTTGATCATTTTGTGCCTGTCTAGGGGACCCTTAATGTTGCCCTCTAGTGGTCACTGTGGACTGACCTGTCATTAGATTTAGGCTAAAACCTACATGTGGTTTTCCACTACATGACTAACAGTCACAAATGCTTGATATGTAATATGAATGAGTAATATTGCCTTGTTGAATATTTGCTACATTTATTTTAGCAACTACTCAAAACTTAATAAAAAGAGGATTTCCTACGAATATATACTCATTCACATGAACACACTTTAACTACTCATTCCTTTTGCAGGACCCAGAAGGAAAGCCAAAGAAAGCCAATATTCGGGATAACAGAGATGGAACGTACACCGTATCCTATGTCCCGGATATGACAGGGCGCTACACTATTACAATCAAATATGGCGGGGATGAGATTCCATACTCCCCCTACCGCATCCACGCGCTGCCCAGTGGAGATGCCAGCAAATGCCTTGTGACAGGTCAGTTACAGATGTCTATGTCCCACCCCTTTGTGGCCTTTTATAGTGATGTATTGCTGTTCATTACTGTTATTATTAGTGTCTTGTGGTTTATTGCTTTATAAAAATGCAATCTCAGCACTAGTTGGTTTATTTTTAAGACTGAGCTTCGTATGCACACCTTTATGATCGTGAATTCTAACAAATCTTTCTGTTTATCTGTAGTGTCGATTGGGGGACACGGACTGGGTGAGTTACCTCTTTTGATCTTTGCCAACCTTTTATCTGGGATCAGTTTAGGCCACTCTTTCTCATTGAGATGTGAGGCATAAAGTGGCCCCATTTGAATTTCGCTCCATAACTGCATCTCTGTCTGATTGGTGTAGAACATTTTATTGTAATTGGTGTAGAAAATGTATTGTAATTTTTATTATAATTGCTTTGTTGCTGTACCATGGTCAGGCTCAGGGCTCGGACCCACCATTCAAATTGGCGAGGAGACCGTTATCACTGTGGATGCAAAGGCTGCTGGGAAGGGGAAGGTCACCTGCAAAGTGTCAACTCCAGATGGGGCGGAGCTAGACGTGGATGTGGTGGAGAATGCGGACGGAACATTTGATATCTATTATACTGCTCCAGAACCTGGGAAATACGTCATCACCATTCGCTTTGGAGGAGAGCACATTCCCAACAGTCCCTTCCATGTGGTGGTAAGCACCTCTGTATTATGTATCTGGATTATGGGTAGTGATTTTTGCATATTATAATAATACTAAATATTTTGCATATGTTTGTGTACAGTATGTACACTACCGTTCAAAAGTTTGGGGTCAGTAAGATTTTTGTAATGTTAAGTCTGTTATGCTCACCAAGGATGCATTTATTTGATCATATTCCATGATTCTTTGATGAACAGGAAGCTTAAAAGAACAGTATTTATTTGAAATAGTAATCTTTTGCAACAACATAAATGTTTGTACTGTCACTTTTGATCAATTTATTGTGTCCTTGCTGAAAAAAAGTTGTAATATCTTTAAAAAAAAACAAAAAAAAAAAAACCTTACTGACCCTGTACCTTTTTTTTTTACCCAGATGATCATAAATAATTCCAAAATATGGCAACAGTGCATGGTGTGTTTTTACTTTTTACACAATAATCATTCTCCCAAATAGAAACTTTATTGAACTTCATTCATTGAGAATTAATTTAACTTGGCAATTCAATTCCAGTTCAGTGGGTCGAATTGAATTAGCTGCATGTAAATGTGTGTTGTGTGAAGCCCTAAACATGTGACCACCTCCTTCTCCAGGCATCTGATACCATCCCTATAATTGAGGAACCGTGTGATAAACTGCAGTTACAGCAGCCCTACGCCCCCTACAAGGGCTACACCCCTCACTGGGTACACACCACTCGTAGCCCTCAGATAACATCCTAAATGCTTTCTGCTCCTCAGCCTTTATCATTATACCTTTTCATTTCCGCCATCTTTGCAAAATTTTTCATGAGCTTTGCGGCTGACATCTTTTTAACAAGTTATTAAAACGGCTAGTTGGCTGATCATGCATTCGTAGAGTTAATGAATCGGTTGTTGATCTCTCATTGCAGAGGCAGTGTTTTGCACAAGTCTCTTTTATTTGGCTTTGTAGCTGCTGCTTTTATTTCATCTATCGCAGCTCAACCAGTCAGGCCCTTGTCTGTTTTTCTTTCTTTTTTCAGTCATTAATCCTTTGCATGCACTTTCTGCTCGCTGTCCTTAGTTAGCAGTGCAGTAAAGCTGAAATCTCTTTCTCTTCCAGGCCACTGAGGAACCAGTCACTGCAGTGGATGCCATGGAGCCAATGCTCCGCCCATTCAATCTTGTCATTCCATTTACTGTGCAAAAGGGGGAGATTACAGGTATTAACACGTATTAATTAATAAAATAATTAATTAATAAAAATAACTAAGTAATAATTTATTAATAAACAAATAGATAATTATTAGAGGTACTTGCAAAGGCAAAATATTTTAAAAACCTTCTTTGATCCTGAGCCAGTAAGCAACACCCTGACAACCACCCTCTTGAGAAAATGAAGTATACGTTGACATGCCGTTTAAGAGTATTTATTATAGAAATAAAAGATTCTACTTAAGCGCGAACTGAATGTAATGTTTTCAGACACTTAATTGCATGTTTTTTTTTTATACAAAAGCATGACAAAACATTATTAAAACATTATGATTTAAAGTAAACCATTACAAAGTGCACTTTTTAAAAGTGTACTTAAATGTGTTAAGAAGCATAATCATGAAAGTACACTTATGTGGCCTTTTAATTCAATCATATTATATTGTCTGCAACTGCAAGTAGAGTTTTAAAAAAAGATATACTGTATGTTTAGGATTTTAAGTACACTACACGTGCACATTCGTTACAATTAAGCACACTTCTTATTCACTTGGGCCTACACAATTCTGTATTTTAAAAGGTAGTCTTTTGTCTTTTTCCAGGTGAGGTACGTATGCCTTCTGGTAAGACCGCCCGTCCCAACATCACTGATAACAAGGACGGGACAGTGACAGTCAAATACGCCCCCACAGAGAAGGGCCTGCATGAGATGGACATCAAATATGACGGGAATCACATACCAGGTACCCAAACAATCAGACATTTGCACTAAAATCGGGAAATGTAAGTTATGTTATAATTTGGTCTGTTAAATAATGTCTGTATTTGACATGGATCATCTGGAAACATGAAGTGACACTCTTTTAATGTCTTCCTACAGGAAGTCCACTGCAGTTCTATGTAGATGCCATTAACAGTGGGCATGTGAATGCACACGGCCCTGGTCTGAGTCACGGCATGGTCAACAAATCTTCCACCTTCACAATCGTCACTAAGGACGCTGGAGAAGGTAACACACAAACCAAGCCTGGCAGCCTCACAGTCACATTGCATTAGTCTCACATTACCAGACTTTTGATTATCCACAGTGCACTCTCATCTTCTCTCAGGAGGTCTGTCTTTGGCAGTGGAGGGCCCCTCTAAGGCAGAGATCAGCTGTAAGGATAATAAAGATGGCACCTGCACTGTGTCCTACCTGCCAACGGCCCCAGGAGACTACAACATAATCGTCAAGTTTGATGACAAGCACATTGCTGGAAGCCCCTTTACAGCCAAGATCACAGGTCGGTGTTTGCGTGTGCCCAAATATGGCTATGAGTGAGAGAGAGAGGATGAACAAGAGAGGGCAAAGTTATGTCTCTCCATAATGTCTGTGAATCACTAAATTAGCTGGCGTGTGTATTTATGTGTGTGCGCATGCCTTCACACCTGGAGAATTAAACCACATCTGTAAAATGCTTCTAAAAGTAGTAGGCAGAATTTTTAGAAACAGGAAGCAGCTGTTTCCCCCTCCTCCAGTCTCACTCTCACTTTGCCCCTCAATTTCTCTCTGTGACGGAACTGGGGTTGCACCCGCACAATGAATGCTTATTTTAATAATTTGATCATATTTGCTAGTTATAATAAATAAATAAACAAGAACTACTTTCAAATGTTTGGGGTCGGTTCGATTTTTAAAATATCTTTGAAAGAAGTCTCTCATGCTCATTATTTGATCAAAATTACAGTAAAAACATTAATACTGTGAAATATTTTTTATTTTTGTATTTTAATATGTTTTAAAATGGAATTTATTCATGTTATGGCAAAGCTGACATTTATATATATATTAAATCATTCTAATATGCTGATTTGAAACATTTTTTCTTCTCCTATCAATGTTGAAAACAGTTTTGCTATTTAATATTTTTGTGTAAACTGATTTTTTTTGATGAATAGAAATTTAACTTTATGAGTTGGAATACATAGTATTCTTTTTTTGCAACAATGTATGTCTTCACTGTCAATTTTTATAATGTTTTTTTATTATATATAACATTTTTCTTTTAGTTTTTTTAAACATTTTATAAAAAAAGTATGTTTATATATATGTATACATATATATATGTAAGGGACAATGTAGAGCGAGGCGGTTGTTATAGCGAATACAACCCCGACAGGCTGATCGCGTCGGGCTCTTGAATCAGCCTGAAGGGGTTGTATTCGCTATAACAACCGCCTCGCTCTACATTATCCCTCTTATTACATGGCTACCTACCAAATAAATCAATAATTTGACACAAAATATTGATTTAAAAAGAGTTTATTGATTTAAAAACGATTGTATTGCTCCAGAGTGAACAGAACTGTGTCCATGGCAATGCTCTGTTTTTCATGGCAACGGTGTGTGTTATACTTAGCAGCATTCTACATTAGAATTCAACCAAGCCATGTAATAAATATATATATTAACAGTCATTATTGATTATGGCTCCTCACTTTATTCTCTCACATTCTTGATAAAGGCGATGACTCCATGAGGACTTCTCAGCTGAACGTTGGCACGGCCACAGACGTGTCTCTGAAGATCACAGAGACGGACCTGAGCTCCCTGACCGCGAGTATCAGAGCCCCATCTGGCAACGAGGAGCCCTGCCTGCTGAAGAGACTGCCAAACCGACACATCGGTAAGTCACTCATCAAGCCTGCCAGCACCTACCTGCGTCATGACTGAACTGATAAAGCAACCTGTACAAAAGCCAGATCATATTAAGTTTAGGCAGGACATGTTGAAGGGCCATCAACCATGATTTGCAGGTAGTTATAGTGGGAAGGGCATTCTTATTCTAGACAGCATTTAATTGGACACATTTTATGTGCACCCCTGCAAATAAGAATCACTATTCCAGAAGGGAAGTGTAATTATAACACTTTCAGAAACTAGACACATTTTTTTGGAGAAGACACCTTTTAGGTTTCCCTCAACAAGAAAGTATGAGTCCTCTGACACACTGAAACTTTCTGATCTAATGATGCCTTAGGGTTTGTCTCAAAAATGTTATTTGAGACTGAGAGCTCCTTCCTGTGATTTCAAAGAGAATCAACTATAAGCTCAGAAAAGGCTTTTGATGTAAAGCCAAATCCTGAGGCCTATCACTTTTGTTAGATTTGATAGTGCTACCATAAAAAACTCTGATTAAACCTGAACAAAGACCTGTCTTGTTGTTTTTTTCCTTCAGGAATATCCTTCACTCCTAAGGAGGTGGGAGAGCATGTGGTCAGTGTAAAGAAGAATGGAAAACACGTGACCAACAGCCCATTCAAGATCATGGTGGGCCAGTCTGAGATTGGAGATGCCAGTAAAGTGAAGGTGTTTGGAAAAGGTCTGATTGAAGGACACACCTTTGAAGTGGCTGAGTTCATTGTGGACACCAGAAGTGCAGGTAAATGGTATTCTAGGACATGTGGTGTCCATTATGCACTTAATCCCAAGGTACACTTGAGTTTTGACCCAAACGCTTAGTGTATGCGCACTTTCGAATGCATAGTCTTTAGATTCACTAAAAAGTTGAGCTACTTCTGCGCACTGTATTGAAGTATGCATAAATCCCTCTTCGTCTGTATATTAGGTTATGGAGGTCTGGGTCTGTCTATCGAAGGGCCAAGCAAAGTTGACATTAATTGTTCGGATGTGGAAGACGGAACATGCAAAGTGACCTACTGCCCAACCGAACCCGGAACATACATCATCAACATCAAATTCGCAGACCAACATGTGCCAGGTACTGCACAGACCTCAAATATGAGTTTTTGAAATGCGTGCTTTCTGAGGTGGGCGACTCTCAAACTCTTCATGTCGTTCCACAGGAAGTCCATTTACAGTGAAGGTTCTGGGCGAGGGACGAATGAAGGAGAGTATTACGAGAAAGAGGCAGGCGCCCTCTATCGCCACGGTGGGCAGCACTTGCGACCTCAACCTCAAGATTCCAGGTGAGCAGAAAAGGAATGAGATCCTAGGGGGGGTTGTCAAGTCTCGAGTCAAGTCTTTCTGAAATTGCATAGTGCCTAGTAGGTACTGTATTTGGTTTGATTATTAGTTCACGACTGTTAAACTTATGTTTTGTATAGTATGAATATGGGTAGTAAGAATGAAATTTGGACATACTACATCCACCATGTTGTCACTGTCATGTGACCTACCAGCGTCAGTTGCGTTTCTTCACTGCCATGTACATCTCTTTTACTGTGGCCTCATGGGATAGTAAAGTGTTCATCAGATGCACTTCATAATCGGAAGTAGTAGGTCATGCAGGTACTTTTCGCTTACTGTCCTATGAATTCGGACATACAACTTGTCTCACTCCTACGTTCTGTTTTACGCCTACTATGTAGTTGGGAAGTAGGCATATTCGGACACAGGGTTTGTCTCCTTTCCCACCTGTTTCTCACTGACTCCCACTGTCATGTCACTTCCTGTCTCTCAAATCAGAGTGGTTCCGTTTGAAACTGTATAGAATTTAATTAAAGTTGTTTTGATAAAAAAAAAAAAAAAAAATTGTTTCCATTCTACTCGGAAGCTTGCATTTCCTGTTTCTCTTTTTTCATTGCTTCACTCCTTCTTCCTTCTCCTCTTTCCTTTTTCCTCTGTCTTCCGGGTTCCTCATCTGTAGGGAACTGGTTTCAGATGGTGACGGCTCAAGAGCGACTCACCCGTACCTTCACCCGCAGCAGCCACACCTACACACGCACAGAACGCACAGAGATCAGCAAGACCCATGCAGGCGAGACCAAGAGAGAAGTGCGGGTGGAAGAGAGCACCCAGGTGGGGGGCGACCCCTTCAGGAACGTATTTGGTGGATTTCTGGGCAGGGAGAGCCTGGGACCCTTCAGCAGCGGCCAGGGCCGACAATCAGAGGGTGTGTGCATGTGTGTGAGTGTTTGTGTGCGTTGATTGCTGGTTAAAGGGACATTTTTCCTTTTTACTCGCCTGAAATGTTCCAAATCTGAGAGATTTGAGGGTGAGTAATTGATAACAGAATTTTCGTTTTTGAGTGAACTGTCCCTTTAAGTTTTGCAGCTCTTACAAGTTTCATTTTGTGTGATTGTGAATGTGTGTGTGATGAAGTCATGGTATGTGTGTGTTTATGGGGTTTTTGAGCGGGAGTGAACGCACTCTTTCCACTGCAGACATTTATGACAGGAGAACCGAGCTGGAAAATCTGAGCAGCTGTCAGCTCTGTGGCCAGCTCAGCCAAAACATCTTTTATAGAAGAAATGCCTGGTTTATACGTGTGCCTGTCTCTTTTCCCTTCTCTCCCTCTCTTTCTCATATACTCAACGCTGTCCCTCTTTCTCTCTCAGGTGAATCAGGTACACAGGAGATGACCGCACAGGTGACGAGTCCAAGCGGTAACACGGGTGACGCTGAGATCGTAGAAGGAGAGGACAGCGCCTATAGTGTGCGCTTTGTGCCTCAGGAGATGGGCCCCCACACCGTCAATGTCAAATACAGGGGCCAGCATGTCCCCGGAAGCCCTTTCCAGTTCACTGTGGGGCCCCTGGGAGAGGGAGGGGCCCACAAGGTTCGGGCCGGTGGTACTGGACTGGACAGGGGTGTGGCTGGAGTTCCAGGTAAGAGACAGGAAGCAGTATTAGTATTGATATTAAAAACTATATTTAAAAAATTCAGTTTATTTTAGTAACTCTGAAATAAAATAAAAAGTAGGGTTAGGTTAGGGTTATTTAAATAGTATTAAATAAAAAAAAATTCTAATTAGAGATGTTACCTTGGAAACTAACTGAAATAAAATAAATTGAAGCAATGAAAGTACTAAAATGAAATAAAATTATAAAAATAATAACATTTTTAAAAACAATAATAAGCAAATAACAAAATAGCTAAAACTGAAGCTAAAACTAAAATGAAAAAAAAAAGTGAACTTTTAAATAAAAAAAAAATTATAAAAACAAAACCTTATTCAAAAAATTAATAAATACTATAATTTATATACGTATATACTATAAGTAATCCTAAAATAACACTGACGGGAAGTTGCACTGTTTATCTGGGATAGATACATTACTTTACTTTACTTTTGTTTTTTTGTTGTTTTTGTTGCCACTAGCAGGATTTTTTTTAAAACCTTTTTTTAATGTGTGATTTTTAGCTGAGTTTAGTATCTGGACTCGTGAGGCGGGTGCTGGTGGTTTGTCCATAGCTGTTGAGGGGCCCAGCAAAGCAGAGATTTCCTTTGAGGACAGGAAGGACGGTTCCTGTGGGGTGGCCTACGTAGTACAGGAGCCTGGTAAGTGCTAATGCTAATTTTCAATTACACAGATGTGTTTTACAATGGCTCTCAGTCTTTTTTCTCTATCTCTCATTTCATTTATTTATTTCATCTCAGGTGACTACGAGGTGTCAATCAAATTTAACGATGAACATATCCCAGACAGCCCTTTCATCGTTCCCATTGCATCACTATCAGATGACGCCCGCCTACTTACCATCACCAGCCTGCAGGTGAGTGTCTCCAGATCAAACACACTCACGCAGAGAGGCCTCGTTATTCTCTGTAGCAGCGGGACAGGTGAGATTCAGGGACTCTTGAGAGCGGATGGCAGCTTATTTATCAACACACTCTTTGAGAGACTGTGAGAGCACTTGATGGAGAGCACAGAACAGCTTATCATGAGACGAGACAAGTGTACTTGCAGTTCCCTTCATGAAGGGAGTTTCTCAGGAAAGACAAAAGAGCACGGCAAAGTAGTTTTTACGCTGGCCGTTGCTGAGAAAGACACATCTTTACATACTCAGCTTTAAAATGCTGAAGATTAGATGAAATACGTCTGCCTGGCTCTCTCAGCAGGAGACGGGTCTGAAGGTGAACCAGGAGGCCTCGTTTGCCGTTCAGCTGAACGGAGCGAGAGGAGCGATTGATGCGAAGGTGCACACACCGTCTGGGGCAGTGGAGGAGTGTTACATCACTGAGCTAGACAATGGTGAGCATATGGTCACATACTCACGCATAGAAAAAGACAAGGGAATTTATTTGATCTTTAATGAATTATATGATTTTATGTATTATTATTATTATTTATTATTTGATTAAACAATTTTTATTATAGAATTGTATTATTATTAATGTAGTATTTTTTAAATATTATTTACCATTTAAATATATAATTTAATATATTATTGTATTAGTTAAATATTTTATTTCATTACTTTGTATATTATTATTTATATATTATTTTTGCTTTATATATAATGATTATTATTATTTACATTTATAGTATATAAATAATGATGTATTAATTATGTAATATATTATGTTATCAAAGAATTTGTTATTTTTGTATTATTCATATTATTATTTATATATAATTTTTTGTTATATATTATTATTACTATTATAATCATTATTATTATTATTATTTATATTATCTAAATTTTTGTATACATTGTTTAATATATTCATTTTAAAATCCATTATTTTATATTATTTTGTCATTTTATATATTATTCATGTATTTCTTTTATTATTATTATTATTATGTTATATAAATATGTTATATTATAATATTAAACCATATTATACTTTTATTTTGTGTATTATATTGCATATTATTATTTATATTACTATTTAAATGTATAATATATAAATATTTATGTATTAATTATGTAATATATTATTTATTTTTATATATTGTTTTGTTTTTATGTTATTATTTGTATTATTATTATTTATATTATCTAAATATATGTATACATATTATTATATAATATATTATTTTGAACATTAATTTTCATTATATTATTATGTTGTTTTGTGTATTATTCAAGTTTTTCTTATTTATTATTATTATTATTATGTTATATAAATGTTATATTATTTTATTAAACCATTTTTATACTTTATTATTTTGTGTATTATTAATTATACAATAATAATAGTAATAATAATGCATTTTTTCATAATGTTTTTTCTCATACCCTAAGCGCTACAAAAACTGAAAATCGAGGTAAAATAGAGAAATGCAGACATAATACAATACAAGGAAATACAATAAATACAGTAAAACAAACAATAATATAATGCAACACCCTACAAATTATGATCACTGTAATATTTAAAGACACACTAGAACTGATGTTAGTTTAGAGTATATGGATATATATTGGATTTGAACTTATTCAACATGACATGCCTGTTTGTGCAGATAAACACGCCATACGGTTTATTCCACGGGAGAACGGCGTCCACTCCATTGATGTCCGTTTTAACGGGAGTCACATCCCAGGCAGTCCCTTCAAGATCCGTGTAGGGGAACCCAGCCAGGCGGGAGATCCAGGAATGGTGACTGCTTTTGGGCCCGGACTGGAGGGGGGAACTACAGGTATGACACCAACCAACCAAGCAGCCAATCACGACTGTTAACACACAAACGCACACACATTCACTCAATTCATCTCATCCTTCACAGGTGTACCCTCGGATTTCATTGTAAACACGTGTAACGCTGGGTCAGGAGCTCTGTCGGTTACCATTGACGGCCCATCGAAAGTGAAGATGGATTGTCAGGAATGTCCAGAAGGATACAAGGTCACATACACACCCATGGCTCCCGGCAGCTACCTCATCTCCATCAAATATGGAGGACCGCAGCATATTGTGGGCAGTCCCTTCAAAGCCAAAGTCTCCGGTGAGACATCACACACTACGTTAGACTATGCTTTTTTCGCTCTCTACATATAGGACTGACACAGAGACAGGTGTGGTTACTCAGGACACATATCTGTAAGGTAGTCGGGACCTGAAGTCCACACCTGAAGCAGTGTAGCAAAAATAAAACATTCAGCATAGTATAATCTCTTTTACAGTAACTATGTTTAAGATCAACTTTTTATAGTGATTTTTATGTATGAATTTAAAATGAATAGTTAATAATGAAACAATGAATAGTATTTTTTTATCTAACACTTACAAAGATTAATAAATGCTGCGAAACACTTACTGTCATGTTAGCTAATGCATTAACTGATGTTAATAAACAAGACCTGATTGTAATGTGTTACCAATATTTTAATGTACTGTTTGGTAAAACTTTCATGTTAAAGTTTTAATTGCTGGTGTGCCATTTATTGATGTCTATATTTTTATATTATATTACATTATATATTAATAAACATTACTGTAGATGTGCCACAGTTAGCCAAAAGGTATTTTTCATCTGTAGTCCATGGACAAAATGTTACAGAGTACAAATTATAAAAATCAAGTATTATTAATATTAAAATATAGAATAAAAAATGATTAAGATGATTATAAACATGAAAAAGAAAACAGTATTGTTGTTCCTTAAATATTAAATATATACAATTACCCTTATAGCACCCTGAAGTTTGGGACAAATACGAGTAAATAACTAAATAAAAGCTGAAAATGTTTCTTGCACTCATGTTGAAATAGGAAGGTCTGATTATGAGATGATCAGGCAGGATTATTTTGCAATATGATGGAGTGGATTTGAAACCACACCAGCTTACAAAACTATGTAAAAGTGTGAAACTGTTTACTTGCGTTTGACATGGTAATGATTTGAAGGTAAATCTACCAAATGGAACAGCAACTCATCTTTCACGAAGCAAATCAATAAAAAGAAATTCACTCTTCCAGGCGCACGTCTGTCCGGCGGACACTCTCTACACGAAACGTCATCGGTTCTGGTGGAAACGGTGACAAAATCATCCTCGGTGGCCGGATCTTTCTCTACTCTGCCAAAGTTCTCGTCTGATGCCAGTAAGGTGGTCTCCAGGGGGGCCGGACTCTCCAAAGCCTTCATTGGCCAGAAGAACACCTTCACGGTGGACTGCAGTAAAGCAGGTACATCACTTTTTCAAGCATGCAAGGATGTATTTGTACATAATGCACATTTACAGATGACTAAACTGCTTTTAATTTTATTTTTGCAGGGACAAACATGTTAATGGTAGGAGTGCACGGGCCAAAGACTCCCTGTGAGGAAGTGTACGTCAAACACATGGGCAACAGAATGTACAATGTCACATACACAGTGAAGGAGAAAGGAGACTACATCCTCATAGTCAAATGGGGTGAAGAAATGGTGCCCGGAAGCCCTTTCCACGTCACAGTGCCTTAAAAGACTGTCTTTAGATCCTCTCCACTATGCAAAGACTCTACTGATCGTCCTAGGAAAGAGACGGGACTCACAGACAATCCCTTTTCATGACATATTAACTCACTGTGTTTTACAAATAATCAAGAAAACGTTCTATATCTGCATACGCTTTATCCAAAGTTCATTTATGTGTTCATTTCACGCTCGGTTATGTATCTTATCTTTTTTTTTATTATGTTATTTTAGATATTGTGAGACTAGAGAATGTTTGAAGCAGAAGTGAATGATAAATGGTTTTGCACTGCCCAGCAGTTGCTGTTTTGAAGATGCTACATGCTAAATCACGTCCACCCTGTTACCAGTCAAGTTACTGTCCGGACCATTTACAGACGTAATTTAACAGCTGAGTTATTTAATCTTTTTTTTTTTTTTATTATTATTATTATCTAATGCTAAATCTGGTCTTATTTTTATGATGGAATAACATCATTTAGTCTCTGAGTCAGGACTAGGTTTGCACCCGCTCCTCCTGTTCAAGGGCTTAGTTTGAGCAGTGAAAGCCTGATATTTCAGTCCTAGTGGACCAGGTTTAGGCTCACACTGGGTCTAAACCGGTCCCGGGTGGCCCAGCACACCGGCAGACTGGGTTGTGTGATTAGTTAGATGAGATTTTTTTTTTTTTTTTACCAAACGGTGTAGCAAAAACCGTTCAGCATGTGAATGTTTGAAATCCCACAGTTTTTACAGTGACTATATTAAAGAGCAACATTTTATAGTGATTTTATATGTATGAATTTAAAATAGAAATGTATGGAGAAACACTAATTGTTTGATATTTTATTCTATTGTTTGGTAAAACTGTGCTGGCATATTAAAATTTTAATTGATGACGTGCTGTTTATTGATGTCCATATTATATTATATTATATTATATTATATTATATTATATTATATTATATTATATTATATTATATTATATTATATTATATTATATTATATTATATGCATCTGTAGTTCCTGGACAGAATGTTACAGTCACCCTAAATATAAAATCAAAATGATAAAAAAAAATTTTTTATAGAACCAAGATAATAAATGGAGACACAATATCATATCAACATGTGACATATATTAATAAAACTAACAATAAGTAACCTTCAAAAGCATTTTCTCCATGACTGTAAGTCGTGTGTTTGTTTCATTCGCAGCCTCTAGAGGGCGATCTTACACTATTTCAATGCCAGGTGTAGTTAATGAGGTATTAGATAATTAGAGGCTCAATGCTACTGCATCCAGGCCGGGAGAAAAGCTCTTTCAGGTCAGTGTTTGAGCTATACTGATTTAAAATAACAATATTTCCAATAAATCCCAGATAAATACATGAAAGATGTTTCAAATAAATAAGCAAAGCAGTCTTTCTGTTATCAAGTGTAGCCTATCTTGAGAGAGATGAGCTTCCTCTCAGGTCTCATCACTAACACATTAACTTGGGTGAACCACATTAAACATATCAGGAGGAAAATTCCTTGAGAGGCAAATAAGACTGGAATGGTGTTCCAACTGTGATTAATCAACCAATACACTCCGGGAATGTAACATTTCAGGGCCTGAAGTGTATCAAATATGTGTGTGGTGTAATGTGAAATGCTCAAATTATCAAGCTCTTGAGGTTTCTTTCCAGTTTAATGAGCAGAATATAAACGCATAACTTTGTTTATTTTCCTGATTCTGATCTTGCCTCATAATTTGAATCTGTAATATTCTCTAGTTTATGAATCCAATCAGTTTAGACATGCTATTTTGCTAGAGACATCAATATGACTTAGCCTATATTCTTCTCATCTATCATCAGGTCAGATGCCAAACAAATATAAAAAAGCTGGAATACGTCAGTCACTAAATATAGGTATTGCTCGATTTGGGCTTTCATATTGATCGATGAACATTTTGTTGATGCAGATGCGACTCGGACGAGGAGGATAAAGAGGATCGCAGAACGACCATCTACTTCCTCGGATCTGTTGGAAAGATCCATTGCTGTTTGCTCATCCTTCACAGGTGTACTCTCAGATGCACGCTCTGGAATACTTGATTCTGATTGGTCAATCGCGGTTTCCTGCGGTCAGGATTTTCTTTATAGGCTACATTTTCTAATGATTCTACTTTCATCTCCACTCTCTCTTGTTTCGTACAAACGCAATTGCGCCGTCTATCGATTGTAGTGAAAATTACCTCATAATAATAGGCCCATTCACACCAAAACCGAAAATATTATTAGCGTTCACGCCAACTGACGATATGTTTAGCGCACGCTGCAATTATGTAAAACGGGTGAATTCTGATTGGCTGTCAATGTTTTTATCATAAGTGATAAATAGTTCCTTTGTGTAGTTATAGCTGGGATGTGCACTGCGCCATTAGCAGAATTAAAGTTCATACCCTACCTATAATAACTATTAGCATCCACACAACGATAACTTTCTAAGTGTGCGCTGCTGTGAATGCTCAAGCTCTGATTGGCTGTCAATGTTTTTATCATTCATCAGCTGGATCTGAAAGTGATTCAACAATATCATTCCTCTGGTCGTCATCGTTATAGTTGTGGTGTGGATTGAGCTATTCTAGAATTAAAACGATCGTTAAATCTTTGTAGGTGTAGTATTGTTATCATAACTTGGTTTACAGTCCATTTAGTCCCAGTAAAATTAAAATCTGTAGAGGCTTTTCTCTGTAGAGGCACAAGTTCAAATGCTGAATTAAATAGGTTATGTATGTATATTCAAATTACGTTATGGAAGTTAAAGGTTTCTTCATGTGACTGGGACAGCCTACTGTAGGCTCACAGGTCAACCTGATCCCTTTATGTGCTTTTTATCACCTTTTGCTCTCGGCCTCTGCAATATCCATCCCTAGAACTCTCTTTCTACAAATAAAGAGATAGATGGCCTGTGGCGGCACCCTGTCACCTCATCCATATGTGAACATCCTACTGAAAGGAGCTTGATCTCTACTTTCTTTTTGTCCCTGAGCCAGGCCTCCAGGAAAGGGCTAGATAGAGCCCATCTTAATGAGATACGGGGGATGACAGGAACCTAATGGATTCCTGGTCATTTGTAATGAGGATGTAAATGGCAATAAAGGCTCTGGGGCTCTGGAATTAAAGCTGCATATTTCTAACACTGAGTCGCAGTGGAGCCGTTCAAAAGGATTTCTCGTTATAGTGAAAAAGGGACAGGAAGTGAGAAAAGCCATTTAAAGAGAGTGGGAGTGAGAGGGATTTCAACACCTGGTTGTGTGTGTAGGACAATCACTTAGCAACGTAAATGACCTTGCACCTGTGGATGGAGGTATAGTGGGGCGCACCGCCCTTCCTTTGACTGTGTTTGATTTAGTGGGCTTAATCTCCAGTGGATTGTGACGCAAACTGGGGAGGGTCAACAGGAACAAATGCGTTTTTCTTTTATCTGAAAAGAAGGATAGATAGCGACTGTGATTTGTTTTATAAGATGGTTATTTAAAGAAGAAATTAATTTTATGGATTATGGAAGCTTGCCACAGAATAAAAATTAAAGGAAAATGTGACTTTTTCTCGCATTTGCGAGATATAAATGCACTTCTGCAAAAAAAAAAAAAAAAAAAGGTCAGGAGCCGTATTCACAAAGCATTTTATCTTACCACTAGGAGTACTCCTAAATCGCACTAAAAGATTTTAGCTAGGAGTTTTCTCTTAAAAGTTATTCACAACGCCTTTCAGACCTACTCTTAGTAAAGAAAAATGACAACTCCTAAATTAAGAGTGAGTCTTTGTTGCTATGGATGACGTCATTACTCATGCACGAGCTTGACTGAAGTGACCACCTTGATTGGCTGATGATTGTAACGCGGGAATGATTCCAAACACCTCCCCTACGATGATGAGTGACAGGTGACAGGTCTGAGAATGCGTGCGCTACACAAGTAGTGCGAAGGACGGAAGATGATGAATAACTGAATAAATAGCCTAAATGAATAAAGAGTAAGGGAAAACAAATAGCCTAGTAGCCTAATGAAACATATGGATTGATGCAATATCTTTGCAACATTATTGAATTAATCTGTCACTATATTCCTCTGCCTACGTTTGCAAAGAGAAGAACATTTTAATTTGATTCAGAATGAAACGTTACAATTAGTTTACATGCAGTGAGTAGCCTAGTTTTGGTTGTTGTCGGTGGCGATTGCATCCCTAGTTATGCCTACAATGCAAAATTGTTCCCTCGCGATTGGAAGCTGTAGCCTCCGCATACGCATTTCAAAACATCGCAACGTGAAATGCCACAAAAAGCGGTTTGTGAATAGGTCTTAGTGAGTTAGGAGTCCTCTCCACATCTTTTAAGCTGTCCCAGGCTTAGGTGCTACTTTTAGGGCTAAAATGCTTCGTGAATTACTCTTAGTCAAAAAAAACTAAGAGTCCTAAAGTTACGAGTGACACGCCCATTATTTTTAGGAGTTGCTCCTAAATTCGCCGGTTAGGAGCTACTTTTAGCCTTAAAATTCTTTGTGAATACGGCCCCAGAACAGTGAGATAAAAAGTCACAATTACCTTTTTAATTTTAATTTAATTTCATTTTACAAGCTTCCATATAATACTGAGAAAAGGTGCAATCACATTAGTAAAATGTTGGCAAAATTTTGTGGTCAAAACCATCCATTGTCTATTATCAATAGTGTATGTATGCACAGCTCATACAAAAGTTACTTTAAGTTGATCAATGGGACAATTTTCAAGACCAGCCGAACCTGATGCAAAATCTGCCTGGGAAAATCTTTCCTCACGCAAAATTCCTGATTGCGCGCATTCCTTTCGAAATGACTGCATTTTCCGAATATTGATACATTCTGCACCTTAACAGAATATTTTTTTTTCCCTTGTTTATTTTTGGAAAATAGTCAAAAAAAAAAAAAAAAAAAAAGCCACAGCAGAACACATAGTAATGGCACTCTTGAAAGAATCAGCGTTTTAGAACAAATCATTTCAGTAAATGGTTTGATGACTCGGTCCCCAGACAGCAACACATCCAGGCCACATCTGGTACATGTGGATTCCAGATGTGGGCCGGATCTGGGCCGACAGTGTTTCTACCACGTAGAAAGAGTCAGTGAAATATCCTCTATAGTGTCAAAAACTACTCTGTGTTTTACTGCATTCACACCATGTCAGGTAGTACAGAGATCACGTGGTACCAGTCAGAGCTCTTTTTACAAGTTGGAATTACGGTAATTACGACATGGTGTGGATGCACCTGGAATCTGCAGAAGTTAGGTGGTACAGAGGTCATGTGGTGCCAGTCAGAGCTCTCAGAAAATTCCCAGTTTACTATTTGTAATTATGAGTTCTATGAGGACATGAAAGCTTTTTACAAGTTGGAATCTCGTAGTTACGGTAATTACGACATGGTGTGAACATACCTTGAATGAGCAGTGGTCAGGTGGTACAGAGATCACGTGGAACCAGTCAGAGTGAATACATAAGTTGTAATTCTGAATTCTACAAGGACGTGAAAGCTTTTTACAAGTCAGAATCTTGTAATTACAGCAATTACGACATGGTGTGAATGCACTTTAAATCTTCAGAGGTCAGGTGGTACCAGTCAGAGCCCTCAGAAAATTCCCAGTTTACACGTTGTAATTACGAGCTCAACGAGGACGTGAACGCTTTTAACAAGTCGGAATCTTGTAATTCTGACATGGTGTGAACGCACCTTTAACCTAAAATATTTTCACTTATTTTTGGGTTTTTATTTTACTATTATTATTGTTTTTACTTAGTACCAGAACCTTTATGATGTTTTCTCATCCAATCAAATTTGAAGATCAGGACTAACTACAAATGTTTTATAAATGCGTTTGTTTACAAGTGTATTCAACTGTTTGAGAGTTGGTGTTTCAGTTTATGAACCTTCTAGATGTAGCATGCAGCTCTACAAGAAATTAGGAGACATTTAGGGGATTTATGTATTCATTTTTACTTATTTATATATTGGCAAAAAAAGTTAGTTTGAGTGGTTATCCCCCCCTCCAACCCTAAGTATTTGTCAAGCCAACATAATTACGCACTGTGTTCATAATAGCAGAAAGCACTATGATGGATTTCTGGAACCATTAGCAGTGGGATTTTTTCATTGTGTGTGTGCAGTAAGACAGCACTACTAATGGTAATGGTAGGTGTCGAGGTGGATGCTGAAGTGTTTCCTCACTTTTCCTCAGGCGTCATGGCAACCCTGTTTAATAGAGGGGGTTGGTTGTCTTATCAGAAGATGCAATCTGCTGAGTTTACTGGGGGAGAGGACAGATTGCGGGCATGATGGGAAATTTCCATCACCTGCTTTTACACTTACAGCTAACCACATGTCTAAATGTGAAAGCGAGTGCACTTCCAAAGATAAACACCCTTCGGGCAACACTGATTAATTCATATGTGTCATGCAGCCAGGGTTCATTTTATGTATAAAAATATGTACAGCACATGTGATGTTCAGGGCTCTCCGGGCGTCTGTGCTGTTGAAGCCTCAGAATACCAAAACCTCGGCCGGAGTCAAATCCATCCTAATCCATGCTAATGGAAAGAACACTATCTTCAATTTTTCCCTCATGAATCATGAATAGGAGTTTCAGTTGATACTCTGGGAGCAATGCAATTCTGTAGCAGGAGGAGGGGTAAATTCTTAAGGCTATGATACAACAAACAATCTATTAAGTCTGCGTGTGTAAATGTGTTTCTGGACAAGCAGATAGACGGTCTTATATATGTGTAAATGATGTATGCATATGTATTTATGAAATATCTTGTTTTACTAGATGTGTGATGATGCAGAAAGTGATGCAAGTGCAAAACGTGAGTCCTCTGTCCACTTGGTGGCAGCAGACGCTACATGAACTTTAGAATTGAAAGTCTGAATTATATATTATTACAGTAATATTTATCAGAGTGATCTTAAGGAAACTGAAAACTGTGCCACAAATGGTTAGAGATTTGGACCTTTATTGCTAAAACCTAAATGGAGAATTGACTAGGACGTCATTTACAGTATATGAACATAGTCATAACAAAATACTTAGGCTGTACAAGAGTGCAGTCAAGTTCTTTAGATGTTTACCATGATACTGAATGATCACCATATTCATATAGGTACTTTTCCAAAGAATTCCCACTCCAGCATGATCATGCATTGTCACCTTCAATCAAAATGCAAATACTGCATCACACACAATATTTGAGGATAAAAAGGTCTTCTAGTTAGCCATTAATATTCCTGATGGCACGTTTGCATGATGGTGATTAACGCTTTGGTTTTTTCCTCCCTCGGACCATCTGGACAGCAGTTAAACGGACCACTGCAGTCAGCCCACAAACCATCTCTCCCGCTCTCATTTTGCCCTCTCTGATCATCTTGACTTGATTTCAAGACCTTTTTTTTTCTCCGGCAAACTCAGTGAGCTATGAGATTGCAGAGCCTTCATCAAAACCATAACTGGCTTCTGATGGCATTCACGCTCTTGCGTTTGTTGCTTTTATTATGTGTTTTATTCGGCTGAACAGATGATTTGCAATTAATACTATTCAGAGTAGGAAGGAAGGGGGAGGTGGAGGAGGAGAAGACCATGCAAGGGATAAAAATACTACTCCTATTTATATGAGCCGGAATTCTAATCCAGGAGGAATGACGCATCGGTCCAACCCATTAACAGACCAAAGGATCCAAGCATCACTTTTTTTCCTTTTTCTTATTTCTCATCTTCTATTCTTATGTTTCCTTTTATAATATCAACGACACTCGCTTTGAGGCGTTCACACCTCTGAGTTGAAATGCATGGCTAGATTTCACACTTCTCTGCAAAAACAAATCTAAAATTAAACAAAAACATATCTAGTCTGTTCTTAATAAACATGTGCTTTTCTTCCCAACATTAAATATCTTCCTCTGTCGATGTGTCTCCACTTAACTGTCTTTCTCTCTCCTCCGCCTCTATATAGTTCTGTCTCTTTTATCTGCTAACCCAGTTGTTCTGGACAAAAGTAGAAACCTTGAGGGAAGTGGGCCACTAGTGCAGGCACTGCACTACTGTCTGTGTGCCTTTCATTTCGTTTCATACAGTACTTCTCAATGGTGTTCCATTCATCTATTCATACGTGGAGTTGTGTGTTTTAATGCATGCGACACAAAATGTGAGTGGCATTCTGTGCTTGTGTTTGTGCATGCACGCAATAAAATGCCTTGAAATATGCGTTCCTCAGAAACAGAAGTAGAGGCGGGACAGGTCGAAGAGCTTTTACTTTTTCCAACAGCCTTTAGTATGCAGCACATCCATGAACCCTGACTTGCTTCTGGACATTCTATTGAGCATTTGGTTGGACAAAACCTTATGAGAAAGGGCTGGATGAGAGAAATCTCAACATCTTTCATTTTCTTTTTATGAAATGTCTTGCATTTACGGATGAATAGATATGGATATGGACATAGATCTATATAGAATAGATGAATGGAGAAAGATGGACAAATAGATATAGATGTATGAATGGATGGATGGATATATATGTAGATAGATAGTAAGATAGATAGATAGATAGAAGATACGCAGAGATAGATGGATATAGATGTAGATAGATATAGATGGATGGATGGAAGGATATATAGGTGTAGATAGATATGGAGATGGATGGATGGATATAGATGTAGATAGATAGAAAAGGATGGGAATATAGAAGTAGATAGATAGATGGAGATGGATGGATGAACGGATATAGAAGTAGATAGATAAATAGAGATGGATGGATGGACAGATGTAGATAGATGGATAGAGATGGATGTATGGATACTCTACAAACATACTCTGCTCTTGTTCACTCTATGGTTTCATCATGTCTGATATGTTGCAAACCCTGTTCATGTTTCTGTCTGCACCTTGCAAACATTTCCCACCTCTTGCCTGTGGGAGCTATAAATATTATTTTTTCTTTATTCTGCACATTTGACACCTGTCCTTACCTGTCTGTCACATTCATTTGATGACAGATATCTTACAGGTGGACAATCACCCAACGATATTGAATTTCATTCTTTAAAAAAACACAACAGAAACAATGATTTATATGTTACATTGAACTCTGTACAAAATCAATCATGCAATACTATAACTAAGAGCAACAAGTGCATGTCAGGGACAAACTGTACTGTATATGTTAACTTAGTATAAGAATGCTAAATGTAAACATGACACATTTACATATCAACTTTTTCTCATTTTATGTGGATTCATATGGAATTGTTGTGCATATTCGATATACTTCCCAGCCTTACCGTGAGGGCCAAGAGGCGTCTTTAATGTTTGTTGTGCCCGTGAGGCTTCTCAGCTGCTGCACAACACCTCAAAGTATTTGTCCTTTATGCATAAACTACCCAACATGCATTATTCAAATGACTGGAGTTCCAGCCACAGCCTCATAACCATATACAAACTCCTCAGTCTGCTGAACTGGGAAATAAAAACCCTCTCTCTCGCCTTACCACTTTGTTCTCATATAAATGACAGGAACTATAGTAGTCCACCGTGCACAGATTTTTTTTTGGTTTGGCAAATTGGAGTATTTGTGCCTGAAGATTGATTTATTTGGTTGAATGTGAACCGTTTAGTGCAGGGGGTTTTAAACTGGGGTACTATAGGTACTATTTTATCAAAATAAAATATTTGATTAAAAAAATTACAGGTGTAAACAATAAAAGTTTAATAAATTAAAGCATAAATAAAAAACAATAAATAAATAATAATTAAAAAAGCATGCAGTAATGTAATGGAAACTAAAGAAAGTAACTGTTATAGACTAGTTTACTTGTTATAGACACTGCTTCTGACCTTCAATGATGCCTGCTGTGAGCTGTGAGTTTGTTTGCGTCGTGGCTGTCTAAGCCTCATATTAGCTTCGTATTTCCTTCTGTTTTTCCGTATTTCTCTCTTTACTCTGTTCTGAACCATCATTTAACTCATAATTACAACTCGGACTGTTGGCCAGACGCGTCTCAAGCCATTATACGGCTGGAACCGCAAATACGGTTGGAACATTGGTTGTTGGTCGTAGAGCGAGACACCGCTTCACTGCTGTTCGCCCTGCGATCGACTGCTTTTGTCAGCCTCGTTGCCCGCTGTGAGTTTGTTTGTTTGCGCAAATACGGTTTGAACATTGGTTGTTGGTCGTAGAGCGAGACACCGCTTCACTGCTGTTCGCCCTGCGATCGACTGCTTTTGTCAGCCTCGTTGCTCGCTGTGAGTTTGTTTGTTTGCGCAAATACGGTTTGAACATTGGTTGTTGGTCGTAGAGTGAGACACCGCTTCACTGCTGTTCGCCCTGCGATCGACTGCTTTTGTCAGCCTCGTTGCCCGCTGTGATTTTGTTTGTTTGCGTTTGTTTGTTTGCGCAAATACGGTTTGAAGATTGGTTGTTGGTCGTAGAGCGAGACACCGCTTCACTGCTGTTCGCCCTGCGATCTACTGCTATTGTCAGCCTTGTTGCCCGCTGTGAGTTTGTTTGTTTGCGTTTGTTTGTTTGCGCAAATACGGTTGGAACATTGGTTGTTGGTCGTAGAGCGAGACACCGCTTCACTGCTGTTGGCCCTGCGATCGACTGCTTTTGTCAGCCTCGTTGCCTGCTGTGAGTTTGTTTGTTTTCCCGTCTATCGTGCGTCTACATTACACCCATACCACTAAAAAGACGTTTTTTTACCCAAGACTTGAGTCATAAATTAGTATAAATATTAATAGCATCACTGGTTGCATCATTGCTAACTTACTGTCCATCTGTTAAAATGGCGAATATGTCAGGTGTATGTTGTCTACCTTTTGGTGCAGATGAGAACAGATCTGAATTGTTCGCGGTGCAGTCTGAAATAGAAGCTGTAGAAAAGCAGATCCGTGACCTTCTAGAGAGACAAGCTGAGCTGAGAGACCGGCGTTTAGCTCTTGAAACATCACGCGCTGATGCACACGGATCAGTGATTAACGTTAGTAACCCGCTGACGCTGACCTCGTTTACTCCGTGCGTTTCTCAGCATTGGTCCCGAGCGTCCAGGTCACGATCAGCTATGATTTCATTCACTACGGCTCCAACACACCACCACAAAGCCTGGGTGGTTCCGCGGAAGCCGCGTGCCAGGACAAGAATCTTTTCGCCCCTCCCGGTTTTCGAGATCTCCACTCAGAACCGCTTCTCCCCTCTTTGCGAAACGGAACGCGATGCTGTGATCATCGGCGATTCCACCATCCGACACGTCCACGCTACGTTAGGTAAAAGTAAGGTGCACAGTCACTGCTTTCCTGGTGCTCGTGTTCTCGATATCACTGCGCGGGTAACTGAGATCTTGAACGGTGACGAGCGCGTCGGAGCTGTTGTGCTGCACGCGGGAGCTAACGACATTAGGCTGCGACAGACGGAGGTTCTGAAGAAAGACTTCAGGAGCCTTATCGATATGGTATGCAGCAAATGGCCTGAAACATCGATTATTGTGTCTGGACCGCTTCCTACGTACCGACGAGGGCATGAAAAGTTCAGTAGATTATTCGCGCTAAATGAATGGTTATTGTCATGGTGCAATGAGCAGAAACTGATTTTTGTAAATAATTGGAATCTGTTTTGGGAGCGACCAAGGCTCTTCCGCGCTGATGGCTTACACCCAAGTAGAATCGGGGCAGATCTTCTGTCGGATAACATCTCCAAGATGTTAAATACCATTTGACTAGTAACCAAAAATCCAAATCACAGTCTCTACTGCACCAATTTAATTGATATTAATACTAGTGTAGAACATTGCATAGAAACTGTGTCTATTCCTCGTTTACTAAGATCAAATAATAAATCTACTGCGGGATCTAGAAAAAATCTAATTGTTATTAAAACAAAAAATCTCGCTATTAGTGAACAAAAACTATTTCTAAATCTAGGTCTTCTAAACATTAGATCGCTCACACCTAAGGCGGTAATTGTAAATGAAATGATCACAGATAATAATTTCGATGTTCTGTGCCTTACTGAAACCTGGCTTAAACCAAATGATTATTTCGGTCTAAATGAGTCTACTCCGCCAGGATACTGTTATAAGCATGAGCCCCGTCTGATCGGTCGTGGCGGCGGTGTTGCAACAATCTGCAGAGATATCCTTAATGTTACTCAGAAAACTCGTCATAGGTTTAATTCGTTTGAAGTGCTAAATGTTACGCTCTTAGATGTAAGAAAAAAATCCCTATTATCTCTAGTATTGGCTACCGTATATAGACCTCCAGGGCCTTACGCCAATTTCTTAAAAGAGTTTGCTGAGTCGATAAAGCATTAATTGTTGGAGATTTTAACATACACGTAGATAATTTAAATGATGCGTTAGGCGCTGTGTTTACAGATTTATTAAACTCCTTCGGGGTCAAGCAAAACGTCACCGGACCAACTCATCGTCTTAATCATACACTCGATTTAATTATATCATATGGAACCGATCCAACCGATATAGATATCATTCCACAAAGTGATGATGTCACTGACCACTACTTGGTAACTTGCATATTACGCACTGCTGTAATATGTCATGCTGCGCCACGTTATCGACCAGGTAGAACAATTCGTCCATCCACCATAGATCATTTCTCAAATAGCTTATCTGATCTGTCTCAGCTGCTGCCTGAACCCAAACAAACAGATGAACTAGACGAACTAACTAGCACTATGAGCACCATTCTCTCTAGAACATTGGATATTGTTGCACCCATTAGATTAAAAAAGGTCAGAGAAAAAAGTATAGCACCATGGTACAATAATACTACGTATGTTTTAAAGAGAGAAACCCGTAATTTAGAGCGTAAGTGGAAAAAAACTAATTTAGAGGTCTTTAGAATCGCGTGGAAAGACAGTATGTCACTTTATAAAAAGGCACTTAAAACGGCCAGGGCTGAGCACCTCAGCAAATTAATAGAAAACAACCGAAATAATCCAAGGTTTTTATTTAATACCGTGGCTAGACTAACAAATAAACAGACGTCGTCTGAACAAAATACCTCGTTACAGTTTAGTAGTAATGATTTCATGAACTTCTTCACCGAGAAAATTGAAAGCATCAGAATCAAAATCGTAAACTTACGATCTTTGCTCGCGCCTTATAAATCGGCCGCAATTATCAGCCCGCAAGAACAATTACAATGCTTTACAACCATAGAACAAAAAGAGTTAAATAAACTTATCACTTCATCTAAAACAACAATATGTTTATTAGATCCTATACCAACGGAACTACTGAAAGAAGTGTTACCTATAGTGGAAGAGCCTCTTCTCAATATTATTAACTCATCTTTATCTTTAGGTCATATTCCAAGAACGTTCAAGCTGGCAGTTATAAAACCTCTTATTAAGAAACCACAATTAGATCCAAATAACCTAGCAAATTACAGACCCATTTCGAATCTTCCATTTATGTCAAAAATATTAGAAAAAGTTGTGTCCGCTCAACTCGGCTCTTTCTTGCAAGAAAACGACATCTATGAAAAGTTTCAGTCTGGATTCAGGCCACATCATAGCACTGAAACTGCGCTTGTTAGAATCACAAATGATTTACTTTTAGCTTCGGACCAAGGCTGTATTTAAGTACTAGTTTTACTTGATCTTAGTGCTGCGTTCGATACTATAGATCACACAATACTCTTAGATCGACTACAAAATTACACTGGTGTTCAAGGACAAGCATTAAGCTGGTTCAGGTCATACTAATCTGACCGCTACCATTTCGTCTACTTAAATGGAGAAAAATCGATTATAACTTCGGCAAACTATGGAGTGCCGCAGGGATCTGTGTTAGGCCCGTTATTATTCTCAATATATATGCTGCCACTTGGTAATATTCTAAGGAAACATGGAATTAGTTTCCATTGTTATGCTGATGACACTCAAATATATATTTCATCACGGCCAGATGAATACGCTAAATTATCCAAATTGACAGATTGTGTTAAAGATATAAAAGATTGGATGACGCGTAATTTTCTTTTATTAAATCCAGACAAGACAGAGGTAATACTTATCGGTTCTAAAAACCGTCCACAAAACCTTTCACAGCACGACTTTAACATAGTAGGATGCCCTGTTACTTTATCCGCTACAGTAAAAGACCTGGGTGTTACATTAGACTGCAACCTGTCTTTTGAAAAGCATATTTCATATGTTACAAAAACTGCCTTTTTCCACCTTAGAAACATTGCTAAGCTACGTAATATGCTATCAGTCTCTGATGCAGAAAAGTTAGTTCATGCATTCATGACCTCGAGACTAGATTACTGTAATGCTTTATTAGCTGGTTGTCCTGCATCTTCAATAAACAAGCTACAGTTAGTCCAAAATTCAGCCGCTAGAGTTCTTACTAGATCAAGAAAAAATGATCATATAACACCGATTTTATCATCACTTCATTGGTTACCTATAAAGTTCCGTATTAAATACAAGGTATTGCTTTTGACTTATAAAGCTCTAAAAGGTTTAGCTCCAGTCTATTTAACGTATCTTCTATCGCCTTACAATCCATTGCGCTCTTTAAGATCACTAAATTCAAGGCTTCTGGTCATTCCTAGGATATCCAGATCCACCAAAGGAGGCAGAGCATTTTCACATTTAGCTCCGAAGCTCTGGAATAGCCTTCCTGATATTGTTCGTAGCTCAGACTCGCTCTCCCAATTTAAAACTAGACTGAAGACGCATCTATTTAGCCAGGCATTCATATACATTTTTTATCTTACAGTTACTGTAAATTCGGCCTCTAGTTCATAAACGCCAGAGGAGAACTGGCCCCCGACTGAGCCTGGGTTCTCCCAAGGTTTTTTTTCTCCATTGGGTCATCTGATGGGGTGTTAGGACACCATTAGGTCACTGGATGGAGTTTTTCGGTTCTTTGCCACTGTTGCCTTTGGCTTGCTCAGTTGGGGATATTCAAATTAATTAACCAATCATACCATTGATCAGCTCTACCAAATTTGGATGTCTTTTTTCCAGTAATAAACAAACATTGTTAAGTTGTTTTGATTGATACTGTGAAGCAGCTTTGATACAATCTGTATTGTGAAAAGCGCTATATAAATATATTTGACTTGACTTGACTTGACTTGACTAGTTTATTTTCCCCTCTCGTTTGAGCCGCAGACGTTCTGCGTTTAACAGGTTCTCATGCCTGCTGGGTCAGTCGTTGGGTCAGAGTAAATTATCTGTTGAATAACCAGCTCAACGCTCTGTCCCGTTTTAGAGTAGAATAGCATGTTCAATTAACATCTGTGCTAAGCAATGAATGTGCAGTAATTGTTAATTACTCCAGCGTCTTGCTCAGGTTGAGCCTCGGATGAGTAAATTGCTGTAATTCTTCAGTAATTTTTCTATTTAATCAGGTAAGCGTCTCGCCACCTCCCAGTCCCAAACCGCAGCACTCTCCCCCTTCAGCGGCCCGTAATTGGCCTAATGAAGAATCCAATCTCAACTGGCATCACATTAGAAACCTGTCATTCTCACTCACCCTCTCTCTATGTGTCTCCTCTCATCTGTTTATCAGCTCAAAGCTATGATGCTCTTTTCAGTGGGGATGAGCGAGGGGTTAAAGGTTAAGAGTAGCCTATAAAGTTCATTACTGGGGAAAAAAACCCTCCTTAGATGGCCAATTACAACCACCTCGAGGAGGACAGAGTGAGTGTGAATGAGACCGTTTGATTCTCTGGCAACTGCTGTTGTAATCAGGTTTAAGGTCTCTCTCTCTTTAGAGTGGCCTTTTATTGTGGCCAGCCTAAGGCACACCTGTGCAATAATCATGCTGTCTAATCAGCATCTTGATATACCACACTTGTGAGGCGGATGGATTATCTCGGCAAAGGAGAAGTGCTCACTAACACAGATTTAGACAGATTTGTGAACAATATTTGAGAGAAAAAGTCTTAGATCTTTGAGTTCAGCTCATGAAAAATGGGGGCAAAAACAAAAGCGTTGCGTTTATAATTTTGTTCAGTGTGTATATATATATATATATATATATATATATATATATATATATATATATATATATATATATATTAGTATGTAGTAGTCTGTAGGTTATTATTATTTTTTAAGCTAGATGATGGTTTTTACTATTCAGGAACTTGTAAACTATAGCATATATGTCTGGAAATATGTTGAAGATATATTCAGACATGACATTTTGGCATTATGAGCATTATCACATTAATGAGTCTGGTGATGTATAATATGTATTTATATAAAATGTAAATATTCAAATTAACATTTAAAAATCTGTATTTCTTTGTTTACTAGTCATTCTAATAATATATACACAAATATAATGTATTTTATCTTATTTTAAAGGGGAACTCGGCAACTCTAGCCATTTCTTCGCTGATTTTCACTTTTGTTGTCGCATGTTTTGTCAACGAGCTCCCCCTACAGCTGTGAGGCGTATATTTCACAACAATGCCGTAAAAAACTCACTTGCGGCACCCTCCTCCCACTTTATACCTTTTATTGTCTATGCTTTCTACCGCTGCTCATGTGCTTTTGTTATTATCGGAGCCGGCCAACTTTATTGTGTGGAGCTATGTCTACCAAGGTGGGTAATAAATCATACACATTGAGGGCGGCGTGTGTGTTTATGTCGAATTGCTGTAAAGTAGTTTGTGTTTCTGGCTCGTTCTCGCTTCTCACGAGACTTCCTATTTCCAACTTACCGGGACGTTAGTCCCCATGTTGCAAGGTTGATTTTCCGCCTGGGAATGCTGGGGGGAGCAGGGAAAGTCACCATTCTCACCAGAACAGGTTATTAAACCATCCAAATAATTTTAAACAGTTTTATTAAGTTGAAATAGTTGCCGAATGCCCCTTTAATGTTCATTATTATTATAATTATTTTATATAATACACACACACACACACACACACACACACACTTGAAAATTTTGAAAAAATGTATCATGGTTTCCACCAAAATATTAAGCAGCACAACTGATTTGAACAGTGATAATAAATATTTCTTGAGCATACAATTAGCATATTAGAATGTTTTCTGAAGAATCACGTGACACTGAAAGACACACTGAAAATTCAGCTTTGCACCACATGAATAAATTACATGTAAAGACAATGCAAAGATAAAATACCTCCAAGATGAATATTACAGGTACCCGATCATTTAGCCCATGTGACTGGGAAAAGCTGCCAGTCCCAGCGGTGGCTGGTGTGTCCAACCAGTTCCACATCATTCCTCATTATATTTTACCTTGCTATTCTCCTGTTCTTTCTGTCTCTCTCTCTTGTCCTTGCTCACATCTATCCTATTTCTACAGATGGCATCTGATTACTTCTCATTCACTCCACTCTCTGATGGCGAGCTGTAATCACACTCCTCAAAATGGGCACCATAGTTAGGTTGCCATGCTGTTCTCAAGTGGACACACCACAGACACATAGCCTGTCACTGGAAAAACACTCACCCTTCCCCAGAATCCTCGCGCCAACAAACTCAAGAGCTGTTCCCCATGATATGCGTGTTGTTTACCAGCCTCTGCCCATAATGCCAGATGGATGCCCGGTACATGTGCCGATGTAGGACTAGGAGCGAGTCATATCACTGATGATCTCATCACTGTTGGCTCCAGGGGCTTTCATCAGGTGTGGACTCATGGGATTGACAGGCCTGCGGGAACGAATTTGATTTTTAACCCCAATTGTCCTCCAGTCTGTTGCTGATGAGGAATATTGCAGGTGTGCATGTGTTTGGAAGGGGCATAATTACCTGCATGATGGACGTTTGTGCTTTGGACTGGCTGCCGCCCCATGGTGCCAGGCGGAGCTTACACACACACGCACACACACAAATTAGGGCCGTTTGATTTTTGTTTAATTCGTATTTTTTTTCTGTTGTATTATTGTGAGTCTTGGACTGTTCTAGAGATCTATCAAGTTGAATGGGTGTTTTTTTATGGGTATTCAAAAAGACACGTTTTTATTTAATTATTTAAAAATTATTTTAATAATAATAATAATAATAATTCATTACATTTATATAGCGATTTTCTCTGCTCTTTTTCTCTGCGCTTTTCTCTGCACTTAAAGCACTTAACATAGAAGGGGGGATCTCCTCAACCACCACCAATGATGCAACTTTTAAGCAACTTTAATTATCATTGAAGCTCAACAGGTTGGAAACATCACCAATGAGCGAAACCAAACGTCAACATGAATAAGAATAAGATGACCAAAGAGAGTAAAAAAATATTATCATGATGATGATAATAATAATAATAAAATAATAATGTAAATTTTAATACATTTATTTTAGTGCATTTTTTAGATAGCTGATATATATTTAATATATATATTTAAATTCAGGTCAAATATCATTTATGTCGATAATTTAATATGAAAAAAATAAGTATAATTATTTTTACTATTATTATTATATGCATGTTTTTTTTTTACTTTAAAATCAAGTTCATAAAGTGTGGTATTATTATTTAACTGCATGCTTGTAGCCTGTGTTGTTATGTGTTATGTTATATCTAATAAGTTTTTGTTTTAGTGCAGTTTTACGCTAATGTTTATTTACATTTTTTTAACAACTCTAAACATAAATAGATTAAGTAAGACAAATCTAAATATGAGTGGGATATGTATATATAAAATGCTTTTTTAATGTGCAAAATTTTAAAAATTAAACAATTTTATTGAATTAATATATATATATATATATATATATATATATATATATATATATATATATATATATATTTATATTTATTGCATATCTTTAGAAACCTGTGCATTGTCTGTTATATAATCAGTGTTTTAGTACACAGTTTGTTTCTAATATTATAATCCAATGTCAGCCCTAACTATACATATATACGTATATCCAAACTAAAATTACGAGTAGGTCTTTGCAGTTGTTTCAGACTTCCCAGCAGCCTCTCCGTGTGAGGGTTCAGAGGAGTAATGGCGTGTAATTAGACGGGGGTCTGCTCGTCCTATCCCAGGTGACACTGACTCATGGAGGGCCACACTGGGCTCTTAATGGATAGCTTGTTTGTGTGAGCGTCAGGCTCCTGTGCTCGTCCTTGGGTGGGTGAACGGCTTTTCCTGCTGCCGAGGACACTTACCGTTCAGTGGCCATATAATGTCTGGACATGCATGAGCGCATGCGTTTGGTGCAGCAGGTGTCTGTGAAGGTCACTTTTAAGTGTGCTTGTAGGGTTGGACACACAGTTACGCCCCTCTTGCATCTACAGTATTGGCATCTACAGGTCCTGACGGAAGCCTTTGGCACTTGATGTTCCATCTGTCAGTCTGTCTCGTGCTCTTTCTGTCTCTTCCTCTTTCCCGCAAGCGGTCAGATTTTTCAGTCACACTTGCGCTTCTCTTGACAAGCTCTTTCATCAGGTCTGAATGTAGTGCACTTTTCCCTGCACTCTCTGAGCTAACCTCTCCATCTCAATCAATCATGAAAGAGAGAGAAAACAGAACGGGAGGGAAGAGAGGCAGATGATAAGAAAAGACAGACAGTTTCATAGATGGATAGTTAATCTTACTCAAGGTCACGTGCTTCCTGTTCTCGCACCCGCTAAACATTGCTCAACCAACCCTCACCAAAACTGTTCTGACTAGTCCAGTCGAAGGTTTGCCCCAGCAAGCTTATAACTTTCATTTTTAAGTACTTTAATTGACATGACTGTTTACATGACACCGTTTTCAACCATTTTTTTAACATTTAGATTTACATACAGCAAATTCTAACACCGCCAACTAGATCTAATTCCGCCATCTACTGGCCTGGCATGAATAATACAGCGTTTTTAGTCATTTCCGCGGATCCGTGTGAACGGGGATCGTTTTGACAACGCTGTTGTCTGTACGCAAAACAAAGGAAAAACTTTTTTTAAAGTACGTCGTTGTCATGTAAACATACCCTAAATCAAATCAGTAACAAAAAAGATAAAAAAAGAAAATATTTAGAAAATATACTGAGCAGAAAAAAATAGTACAAATATTTTGTTTATTTTATATGTAAAAATATGCTGAGCAGAAAAAAGTACAAATTATTTTATTTTATACTATTTTTTTCTGCTCTGCATACTTTTAAAGCATTGTATGTAGAATATCTAATATAAAAATTGAAATAAGCTAGGCCTATAATGCAATGAAAAAATTCTGAATTGTAAAAACCATTAAAAACAATTTGTTTATTTGCTACATACCATGATTTTAAAACAACAACAACACCACCAGTGCCACCTTATTTAATTTAATATAAATAATAAGAATATATTTTTTCTTTTTTTGTACAAATTATCATTATTATTGGTTAAAACATCGTTGTTTTCTCTGCTCCACATATGTTTGTTTGTTAAATATTTATTGTTATTACTAATACATAATAATAATAATAATGATGGTGATTCATTCAGAGTTTGTTTTATTGAATTTGCCATTTTCCCCCTATACTTTTTTACTTCAAGAAAGGAACTACTTTTTTTTTTACAAGTGAAACATCAATCACAAAATGCATTATTACAGTAGATGTTTTGCCAATGGAAAATAAAATGAAGGTGAGTCGATAACAGATTTCATTTTGGGGTGAATAATTTATATAGAAATGTCTTTCACATCTGAACACATCTTCAAAAAGTTTGAGTTTACTTGTCAGGCCTTTGTTAAACATGTTTCACAGCTTCTGGGGAAGGCAAACCTTAAATAAAAAAATAAAAAAAGTTTGTGGGGAAAATTGAGTTGTTTGGCCTTTATAGCTATCTGCAAATGCGCTTCATCTTTGGTATTGAGCATGGCACTTCTATAGTCGGTTCAGGTTGCCATGGTTACATGCCAGGCCCAGACAACAGTAGTCAGGGAAGGAATGCAGATACGAGAGCTTGACGCATTAAAAGGCTTTTAAGTGTGAAAATGCACGTCTAACGCGGGCTCTGTTGCTATACTTGAATTGGTCAAAACTACCGAAGTGTCAATCGGAAGGATGTATCCGAAGCGTTCCTTTAAGAGAAGAATAATGAGGAGGAAGGGAGTAAAGAATCTAGAGCTTTCGCCTACATAACTTGTAAACACTCTGAGGGCAAATGTTGTGCAGTGCTTTGTTTCGTGCCATTGATCCTGTTAATGACCCGTCATCCGCGTGCTACTCCGTGGGCTGTTTTTCATTTGTAAATGGTTTTCCGCTCATCTGCGTCGTTCCCTCCTTCCCCAAACCGTCCTCCACCTCCTCCTTCCAGCTTCTCCACCGACTGCATCGACCGCTTCCCTGAGAGTATCTGTTTAAGGGAGCTCTCTAAATTGTTGTACAAATTGGATACTCTGAAGCTTCCTTCAAAGGAGTCAGCTGCTATTCATAAATATAGGGAAGTGGGAATGAGGTGGTCGGTTTTCTGCTGTTAGCTTTGAGGAAATAAGCCCTTTTTTGCCCTAGGATGTATTTTAGAGATGAGACTATAGGCAAGACTAGAAGTTTGATGACCTAAACTGAATCCTACAGTGTCACATCACAGGTTTTGCTTATCAGTGTAAGCGGAAAGGAACAGATTTAGAAAGTAGTTTTTTCCAAGTATCATTCCTATTGCAAAAAGCAACCAAATGAAGAATGTGCTTTCAGAATCCAGAAGCAATCAGAATACGCTTATTTCACGCAGCCGTTATTTTGAAATCGAAAGCGAGGCTGCGGTGGGAAGAAAACCGGAAGTGTCGCCTTTAAGCATTTGTGTTTAATGTAGAAATGTGTTATTCAAAAATGTACATACATTTCTTTCATACTTTAGACTATATACAGTGAAATTAATTTATGATTTTTTTTTTTTCAGAAAGTAAAAAAAGAAGCAGGAACGAACTATATCTACATATCCTATATTGGATATTAACATCCAGTAGTGTAAATCGCGGCAGCAGCTTCAGGTTGGTAGTCCAAGGCATTGTTGTTTATCTGTACTTCCGGGGTTCTTCCCACTGGAGCCTCGCTTTCGAATTTAAAATAACGGCTGCGTGAAATAAGCGTATTGGTGAAGAATAATTCAATAATTAATAATAATTAAACACGTACAGACATACACCCATGCGCAGAATAGTCATACTCAGACATAAAATAAATACATACCAGCATTAAAAAATAAACAAAAAAATGATGCAGAGCACATAAAGTAATTGTTTTATTTATATATTTATTTTTAATACATTTGTTCTTTGAATTTTTACACGGTTTATGTTCAGAATATTAAACGAAAATATAAATATCAGCATTAAAAAATGATGCAGAGCAGATAAAATATTTTCTCAATGATTATTTATTTACATCGGCTCATGTTTACTTTGGACCTTTCTACATTTTTTCCAGTAGTAATTCCTTAATTTTTTCCAAAAGTTTCTGAATCACTTTTCCATAAAATGTGTATTCTGATGCATGTTATTGGCATCATAAATGAGCAGCTAGTCTAACGATTTCTTGAGCTGAAGATGAACTATTACCCTTGCTAGTTGCTACAAAAAGCATATAAAATGTATAAAAAGGGCCCATCGCTCTCATCCTCTCCCCTTATGGAGTTCAGAGGTCAGTGTCAAAATGCCTTCATCCAATCAGAACCCAGTGTTGGGTCTGAGCCAACGCCTGGCATTTCAACACTGCTGATATGACTGATGCAGTGAGGCCTGCAATTTCTCCTAATCAGGATTTACATATTTCCATTTTCATGAGAGTGATATTTTCCAGCGCCTCGGGCGAGGGCTGATCTTTGATCCTCTATGCTGGCCTGTGAACTGAAGTAGCAGATGTTGGAGGTTTGGCCACGGTGCTATTGTGTTTCCTAGCAATCGTTTCAGTATGTTTTAATTGGAGGAAAATAAATCCAAAGACTTAACAAGGCCAGTGAAAACCATGGCAATGCCTTTAAATATATATATATATATTTTTTTTTATTATTATTATTTTTTTTTTTCTGTGTGAAATATCTATTCTTATGCATCTAATTTGAAATCCCTGTCTCATTGCCCTCAGGTTAAGCTCTTAATTACATAAACCATTTAACATGGTTTAGTTCAATCAGAAAGTGTTGATTAATATCTCAGTGGTATAATCAGTTTTGGCTGGAATGATTTCACGCATATGAGTGTTTTGTGTAAAGGGACTGCGTGGGGTAAAAGTGAAGCATTCAGAAATGAGCAACCGTGACCGCAGCGCCCTGCTCAAGGTCACTGTCCGATTGTTTCAATTTTGTTCTAACAGTGACCATGACGACAGTCACATTGTGCGTTTCTGGGGTTCTTTAAATGGCTTGACCCAGTCTATGTGTTTCTGCTCTGTTCTAAACGCTAAATCGTGACTTTTTAAATTCACTGACATGTTATATATTTTATGAATAATTTGTAATGAGCTAAACAGTGGTCTTTTTGAAAGGGACCTAATACTTTGTGCCTAATGAGAAGTTTCTCTATGGTTTGAAATACATTTTTTTGAAGAAAATTGTTTCCAAGGCAGTTGGTCACTGCTCATTTTTAGGTAGAGAAATTAAGTAAAAAAATAAAGTTATGTTGCCTTAAATTCATGTCTATTTGCTATAAAGTCATTTTTGTTCTAGTGTAAATCTGAATAATAATATTAATAATAACCATGTAAATAATAATAACCAAATAATATATATATATATATATATATATATATGGCTTTGTATGAGTGAATGGCGGTTAGTAATTGCATGTGTGCTTTTGTGCTGCATGTTTGGGATATTTAGTGATGGTAATAGTGGGCACAGCTGTGGGGATGCTGTCAATGGATGCCATGTTTTCTATTGTCTACGTGGCATCACTCAACCAAAAAAAGCAACAAGTGGGAGTTATAGACAGCAGGGCCTGGCATTGCACACTCTACCCATAATTAGCATGTTCTGTTAACAGAATCCTGACGAGAGAAAAACAGCCTGCGCTCTTCCTCTAAATTACACAGTATTTAGATCATCCCAGGTTCACTGAGAATTACAGCGATAACACAAAACTGCAGAAGAATTTGCTACATTTCTGGAAAACTTGTTGAATAACTCCAGATATGTTTAAGATGCATTAAAAAAATATAAAAAACTGATACCTATTCGATTGCTTGATCTGAACATTGTAAATTCTCACAGATATATAACGCAACCTGTCTAGTCTGATTCACACACAAATGACTCGTATGAGCAAATCTTTTTAAAGATTCATTCTAAAAGACTTTGGAGTAACCAGTTTGAATCAGTCTGACAGATGCTGACAAATCCTTCCCTTAATGAACTCAAACTAAAATAAATTCAACAGATTCAACAACTTTTAGTTGCTGCCTAATTTCTATATTGAAACTGATTCAACACATTTTACTGATTCATCAGCTCATTTCAGAAGTGAGGGGGACAGAAATGCCAAATGTAATACCATTTTTTCCTGACATTTGTTTAATTGACTGGTTTCATTTTTCCTTATCTCTTGCTTCTAATTGGCTTAGAAATACAGTGCCGAACAATATCCACTAATTTGTTATCAATAATATTTCTATATTGAAATAATGAGGCATTAACATGGAACTTTAGTGAGTGAGTCATATGCTGAATCAGTAGCTGATCTGGATTCAGTTAGTTCATTCATTGAATGGTTTGTCAGAAGAATACATATATTAATAACTAGGCCTACCCAATGTAATATGGGATGTTGAATAAAAAGTCAAATTATATATCATCAGTAGCAGTTTTCTACCATGAGGACACATTTCTTGCCCATTATCATCCTGAAGTTCACATGAATCATGTGCCAGACCACTGTTTCAGTGGAATCAGTAAACCAAGGTTAGACAAAGCACCCTAAAGCACACTAATATAAAATGAAGCCTAAATACAGGTGTAGTGTTCAGGCTCGGGGTCTGTTGGACACTAGCATAATGGTTCCGTGTGCGGTTGTGTGCCTTCAGGGGCCCGAAGCCAATGCAACATGCATCATTACATCTTTCCATCTCCATTTCCAGCCTCCATTTACCTTCAACCAACTACAGCTGCTGTCAAACTTGTACCTGACTCTAAAGTGCACACATGTACACGTAGACACATCGATACGCTTCCAGCTATGCTTTGATCATTCAAGTCTTGTCTTTTATATTCCAGCATTTGCATAGCGGAAAAAAAGTGAAAAAAGCCATACAGGCGATATGTCATTCTGCTCTGTTATTTAAACATAATCGAGGCAGCTGAAGAGAGAGGCACTTTCTTTTATAACACGTCTTCTTTGTCTGTTTAATCGGTCCTCCTCATGTCCCCGAATGTCACTCATAATCTGTAAGGTCATATTTGAACATGTCATCTCAAGACAGGAGGGAGATGAAAGGGCGCTAGGTGGAGGATAAAAGCTTGCTACGTGAGAGAGAGGGGTTAGACGGGACGGGTCTCATGGCATCAGGGTGGATGACACCATACGACAGCACAGTCTCACTAGAGATGTTGCAAAACGATGCTCTGAGGTCATTTTAACCTTGTTTGACTGGATTTTGTGAAGTCTTGGTTATTGTGTCATCTTCAAATTCTTTTATGGCTGTGGCTTTTCATGTGATACTCTATGCATTATAATAAATGTAACTGCCTGGTATTGAATACTTTGGCCATGTTCAGACTGCCAGCAAAAAAAATATTTTTTTGCATATCCAGATTTTATTCAGATGGGTTTTCACGGTGCCCTTAAAAGGTGCTAAATATGGTGAAAAAAAAAAAAAAAGAAATTTATTTGGCCAAGCTTTTGCATTCTCTTGGAAATGTTTTGCGTTCTGCCGAGAAACTGCGTTTGCTCGCAAAATGTTTGCGTTCCCCAGAGAGTTCACTCCCAAAGAACACAAAAGTTGTGCGAGCGAACGCAAAGTTTCTCGGGGGAACTCAATAGCATTTCCAAATTGCCAAATTTTCCTCTTAATGTGACACATAGCGATAATGTCTTTATTTTATTTATTTATTTATTTGTTTGTTTGTTTGTTTAATTTATTTTATTTGTTTTATTTCATTATCTTTTTCATACATATTCTAAATATTTAAAAATAACTAATGTAAACCTTCAAAAAATATTAATATTCCAAATGTCAAAATTCAGATAAAAAAATGATCCGAAAATAGACTTATTACGGTTGTTTTTGAGTTCGATATATATATTTTTTGTTCTAGCCACATGCATACTGTGCCCTGTTCACATAACATCTTCAGCATTACTGAAAGATGTGAAACTCCATGAAATTTTTTCATGAAATCCTGCCAAATGAGGGGAAAAATGTACTTGGAGCATTATGCTTTCTGTGGCTGATTGTGTTTCTGAGTGTACGAATATCCCTAGTCTGCATGACGTCACAAATCCAGCTCCCATGTTTCTAGGAATTTGGTCGTATGTACCACTGATTAAGGGTTTTAAAACACACTCCAAACAATCCCAGTAGCAGACACCTCAATTTGGTGAACTTTTCACCTCTTTTAAAGTTGGAGCGATGAATATGATTTTGCACTGGGCGGTAGAAAGCCACGGTCAGAGCTCTCTCACAGAGGGTCACAGGCTACTATGTAATACTGTTGGCTGCTGGCCACAGGGTGTGTGTGTGTGTGTGTGTGTGTGTTTAGATTGAACTCTAGCTGATGTAAGATGGATTAGGGCTCCGATGGGAATTCCAGCTGGCTTTCATTTCTTCTGTCCCTCCAAACCCCTCATCTTATCTAACAGCTGGAATGTTATTAGAGAGAAAAGAGTATGTGTGTGTTAGAGAGAGAGTGAGATTTATGGAAAAAGAGATCAAAAGAGAGATAGAGAGAAAGGAAGAGGAATGACAATATGGTGACATTAATTACCTCATTTATTTGGCCTCCTAAAGCCAATACGTGTATTATGGCTTTTTTAAAGGTACAGCACACCCCAAAATGTAAAATTTCATCGATTTTGCTCATCGTTCCAACACACACACACACGCACACACACACACACACACACACACACACACACACACACACACACACACACACACACACACACACACACACACACACACACACACACACACACACACACACTCTCACTCACTATTACTTTCTTTCTTTCTTTCTAAATATTATTGGTCAGAAGATTTTCTGGCATTTTCATTTTGTTTGTTTATCACTGGCCAAGATATTTTCTGTGGTCTACGGTTTGTTTTATTTCTTTGAGTTTAATCTTTTCTATGAATCTTTTGATCCAGTTGACTGCTACTGCAACTCAAACGTTGCCATAGAAAAAGATTTTCAGTAAATAACGATTAAAATTTTGAATACAGAGCGTGAGTCATGTAGACACATTTTACGATGCTTTATTGCTTTTGTGTCCGTTTTTAAGCTTATAGGCTCAACATTCATACCATTGCAACGCAAAGAAAGTCAATAATCCTTTATAGAAGGAAAATGCCTGGTTTAAAATAACGCAAGCACCATTAAATAATGCCAGAATTGTATTTTTAGTTCAAACTGTCCCTTTAAATCCCACTGGACTTGGTCTTTTGAGAAATAGTGTGTATGATTGAGTATTGGATAGAGGGTGGGAGAAGTTCAGGTAATGGCAGACCTCTCTCTACCTCAGTCTACACTGGGTCTGTTATGGGTCTTTATGGGACCCGGGGTTCACTGTGAGGTCACTTTAGACATCTGATGGATTTGTGGTGGTTGCGACTTGTTTAAAAAACTATTAGTCTGGAAAGTGAGATGCTGATAAAAGTACATTCATCAGAGCGACACCAGGGCTTGAGTGATGTTCACACACGCTTTTCTCCAGTCATTTACAAGAGCGATATGGCAGAGATGGAGATATGCATCATGACGACGCTTACGTTATTTACTAATCTCCTGTCTGCCAAAGTACGTTTACCTAATGAGACGCATTTAGTGGCTTTTCTCACCTCTGTATGACGCACCCTCGACTCAGTTGACAGTCACATTAAGTTTTTTAGAGTTCAGGGGCCGTATTCACAAAGAATTTTAAGGCTAAAAGTAGCTCCTAACTGGCGAATTTAGGAGCAACTCCTAAAAATAATGGGCGTGTCACTCCTAACTTTAGGACTCCTAATTTTTTTCACTAAGAGTAATTCACGAAGCATTTTAGCCCTAAAAGTAGCACCTAAGTCTGGGACAGCTTAAAAGAAGTCGAGAGGACTCCTAACTCACTAAGACCTATTCACAAAGGATTGTAGCGCATACCACCGCCTCTCGCAGACGTCCGGAGTCCGCGACACAAGCGGGAATGCTGCATTGATCTGCAAACAAATCCTCTCCCATGTCTCACGCTTAGTTTTACTTGATATCCCAGTGTCGAATTTCCCTTTAATTTAAAAAAAAATAAAAATTTTCAGCACCAACTGGGCCAGCAACAGTAACTGATCCTGCGTCCAGTTGGGCTTTCTTTTCCGTTTTGGCGAGTTCATAATCCACCGTCATTCAACTATTACATTACTTCAATAGGAGCAACATTTCTTTGCTTTAAGTAGGCCTAGCCTATTTAGGCTATGGAAGCTTGTTTCCGTCACAGAATGAAAAATAAAAAAGGTAATTGCGACTTTTTATCTCGCAATTGCGACTTTATTTCTCACAATTCTGACTTCATATCTCGCAATTGTGAGATATAAAGTTGCAATTATTTTTTATTTTTTTTTATTCAGTGGCGGAAACAAGCTTCCATACTAATAGGATGTCAATTAAACAAGCAAGTGTTAATGCAAGTGTCGTTTTTCATTATTAGGCAAGTGGCGGTTTCATTAGGGTATTAGGCAACCTTAATTTAATTTAATTTAATTCACCACTTTTCTCTCTCTCTCTGCCTTTTTAGAATTACACTTCACTGGGGGCTGCACAAACATGTCATTATATATGCATTTCGATTACATTACTATTGTTATTTTGTGTAGGACACAGACATATTTAGATGTCGTAATTCCATGATTTGTTGCGTCTGTGTTATGTTCCGCATGACGGCCCTGTCATCTAACAACCAATCATCGTGATCATTGCGAGGAAACTCGTGCATGAGAATTGACGTCATCCATAGCAACGAAGACTCACTCTTAGTTTAGGGGTTGTAATTTTTCCTTACTAAGAGTAGGTCTGAAAGGCGTTGTGAATAAATTTTAAGAGAAAACTCCTAGCTAAAATATTTTAGTGTGATTTAGGAGTACTCCTAGTGGTAAAATAATATTCTTTGTGAATACGGCCCCAGGGGAATATGTTAACCATTTGTTTTCCTCAAAGATTAAAGCCGGCGATGATGTGTAGACATGTCCACCCGCTTGGCTACCAAAAATAACATATGCTTGCAATGCGTTAATGATTTTCTCAAGCAGGAGCACAGCCATAATCCATATGCAAATGTATTCAGATGATATGTCTTTAAATACTCTTTTTCACCCTGCAGTTATAAAAGGTTAATTATTCCCAGTCAACAGATCTGACGTTTAACTATGCAATTAATCTTCCTTGCTCTTGAGGGGACACAGAAGTAGCGCTGAAGCAGAAACTCTCCGTTGCGAGATCTCAACATCTTCGTATATAACTGACAGTCACAGATACGCCGTTCATCACACTATAAAGTGTCAGCTTTTCTGTCATGTAGAATTTTATTTAATTTATTTGTTTTTATTGGCTGTGAGATTTTCAGTCATTTACATCTTTTATTATCATTATCATTTTTATTATTGGCTGGAGGATTGATTTATTTGCTAGAATGTTTCTGTTATTTAATGTTTTTTTATTGGCTGTATGATTTTCAGTCATTTACTACTTCTACTACTAATTTAATAATAAAAAACTGTAAATGACAATATCTTAAAGCAAAGAAATAAATTGGAAGTTTGGAAGGAAGGAGTTTTGGAAGGAATAAAGAAAGTTTGGAAAGAAGGAAGGAAGGAAGGAAGGAAGTTATGAAGAAAGTTTGGAAAAAAAAAGAAAAGAAGGAAGGAAGTTTGGAAAGGAAGGAAGGAATGAATGAAGGAAAGAAGGAAGGAGTTTGGCAGTTTGAAAGGAAGCTTGGAAGGAAGTTTGAAATGAAGGAAGGAAGTTTGAAAGGAAGGAAGAAGTTTGGAAGTTTGAAAGGAAGTTCGGAAGTAAGTTTGAAATTAAGGAGTTTGGCAGTTTGAAAGGAAGCTTGGAAGGAAGTTTGAAATGAAGGAAGGAAGTTTGAAAGGAAGGAAGGAGTTTGGAAGTTTGAAAGGAAGTTCGGAAGGAAGTTTGAAATGAAGGAAGGAAGTTTGAAAGGAAGGAGTTTGGAAGGAAGTTTGGAAAGAAAGAAGGAAGGAAGTTTGGATGGAAGGAAGGACATTTGAAAGGAATGAAGGAAGTTTGGAAAGGAAGGAAGGAAAGAGTTTGGAAGGAATGATAGATGGATGGATGGATGGATGCTTTGTGACTTTGACAGAGAACAATAAAGTATCTGAGCCCGTATTCCTAAAGAATCTAAGAATCCTTTTAGAAAACTCTTAATTTAGCTTAAAAACTTTTACGTAGGAGTCTTAGCTTAAGAGTGATTCGGGACCGATCTGAGAGCAACTCTGAGTAAGGAAAAGACAAAAAAATTCATGTTAGTGAGGAGGCGGGGCTGACCCCGTTGCTATGTGTGACACAATCTTTTGAAGACTCTGATTGGTTGGTTGTCCAAGAAGGGAAAAAAGAGTGATTTTAAGTATAGGGTCTATTCTAAGCCTTCACTTTGAAATTACATGCGTAATTTTTCCTATTTGACCATTCTCATACACACACACACACACATTATATGTGTATATAAATCCTTTTTATTTACCATACTGTTAATTTCCTATAAGGTATTTAATTGGATTAGAATGATAAAAAAAAATTCCATTGTCTATTTAAGTGGTGGTTTGAATGTTGGTTTTAATGTAGCAAACATGGAATAAAAAAACAAGAAGGACAAGAAAGCTCAACTGGACAGAGGAACAGTGTTTACTGTGAGCCCAGTTAGTGGATGAACACAAGGCCATCCTTAAAGGAAAATCAGGCCGGGTGTCACAGCACAGAAGCAGACGTGGGAGCTTATAGCGGTTATAATAAATTATTTACGGTTCATTCCCCCTGCTTGTGCGGAAGCCTGCTATATTCATAAATGCATTTTTTTGAGCCTGCAAGGTGGGAATGTCCAGTGTAAACAAAATGAACTGCGACACAATAAGAGGTTCTGAAAGTGCTGTAATTGTTTGTGATCACTGCTTACAGAAGTTTGTGACAGACCCAAATCATCACTGCTGCATTGATGCATTTTCCCAGCTGCCAAATATCTTGTACAGTAGTGATTTAATTTCTGGCACTACGCCATTCCTGCGCTGTGTCGGAGATGTTATTGTGTCTCTAATAAAATCGGTCACAAACATGATCCCTGCACGATCTAATCTATAGTGTCTTATTAACTGTCTGCAATGCATTTCTTCTCCCTTTTCGTCTTTCTGCCATTTTCTCCTCTGCTAAAGAAACTCTTAAGCCTCTTAAAAGTCCTCATCCGTGCTCCTAACAATTTTGACCTTAAGACCTCTTTTAAGGGTTAAGATGCTTTCTGAATTACTTTTTTCTTTATTAGGATTTTTTCTTTAATTTTAAGAGTAAACGCTCACATTTCTAAGAATTTTCTTAGAATTTTGTCACTAGGAGCTACTTTTTGCATTAAGATTCTTTAGGAATACGGGCCCTGATCTATTGTGTTTTTCTTACTAGAAACATTCCTACAATCTACAAGAAATGTGCCACTGCAAAAATTAACTTTCTTGTGCTGTCCAATGCTTAAGAACATTTCTGTCTTATTGTTTTTGCAGTTATCCCTGATTCTCAGACACCGTGGTGAGCTTGTCAAGTGGACTATTCCCTCACATGGCCTGTATGAGCGTCTGCTTCACTGTGAGCTGGGGGAGCGTGAGGATCGACTGAGGTATGAGCTAGTATCTGTTGCTTCAGGCATTGTTTAGAGGTCAACAGAAGACACCACAGAGTCCAGAAAGAGCCAGCTGGATCTGAAAATGTGTCTGAAAGAATTATAAAGAATTGTATTGATTTATTTGCTGTTTGAATTGTGCACAGGGTTTTTCATCCACAAGTTTCTTTATCGCCAAAGGTAGGTCTAGTTATTGATACAAAATTTAGCAAAAGTCAAACTCTTGATTTTATTTTGATTTGGTTCCAAGCTTGATTCGACTTAATTTTAAAGTTTGTTTCTGATTCACTTTTTTATACTGAACACTACTCATGCAGTATATGTTTTTTGATTAATTGAAAAGAACCTCATTCGTGTTGTGTTTGTATTTGTGTGAAGCCCATGTGGAAAATTCAATAGACATTTCTTGCCAGTTAATCACTTGGTCACAGTCTTTTATTACATCACACTCTATACAGACTGCAAAATTGCTATCTCAGTCAGTACATTTATGGTATATTACTTGTTAATATGGGAATTTTAAGAATACATCTCTGGCTTCTTTAAATGAAGATCATAATTTATTGGAAAAATTATTTTTACTCATTCCTACTATTATAGTGAAAACATCTCGTTGTTGTTAACAGAAGGGCCTAAAGTGATTGTTTCTTATTTGCATCATTTTTTTTTTTACTCTTTGGTATTTGGAAGGAGGCAGCTTATTGCTCACAATTATTCTCATATTCACTGTTGTTGTAAATGCTATGCCACCACTAGTAAAATCCGTCATTTCGTGCATCACTTAGTTGCCGCTGAAATTTATGTAAAGATTTAGTCTCTCAGCAATTAGATGGAAGCAGGTCTGTATTGAGCTGTGGGAGTTTCTGAGGGCTGCACTCTCAGCCTCTGTTTGTTACATTACAAAGACAGCCACCACTGTTTTTACTCTTTCATTCCTCTCATCTTTTCCTCTGTTTACCCCGGGCCGCTGCCAGGCTTCCATTATACAGCTGGTCTGGGGTGAGCTGCAGGCATTTGGGGGTATCTGAGATGCTCAACTCAACCCAATCAAACTCAAGCACACACACATATTCAGACACATGAGGGCTGTAGAGACGAGAGCAGGAGAGATGTTTGGCACAGTGTGTTACTTACCATCCACTTTTTTTTGTAGCTGGTTAGTTGGTCCATCTCTGAATTGATTTCAATAATCTGTTCTGTTTACAGTGTCTGGCACCTCAAGTGAGTACTATATAGATTTTCTACAAAGAGTTTGGAATAAAATGTGTCAGTCACATTTATTGTTTTTTTTTTTGTGTGAAAACTGTTTACTTTTATTCACTTATTCATATTTCTTGTTCTTTGAAATCTCTCTCTATTGAAGCAATTGAGCTTTAGTCAAGCGTGTGACTGCGTGTGACAGTACTGTTTCGTTTGACCCATGGAGTCTGAATGTGAATTTTAGTGAATGAACTGAATGTGCATCTCATGAACTAAACGAATCGGGCATCATGCGGGGCATCTTAATGGCTCAGTTTGGCATGTGAATCAATCTTGTTCCCAACAGAATTGATGAATCACAAACTTAATTTGTTTGATTACAATAGTTTTCAGTGACACGGACAATTGGAACTTTTTTTAGGCTATTATTATAGTCTTATTTTTTAGAATAGCTTGATAAGTCTTGAACTTATAACAGAGAAGGAACAATGATAGATCTACTTGATTTGCATTAAATGCCCATGATGCTTAAAAACTTGCATAATAAGACTGGTCAGCAACAACATTTTCATTTTTAGTTGCACTGTTTCTCCAGTGGATTAATGAGGGGACTTCCTGATTCAAACGCCACTGAATCAGCTTCAAAGAATCACATTGTTTTGGTCATATATGATGAAACAATTTAGTTATTCAGCGATTCACTCATAAAAAATTACCCGCACTGTAAATTATCTGATCAATAAGTTATGACAAAAGTTTTTCTATTGCTTTAATCAAAATAAGTTTAGCAATTAAAAAAAAATGTGTTATACAAGATTCAACTCATTTTATAAGTCAGTTTAATGTAATTTAAGTTGAAATATCTTAAACATCCATGTTGATTGTACTTGTAATTTAAGGCAGCAACTTTTTTTTACAATGTGTTTGTTTCATTATTGTGTCGAGATGCATCACTTCTGTTCTTAGAAATTCATTATTGTAGTTTTTTGGTTTCATTATTATTCTGATAATGTTTTCTCATCATTATTTATTTATTTATTTTTAGCTGAAACACTACTCTCAGGCTAGCACTAGTCAAGGCATTCAGTTGTTCCCCGGCGACCCTCAAGAGCTGAGAGTAGCAAGGTCAGTCATCCTCATGTGGGTGGCTTTCTGCTCTATATGACACCACACTGCCGTTGATATGAGCACCATCAGATATTCTATCATATTCCAGCAGCCCGCGGCAAGGTGAAAATCTGTTTTTTATTAGCAGTAAGGAGAAGAAATGATAAAACAGCTGCAAGAGAACGAGGAAGGGTAGAAGAGAGCAACAGTTAACAGATGACAGTGAGGAGGAGAGGTTGTGGTTTGGGGTCATTGTTCACTTGAAGCCGAGTCTAGATAGTAAAATACATCAAATGTGTTGAGAAATTGTGTTTTTCCTGAAAAAAATCCATATAAAATCTGTTAAAATGCGCATTCAAAGGCAGGAGTTTGGGGGCGGGGCTATTTGTTTGACTGACTAATGGCTGACAAGGAGGAGTGTTTAGGAAACTTGTTTGAAAACAGTCATTATTACTTGCAGAACTTTCTTGCTTAACCTCTAAAAGAATATGGTAACACTTTAGTTTAGGGTCCAATTTTCACTAATAACTAGTTGCTTATTAGCATTACAAGGATATTGGTTGTTTATTACTACTTGTAAAAACTTATTCTCCATGACCATATTCTACATCCCTTAATGCTACCCAATACCTCAACTTAACAACCTTAATAACTATTAATAAACAGTAATTAGGAGTTTGACGCAAAAGTCGTAGTTAATAGTTAATTAATAGTGAGAATCGGACCCTAATCTAAATTGTGACCAAAAACATTATTTCAGCACTTGTAGGCTATAGTCCCACTAAAAGAGACCAAAAAAATACAGATAAGAGCGCTACAAGTTTATTTTCATCTGCAGTAACTTAGGCACTCTTCTACCGCATACATTTAAGTTAGCAAAAGGAACAGGGTCTTTTTGATATTCAGTTCTTAGCGTCCATATGGCTGATCACACAATGTGTGCTAGAGGCCAAATAGCTGTTTGTTTGAGAGCAAAATGAAGAACTGGCTTTCGGAACCTCAACGGGTTGTTTTGGACCGCACATCTGATTCAAACCATCTGTCTGAATGACGTCGCCACCATCTCCATCAACCCAAGGTGTGGAGAGAGGGACAATACGTTAAACAAATGCAGATTAAATTGTTTTAAGGAACAGGCTGGCGCAGAGGACAACCATATTGGGATGCGTTATCTTTGTGGCTCGTTTTAACTCTTAGTTGGAGATTTTATTTCTCCTCTGATCTTTCAAATTTCATCATCCTTTTAAAGTGAACACAGATTGGTCTCTGTTTAAGGAAAATAGATGCACTTAAGTACTTAATTATTAAAACAGGGCAGCCTGCCAAGGGAAGCTCTCAAACCCAATGCCCGTCAGGAACTGGGTTTCAGACGCATTCAAACATTATTAGAAAAATTTAGACACATTGCAATACTCAAATTGTGTGTGTGTGTGTGTGTGTGTGTGTGTGTTTGTGTATGTGTATATCAGTGTTGAGGGTAACGCATTAAGCGAAAGCGGAGTTACTAGTAAAGTAACAAGTCATCACCTTACTAAAATAATTTCCCATGTCATTTTTTCTTGTTTCTCAGAAAACACAAAAACCTGAACCAATAATTGAATATATGTTATTTATTGATAATTCACTCAAAAAGGGCATGACAGAAGATTGATTGCTGGGTTCTTGTCTGATGCCTATTAATGTGGCAAATGATCAAAGTAGTGATGACACTCAACAGGCATGATGTGTTTAATTGACTGGAGGTCCTGGAACTTTCTCTCCTTGATTGACAGAGCACATGGAAACATTCTTAACCATAGTATCGGCTCATTTGGCACCTGTACCCTCTGTGGCAGTTCTTCCCACACAGAGTACCCCAAAAAAAGAAAGCTTGAAATGGACCTTGCCTTCATTGCTAAACTGAATTGCCCGCAAATGATGCACAGTCGGATCTCCAGACTTTTTTCCTGGTCTGATGCTAGTGATGTAAGATCCATTCTTTTTTAGGAATTCATCATGCTTGAGCAGTTTCACATGGTAAGGTGATGGCTTGATTCTTGCTGTCTGGAGTATGATGACGTAGTCTCTCGGTGTAAAGACATCCGTAACTATTTTTGCGTTTAATAGTACTATGCATGCTGTCACACTCCATTTGTGTGTGCCCTGCAACTAGGTATTTCTGTGTTATTAGCACCCCATATTTCCTCGCAAGCTCAGAGAATGCATTCGCCACACCTGCATTGCAGTTCTGATAACCGCAACCGTCGCTCCAAACTATGATCTCCTTGAGTTCTGGATGGTCTTTGATCACACCTTCAAAATGGCGATATTGAAGATGTGCAAATACCATGCTACTGAGGTCATCGCTACTCGTTCCATCTTGATGCTTCAGTTGGGAGCACAATGATGAATTGCGTCGGGATCCCTTAGCAACTTTCTTTTGCTTGATGTTAACCTTTATGACCAAAGTGGTGACGTATAACCGACGTTCTTCCCAGGTGTTCATTGCCCAAATCTTCTGAAGTATCCACTGCTCTTCTGTTACCCCTTTTCCACCAAAAAAAAACTGGTTTGGAACTGGTGCTGGTTCAAAGTTGGTTCGGAGTTGGTTCAACTTGCGAACCTTCTCAGAACCTGTTTGTTTTTCCACTGACTAGAGCGCCCAGCGAACGACGTCGTTACGTCACTGTATACGTCGCCATACGTCTTAGCTAGAAACGCTTGCAAGTACAACATTACTTTGGGATTAGCTCTAACTCGTGTACCAAGAAGGCTTTAAAAACAATTGAAATATGTAAGTCTTTTCCTTTGATATGTAATCTTTTCTGATTAGTTATCTATCCGTCTTGTGTCTTTTTTTTTCTTTCCGTTTATTTGTTCTATATTGTGACTGTTTTCTTCTTTGCTTGCATAATGTTTTCAATAAAAAAAATAATAAAAAAAACTAGAAACGCTTGCGCCAACTTCAAGCATAACAATTACAATGGCGGACTACATCGTGTTTCTGCAAATGTTTCTCCTGGCTTTGCGATCCTATATTGGGGTCAGAAAAGATGTTTAGAACACATCTAAACGGGCCCCCAGCCCCCGCCGTGGTAAAAGAATGGTTCTAGTCCAGCAAAGAGTTGGTGCCTCTTTGGAACCAGTTTTCCTGGCCGAGAACCGGTTCTTTGGCTGTCGAAACACAAAGAACTGGTTCGCGAGTAGGCACCGGCTCTGAACCGGCTCTCAAAATGCTTTGGTGGAAAAGGGGTAAGTAAGGACTTGGCAGTCTCGAGTTGAGACTCGCTGACAGAACTTGGCATTCCAGAGAGGACCCATAGCCTTTGCACTTATTTCTTTGTCACCTTTGCTCTTGTGTGATATTCATTTGAGACGTTTCTCCTTGGATTCATTTTGTTTCCATACTCCCGGACTAAGGCATTTGTTTCTTTTCCTTTTGACCATATTGTTTAAAGCAACATCCTCATCTTCATCCTGCTGTTCTGGAGTTGTTGCCACCATGGTTAGGCTGTCTTCATTTTCAGGGGCAGAGGACTCATCACAGGATGGGGTATAGTCTGGATCTCTGATGACATCATCAGATATGTCCTCTTCATGGTGTGAATGTGTCTGCTTGGCATCTTCAACAACATCAACGGGAGTGTTTAAGGTATTTTCTGCTCCATCTGAAACTGAGTCTTAGCCTGTTACATAATCTACATAATCTAGGATTAGAGTTATGGTCTCATTGTGATTTTCAGTGGATGAGGCCTGATCAGTGCTCCTGCCTGCTCTTGACCTGCTATTGACCTGATTGTCAAGTGCATCTCATACAAAAAAGGAAAAAAAAAACATTTCAACCCTTTGAGGTGTACGGTCACAAATGTGTGATCATTCTGAAAAACATTCATTGTCTTGTGGTCACTTGTATTAAACTACTATAGGGACTACTAAGTGGTGTGCATGCACCCCTAGGGGTGCACAAGCTGACATTGCACAAAAGGCATACTATAATACTGGTCAAATGGTGTTATGATTACTTACGTTCAAGTGAGATCTTTTTTGTTATACACATCATTTCTAGCTGTTTGATTACAATACGGTAGCCTATTCAAATCTGTCTTAATTAGATCATGTAATGTGGAAAAAAATTGACAAAAACAGTTGATGAAATATTGTTTAAAAAGACAGAAAAGAGTTAACAGAAAGCCTAATGCTAGCTTCATGGACTTAGCTATTTTCCTGACTAAAAAGACTCAATAAAACGACTAAAAACTATGAAATATTTATAGCCTATATTATAGTAAACCTCATCACTTACCAATAGGGGGTGAGCCCTGAATCATGGAAATAACTTGATGCTGCCATCTTGAAAAGCTTGTAAAATTGCCTAAGTCTCATTGTCTTTTGACTTAGGCATTTATACAGGCCATTATACTACAGGGGTAGAATAGCATGATCTGTTCAACTGAGGATATGGGCGATTTTACCAGAGGTGGCCAGCATCATGAGGAGAGGACTTATGTAAAAAAAAAAAAAAAAATCGTCAAAAAATTACTTATTATGGCAATTATTTTAGGAAGGTGACGAAGTAATGCTTTTCTTTTAAATTTACAACAAAATATCTTAGTTACTTTTTCAAATAAGTAACACAAGTTACTTTGTTTTCCAATATATTGATATTCCAATATATCATGTTGAGAGAAATCAGGAGTAAGTACAGAGACGTTGTGTGGGTTGTGAACAACATGATGCTTATTGTAGTTCTAGACTGAAGGTGAACATGCATTTACTGATTTCGCTTGCACAAAAACAGATTCAGTATTCCTCAAAATTAATAAAAACAGTGAAATGCAAACTCTGAATATTGTGCAAAGCTGCAATAATTAAAAATGTTAAACAATACAAATACACTTTTTGTATTTAATCTCACTTTAACCAGTGTCTTTCCTGCTGACCTTCATTTATCCAATTCAACCATACAAAAAAGCAAAAATGACTTTTGTTTTTGTTGCTGAAGTAAAAGTGTTGAACTTTCTTCTGCATTTGTTTGAAAGGTTTGATTGAGCTACGCCCTCTACTATACAGGCAGACATTTGCATTTCCTTCAACTTGAGACTTCTTTTCACTTTTTTGTTATTAAAAAAATAAACAAGCAAGCCCAGCCCAGATGAGAAAAAGTAAAGCAACACAATTAGTTACTACTTTAGGGAATAACGCAATATTGTAATGCATTACGTTTAAACGCAACTTTCCCCAACACTGGTGTGTATATATATATATATTAATATTAATGCACACACACACACACACACACGCACGCACGCACGCACACACACACACACACACACACACACACACATACACATACACACACACAATATACCCTGATTGGAATCTTCTCATTCTGAATTAAAATGCCAGAATTTTGCAGATTTAATGTCAATATCAGAGCTTGACATCTTGCTTTACACCAACGCCCATTTTGTTCAATTCAGTGTGTAGCTGTACACCTCTGCTGTGTTAGTAGTGACTACTTCACTACTTTACTTCATACACACTCACACTCTTCGAGGTGGGAAGGTCTCCGTGGCAACCATAATGAATAACACCATCCCCATTTATACTCGGGTGCGTGTAATTTGACGGCCGGGGGAGTCGTCTCCGATCATCTTTCATCCCGTATTACTCAGCCTGGCGGAGATGGAGTGTGAACGCACCCTTCATCACTCTCCATCCACCATCATCATCATTTACCTTGATGGGGGTGAGGAGGAGGGGCGTCAGAAAACATCAGACGCTCCTCTGCAGTTGGAAAGGGAGAGAAGAGGCGACCTGCCGATTTTCTCCGATCAGTAGCGCTGATGGCTTCTCTCAGGGGGAGCTGACCCAATTCGCCTGGACGTTTATCACCGGCACAACAAGGTCACGGCTGACAAAGCAGTGCAAGTGCAGTCTCTTTATGTGTGGGGTTGGGAGGGCAGTCGAGGAGCTGTTTAACTGCTCACAGTGTTCAGCTGATATTACATGGGGTTTTTGAAAAGAACAAAAAGATCTTTGTCATAATGGTCATTACACTAACACCCCAAAAACTTCTCAATCTGACTGTCTATTTTGAGAGACAAAACTCCTTATTTAAGTAAGTTATAATGTATGTAAAAATTGAGAATTACAACAGAGAAAAGGAACAGGGGCCTACAAAAAAACTGCTGTGAGAACATGTTTCTGCATTTTTACAGCTCATTTTATTTTATGAATGTAAGTAACTAAAATTAAACTAAATAAAATTAGTAAGTTGGCCTACAATTTGTTTTCTGATTGTGTGTTAAATGGTTGTAAAAATTAACGTTAAAATTGACTTGCAAATTATACTATTTATCTTGTATTTTATTTATATAAATATAAATATACTTTTTATGTATATTGCTTTGTAGATTGTAATATTTCTACTTCAAGATTGAACATTTAATTCAATGTATTACTTGCTTTCTCTTTATAAATAGGCCTATTTGTAAAAAATAAAATCTTTTTGTGTGTGATGTTACTTGCAAAATGTCATACTTAATAGTTAGGGATTTGTTCAATAATATAATGATGAACCCCACTAATTATTGTACCCAGTAGACAGGAGATGTTTTACCAATGTTTTGAAACATCACACAAAGAATACAGATGCAAAAGAATCAGAGTTATTGAGTATTTCATCCAGCTCTGAATAGATGCTGATGGGTTCTGGAACCCTTGAATGTGAGTGCCTCTCACATTATTATGTCGTGATGGATTTCTAGGGGCAAAGAAACATTATTTTTTTTATTGCAAAAGGATGATGTTCATCTTTTACAGAAGCACTGCTCTCTTGTTTCTCTTGTTTTTTTTAGCATCTCTCTCTCTCCCTCTCTCTCTCTCTCTTTCTTTCTCTCTCTCAATGGCTTTTTTTGGCTTTCTTTTATTTTATTCAATCATGCATGCTGCTCGGGCGGCACATAAGGTGGTAAACAACCTGATAAATGTCCCTGATCAATACGCATCTAACTACCACCCTAAGAAGAGATCAGTGAAAAAAGAGCTGTTGTTTTTCTCTATCTGTGGCATTTCATCCGTTCATCTATCCGGGTTTAGTTTCTCTCTATCTGCAACAGACGTTTTCAGATAGTTATCAACAGTATGGTAAAGAAAACGTAGCAATATTAAGAAATATGAGATTGATTAATGTATAAATCACATATTTTTAAAGACACAATGGCAACAATACTAGCAAATGAGATTTCAGAGGGAGGATTTTGCCTCCTTTCAGTTTATTACTGAGTGTTTTTATTGAGATAAAGCTTACATTTTTAGAGGGTAATGGGAAAGTGCAAATTAAGAGAGATGAAGCAGTGCCTCCATGTAGCAGTGATTGGCTAATTAGACCGTCAATATGATAATATCTGCCTTTCATATTTGCAACCAGTTGACTGATCAGCCTGTGGTGCGTTTCCCAAAAGCACCGTTAACCAAATGGTCGCAAGTTCCGAGTTAGCGTTTAATATTTGCTTGTTGGTGTATGGAAAATGTTGTTCAAATAAGCCGTTGACTTACAAACTGAAAATGGAATTGGAATATAAATTTATATCATAAGCAAACCCAAATGCATAGACAGGAGACTTTGCCGTCTCATTTTAGATGTCTACCACAATCCACTGGTCTCTGCTCGTTCAATCTGTTTGTATGATTGTTTTGCTATTTGCTACTCTTGTTCTGTTTCTAAGAATCAAGACTCCATGCAATTTGTTCATTCATTTACAAATAGTTTTCTACATCTCTTTGTGTAGCTCTTGAAAGTACTCTGCTTTGCCATTTAGTCATTAAATGACAAATTCACAGTTATGAATCTGTAATGCATATTCATAACACGACCAATATAATAACACCTGCTGGGCAAAATTCATTAATCTAAGCGCACATGTTTTATACATTTTAGCATATTTAGTTACACTTTACACCATTTCCTTTGAAGATATATCCCTTTTTAATGAGGGTAGGCGGATCTTCAGGATATGCTAGTTTACATTCCAACTTATCATCTTAAGCTTCCTGAAGCTATTTATTTGAAAAGCTGTCGTGGTCTCTGAGCGGGCTGGCATATCATTAATCATTAATAGACTTCATAGTGGACAGGATTACAGTTATGCACTTCATAGTTAAGGGCTTCAAAGACACTAGGGTCCTGCCCCCAACCATCCACTGGCAAAAGACCACCAGGCCTTTGGGAGAAGTGAGATAAATGGAGATCTCATACTGAGCTAGCGGCGATTTAACATAAGACCAGTGTCCCTGTTTTTCTTTGGCAATATGAGACCATAATCTGACTCTCCACCAAAAGGCTTTCCAAATCTGTCAGGTGAACTGGTGGTAAGAGACAGATGGGAGTGTTACGGACCCATGAACATTTGTGCGAAATGGTGTCACCCTGATAGAATGTATTGTTTAACAATTGTGCTTGAATTTGTTGCGTATTCTAAGTTTTAGGAGGCTATTCGCCTAAATGGGGCCTAGCGATGCCTAAGCATGTACGAAAGAAATGTTTAATTAAAAAAAAAAAAATTCAGTGGAACGGAAATGCCCTTGTCTTGACATTAGTAAAAAGGAAAAACAGTCACTCAAAATAGTTTTATAATGAAGGAAGTTGTCATTGTGATTGATTGAGGCCCTGTGTCTCATCTTATCTCTCCCTCTCTTCCCTCCTCCCTTGGTGAATGCTGTCTGCAATAGGGTGTAAAAGTGCTGACTGTGTTGAATATCTTCTCTAGTTGTACGTGATAGATTGTGCATTTCCTCCACAGTAACTGTGAATGATCGGGTGACAGAAAATGCCTCTGTTTTTGTCATGTTAATAATCTCTCGGCCAGGTATGCCATTAATATGGCAAGGTCTAATCTTGCTGTCATCTCTCACTATAATCCAAGTGCACAAGTAAGAGTTCCCCTCATTTTTCACCGCATTATATTTCTTCATGGGCTCTGGGCCCTTATGGCAAATGCCAATTTTAAGAGTACTTTACATGTACTTTTTTCTTTGCGTTTTTCGCGTACAGGTGACAACGTTGTCAAAAAAGATCCTCATTCACACGGATCTGCGAAAAATCGACTAAAAACGCTGTATTATGCTGCTAAGCCAGTAGATGGCGATGTCACAAACTACATACCTATAGACTGAACACGTAATGTGCATTCTCTTGATGTTACAGTTTGTTCACAAATTCACATTTTCGTAGTTTACATGGAGGCAATAACGGTATCCTTTACATACACGTTTAAACCTGTTTTCAAAGTTTGCATTTTCAGGCCCCCAAAACGCTGTCGTGTAAATGAACGGCCTATACGCATAAAAAGTTTTGCGTTTTTAGTTGAAAACAGTGTTGAAAACGGCCCCTGAGTCTTCCAGGCTACTCGGACACCCAGAAGCCGAATTATTAGTGTTTGCTAATTACTAGGATTTGAACAAGCCCCTAATCTTAAGCATTAAACTTTGGTCCATAGCTCATCCTTCACAATTTCTGGTGCAGACAAGAATTGTGAAGTTTGTTGTGGAGGGGTTTTTACTTCTTACCATTAATACTTCTACAGTTTGTGGCCTATGGCTGATAAAACAAGTGGGAAAAAATGGGCTTTTGAGACATTTAGCACCCTACGTAGCAACACCCTAGCAACTACATAACATGCTATAAAACATTTAGAGTGTCTTTGCACATTGCCGTGCAGTTTCTTGTAGCTTACTAATTATTTAGAGGGTCTCAGTTACCTCATAGCAATTTCTTGGCAACTACATAGCAATGTGCTAAATAATATTTACAGTGTCTTAGTAACCTCATAGCAACACCCTAGCAATGTGCAAAAACATTCTGAGTGTCTTAATAACCTCATAGTAATTTTCTAGTAACAGGGAAGTGTCATAGTAACACCCTGGCAACTGCATAGCAATGTGCTAATAAAAATACAATGCTGTTTTCTTCACTTTTTTTCCTGTCCACCATCATATTCCCATCACTGAGAACTTTTCTTTCCCTGGCAATAATAACAATTACTCAGCACTCTCAGTGGGATAATTTCGAGGACCAGTGGAGAAGAGAGAGAGGTAAAGTCCCATTGTTGGGGAAACAGTTGTTCCTTTCCCATGAGAGAAACATCCATCAGAGAGCTGTATATGTGTGACCAAAACTTCGGCATCTGGCTAAAGGTAGAACTATTAGTCCATTCTTCATAAGGTCAAAGCTCATGAAATAGTTTTTATAATTGTCTAAAATGATCTGCTAGTTTGGTGTAAACCTCTTGATGCTTCTCTAGTTGAGGCAGGTGTTTACAATATGAAAATATGGTTGTGTTTTGGAGTTAGCTTCATTTTAGTTATTGAGGCTGACAGGAATGCATGTCACTGTAGCTTCTTTGAAAGTTTTGATCTTTATTATATACAAACAAACCTTTTGGATATCACCACAAAAAATAGGATCATCAAGACACATTATTCAGTTAGCAATGTGTGAAGTCTGTGAACCATGTCTTGATAATCTGTAGAGGAGTGTATTTGGTCCTCTATTTATCAGTGCATATTTCTTGAATCTCAGCAAAGCAGTAATGATGCCCACCATTCTGTTCCAATTATTTCATCCGTGTGAAGTGGAGAGAGAGAGAGCAGAGGTCTGTTGTTGACTCAAATTGACAGTAACCTTCAGATGCTGCCAGATATGCTGCGCTCATTCAGTACCTGATGGAGAAAAAACAAACTCTTTCCAAGGGACACCAGTTGCATTGTAATGATTATGTACAGTAGGTGATATTTGAAATGATTTCTATTCTATTCTATTCTATTCTATTCTATTCTATTCTATTCTATTCTATTCTATTCTATTCTCTGGCTGAGTCTTCCATCCTGGAGCAGTCTGGCTGATTGTTCTTTTGCTGAGTGGAGGTGTTTTGTAGTCTAATTTAGAATTTTTACTTATTGCTCTTTCTGCTGTTTTTTTTATTTATTTATTTTGCTTTCAGACTAATCTAGAAATTAACCACCAGATAAGCAGTTGCTTTATCCCAAATCTATTTTTTTTGTCTCTTTGCGTTTCCCTCTATTTAAGGCTCCCCAACACCGGCTTTTCTCTCTCCACTCTATTGACCAATATTGAGCCCTCTGAGTTTTACTTCTCTCCACTTTGTTCCTCAGCACAGCTTTCTGTCTCTGTAAAGTGTTAAGCCTTCAGATGCTGACACACTGCCAGCTTTCCAATTAGAATTACTTGACGGTCAGGATTCCTTAGTATTGCTGCTATCACCCTGCGCTCCATTTGGAAACCTGAGCTGTTTAAGTCTCTCTGTAGCGATTTCTCTTAAACGCGCAATGCCCCAGTGAGCCCACGGTCGAAGAGACTGAGATAAACCAACCGGCTTCAATTCCCCCAATGAATAGCGCAGTTAGCACAACGTCCCAGGAAGGATCCATACCCATGAACTGCTATAAAAGCGCATTGTAGGACGGTAAAGGAATCTGCATTATTGAATTTTATCTGTGGTTCCTTTTGCCATTACCAGTCTCACTAGAGAAAAGGAGGCTTATTTTTTTGATCCAGTTCGCTTGAATTATTAAACTGCCATCACAATGACTGGCTCTGCAATTCATTTTTCATTACATTACTACAATCACATAATTGCGTATGTCGGGCTGAATTATGGAGGTTTACCTCTATAATATGAGAGAGAGGGAAGATGACAGACGGGAATTCAGGTTCCGCTTCAGTCCTGTGGGACCTCAAATCGGATTCCGTCACACCCGCTCAGTCTTCCAACAACTCCTGCAGTGAAGTGAAGTGGAAATGTCTTCACAAAGGAGTGGAGAAAGGAGTTTTGTGAATTGATTTTCTTTAATAACACCTGTGTGGCTGGTGATTTTTATTAAGCAACAGGCATAGAATGAGCCATGGGGCTCAGATTGTCAGGGTTATAACCTGTGGAATATCCTATCATGCACCACAGAATACTTAACAGTAGTTACAGCCTTTTATGTTCTATTGTACTGTACATGAGTGGTGAAGATTGTTTTCTGCTTCCAAAAAAACATACAAATATTGAAAAAGTTTGCATGCAAACATTTCTTTAAAAATTTAATAAATTGCTATATTTTTTTTAAAGAAATTGCTATATTTGCATATTGTTTATATTTGAGATGAGTGTAACTGCTTTGCATTTTTTTTTGTTCTTCATTGTGCTGTGAAATGGGTGTCTTTGTTTTTTGGATTATCTGACATTTTGTGCAATTTTCTGCTGTCAGTCTGGGAATCTATTGTTTCCATTCAAAGTCGCTCACTGAATATTTGACAATGAAAGGAATGTTACTTGAGAGTTGTGACTCAGTAGTGAAAAGATTCATTTGTAGGGAGCAGAATTTCATGCTCAGGGCAGGAACAAAATGACATAATGAAATGAAATAAACCTTACCGACCTTACGATTACAAACAAAGTTTCTTATTACAGTTGGACCGGTAGTGGCTCTGAACTTAAATTTAGGTGGGGCAGATCCTGGGTCTTAGCGCTAGTTTATGATAAACATATTTTGCAAGCTTTGTTTTCTAATCGCTGAACACACGCAGAACATTTTTGGCAGAGGTCTGATATCCTTGCGTTATTCAGCCTGATGGTGGTGCTCTAATGTTGATTGACTGGCTTTAATATAACTTAGTATGTATGTCACCTAGTGACCAACGTTAAATTATAAACTCAGGTCGCAGCCACAGAAACCCAACAGACAGTCAAGGTTGCATACAAAAAATACACTTTATTGATGGGCCAGCAAGCATTAAATAGAAACACTAATACGTAGGAGAAAGAGTTCACTAAAATCAAGTCTCTGAAACCCTTTTGAGAGAGGTTAAGATTCAGTGACTGGGTAACTTCTCAGTGGTTTGCTCCAGCTGTCCTCCCTCAAAACAGTCAAACAGACGCGTCCAAAGGGTCACGGGAGTCGTCAGACCCACAGGAAAAAGTTTCGGTACTCCAGGCAGCAAGCAGCGAGCGTCGAGGGAGGTTCGAAGATAGCCACTCAGTCTTCGAGACAACGCCAGAACCACAGGATGGGTATTGCCAAGGCTAAAAGCAAGCAACCACAATGAAAACCAACACCACCAGTAGCAGAAGACATCACATTCACACTGTGTGGTAGAAAAATATAGTTACGGCCCTTCAGGCAATAATAGCGAGCGTTGAGGAAATCCAACTGCAGTATACCGGTGTTCGAGCAGCGAGGCCTGGGAACCTGGGCTTAACAGTTACAGAGCAGGAGCATGCATTGACCACAATGGCAGCTGATCAACCACCACCAAGCAAAAAAAACTCTCTCTTCCGAAGGACCAGTTTTTAGCTTCCTTCAACCCAAGCATGGCCAGCCGGTAAACAATTAGTTGGTAATTGAAATCATCAGCATCAAAGCAGAGGCAATAATAAAATTACTCAATGACAGGAAGTATCGCCCAAATATGGGTAAAAAGGTGGAGCATTATAACAGGATCTAATAAACTAATTTCATCACATTAGTAGGGGAGGAAGCACAGTCCAAATATGGGCATAGTAGTGAACAGGAAACAGGTTGCCAGATTTGTCAATGAAAGGGTGTCTAAAAAGGGTCAAATAGGGCAGATTAAGTAGTAGCCACAACAAAACCCACTACAAATTTGATGCACACGCACAGTGAATAACCACTACAATTCAGAGTGCAAATATGTTCATGCACACAGTAAACCCCATCACACATGATACACCACACACAGTAAGGCCCTAATGTCTCTTCCAATTAAAAACAAAAAAAAGTACTGGTTCAACCTGTGACTTCCCCCCCCCCCCACTTTTCTGGTGGTCGCCCCGACCACTATCTATATGTGCCCGTACCTGGTTGGGGGGTGCCCCCTGGTGGATCTTTGTGACTGCCTTAGTGCCCCACCTGTTGGACTCACCATAGGGAGGTTTGGCGGACAGGACACTGTTTCAGACTGTATTATATGCTCCAATTCACCTGTCAGTTCTTCGGTCAACGGGTTTGGAGTCTGTGCCGTTGGATCTACTCCAGCTGCAATCAGCAGATCTCTCTCTGGGTTTGGTACAACTGAAGTGATGGCGGGGGTATGACCAGTGGGCTGGTGCTGATGGACGAGTGGAGTGACCATGACCGGATACCAGGACATGGCCTGTATTTGACTTGTAGATGGTTCCCCTTCTGAAGGTCCCTCCCTTGACATGTTAACCGGGCAACAGCGCAAGTTATTACGGTGAATGGTCTTAGTGGGGCCTTCATGACCTTCTGGACAAATTACATAGACCGGTCGATCGGCTCGAGGTCGGGCTACCACCACCCAAACATCCGGACCCCAACGCGGTGCCAGCTTGCCCTTGGCACGTCTTCGAGAATTCCTCGGAAGAACACGTTCCCCTGGAAGAAGCGAATCCACTTTGGCCCGTCGATCATACCTTTGCTGGTCCTTCTGTTGCTGCCTCTCAACATTTTCCTTTACCATGTTGTAGGCTTGTGTCAGAATTCTGTAGTGTTGCTTCACCCAATCTGACAGGGAATATCTTGGTACGGGAGGGGATGAGGCTACGACCCAGTCCACTGGGAGGCGCGCATGTCGGCCAAAGACGATGAAATGAGGGGTCATACCAGTGGAACCATGGGTGGTGTTATTATAAGCCTGCAGTAACGCAGGGAGACTCTGTGGCCAGTGGTTCTGATCAGCTTCTGAAAGAGAACTAAGAAGAGACAGCAAAGTTTGGTTAAACCTCTCGCATGCACCATTACCTTGAGGATGGTAAGAGGTGGTTCGGGACTGTTTACATCCATACAACTGGCACAGTTGTTCCATTACTGCTGACTGAAAGGCCCCCCCATGATCAGAGAGGATCCTTTCTGGGCATCCCACCTCCTGGATCACAGCACTGTACAGGGCTTTGGCTGTAGTGGTCGCAGACTGGTCCTTCGTTGGTACTGCAAAGGCATACTTGGAGAAGAGATCAGTCATGACTAAGATGTACGGGAAATGGTCCCCGGATCTTCCCAGTGACAGGTAATCTATTCCCAATACCTCAAAGGGGTAGGATGTGGAAATTGGTGCCAGGGGAGCTTTTACCTCAGGTCCAGGCTTCTGCCGGAGACAACGAGAGCAGGTCGCCGTCCAGGTCTGCACACTCTTCAGCATGCTGGGCCAATAGAACCGTCTCCTCAAAACTGACCAGACCTTCTCTGCTCCTTGATGGCCCAAGCTTTCATGATACTGTTGCCATAGCGCTCGTGTTTCCTGCTCCGGGACCAACACTTGCCAATATATCTCACCAGTCCTTGGGTCGGTGCATCGGCGTTGCATTTGATTGTCATGAATTGCCTGTAACCACCAACACCACCGGTAGCAGAAGAACACACATTCACACTGTGTGGTAATAAAATATAGTTACGGCCCTTCAGGCAACAATAGCGAACGTTGAGGGGGGTTCAAAGGTAGCCACACAGTCTTCAGGACCATGCCAGACACTGGAACTACAGGATGGATATTGCTGAGGCTAGGAACAAGCAACCACAATGAACACCGACACCACAGATAGCAGATGTAGGGACTGGGCGAGGTGAATCTGAATAACTAAATACATCCTAGCGAAAATCCCAAAGCCTTCAGGCCCAAAAAGCCTGGATGTAAATTAACATATACACACACACACACAACCACACACGCATCCCCCACAAGTTTGAAGCCCGCTCAGGACAGAGCGTGGTGTCCAGTTACGAGACATTTTTATGACTGACTGGAATGTCCCAAAGAAGGATCCTAAAGAGAAAGAAACTTCTCTTTTTAAAAGACATTTAACCAGATATATTCAATGTGTTTTTATGTGTGTTCATTTGCCCATGCCACATTGGAATGACTATGATTTTATCGTAGCTTAAAGTGAATTATAAATACCTTCATTATGCATTTTTAAATATAACTGTCTATTCTCATAACTTGTACACATAGTTCTGGACACCTCCAGAATGCTTTCGGTGTGATCAATCAGAATACGTACAGTAATATCCAGTAAAATATAGTTTACTATGTTTTCCATCTTTGGAGTGAAAAGAGACCAAAACTAACATCACTGGAGTTCTTAGATAACAGCGTTTACGACCCAAAGGAATGTTCACAGAACTGTGGCTCTCTCCGAATTCTAACCAAGGAGGAGAAATGAATCCTGTATTCATATATATATATATGCTATTATATATCCATTTGAGAATTGTATGAACAATGTATCTAAGTTCCCTATTTCATGAGTTGCCTTTTTGTGGTTTGGTCCATGTTTCTCGACAACTCTAATGGGATAATGTTTCAAACTTTGCCAACTAATGTTTAACCAAATCCATTTGTGGCAAGCTTGGTCTCGATAAACTCCAATTTTCATTCCCCATTTGTTAATTGACATTAAATTTTGCTAAACTTTGTGACACATTAGTATTATAAGAATTGTGAAGATTCTTCTCTTAAACACCCAATGAAACTAGAGATTTAATTGCCTGGTTAGAACACAAAGGATCATAAAAATTCCCTCCAAAGGGACAGCTCCTGATTGGACCCTCTTCCAAAAGAAGGCGGAAACGTCAGGTCTTCAAAAGGACTGAATACCAGTTTATCCCTCTCTTACTTCTCTTGTCCTCGTGTCATAATGTAACGTCTCGCCTCCGGGCGAGCTCTTCGCCTTTCTTTTATTTGTTTCTAGTTTAGTTTGTGTTTTTCAGTCTTAGATAAGCCTCCGTGTTGAATTCCAATCGTCGAGTGAAAAGAACACCGCATGACATATCTCTTCAGCATATCCATCTACAGGGGACCTTCAAACGAGCGCGCGCTCGCTTTGAAGGAGAAACACACGCACGTGACCACGTGACGCGCCGGACCGAGAGAGGCACGCGCGTTTCTTCACCAGCCCTGCAAAGATGTAACGTTAACTCCGCGTGATTTCCCCGTAGAGATCTTTATTTCTTTTCTTTGTTAGTCAAAGTTTTGTTTTCCGTAGTCGACTCTGTTCACTTCCACGAAGTGAAACGAACTTAGCCGAACTATTTTCCTTTGGTAATGTTACCCCAAAGACTTTGAACCTCCGTTCAACACGCGCGCCAAGAAGCACCACGTGACGCTTCCTAAAGGACTCCGCTCGCACAGGAATGCCGCGACACAGAGAGACCCAGAAATTTGTGCAAGTATATCTCTTTATAGAGCTTCTAAGAAGCCTTATTCGCCTTATTAAATTCATTATATTCATTTGATTGATGTACTGCCTCTGCTCATTTTCCAAGTCCCTTAAGTGCCAAAGATCTAACTTAAGCTACGAGCTTTACAAATTAAAGATACTTTAAAGAGTATTTGGTTTATAGGGCAGAAAACCCAATTCTAGTGGCCACAGAATTGCGTTTCCTGAAATCCTATAAAGTAGGATGATATTGTGGATCCCCACAAATATTATTCTGACAATTGAGCTAATTAAGTTTGCCTGTTTTGTAAGACGTGATCCGTGTAATTAAATTACAATCAACTTGTGGTTAATTGCAGGGATACACATGCATGCAGGTAAAATGACACATCATCCCTTAGCGGGAGATTTATTAACATGTAAGACTGATCTAATCCAAACATGTATGAATAATTATTAATTGCCAATTATTAATTATGATATGCAAATTCCCCCACGGATTAGATCCGCCCCTGAGTCTTTACATAATTGGTGGAGAATATGCTTGGCACACTTTAAACTTGTTTTTGAGCAATTCAGTTTCAATCTATGTCTATATTGTGATTTAATATTGTACGTGCGCCTCGAGTGAGCGAACGCAATGCGAACTCACTGGCTGACTGATTAAAGGCAAAAGCCGTCTCAGTTCAGCAAAACTAAAAAGTAAACTGCAGTTTCATAGTATTAAATTTGTCCTACAAAAGACGAAGAAACCTCTTTTGAATTACGACATTTTTAATGTTAAACTCCCCTGTCCGAACGAGATTCGTCAGGGTGAAGACAAGATTTAGTGAAACGACGCTCTTTCACTACTCTTAAGAAAGGCCTTATATTATAATCGTTAGATTAACGATAAACTCCTGGTTAAACATTGACGTAGCTACTCAAGTGTAAAAACCTAAAGCATATTTAATCATAAGTGCTATTTGATATATGTTATGGGAGTCGAAAAACAGACGACAAATTCCTGTTTTCTTTGCACAGCGCAGCGAAGAATCCTGCCAGACGTGTTGTTAAAATGTAGCACCGAAAAAAAGAAAAAAAAGAAAAAGAAAAAAAATCCAAAACCTAAAAACATTTTAAATCATAAGTGCTATTTGATAAATGTTATTTGGATCCAACCGACAGACGTATAATTCCTGTCTTCTTCTACAAAAAAAATTCCTGCCAAAGTGCTTGTGAAATATAGCACCAAAATCGGCTGAGATTTAATTTTGATAAGTGTGATCACTACAGAAAACAAAGCGTCTGCACGCTCAAATTTTAATCACACTGAATGTTATTCCGCTGACAAACACTAGAGGGCAGCCTTGAGGCCTAAGTGCTTGACAGTTCTCGAATTACGCTCCGCCCCCTTGATTTCATCCTGCATGAACGAAATGTCGCCATCGTGTGGACACTAGTGACAAGGTCATCCTTTCCTAAACAATTTCCCTATCGTCACAATTTCAGATTTTCCCAGTGAATTTCTGAAAGTGTGTTTCTAACTTTCAATGCATGTGCAAGTTCCAGTTTTACTAACATGATTTCACTCCTGACGGTGTACACTTATTTTGAATTTGGTTCAAACCACATTTGAACTCAAAATTCAAAAGTAAGTATTACCAGTTTCTGATGACCACTTAGGAGGAGTGCGGCCCCCTTGTGGCCTTCCCCTCTCTATGTCAGCTCATCACTTAGTTCCTAACATCATTCTGTTCTGAAGTGGTTTTCTCCCAGTTGGTTTTATTTTGGTTATTATCATTGATACCTCACCGTAGTCGTGATCATCATCAAATATAATGCCAACCTTTAATTTCCTACACTTATTCAAATTTGGTTTGAAACAAACAAATTTCAAGATCAATTTGAATTAAGTCTCCTTTCCTGTTGGGAATGGTTTTATGGCTTTATTTCTATATTTCCTTTTTCAAATTATTTTTAATAATTTTGATTTGATACGTTATGACAACGGTATTCTTACTATTCTAGAAGTTACTTAACATCTATGCATACGCTTGATTTGAATTGTATTTAAACCAGTTTGAATGCAATTTAAATCAAGTTCTCTGTCAGCCAGGTTGACTACTAAGAGGAAGTGGCCCAAACCCTTTGTGGCCCAAACGCGCCACTACAGCTTGCTTCCTCCTGTTCTCTTCCTGCTGCACTTAATCTCTTCTCTGAATGGAGGCTAGGTTGCTCTGATAATTAACATTGTCATAATTCCCTTTTTGTTTGTACCATAATTTTAGTAAAGCCGTTGCCTTTGATGATTTTTCTACAAAAAATAGACACTCAATTTGATTTAGATAGAGAGAGCTTTAATTCACGTTGAGGTTCACTTGTCCTTCATCCTGTTTTGTGTTTGTAGGTAGAAATTTCTCTCGTGCTGTGGTTTGACAGTCATCTCTGCTTGGGGTCCAGCAAGCTGGTTCGTCTGACCTGCGTCACCAGCGCTGACTGAGCACGAGTCTCGGACTTTCCTGTATTTCTCCGTTGGTGCGGCCCGCAACACGACATCACCAATTTGGCACTGCCGGTTGTGTTCAAAGTCAAGTTGCGTGAGGGCACACATCGGTACAGAAGTACGGAAGGGCCCGAGACACTGCTGTTAAGTGTTTGGGGACGACAAAGACCAACCACGATGCTGACTCCAACCTGAATGACCTCATTTCACCCCCGGGAAACTAGAAAAGGTATTAAATCCATCCACTTAGTATTGGCCACAGGATCTAGAGATTCCCCCGGTCATTGAAGTGTTTGGCTCCCTCCTCCTCTCCGAGCCACAAACCGCAGGCTTAGGCCTCCTCTTCCCCTGTAACACTTCCTGTGTACTATTAACGCCATTTCATTACAGACCTTTCCATCTTGGATGGTTGCATGTTACTTCAAACTTTGCTATCTTGCCATTGCTCTTTTCTGTTGTGCTCTGTTCCTTTCAGTTCACCTAGAGACGGAACCTTTCTGAGACAACAAGGAACGCTGAATAATAGTTTGACAACCAAGCCGTTAGCATCAACAGGTGACCCCTAAGCTACCGCCCCGTTAAAAATCTTTATTCAGGCCCATGTTGACCTACCCAAATTGTCCCACCGAATGATTTAACTGTCTGCATCAGTTAACCAAAATGTTCATACACGGCATAGCCCGTATTATAGCTCTTTAAACGTAGAAGGAACTTGCATTGGTCTCTCTGCGTGTGTTGTGTTCCTCTCGCCCACAGTGAAGCCAGTATTTTCCGGTCCTACAGTCCCACAACCCGCTGGGACAATCTGGAGACATGGCTGAGATTCATGACACCTCCATTCCTGCCCAAGGTCGCCAGTGACTCAGAGCCCCGAGCATCGCAGACGTGGACAAGCTGATGGCGCACAAACCAAGCCAAAGCTCCCACGACAAAGACCGGCCAGACACGTCAAAACCTCGCTTGCCCAGCCCATCGCACAAGCATGTCTCCACGAAAGGAGCCGAATCGCCCTGGAGCACGAAATTGCAACGCTGAGGATGCAAGCCGAGGATGACAACGACCCCGAGCTACAGAAAGAAGTGGAAAGACTTCAAACTGCCCTGTCTGATCTTCATCGACACAGACAGAGAAAAGAACCAGAGAGGAACTCAACGAGAAACTCCGACAAAGTGAAGCCCCTTGCAAAGAGCAAAGACTGAACTTAAAGAGACTCGAAAGCCACGGCCTGCGAAAGAAGCTCGCAAGAGGCCCATGTTACCATCCACAAGCTCGTTCAGCAGAGATAAGATCTCAAACGTGAACTTGACATTTTTCCCACAGAGTTGAAACACTCTTATAGACTACCAGCCACTGCGGCAGGCCTTCATTAAAGAATTCTCTGATCCAGAATCAGACCAACGACTAATCACAGCCGTGGACCTCAATCAGCCCGGCATGGAGGATGATTTCAACTCCAGAACTTTGTTCTCCGAAATCTGCACCCCACAGTGAGTCATCACCAAGTCCTCCTGGCCTGCCCACATAGCATGACTACTCAACAGCTAAGAGAAGCTTACATCAAGCAAAAGACTGTGTCCGGAAAGACTTTGAAAAACCCCACAATCTACTCGGTCTCTGAACACTACTCAGAGCTGCCTCCAGAGGGCGCCCCACAACACCATAGCCCTGTTTACAGAGAGTCACGACCGTTCCAGGCCTCCAGAGGGCAGCACTACCGTGATGGTGCTCATCCAAGACACCAGAGCGAGCGCTCTGAAACATTCTGGAAGCCAGCCGGCGACCCAGAAATAGCCGACCCCCATCACCAAGAGACTAAAGCCCAGACAGCCTGGAGCGGTACCCCTTTCAACATGCCACTAATAAGCACAAGTCTGAGCACGCATCAGACAAACACAGTGCCGCCACGTCTGAGACAGCCGAGACCCTGAAGTCGCTGAAAAGCTTCTTCACAAAAGACTTTCCAAAAATTCAAGAGGTACGAGCCTTACATCCTATGCTTGAGCGTAAGACCCACAACAGGCACACAGAACACTGCTCGTCGGCCACAGACCACAGAGCACACTGTCACATCACAAAGTGACAGCAGCACACAGCCACCACAGCTGACAGCTGCACAGCCTGAACGAGACAACACAGTTTCCCACAGCTGGGTCCAAAACCCCAAAAGACCAAGAAATGCTGCATTGTCTGCCTGTCTCCGCAGAGAACTACACAAGACCGGCCCTAACCACCCGTCGATCACACACCAGCCCCTACGCCAAGACTCCTGGGGAACCTGATCAAAAGGGGGTGGGCCCGGAAACTCTACCTACCCATCACTCTAGACAATGAGGTGAGCCTTGAAGCCCTGGTAGACACCGGCTCAGACCTCACTCTAATGTCAGCTCAACTCTTTGAAAGACTCCGTGCTAAAGCTAAGAGCGAAGATCAAACTCTTACACCCCAAATGTGTGAGCTGAACGTGCAGTCGTATAGCCAGAACGACCTCCGGCTCGAACAAAGAGCTCCCATGTACCTGACAACTGGTCCTTTGAGTCCTACCCACCCGGTGTACATCTCACAAATGGACACGTACCCCTTTCTGACTGGCAAAGACCTGCTAGACTGCTCTGAGCTTTTATTAGACTTATAAACACCTGGCCGTCTGGGCCCAAGTTCAAGAACCCCGCCCCCTCCGGTCACAGAGGTCACGAGAACTACAACAAAGCCAGACTGCAAAATCACAGAGTTCCCCGGAACTCCAGCAGCCATCCATGGGTACACAGCCTCACCACCAAGTCAAGGTTCAAGTTCGCTACCCTGCACCTTCCAGCTCGCCAAAGACCACGCAATGCCCACTCAACGATGCGTGACCTAATGCAGAAGGCCTCTAACACAAAAGGCCTCCTCAGAAAGAATTCCTAAAACCCCAATGATTTTGAACTGCAAAACCAGAAGACACTGCACGAACACAGTGCAAGACTCTGCTAAAAAGGTCCCTGATCAGCATAGGACATAGAACTTTTAGAAGTAGATGAAAATGTGTGCTCAAAGAGTTGCAAGACTCTGCATTCGTAAAATTAGAATTTTACTGATGTAAAAGAATCTTAAATGGGCGTGTAAATCTCAACGGCCAACAGACTATGCACGACTCTTTTAAAACAAACAGTTTCTAGATGCTGGTTGAATTAGCACTGCTAAACATTAGGTTTCCTGACAATGAAGGGTTACAGCAAACACTAGCTCCAAATAAGGCATACGTCACCCTGACGTCAGAGTGTAGTAAAACCACCTGAGCCGTAAACTACTGTTAACCTACAGGCGTGCATTTGATCTTTGCGATCCAACTAGAACACAAAGTGCAATACGCATTTTTGATCGCTGGCTTGTCTAAATGCAGATAAAACGATAACTGGAATTGACATCTCTACTTTAAGTGAAAGAGTCTTAGATTTCCAACTAATATCAGTAAGTTCAGCCGTAAAGCGTAAGTCTGTGTGACAAAGGAATCTAATTTCAGCAGCCTCTAATCGGTACCGATATCTATTCTGCTTTGGTTAAAAAGAAATCCCAATTGCAGTATGACTAAACCTGTGTCTGACAAAGAAGGCTCAGGACAGAGTTATATATATGTAGACCTGGGTGATGCTCCCCTTTCTACAATGTAAAGGCCTTACAAATTATTGTTAGATTGATGTAATTCACCTAAATTTTAGCTGCATCTACAAGCAGAGAGCTACCTAGCGATCAAAACTGTTTACTCGCTGAAAAGTCAGCATTTGTGCATGAGAGGGACGTAACTATAGATGCTTAGACAACCTTTGACTTACAGCAAATCCAAATTTCCTTACTCGATAAACAAATAGAATAAGTTGTGTAAACTAAAAGAGAAGAGTTACATGAGTAAAATTAGCAAAGGCCAAAACAGTCGCATTTTACTTAATGTAACATCAAGTTCTCGAAAGACTTAAAATATATGCGCCCCTTTTTAACCTGTTTAAACATGCATAACTCATTTAAAAGGTGCAGACATTCTTCAGGTACTGTCGAATTGTTCTGACATGCTCTGGCTCCCATGACAACGACTTGTCACAGGAAGCGCTAACTCGTGATGTCACTTTGTGAACAAACCAGCCTCGGTGGCTAAGGTATCCTAGCCTAGCATCCATCCAGCTTACGCTAAGCTAAGCTAACCTAGCATCCATCCAGCTTACGCTAAGCTAACCTAGCATCCATCCAGCTTAGGCTAAGCTAAATAATAACTTCTACAGTTAGCAGTTAGCAGCTAGCGTCATTTACTTGAAGCCGTAATTACAGCTTTTGTTTATACAGTGCAAAGTATTCTAGAATACTTTCTTTAACCAAGTTAGGGTTTGTAATTCTTCACTTTCCGTACCTTCAATTCTTCTCAGCTAAAGTTCACCTTCACTAATTTAGGCATAGTCCTTGCTGAACACTGTAGGCTAAATTTGCAGATGCCCCGCCATTTACACTTAAGTTTAATTACATGTAAAATGTGTAGCTAGAGAAGTATCCGTATAGTAATGAGAATCTTCATCAGCATGTTGACTAAACCTTTGGAGGGACACACACAGAGTGGTCTTGAACACGCAACCGCTGCAACCCACTATGGAGTGGTGGTCCAGGCAAATCCAAAGTTTATTCACTAATGCCACTGATTATTCCCACATTCAGATCATTCCCGTTGTTTTGATCACTTTATTCCTTTTTGCTTTTAATTTTAATTTTTTTTTGCTCTTCGTTAATTCTTTCATTTCTTTGACTTTGATAATAATAGCAGTCAGCTATTCCCTTAGTTATTCGGTCATCTATATGATTTAATTTCATTTCCTCTCCTGTTCAAATGTGGTTCCATTTCCCATAGGGCCCAGAAAGGAAACAGATGCACCTTTATTCGTGATTTTGTTTATTTTCAACAAGTGCACTCATTTTTGTGACCCTGCAACACAAGTAATTTCAACAATTACTAGGGCATAACTATAGGTCCTGAGGATTGATAATAAGCATAATTCGAATATGAAAGCTGTCCTTTTTCCCCCTATCTTTCACTTCGTCAAGCCGTAGTGAACCACTAGTTCAGTCCAGAGAAATAATTTAGTCATAAGAACCCTCTGGAGTAATTTATTTCATCTCGGCTATGTCCTTTCCAGGAAATACTCTCGGAACCACATGAGTCTTAGCCTCCTAACATCCACAGCTAAGATGATAAGGATACAAGACACACATCACTAGCTAGATACACATGAAACACCTAGCTTTATGCTACATACCTAGCGAACCCGTTAAACCGTGATTCTGAACTTTTAGGGTCATGCATTAGTCTCTCACCACAAGGGTGACAAAATGTCACAGAGCCTCTGCTTAACCTGACCTTAACCTTCCAGCTTACCAATGGACATTATGAGAAACCACCTCTCAGACCCCTCCAACCACCCTAGCACGCCGTCTGAACCCACTGACGACCGGTGCCCCAGACACCTGCAATACACCTTGCACATGCTGCGTGCACAAGACAACATTCAGCGTTCTGCACCTGATGCCATCACTGCGCCACAGCTTGTAATGCCACAGTGCAAAAGGGGGGTCATGCCAATGTATGCCCATGATGCACCATGTGCTGCACACCGCAGCACCAAAGACACTTGCAAGACACCGAAGCAAGTGGCATACCGGCGTGAAAAAGACTGTCCAAGCCAACCAAGGACAACACCTGCTGAAATCTTTCCCCCCTTTCTCTCTCTCTCTCTCTCCCTTTCACTTTACCAGGATGCTGCTGTGGTTCACCATCCTGAGGGAACAACCGGGACTCCTGACTACAGGACCCACACCCAGAAAGTTCATGTTCGTCTCGACCCCTGCAATGTTTACAGGGCACCCTACCCCAGCGCAGTAGCCCAATACCGCTGGGCAGGTGCCCGATGGACAGACTCCCTCACTCACGCCGGGGCCGATGCACATGCTCAGCCAACTTGAGAAAATGACTATCACACAAGCGGAGTTAGGTGGACACAACCACCGCTCCAAACAGTTCCGGGGAGCTTTGCCCGGAGCCGCCGCCACTCTGTTTAACACTTGTATGTCCAGTGCGAATACAGTGAACCTAGCCACCGTGAGGCGGCATGCAGCAGAAATTCAGACTGAGATTCCACAGATAAAAGAGCAACTCACAACACAGAGTGCACCCCTGCAGACCATCGACAAGACACTAAAGAGAATTGTGGTAATTTTCAACACTCACAGCGTTCTGCTGACCCAGACAGTGAACTCCATGAAACAGCCGTTTACTGTCTTCCAGAATGACTTTGCTCAAACTCAGCTGGTAACAGCCCTGATGACAGACACGCGGCCGGAGGTGAACTCCATTGACAGCCTAGCTATGGGTAGAATTCCACCGCACCTGATACCCTTAAGCCTTGTGCAAACCGTGCTGGCTTCCGCCATCACCACGCCAGCTGACTCTCTACAAATACACCTTGCCTACTCGCTGGGTAGTGCCAGCCCACTCTGCGTCGACCACAAGCAGAGAAAAGGGGGCTTTCTCCTGAACTTACCCATCACAGTCAAGCCGAATCCACCGGCTCAAGAACATGGTCAATGTCAGATTCTGAAAGGTAACTCACATCAAGTCCACACGCCGTACGTGATTGACTTGCACGACAGCGACACTAAGCTGTCCCCAGCTCCGAATCCACACATGTGCACACTGACCAAAGACATGCACTATCTCTGCCCTAACAAACCCTTCCTCAGAGACAACACTGACGGAATCTGCGGGCTGCAGATCAGCGAAACCCGGTGCCCTGCCGAAGCTAAGCCTCGCACTCAAGTCATCAAGACCCAAGCAAAGATTGTAAGTGGCAGGTGGCTCATTAACACTCCTGTGCGCACAGCTGCACTCAATTACGACCAGAATGACACTGACACCTGTGTCACCTCGCTCCACCAGAGCATGTGAATCCAAGTACCGAAAGGCGCCGTCCTTCACCTTGACGACCTGGCATGGTACCATTTCCAAGCAAAGAGTACAAATTAGAACTGGAATTCCCATCCTTCTCCAGGAACCACACTTTCACCCTAACTCCAGAAAGGGAGTTGTGGTTTGCGAAAGGGGGGGTCCCAGCAAATTGACATTGCGTCTATCAACACAGCCCTCAGAGCTTTGTCTCAACTGCTCTACTTGACTACCCCACCTGTTGTCCAGGCCTGGACCACAGTGGACACTGCGCTGTGTAGCTCTAAGGTACTCAGCCACACCCTGACACTGGGCTTGGCCTTCATCCTATACAGGAGACTCAACGAGATGCGAACATCCACAGCCAAGCTCACGGTACCCTCAGAAAGAGGGTACCATGCCAGAGGCCGCGCTGAACCTCATCAAGCTGAGCCCTCGGCCCTAACAGCCACCTGCTACCCGATCATCATGATTCACCTGTCATCCGTCCATTGCGATGATTTATGTCCGATGATGTCCACACCGGGACTTCATCAGACAAAAGGGGGGACTGTAGGGACTGGGCGAGGTGAATCTGAATAACTAAATACATCCTAGCGAAAATCCCAAAGCCTTCAGGCCCAAAAAGCCTGGATGTAAATTAACATATACACACACACACACACACACACACACACACTCACAACCACACACGCATCCCCCACAAGTGAAGCCCGCTCAGGACAGAGCGTGGTGTCCAGTTACGAGACATTTTTATGACTGACTGGAATGTCCCAAAGAAGGATCCTAAAGAGAAAGAAACTTCTCTTTTTAAAAGACATTTAACCAGCTATATTCAATGTGTTTTTATGTGTGTCCATTTGCCCATGCCACATTGGAATGACTATGATTTTATCGTAGCTTAAAGTGAATTATAAATACCTTCATTATGCATTTTTAAATATAACTGTCTATTCTCATAAGTTATTCTCATAACTTGTACACATAGTTCTGGACACCTCCAGAATGCTTTCGGTGTGATCAATCAGAATACGTACAGTAATATCCAGTAAAATATAGTTTACTATGTTTTCCATCTTTGGAGTGAAAAGAGACCAAAACTAACATCACTGGAGTTCTTAGATAACAGTGTTTACGACCCAAAGGAATGTTCACAGAACTGTGGCTCTCTCCGAATTCTAACCAAGGAGGAGAAATGAATCCTGAATTCATATATATATATATATATATATATATATATATATATGCTATTATATATCCATTTGAGAATTGTATGAACAATGTATCTAAGTTCCCTATTTCATGAGTTGCCTTTTTGTGGTTTGGTCCATGTTTCTCGACAACTCTAATGGGATAATGTTTCAACTTTGCCAACTAATGTTTAACCAAATCCATTTGTGGCAAGTTTGGTCTCGATAAACTCCAATTTTCATTCCCCATTTGTTAATTGACATTACATTTTGCTAAACTTTGTGACACATTAGTATTATAAGAATTGTGAAGATTCTTCTCTTAAACACCCAATGAAACTAGAGATTTAATTGCCTGGTTAGAACACAAAGGATCATAAAAATTCCCTCCAAAGGGACAGCTCCTGATTGGACCCTCTTCCAAAAGAAGGCGGAAACGTCAGGTCTTCAAAAGGACTGAATACCAGTTTATCCCTCTCTTACTTCTCTTGTCCTCGTGTCATAATATAACGTCTCGCCTCCGGGCGAGCTCTTCGCCTTTCTTTTATTTGTTTCTAGTTTAGTTTGTGTTTTTCAGTCTTAGATAAGCCTCCGTGTTGAATTCCAATCGTCGAGTGAAAAGAACACCGCATGACATATCTCTTCAGAAAATCCATCTACAGGGGACCTTCAAACGAGCGCGCGCTCGCTTTGAAGGAGAAACACACGCACGTGACGCGCCGGACCGAGAGAGGCACGCGCGTTTCTTCACCAGCCCTGCAAAGATGTAACGTTAACTCCGTGTGATTTCCCCGTAGAGATCTTTATTTCTTTTCTTTGTTAGTCAAAGTTTTGTTTTCCGTAGTCGACTCTGTTCACTTCCACGAAGTGAAACGAACTTAGCCGAACTATTTTCCTTTGGTAATGTTACCCCAAAGACTTTGAACCTCGCACAGGAATGCCGCGACACAGAGAGACCCAGAAATTTGTGCAAGTATATCTCTTTATAGAGCTTCTAAGAAGCATTAAGATGATGTTTTCGTGTTGTTACAGACAGGTGACTGTCAGGGTGAATGTTGCCAATGCTCGCTCTCTCTCTCTCACTCCCTCTCCCCCTCTCTCTCTCTCTCACACGTGTATCCATTGTCCAAACGCCCCGCGTTGTTGTCATTGTCTGTTAATGTTTGTAAATACATGTATTCCTGTAACGTAGTAAATACATAAGTAGTTCTGCCTTATTAAATTCATTATATTCATTTGATTGATGTACTGCCTCTGCTCATTTTCCAAGTCCCTTAAGTGCCAAAGATCTAACTTAAGCTACGAGCTTTACAAATTAAAGATACTTTAAAGAGTATTTGGTTTATAGGGCAGAAAACCCAATTCTAGTGGCCACAGAATTGCGTTTCCTGAAATCCTATAAAGTAGGATGATATTGTGGATCCCCACAAATATTATTCTGACAATTGAGCTAATTAAGTTTGCCTGTTTTGTAAGACGTGGTCCGTGTAATTAATTACAATCAACTTGTGGTTAATTGCAGGGATACACATGCATGCATGCAGGTAAAATGACACATCATCCCTTAGCGGGAGATTTATTAACATGTAAGACTGATCTAATCCAAACATGTATGAATAATTATTAATTACCAATTATTAATTATGATATGCAAATTCCCCCACGGATTAGATTCGCCCCTGAGTCTTTACACAGAAGAACACGCATTCACACTGTGTGGTAGAAAAATATAGTTACGGCCCTTCAGGCAATAATAGCGAGCGTTGAGGAAATCCAACTGCAGTATACCGGTGTTCGAGCAGCGAGGCCTGGGAACCTGGGCTTAACAGTTACAGAGCAGGAGCATGCATTGACCACAATGGCAGCTGATCAACCACCACCAAGCAAAAAAAACCTTTCTCTTCCAAAGGACCAGATTTTATCTTCCTTCAACCCAAGCATGGCCAGCCGGTAAACAATTAGTTGGTAATTGAAATCATCAGCATCAAAGCAGAGGCAATAATAAAATTACTCAATGACAGGAAGTATCGCCCAAATATGGGTAAAAAGGTGGAGCATTATAACAGAATCTAATAAACTAATTTCATCACATTAGTAGGGGAGGAAGCACCGTCCAAATATGGGCATAGTAGTGAACAGGAAACAGGTTGCCAGATTTGTCCATGAACGGGTGTCTAAAAAGAGTCAAATAGGGCAGATTAAGTAGTAGCCACAACAAAACCCACTACAAATTTGATGCACACGCACAGTGAATAACCACTACAATTCAGAGTGCAAATATGTTCATGCACACAGTAAACACCATCACACATGATACACCACACACAGTAAGGCCCTAATGTCTCTTCCAATTAAAAACAAAAATAAGTACTGGTTCAACCTGTGACATGTAATTTACCATACGGTAAATTGAAATATATCATGCTCACGTTATGACTTAAAATATTCTAGGAAAAATTTGTTGCAGAATACTGAACGCATTTACAATTTATTATTGATTCAGTTTATATAGAGGTCTATTTTTGGATGATTATTTTGGTGGGGTTCTACTATTATTTCGACTATTATTTATTTAGTACAACATTTTTTTAATATTTAATTACACAATGTCATTAGAACAACCAGTAAATAATAATAAAACAAATAAACTCATTAATCTAAAATATACTGTGTATTACCATTACAAATAAATTCCAGTCAGACACAGAATGACTCGAAATCCAGTGAAGGAGTCAATTGTAAAGTTATAAATGTCTCTGAATGATTCGCTGACTGAGGAAGTCTGAGTCTGATTGTTTTTGTGTATCAGACATTGAAGTTGCAGTCTGGTGTTCTGCGACGGATGAGCTCTTTTGCCTTTGGCCAGTTGCCAGGCTGCCGACTGGAGAGACCAAATGGGAATGTGGATTTTCCCATGGTAGAATGTGGTGGATTTAGTTCTATTGTCTTTGGTTGTGTTATTCATCAGGCCACAATAGGAGCTCTGTCCTCCATTATGACATCATAATGGGCCTCAAAATGATTCTGACATTTGGAGGAAGAGCCCTCAATAGAAAGCAGTCGCTTTTAACAACCTTGTAGAAATGTTTAGCTTTAATTATGAAAACATGACGCTGCCCAAATGAGCACCGCTGTTCTCCCTCAATCACATCCTTCACATTTCCGATATAATGATGGTAATTATTGCCTGTAAAAAAGAGGCAGATTAGTCTATTTACACATGCATAGCTCCATTTTAATGGCAGAGAGGTTGAAAGCATCTACTCCCCGTGGGAATGGAGGCTGTAGACGCTACATTAACTTTACATTAACAATCCCATGACCTTTACCGCTACAAGGTAATTGAGAAATTATTATTCTATGGCAGATTGCATTAATTGAACTATTTTATGGTTTCACAATATTGATTATCGTGTTTGGATATTAATGAGTTGTTTCTCGATGAATGCAGAAAGATCAAAGTTTTTGTCATTCTGAGAGTGTGAATGCAGTCACTGGTGATGGAGGGCAGGGATCTCAGACAGTGTTTGTGTGTGCGGGTCAGACGATAAGCTGCTTAGAGACAACCAGACAATTTCCCCAGATGGTGAGGAAGGACAATCTGAAGACATCATGAACTGTCAGTATAGAGAGAGAGAGGCTTTGTTTGGAATTGCATACTTATCGTATTATTTTGGCAGCATACACTGGGAAGAAATTACAGGCAGCTCTGCGACTGACGGCTCACGGGCCAAATCCAGCCCCTCGTTGAATTCTATCCAGCCATCCGATTTGATTTTAATGAAACACTGAACATCAGAGCACTTTCTGCGGAAAACTCATTGGCGAGTTCAGAAGCACTCAGCGGTCAATTAGCGATCCGCGGGGCCAAATTCGGACCAGAACAAGGACATTTAAGCCTTTTCTGGCCATAGTTCAGCAACACTACTTTCCCAAAAGTGAACCAGCACCATTTAGGCTCGCAAATTCGTTTCGAGTCTTATCCAATCAAATGTATTTATGCAAATAACTTGGCTGCGGGCAAATCTTAAAGACACGGGTGGGGTCACACATCTGTGAGTCGGCGTTCTCCATCCCGAACAACAAATCAAGTTTGCTCGCCATCACCAATGATTATGTGCTCAAGTATATGAGAATTACAGTGTGCATTCAATACTTGCAACACAATAAAAGACTAATTTTGCTTTACCAAATGTGTACATAATAGAGGGAGTTCCCAGTAGTATTATAATTCTGTTTTAGATTATTTTCTTAAATGGGGTGATAAAGTTGAACATTGCTTTTAAAATAATTTTAATAGTTTTCATTATCAAAGTAAAGTGATCTTTTGTTGTTTTTGTTCAGGAAGTGAAGTCATGTTTATAAAGGATTTTAATGCTTTTTTAACAACCTAACTATTTACAATTTTCGACTATCTTAATTTAATTAACCAGACAGTATAACAGTGTAAAAAAATAAAAAGTTGAGTTAACTTAAAAATAAGGCAACCAGCTGCAAAGCATTTCTGAGTTTACTAAACTTCAGTGGACAAAGCTGTGCCAAATATTTTTTGAAAGTTCACTAAACTTATTAATACCTTCCTCAGTAAGTTCATCTATACCAGTCCAACTCAAAGAAACTGAGTCAGAGGCCTGAAGTTCTGAAACTCAAGAAAGATTTGCATCTGGTTGTCACGGGGCAAACAGGAAAAGGATAGGGAGAACTCAAGTGCAAAACAAGGAAGGTTTATTTACAACAAAAAAACAGAACAAACACAACTCAAAAACCCACGAGGGGGAAAACATAATAAATGAACATGAAACAAACACTGAATCAGGAATACAGGGAACACCAACCGGGAACAAAGAAACATCTGACAATGGCAACGAACCGACACAGACTGCAAACATGAGGAGGCTTATAAAGGGAACAAATCAAAAGGGAACAGGTGGAGAAACTCAAACACTAATCAGATAACGAGGGGGAGGGAACAACAATCAAAACAGCACATGGCACAACATAACAAACACCCATGTGCAACACAAGACAGGACAGACATGTGACATAACCCCCTCCCTACGGAGCGGCTACCAGACGCTCCATGAGCCTAGGGCGGGGCAGGAAGGAAACATCAGGCGGAACGGGAGGGACAGACCAGGGCGGGACAGGGACATCGGGCGGCCAGGGAAAAACACAGAGTCCAAAGGGCGGTGAGGGAGAAACACAGAGTCCATAGGGTGGTGAGGGAGAAACACAGAGTCCATAGGTTGGTGAGGGAGAAACACAGAGTCCATCGGGCGGCCAGGGCGGCGAAGAGCCCTCGGGCGGCCCGGGCGGCGAAGAGCCCTCGGGCGGCCAGGGCGGCGAAGAGCCCTCGGGCGGCCAGGGCGGCGAAGAGCCCTCGGGCGGCCAGGGCGGCGAAGAGCCCTCGGGCGGCCAGGGCGGAGCAGATCTTTCAGGTGGCCAGGGCGGTGAAAACTCCTCGGGTGGCCAGGGCGGAGCAGACCCCTCAGGTGGCCAGGGCGGTGAAGACCCCTCAGGTGGCCAGGGCGGAGCAGGTCTTTCAGGTGGCCAGGGCGGTGAAGACCCCTCGGGTGGCCAGGTCGGAGCAGACCCCTCGGGTGGCCAGGGCGGAGCAGACCCCTCGGGTGGCCAGGGCGGTGAAGACCTTTCAGGTGGCCAGGGCGGTAAAGACCCTTCGGGTGGCCAGGGCGGTGAAGACCCTTCGGGTGGCCAGGGCGGATCAGGCCCTTCAGGTGGCCAGGGCGGTGCAGACCCCTCGGGCGGCCAGGGCGGTGCAGATCTTTCGGGAACAGACACCGGCTCGGGAACAGACACCGGCTCGGGAACAGACACCGGCTCGGGAACAGACACCGGCTCGGGAACAGACACCGGCTCGGGAACAGACACTATAACAGAAACAGTCACAAGGACAGACACAAACACAGACACAAACACTGGGTCCGGAACCAACATGAGCTCCAGCTCTGGAACAGGTACTGGCTCTGCCTCCGGCTCAGGAACAGGCAACGGCTCTGCCTCCGGCTCAGGAACAGGCAACGGCTCGGGAACAGACACCGGCTCGGGAACAGACACCGGCTCGGGAACAGACACCGGCTCGGGAACAGACACCGGCTCGGGAACAGACACCGGCTCGGGAACAGACACCGGCTCGGGAACAGACACCGGCTCGGGAACAGAGACCGGCTCGGGAACAGAGACCGGCTCGGGAACAGACACTAGAACAAAAACAGTCACAAGGACAGACACAAACACAGACACAAACACTGGCTCTGGCTCTGGAACAGGCACTGGAACAGGCTCTGGAACAGGCATTGGCTCTGCCTCCGGCTTTGGAACAGGCATTGGCTCTGCCTCCGGCTCTCGAACAGGCATTGGCTCTGCCTCCGGCTCTCGAACAGCAGACACTAGCTCCGGCTCTGGAACAGCAGACATGGGCCTGTCCAGGATCCGAACCAGACGTTCCAGATATTCCAGATCCAAAAAGGCAGACGGCACTGGCTCTGCCTCCGGCTCTGGAACGGGTACTGGCTCTGCCTCCGGCTCTGGAACAGGCATTGGCTCTGCCTTCGGCTCTGGAGCCGGCAATGGCTCTGCCTCCAGCTCTGGAACCCGCAATGGTTCTGCCTCCAGCTCTGGAACGGGCACTGGCTCTGCCTCCGGCTCAGGAACAGGCACCGGCTCGGGAACAGACACCGGCTCGGGAACAGACACCGGCTCGGGAACAGACACCGGCTCGGGAACAGACACCGGCTCGGGTACAGACACCGGCTCGGGTACAGACACCGGCTCGGGAACAGACACTGGGTTCAGCTCCGAAACGCCGGATACCGGCTTCTCCAATATCCGAGCCAGCCGCTCCAGATAGCCCTGGCTCAGGAAGGCAGACAGGACGTGGACAGTCTCTCGCTGGGCAGACGGGACGTGAGCAGTCTCTCGCTGGGCAGACGGGACGTGAGCAGTCTCTCGCTGGGCAGACGGGACGTGAGCAGTCTCTCGCTGGGCAGACGGGACGTGAGCAGTCTCTCGCTGGGCAGACGGGACGTGAGCAGTCTCTCGCTGGGCAGACGGGACGTGAGCAGTCTCTCGCTGGGCAGACGGGACGTGAGCAGTCTCTCGCTGGGCAGACGGGACGTGAGCAGTCTCTCGCTGGGCAGACGGGACGTGAGCAGTCTCTCGCTGGGCAGACGGGACGTGAGCAGTCTCTCGCTGGGCAGACGGGACGTGAGCAGTCTCTCGCTGGGCAGACGGGACGTGAGCAGTCTCTCGCTGGGCAGACGGGACGTGAGCAGTCTCTCGCTGGGCAGACGGGACGTGAGCAGTCTCTCGCTGGGCAGACGGGACGTGAGCAGTCTCTCGCTGGGCAGACGGGACGTGAGCAGTCTCTCGCTGGGCAGACGAGACGTGAGCAGTCTCTCGCTGGGCAGACGGGACGTGAGCAGTCTCTCGCTGGGCAGATGGTTTTCCTCTCCTCCGTCTATGACGGTGAGGAGCCGGCTCTGAACTGCCCACCACTGGTGTAGGATTGTAAGGAGGCCAGGACGGAGAGTGATGTTGACCCTCCTCTCGACCACCTCCTCCTCCTTTACAACCTCCCCGGGTCCCACGAAAGATTGCCTGGCGGGTCCCCCGAAAATCTCTCCTGTGACCTCCACGGGACTCAGAAAACCTGGCCAAGCGCTCCGACTCCTCCCTTTGCTGAGCCACCAATGCGAACGCTTGGAAGATGTTCATTCCTCCGGATTCTTTACCGGGCCGAGTCCTTCGGTCCCCGCCGATAGGACGGAACTGGGTTGCTCCAAATGTGGAGATGACGTAGTCCGGGCAATCCAGATCATCGTCGTCCATATACATGACTCAGGAACAGAGAGAGAAAAAAAATAAATAAATAAACCTTCCTGCTGCTGAGTTCAAAAATGGTCGGTTCGTTCTGTCACGGGGCAAACAGGAAAAGGATAGGGAGAACTCAAGTGCAAAACAAGGAAGGTTTATTTACAACAAAAAAACAGAACAAACACAACTCAAAAACCCACGAGGGGGAAAACATAATAAATGAACATGAAACAAACACTGAATCAGGAATACAGGGAACACCAACCGGGAACAAAGAAACATCTGACAATGGCAACGAACCGACACAGACTGCAAACATGAGGAGGCTTATAAAGGGAACAAATCAAAAGGGAACAGGTGGAGAAACTCAAACACTAATCAGATAACGAGGGGGAGGGAACAACAATCAAAACAGCACATGGCACAACATAACAAACACCCATGTGCAACACAAGACAGGACAGACATGTGACACTGGTTGCCTTGATCAATTCAAATTTCTCCAAATATCTTACCCAGATAATTGTATAGCCCTTACAATCCCCCCCAAAATTATACTTTTTATTCATAAAGGATCATGCATTAAATTGATAAGTGACAGTAAGCTTTTGCATTGTTACAAATTTTTTTTATAAGAATCCTGAAAAAAAATAATAATCTTGGCTTCACAAAAATATGAAGTAGCATAACTGTTGGCAATGATGAGCAGTGAAGCAGCATATTAAAATGAATTCTGAAAGATAATTTGACACTGACGACTGGAGTAATGATGCTGAAAATTCAGCTTTGCCATCAAAGGAAAAAATACATTTTAAAATATATTAGAATAGACGAGTTATTTTAGGTTGTAATATTTCACAATATTACTGTTTTAACTGCATTTTTGATCAAATAAATGCAAATAAATTATTAATCGTCCACGTCTGGGGACATTATCACATTGGATTGCCAAGAGTCCTTTTTACATACTGTATAAATAAAAATGCTTATTTTAGTTTGTTTTTTTGTTTAATTCTAAGATATTAACAGCATCCAACCTGTTGAATTAAACATGCAACATAATGAGGCCATGTGACAGAAATGTAGCTTACTATTGTTTTAAATGTTTGTTGTTGCACACTACATTGTCTTTCCCATAAATTCTTTTAAAAAGTTGTCAGTATTCAAGCATATTTTGTGCAGTGTTCCAGTATGTATTCTGAACACAGCTTCAATGCTTGAGGGGAGACAAAGAAATAGATAGACATTTGTGGATAAGAGGAAGGATGATTTTGTGCAGATAGTAAATAATATCGACTCACAAGGGGAAAAACACGTTTCATAATTTTCAGAAGTGCAAACATTTTCTAAAATGTCTCGTTGATTTCAGAACCAGGCTGGATGTTTGTCTCATTAGCAGAGAACCAACTGCGAATACAAATTCTGAGAATTAATCTCCAGATGCAAACACACGCAGAACCTGATTTCACCAAGTGCAACATGTTCCTTGATCAACATCTTTGTTGATCCTGGAACAACATTCCAATCAGATTTGAGGAACAGGTTTATAGTTTATGTCAAGTTTAGGCTTACAACCAGGGTTAGGTGCTTCTACATCAGTGTTATTCACCTCTCATTTCCCTCTGATTTTAGGGATAAGTTATGGGCAGGGTCAGGTTTAGGTGTAGGGTAGGGTTAAAATGAAATATTTGGATGGGAATGTTGTTCCAGGATCCACAAAATTTGTTGCCCCTGGAACACATCTAACTCGGCAAAATCAGGATGTGCCAAACACACACAGGTTTCAATAATAATGAACACCAGGCCTGAAACATGCTTTACGGCAGTGCTTCTCAACTGGGTCACTGGTCTGTCACAAACAGCCATGAAGAAAATGGTGAAATGATAACATTTTGCATGCATAGAATTTTCAAAAGCATTGTATCCAATGTCTACTCTATTATTGGCACTGAATCATTTAAACGTTTTCCTATGCTTTTGCATGCTGATCTTAATGTATGAATGTATCACCTTGTGTGAGCTTGTACGACAGGTTTAGAGACCATATTAATCGCAGAGCCCGAGGCTATTTTGTTCGATTGCAATGCTTTGGGGGATCATGCATTGTAGTTTTGCAGAACGTGGCCCCACACCTGTGCGTATGCCCTCGGCGTGAAGTTAACGTTACGGTAGCCTGTGTGTGACTGACAGGAACACGAATCCAGGTAATAGACCACTGGATCAAATACAACTCAGCCAACCAATCCCAGACACAATCATAGCATGAGGGCTGGAGGAATTTACACAAAAACAAAAGCACATAGTGTCCTACAGCATGACTCAGTGTTGTACTCAGACTGAAATTATTTTATTGATTAATTGATTGACATGGTGCCATGTTTTCTTTATACCATGGTAATATCATGTTTTTTTTTAAAACATGGCATAGAGTACTATATGAATAGTTTGGAACACATGTACTAACTAAGTGTTCAATACTGTGTATACTGTAAATCAAAATACTCTATCCGGGTAATACCATAGTTTTGGACATAGAACTATGGTAATACCATGGTACTTGAAGATAATTGAAAAAAATGGCATGAAATAGCTGTGTAAATAATGTTGTACATATGGTAATCATTCAGGACTGTGGTATACATTTATGTATCATTGTATCACTGTGTTTTTTCTGTATGTGCTTTGGTAATACTAGGTTATTTAGACGGATACCATGGTGATACCATGATTTTCTTCGAAGTACCATGGTAAATAAGTATGGAAATCAATCCACCCTATGGTAACAATCAAAGTACCATAGTTTAACCATATATATATATATATATTAGATATGGTGTCATTGTAAATACCTAGCTTTTCTGGATATATGCCATGTTTTTCTGGACACGTAGCATGGTGGTAATGTTTGGTAATGCATATGGTAAATGATGCTGCATGAATATTAGGTGAATATACACAAGAAAATACAGCACATTGCAATTGCAAACAACAGAATGAGGACATATGTAATAAAATGATGAAATGTGACCGGCTGAAATGTGATCTGACTGAAAAAGAGATATCAGACACAAGTGGCCTTTGGTTGCATTGAACCAAAATGCAAAATCGAAAAATTCATGTTCTCCTCAAAGTCTTGTTACCGTGTTTGCTGCATATCTGCGTGAGCTGGATTTATGTTTGATTTGCTTTGGCCTCGGGCTCTGCTCATTGATTTCACTCACTCATTTATCTCAAGAAAAAACAAAAACATAATGGAGTCTCATAACTCACTCTCTCTTCTTTCTTTCTCTTTTCTTCCCTGCATTTCTATATCATCTTTTTGTCAATTGCTGTATCTTTCCTGTGTCGGATTACTGAAGTCCTTGTCATCATGTTCTTTTCTCTCCTCCAAAAGATGTTTCAGTGATGAAATTACTTTATATTCTTCTCACTTTTGATCTGTTTATGCATGCAGTTACTCGGCAGCAATACAAATGCACTCATCTGATTCGTCGATGTGTGTAAACAAGGACAGAGGGCAATTCTGCAGCATTTGATTTAACAAACAATGCACTGCTGTTTTTTAATACTCTCTTTATTGGAGATTTTAACAATAGTTACAATAATTTTCACAGTAAAGGTGCTATAAGGTGACAGCAGACTCATTTTATTCAAATGCATGCATGGACTTTAATCCATGTTTCAATAAATAAAACCAATTTAAATAAAATCAATGCACACCTGCCATTTTCTGGCAAATTGAGAATTTACTGTCCATAAGTACTGATCAGTAAAACATGAAATACATTTTTTAAATGTTAATATATATTTAAATACCCCCCCCCCCCCCCCCCCCCATGGCAGGAATATTTTAACTTTTTCTTTCACAAAAACCATCCATCCATCCATCCATCCATCCATTTCATATGTAACCTTATTTTGCAATTCCTAAAAATTTGACTCAAGCAATAAGCAAAAATTTTGAGGGCAATCGTATTCTCAAAGACGCCAATGATTGTCTTCCAATCTAATTCCCAGTATGAAGGTGCCCGCGCACACGTGCTTTCCGATTCCACCGAGTATTTATAGATCCGCTGTCATGATCGTGATCAAGTGAAGCTCATTACAGTTAAGAATCAGCTCATTACTTTGTGAAGAAGTGAAAACCGCTTTTCTGAGTCAGTAAACACTTGATATATCTTCATGAATCATCTCTGCGGTTGTTTGTTGCTTCTATCTGGTGTTTCTGTTGAAAAATGGCAGCTAATAATGCTGTGGGGATGTAGAAACTGGATGCACATTAGAGCTTCTCATTACTGAAGCGTGTTTACAGCGGTAGATTGTTTGATCAATGTCTGACTAAGCCATTTCTTCCATATAAATCTGAGTTTTTGTCGTAACCAGCTACGATATGCAGCAGGACATTTTGTTAGTTTCTGTTTTACTGTTTTGAACTCAATAGCTCTGCCCAGAGTGAAATCTCATTGGTGTGAAATGTAGCCTTAGATTTGATGGGAAACTGAATTATTTTTTTGATACTTTCAATTATATTTTTATGACCCGTAAAAGCCTTTTTGAGACCCCAGATTTTAACATTGTATTTTGTACACACACACACACACACACACACACACACACACACACACACACACACACACACACACACACACACACACACACACACACACACACACACACACACACACACACACACACACACACACACACACACACACATTAAGAGCTTGGTGTCCCTTGTGGGCATGAGCCACCATTCTTATGGACACACTGGACTATGTATAGAAACCTTGACCTCTCTCCATCTCTCTCTCTCTCTCTCTCTCTCTCTCGCTCACGTTACTCTCTCTTACAGCTCCAGCCTTAATTATGGCCGAGAGTGTTTCCTGTACTGGAGCGTGTCTCAGGTGTACAGTAACTTGTCAGGCAAATACAGACGCATTACAGCCAACTTGCACGCTGTACATGAACTGACGGGTGACAGATCCATGAAACTGGATGGTCAGCACAGCAGTGTAGTTTTGGGTATGTGTGTGTTTATAACTGCTGACAAGGAATAGTGTGTTATTTAGTTAACATTTAGAAAAATGTTTTATTTAGTGTTTGATTGAGGCTTATGTGAGTAGTTTTGTTGTTTAGTACCCTAGAACATTAAAAAGAGTGGCATGAATTGGTTTACAAAACGTTAAAAATTACTTTTTGGAAATAACCATAAAAAAAACTACAAAAAAAGTAAGTTGTTATTTAGTTAGTTGGTTAGTTAGTTTTTAGTTAGTTGTTTGTTTACTGAGGGAGCTTGTTTGTCACCATTTTAGGTAATAATATTATATAGTTATAATAAAGTTTTGCTTACATTTATTATACTACATTTTTCTGTAATCACTAGTAATAAATTCAAAATAAGAACTTTAACAATGTGTGCTTAAAAAAAAAACATAACCGATTTGCACTTATAACCAATTTTATATTGGAAGTTGCAATCAAAAAAACATTTCATTAAAAAATGATTTTACCAAATGTGTCATGATTTGAAATTTAAAATAATAAGAATGTTGCAATTTATTTTTATACATTTTCCTGAGGGAAATCTGGAATGTCATTACAGGGTAATATACAAACTCATACAGCATACAGATATTCAAACTGTCTATAGGCATGACTCAATGTAAAATGGCTATTCTCTATATTCACATTAGTATACACACCATGCATTTGTAATTTATGCTTTTTGCTTCAGTCACTTCAAAGAATGCTGTAATTGAGGACTTTAGCTCGAACCCTGGCCCCCCAACCCTATCTCTTTCTCTTTCTCAGTGTAATTGGCCCCGCTGGACCACCATAGGAGTCAATCACTCGCTGGTGCATACATATACACAGGGTGGTGGTTCTGGCTTCATTGAGATATTTGTTCCTTAAGCAATGCTTTCCTCTGGTCCAATCTGCTCTATTATTCATGCTGAAAAACAGCAGAGTGGAAGCATTCGCAGCCACAGCGATGCCATATTTACCAGGCTGATTAGATTAAATAAGCACCCGTTGGTTGCTGTAGCGTTCGAGATCGATATGCACGTCTGCCAGTGCCTGTACATGGGCTTAGCAGCAGCCAAACAAATAAAGAAGGAAGGAAAAGATTTTGTTTTCCTCTTGGTGAGGCACTTAGGGGTGTCTGAAAGCACACAGCGAGGGGTACGCACGCACGTACACACACACACACACACACACACACACACACGCACGCACGCACGCACGCACGCACACACACACACACACACACACACACACACACACACACACACACACACACACACACACACACACACACACACACACACACACACACATATATGACTGTTTTTATTTGTATTTGTTTGTCTCTCTCTCTCTAAGCTCATTAATGTCATCATATTTTCTGCCTGTATATGTCTATCCATCTGTCTGGCTCTTTATTTATCCATATGGATATATGTGCCTCTTTATCTGTCTTTTTGTCCATCTGTTTGACGGTCTCTCGCTGTTTGTCTTTCTGGCTGTTTATCTATCCATATTGCTGTCTGTCTTCCTTTTCTGTCTATCTTTCTGGGTGTCTAACTATCTCTATAGCCGTCTCTTTATCCAATTGTCAGGCCTGTCTATCTGTCTGTCTGTCTGTCTGTCTGTCTATTTGTCTAGCTGTATCCTTCCATTTCTGTATCTGTCTGTATCTGGCTCGCCGTTTATCTGATCAGATCCATATGTCCTGTCTGTCTCTCACTCTCTCCCTATCCACCTATCTTTAAGTTTAAGTCTTCAAAGGAGACCTCTAAAAGATCTTGTCTTTCTCAGAGTTCTCCATCATGTTTATCTGTCTGCCGAAAAACTCTGATTGGCTGCGATCATGGAGAATTTTGATGATTATTAGATTACGGCTCCCTGCCACTCTCCCCTATTTCACACCCAGCATGGGCTCCTTCTGTTGCCAAGTTCGAGACGTGGTCTTCTGGATAACAGGACCCACAGCATCTAGAGCATCTCAAAGGGCACTGTCCCCGGGAGAGCCAGACATGCCTTCTCCAATGTCTGCATTAACAATGAGCCCTGGCCCCAAATCCTTCTGTGGAGGTGAGCCCTGCTCCTGGACCGTATAATGAGGGGTGGACACTTTGAAGCTTGTGAGGGTACTGTACCTGCCCTTACTCAAAAACTTGCTGTTATGAATGCAATATTCTATGATAACAGAGAGGAGAGGGTTTGGATAAGTGCAGTGTAGAGTGTTGTAATAAGGGGACCAGAGCCGACTAGAAACTCTCAAAGTAAATTTGTAAAGCGTGAGCATTTCGACAAGAACGGAAACATCGGAAGAGATCCTTAAGATTCTGAATGGGCAGAAACAGGAAGCTGTGTGACAATTACAGTGAATCATTACCACTACAGATTTACCATAGTAGCTCCAAAACACAAAAAAGTAGGCAGCTACCTTCTAAGGCAGCATCCTAACTATTGTAAGTGGCTAGTTTGGAACGCTCTGTATAGGCACACAGATTTCATAGATCACAGATCACATAGATTTCAATAGTTTGATGCTAGCGTGTGCTGACGGCGCTACTCTTTAAATTTAGACTATTTTGTCTAATATTTTTGTGTTGTTTATGCTCTAATTACACTGAACTATTTTAGTATTTCATTAAAAAGTTTGTTTTTTATTAACATTTCTCAACTCGTCAGTCATCTTTGATTCATCCATGAATGTTAAAGTGCAATCTGAGATTGTTCCAATTACGTTGCTTACCTTTTGGAGCAGCCTTCTTGTTTGCACCGCGATGATGCCTTAAAATAATGCCTCCGTAGGCAATGTTTTTAGACAAATAACTGCAAAAGAGTGTGTTTTCAAACTGCTTGACAATCATAGTTCTGGCCTCCACTACTTCGTTTCACACCTACTTTTACAAATTGGCTTGTTGATTCTCTGAAAATTTTATGACCATTTTTGGCCATCAGAAAAATTGCGAATTGTAGTCATGCAGAGAACAATCCTGCTGGCTATCTGGACAGCACTGTGCAGAAATATTTTGAGTGAAATTTGAAGACCTTGCTGAAAATGTATTGACTGCTGTAAATGTGGTTTATTACTGCATACGCATCCAGCTGAGGGATTTGAGTGTGAGAGACCACAATGTGAATTTTGTAGCAAGATTAAAAGGCAGAATGTCGGGATTGCGTGTAGTTACTGCTGTCTCCTGCCCTCGTTTTTGGGTGACACATTCGGCTCTGACTACAGGTGTGTTTTCTAATTCTCTTTTTGTTTCTGCCTCTTCCTCTTGGCTGCCTGCGGGATCAATTATCCGGCCCACTCACATACTGGAGAAGTCCAGACATCAGAAATGGGTTATATTGGGTTTCAGCAGTTATTGCCTCAACTGACAATGCTTTAATCAATGTGTTTTTGTGTACGTGTGTGCATTTGCTCTGAGATGGCCAAGCTGATAAATAATAGACGGTCAACCTGGTAAATAATGCCAGATGGTCTATTCAATGACGATATGCCTTAGTATGTCTATTTAAGTCGATATAAGCAGGGTTCTAGGGGACTTTCTCTAAATTGGTTAATAAATATGTGGGAGGCTTGCTGTAATTGACTGGTCAGTATGATTTGTGTGTTAATTGCTGATTGTCTGAGTCAGCTGCTGTAACTGGTTAGTTGGAGCGTGGGTCATGCTCTGCAATTGGCCAGTCGCTATGTGGGATGAGGGATCTAATTGGCTTCTCTGGTTGTGTGGGTTTGCTTCTAATTGGCTAGTTTGATTTCTTGCAATGACCTAGTTTTCAGGGCTCAGCATTAAATGAATAGAATTATTTATTAAAGTCCTAGCAAACACTTGCAACACTCTAGCAACCACCCTTATCAACATAGCATTCTTCAGATAATATAACATTTTAGTTTAATCAATTAGCTAGCTTTCAAAACTCATGGTTTTCTCATACTTAATCAGACTGACATTTGTCCGAATAACCATTAGACTGGAAAATGTCCTGATTTTTTGCGATGCCAGATTTTCACCGAACATCACATTTCAAGCATTTGTTAAGTGTGTCAGCTGTAATAATTTTTAAGTGCGCTTATCTTCTATCATTGCCTATAAATCAGCATGACACTAAATTAGATTGGAATAGGAGAAAGTATATACGTAAATAATTTCTGGAAAGTTCTACAATCCTTAACTCCTTGTCAGTCATATTGAGCCCCATTCTGACCAGTTTTTTTTTTCTAAAGCAAAGTGAAATGAAATAGGGTGAAGAGGAAGTGTTCAAGTCAGTCTTCTATGCTCATCTGAGTGATGGACTAAAAGAATAGCCATGGCCTGAGGGAAGGTTTCTTTAAACAGACAAAATGAAAATTCTGTCTTCATTTACTCACCCTCAAATTGTTCCAAACCTGTATGAATTTCTTTCTTCTGCTGAACACACGAGAAGATATTTTAAAGAATTACGGTAACCAAACAGTTGATGGGATCACATAGACTTTCATAGTACAACCCCAAATCAGAAAAGGTTGGGACATTTTGTAAAATGCAATAAAATCAAGAATCTGTGATTTGTTCATTCTATTTAACCTTTTATTAGCTGACAAAAGTACAAAGAAACGTTTTCCAATGTTTTCACTGACCAACATAATTGTATTTTGTAAATATGAACAAATTTTGATTTTGATGGCTGCAACACACCCCAAAAAAGTTGGGACAGAGACCAAATAAAAGTGAAAAGATTATCCAAATTAGATTATCCAACTCTTTCGAAACAGTCCACAATGAGCAGGTGAATTGGTAATAGTTGAGGGTATCATGTTTGGGTGTAAAAGTGCTTCTCAGTCTTTTTAAGCAAAGATGGGTCATGGCTCATCACTTTGTGCCAAATATCTTGAGAGAATTGTCAAACAATGAAAAAATCACATTTCTCAAATGCAAGATTGCAAAGCATTTATGCCTTTCATCATCTTCCATACATAATATTGTCACAAGATTCAGGGAATCCAGAGAAATCTCAGTCTGTGTTGGGTAAGGCAGGAGACCTCTGTTGAATGTGCGTGACCTTTGAGCCCTCAGATGGCATTGCACAAGATACCATCATGCTAATCCGTTAAATACAGCCACATGTGCTCAGGAGTAATTTGGAAAACCGTTTTCACTGAACACAGTCTGACTCTGCATCAAGAAATGCCACTTGAATCTCTGTTACGCAAGGAGAAAGCTTTACATCAGTTCTATGTGGAGATGCCGGCGAGTTCTCTGGGCCTGAGCTTATCTCAGATGGTCTAGAAGACAGTGCAAATGTGTGCTGTGGTCAGATGAGTCCATGTTTCAGCTTGTTTTTGGGAGAAAATGGACACCGAGTTCTCAGTCCCAAAGACGAAAGGGACCAACCAGACTTTCACCAGCGACAGGTGCAAAAGCAAACATCTGTCCTGGTATTGAGGTGCATCATTGCAAACGGTATGGGTAACTTGCATTATTGTGAAGGTACCATTGACATGGAGGCATATATTTGGATTGTACAGAGACATAAACTGCCATCAAGATGATATCTTTCCTGGGAAGCAAGACAATGCCAGGCCTCATTCTGCACATGCTAAAACTGAGTAGTTTCTAGACACTCTGCACCATAGAAGGGATGTGCCTGCCTGTTGACTGCAGTCCAGATATGTCTCTTATGGAAAAAGTATGACTCATCATGAAAAGGAGAATCAGGCAACGATGACCACAGACTGTTGAGCGGCTGTCTTGTATCAGACAAGATTGGGCAAATATTCCACTAGCATAACTCCAACAATTAGTATCCTCAACTCCCAAATGATTAAAAAGTGTAATTAAAAGGAAAGGTGAAGTGACACAGTGGTAAACATGTCTCTGTCCCAACTTTTTTGGGGTGTGTTGCAGCCATCAAAATCAAAATTTGTTCATATTTACAAAATACAATTATGTTGGTCAGTGAAAACATTGGAAAACTTTTCTTTGTACTTTTGTCAGTTAAAAAAAGGTTAAAAAGAATGAACAAATAACAGATTCTTGATTTTATTGCATTTTACAAAATGTCCCAACTTTTTCTGATTTGGGGTTGTATTTACTATGGACAGACCCCATACTACCCCATACATACGACCCCATACATAGACTCCATACTATGGAAGTCAATGGGGTCCATCAGTTACTATCCCTTTAAGTGCAGCCTTGACCAATCAGATTCAACTCTCAGAACAATAAAAGTGGAAGAGGGAAACAGATTCTGCTTTCAGTAAGTCTTAAAAGTTTCCTTAATCATACAGATGTAAATATCTGTGCTCCAAGATGGCGCCGCGCATGGCTGCCTCGGTGTGTCGCTTTCCAGCTATTGTGTTGTTTTTGTTCGTTTGTTCTGCGTTTAGTCATTCTTTTCCTATCAGTTTCACCAGAGACGAACTACTGGACATTAGGAAACACACACCAGATAACTTTTCTACAGTTTTTGATTATTCGGACGTCTTGCTGGACATTCTCGTCGGTGGGGCAGCGTTGTTGTTCAAACGCGCGGTCAGACGCAAACGCGGGAAGCGTGCAGGCGCGCTGGTTAAACTCCGCGAGTGCGGCCTGCGCACTGCACTCCCCAGTATTCATCTTGCGAACCTCCGATCCCTTCCTAACAAAATGGACAAACTTCTTCTCCTCACACGCACTAACAAGGATTTTTTAAACTCTGCTGCTCTGTGCTTCACTGAAACCTGGCTGAGTGAAGCCATACCGGACAACGCAATACATCTGCAGGGCTTCCAGCTGTTCCGAGCGGATCGCATCGCGGAGCTAACGGGGAAAACAAGAGGTGGTGGATTGTGTTTCTACATTAACGAAAGTTGGTGTTCAGATGTAACAACACTGAAGAAGATGTGCTCTCCTAATTTAGAGGCACATTTCATAAACTGTAAACCCTTCTACTCGCCTCGGGAGTTTTCCTCTTTCATTCTCGTGAATGTTTACATCCCTCCAGACACGTGCGTGAGCGCTGCGCTACAACAGCTGGCTGAACAAATAGCTGAAACAGAACAAAGGTATCCTGACTCTATTTTAATCATTCTTGGGGATTTTAACAAAGCAAATCTTTCCCGCGAACTACCAAAATACAGACAGCACGTTACATGTCCCACCACAGACAGTAATATACTGGACCACTGTTACACCACAATAAAAAATGCGTATCACTCCGTTTCACGAGCAGCTTTGGGGCTCTCTGATCACTGTTTGGTTCATCTTATACCGACCTACAGGCAGAAACTGAAATCAGCTAAACCTGTAATAATGACTAATGAAGCAGAGCAGGATCTACAGGCCTGCTTGTATTGCACTGATTGGACTGTTTTTGAAGCTGCTACCAACGATCTGGATGAGCTCGCAGATACTGTAACATCATATATAAGTTTCTGTGAGGATACATGCATTCCTACCAGGACATTCTTATCATTTACTAATGATAAACCATGGTTTACTGGGAAACTCAAACACCTTCGTCATGCCAAAGAGGATGCCTACAGAAGTGGGGATAAAATCTTGTATAACCAGGCCAGAAACAGACTGACAAAGGAGATCAGATTTGCTAAAAGAAGCTACTCTGAAAAACTGAAAAACCAGTTTTCATCCAACGACCCATCATCCGTCTGGAATGGCCTGAGAAACATCACCAACTACAAGTCACCATCCCCCGATCTGTGGACAATTAACACCTGGCTGACGATTTAAATTCATTTTATTGCAGGTTTGAAAAACCCTCATTCACACCACACACCGGCTCTAACCTGCACTTCACACATTCACCATCACCTCCTGCACTCCCACTCCCCCCTCCTGCCATCCAACCTGAGCTTAAGGTCTGTGTGGAGGACGTGAGCCGAGTCTTCAAAAAACAGAAGACTAGGAAAGCCTCAGGCCCAGACGGCATCTCATCTGCTTGTTTAAAAGCCTGGGCTGACCAACTGGCCCCGGTCTTCACGCAGATCTTCAATAGATCATTGGAGCAGTGTGAAGTTCCCTGCTGCTTCAAACGCTCCACTATCATTCCTGTCCCCAAAAAAAACAAAATCACTGGACTTAATGACTACAGACCTGTCGCTCTCACGTCTGTGGTCATGAAGTCGTTTGAAAGACTGGTGTTGGCCCACCTGAAGGACATCACCGGACCCCTGCTGGATCCCTTTCAGTTTGCTTACAGGGCAAACAGGTCTGTGGATGATGCAGTCAACATGGGACTGCATTATATCCTGCAACATCTCGACAGACCAGGGACTTATGCAAGGATCTTATTTGTGGACTTCAGTTCGGCCTTCAATACCATCATGCCTGGTCTTCTCACAGCCAAACTGACCCAGCTCTCCATACCATCCTCGATCTGTCAGTGGATCACCAGCTTCCTGACGGACCGGCAGCAGCGAGTGAGACTGGGGAAACACACATCCAGGACTCTCACCACCAGCACTGGCGCCCCCCAAGGGTGCGTTCTCTCCCCACTGCTCTTCTCCCTGTACACTAATGACTGCACTTCTAAAGACCCCTCTGTCAAGCTCCTGAAATTTGCCGACGACACCACTGTCATCGGTCTCATCCAAAACGGTGACGAGTCTGCTTACAGACTGGAGGTTGAACAGCTGGCTGTCTGGTGCAGTTACAACAACCTTGAGCTGAACAGGCTCAAAACAGTGGAGATGATCGTGGACTTCAGGAGGAACAGCCCAGCACTCCCCCACTCACCACCATGAACAGCACTGTGGAAGCAGTGGAGTCATTTAGGTTCCTGGGCACTATCATCTCTCAGGACCTGAAGTGGGACAATTACATTGACTCCATTGTGAAAAAAGCCCAGCAGAGACTGTACTTCCTTCGCCAGCTGAGGAAGTTCAACTTGCCACAGGAGCTGCTGATTCAGTTCTACTCAGCCGTTATTGAGTCTTTCTTATGCACTTCCAAAATCAGACACCAAATCAGACATCAGGAGACTACAACGGACAGTCCGGACTGCGGAGAGGATCATTGGTGCCCCACTGCCATCCCTCCAGGACCTGTACTCTTCCAGAGTGAGGAAGAGAGCAGGTAAAATCATCACAGACTCCACTCACCCTGGACACCACCTGTTTGAACTGTTACCGTCAAGACGGAGACTCAGATCACTGGCCACAAGAACATCTCGGCACAGGGACAGTTTCTTCCCACAGGCCATTTCCCTTCTGAACAGTTAACACACCTCACAAGGCATATGCCTTTAAGTGCAATACTCCCACTGTTTAGTGCAATATCGTACAACTCAGGTTAACTTCTATGTAGATTTTTTATTTATAATATTCAAAACACTGTAAATATGTTCATAGTTCATAATCTGTAAATCTGAAAATGTCTATTCTGACTAAACCCAACTGTGATACTTTTATTTTCATATATTTATATTTTTATTTTTTATTCTTATAATTTGTAGTATTATGTTTCTTGTTGTATTTGTATTTGTATATGTCCACTGGAAGCCTCAGTACCAAAACAAATTCCTTGTGTGTGCAAGCACACTTGGCAATAAAGCTCTTTCTGATTCTGATTCTGATTCTGATTCAGATGCTGTTTTTATTGTCTGTTTAGCAGGACTGTTGTTTCGTGAATTATCCATACTTTAAAAAGATAGTTCATTAAAATCTGTAAAAGTCATGAACCCTTTTTATGGTATTTATTTATATATATATATATATATATATATATATATATATATATATATATATATATATATATATATATATATATATATATATATATATATATATATATATATATATATATATATATATATATACACATATATTAATTTTGTAACTAAAAGAACTGATCTACCCTTCTTAAGATACCAAGACCAGTTTCCAGCTTCTTTTCCGCTGTTGTAATGAGTCTCAATAAGACATTATTTTATCTTTTAGTGTCTTGGACTTAATAGTAGACAGTATGATGAAGGGCACTGTACAGTTGTTCTTGTTCTCCTCTCGTGGGTAACCACACTCCCCGTTTATATTTTTCAATTAGCACCTCATCAGTGTCATGGTGTCCTTACGCATGCTGTCTGTCTGCTGTCACTGTCTCTCTGACAGCTCTGACTGCGTGACTCCAGTGTGACTGCACGTTTGCTTATGCAGAGCCTGTCAACAGTCACACTCACTTCACACACAGGCGAGAGGAGAGATATGACAGTAAACTCTGAGGTGTCCTTTCTGTGTTTTGAAACTCATGTTTGTGACACGACAGGAAAAACTCATCACAAAATCCTCGCTGAGTTCCTTTGTTTCTTTTTTCTTTCAGTAATGGGTTATTTTCATTCCAGGCAGAGTGATGTCGGAGCGTGACTATGTGTTTGCCAGGGCCGCCTGGCCGGATCAAACCTTGTTTATTCGGGTCTGAAAGTCTCCTGACAGGTTGCGATTCTCTTTGTGTCACTTTGACAGGGTTGTGCTCCACCGGCTGTTCAGGGCGACAGGTCTTTGATTCTCAGTGCCATATGGCACTCACAATCAGATAAACTACACTACCCACAACCTCTCTGTTTGTCAACTAGACTCATGGTTCTGGCTAATTACCTTTCAAACACGGGGGGAAATAAAAGAACAAAAAACTCTCATAACAGACACATACAGCACTACTTAACACAAACAAAAATTACTATGGAACTACCATGTTATTTTATGGACGTGTTTCAAAAAAAAAAAAAAAAATTATTTATATATATATATATATATATATATATATATATATATATATATATATATATATATATATATGTATATATATATATATATATATATATATATATATATATAAAATAGTTCCCATAGCTAAAAAAAAAAAAAACACCCATGAACTGAATGATTATTACTGTACTTATATAGGCTAAATATAAACATACAAATATACATACTATGTATTTATAGTTGTTGCTATATAAGTACAGTTATCATTCAGTTCATGGGTGTTTTATAGCTATGGAGATTTTTCTCTATGTGGAGGACCTTTAGAAAATAAATTCATTTAAAACACATTATCAAGGTCAAATATCCATCACAAAAATAATGAATATCAAATATAATATAATATTTTTCCCCCTGAAATTCATAAATGGACTGTTTTACTTTTTTTTGGCATACAATTGCCAACAATTTTGTTCTGCTAAGGCTAATTTCATAGCTTTTTATGTGTCCCAAACACACACAATTGAATAAATTAAAACTGACAGTTATAGATTGGTTGGAAATGGCACACAAAAATGATGCATGTCACATTATATTTACATTGATTTTTCTTTATTGTCATATCAAGGTCTTCACTTCACAAAAACACAGTGTAATTTATTATTTTAAATCTCTAAACATTGAAATGGGTTATGTTTACTTTTAAACTTAATTTTTATTTTGTTTGAAATTTGTTCTTTAAATCAGGTCTGGGACAAGCATAATACAATAAAATCTATAAATAAATATAAACGAAGTCGTGGTAAAATATTTACGACACAAATTTAATGTGTCACTTAATATTCACTTAATATATATATATTTTTTTGTCAACCCCTGGTACCCCTGTCTCAAGCTGAAGTTGAATATACATTCATAAGTATATCAGGGCCAGCTCTTGTCCCTACGAGGCTTCTTTCTCCTCGACCTGAACATCTTTGGGAGTTTTTGCTCACCATTGCCACACAGTATCGCCACAGGTCTTTTTATTAAAAAAAGAAAGGGAGGCCAATTGAGAAAGCAAGAGGAGCAGTGAGGGGAGGAATGAGGGATTAAAGAAGAAAACGAGGATATTGGATGGTGTTAAAGGGCTTACAGAAAAAATCAGAAAAATCAACAAAATCCTTGTGTGCTTGAACATGCTCATTCATGTGAACAGTAAAGAACAAAACATTAAGTCGAGAGACAGAGAGAGAGAGAGAGAGAGAGAGAGAGAGAGAGAGAGAGAGAGAGAGAGAGAGAGAGAGAGAGAGAGAGAGAGAGAGAGAGAGAGAGAGAGAGAGAGAGAGAGAGAGAGAGAGAGAGAGAGACGAGAGAGAGAGAGAGAGAGAGAGAGAGAGAGAGAGAGGAGGCGGCCAGCGACCTTGCTCCTATAACCGAAAGTAATCATTGCTCGTCTCGGGCCCATCTCACTCCTTCATCTCTCAGGCCATTAGTGGAGCTGCCATAATGAATGTGTTTTATTTATCATGGAGACAGTGCTTAACTTCGTCCCTGATGAGGACGATCCCACTCACCTTCAGACACCTCCACTCACACAGTCGCTAATTCACAGCGATGCTAAATGCCACTAGCCCATCCTCAGTGTCATTAGAGTGAGCGTCTCGGGTGTGATTGGCTCTAAAGTTTGACTGGAGTAAGTCATTGCTTAGTTTCACAGAGCCAGACTTGGACAATTGGCATAAAGTTCACTTTGCAGCATATTCAACTTCCGGAATGTCATCATTTTGGAAATTTGTCTTCAAATGGTGTTATATCACAGTTGTCCAAGTAACAAAGTTGGAAATTCTGATTTTTCCAGATGATTGAAACGTGACGGATTGTTGAAAGTTGTTTGTTCCTCTAAATGCTGCCAACAATTGTTGGCATTAGCATTGTTGCTAAACGTTGAGGGCTCTTGTCAATTATGAAGGTACATATTTGCAATGCAGGTGTTTGCTTACGATCTTTACGCTGAGCAAGGCTATGTGTGTGGTTTTAATGTGTTTGGACAGTGTGTCAGTGTTTCTGCTTCTGAGGAGTACGTTCAAACTTTTGTGATTTGAACAAACATATTCACGGATGTGTGTGCTCATGTGTATACCTTTGTGTGGATAACCTTTGTGTTTTTCAGTCCATAATATTACCCCAAGATATAATACTTGCTCTTCTTTTTAGTCACACTTGGATAAGCAGCTCACACTTGATTGCCCTTATACACATACACACTTTTTTTGTGCGTCTATGTGACACATCTTTCTCTCTCTCTTTCTCTCCACGTATTATTGTTTGCTCTCTCCCTCCTCAAGTCAGAAGCCTGAATTAGACACAGATGACTTTAGAGGACTGTTCAAAGTCCACACATTAAATCAATATAATTATCTGAAGCAAGCGTGAATGTGGAGCAGCTCTTCTGTGCAGATTTCAGATCATGCACACTATAAATGGAACAGCATCAGCTGGCATGAAACACTATTTAATGCATCTGTTTCCTCGCCCAAGTTTGCAGTTTGGGACAGGAGAGGTCTCACCATCTTTTACTGAAAGAGAAATCTGTCTGTCTGTCTGTCTCTAATCCATCCATTCATCCGTCCGTCCATCCATCCATCCATCCATCCAAAAATGAAAAAAAGTCTTACAGGTTTGGAACGACATGAGGGTGAGTAATTGATGACAATCTTTTCATTCTTTAGGTGAACTAAACTTTTAAGAATGTAAGTGAGGTACCTTTTAATTTCATATTGGCTTTTTAAAAGAACAGTTCACACAAAAATTTACATTTTGTAATATCTCCCTCATGTCGTTCCATTCACGTTCCATTTGCTATCTTCTGTGAAACACAAAATTAAATATTGAGCAGAATGTTCAAGCTGTTTTTTTTATACAACCAAACTGATATGACTCGTGAGCTCCAAGTCTTCAAAAGTCTTATGATGGCTTTGTGTGAAAAAAAAAGAACAATCTTTCCCTCTGCTGGAGCTCTCAAATCTCATTTGCACTTATTTTTCATTAAAAAAAGAACGATGCCTTTAGATGCATCACACCAGGTTTAAAGTCATTGACATCAAATAAAATGCATTCAATGTCCTTTTATGGTGATTTTTTTGGTAATGGAAGTAGGCCAATACATAAATAATTCACTTTCATTGAATGAAAAAACAGAAGCTCTCATGTTCTGCCCAACACATCCTATGTTGAACAAACAAAAACAAAACAAATGTTTGAAATTATGTGGTGAGTAAATGACAATTTTCAATTTCGGGTTTCTTAGATCTAATTCTGAGACGATAGATTGGTAGACAGAGATGGGGAAAAAAAATAGATTGAGGAAATTGGAAAGAAAATAAGTGAGAGGAGGATTCAAATGGCCATGGTCCGATGGAGCAGGTGGAAAGAAAGGAAAGAACAGTTAGCTTGGGAGAAAGCAGAAGGACGGGGGAGAGAAATCGAGACATAATTAGAAAAGCCACCTGTAGTTTGGATTGAATCAGTCACCTGGAGAGCTCGCTGCAGGTAGTGGGTGCTGGTCTACAAATGAAGGGAAAGAAGAACATCATTAGAGAAGATGAATCACATTTTATCACATGCTTCATACTATACATAGCTGACTTGCATTTTGCTGTCAGGGCAACACCTGTGCTCAAATTAGCACTGAGCTAAAGATCAGACAAACTGATAGTCCTTTCAGTGTCACGACCCATTACTGCGGCAAACACTATCCATCATACACGACCTGCTCCACCTTCTCGAAAGTTTGGGAGGTGTAGGAGAGGGCTCATCCGCTTAGACCACAGCTTGTTACGGAGAGCCGGCACATGTGAGGGCCGTTTCATAGGGCCACAGGTCTTGAGCGCACTGACAGGCCAATTACTCCAACGCCTGGAGTTCAGATTCAATAGACACCATGTACTAAACCTCAGTCAGATTTCACTTTAGCTAATTACAAACCCTTTTCCTCACTCCCCTGGAGAGACATTATTATTTTTTTCTTTTTAATGGACTATTTTAACCCTGAAGTCAGTTGCAAATAATACATTACTCCAGGTTTCTTCCACAAAATCATTATGAAGTGATTTAGTTTCACGTGATCATTTTCAGCCACGTAGTGACACTTACACTGACTGAAAAAAAAAACTATTGTTAAAGAGAATTATACGTGTCTTTTTTTGTTTCTATTTTTTTTTTTTTTTTTTTTATAAATTCGTGTAACAAGAACTTAATATGGTCATTTTTGATGCATGGCACTTTTTATTTAAAAATACAAAGGGCCTACACATTTCTTTTTTTGTGATTAAAAATACAGACAAAACAGTCTTTAAACTCCTCTTGAATAAATCAAAAACGATGTACGGTATCTTGTCTGACTGCACTAGTGGATATTTTCACATCTTTTAAGTATCAAACAAGTGAAAAAAATCTGCCGTGCAGTAAGACAAAATACACTTATTTTGAGATGCAATCTATGATAATCAATGATATATCGTTGTGTTGTTTTAAGTACATTTGTCTTGTTTTAAGACAATAAAACATGCCAAAATGTTTTTTTTTTTTTTTTTTTGCTGCAGAGGCCAGTCACACTTAGTATTACATTGACTTCCATTCATATGCATACATAAAATATGTGAAGCATGTAAAGATTTTTTCATCTTTCTGTGTGCAAAGGTTTAAGTTTGGTGACCTGACCTTCATTGCAAGACTTTTGACCAAAATATAGTGGCTGTGGTGCTCAACTGGTGGTTTGTCGTGACCCCCCCGACCCCCAACCCCCCCCCCCCCAAAAAAAATTTATATCAAAATGCAACCAACCATGTACTCATGCATAGTTATGATAGGATAAGAAAATGACATAAATAGGCTTATAATCTTTTAAAAGGGAGAAAATGCTTCCTTTTTCAGTTCCTTTAATCTTGAGCAAGACATTTGCATTTACCATCCTATGTATAATTTCTCCATTTGTTTTTATATAATTGTATTTTTAAAAGTAGGTGTTTTATGTCCCTTCCACTTAGCTTGAAATACTATATCGGTCCTCCCCTCACACACAGCATGAATGACTGGCTGTGGAGAACCATCTCTCATTACGTTGTAGGCTCATTCGACTCACACAGCTTTTTCTTGCTCAGATTTAAACCCCTCATGGTGTGAACCTGTATAAATTACACCTTGCCAGCACTCAACAACTTTGATGAATTTTCCAATACTGCAGAAAAAGAAGAAAAACAAATCTTTAAAATGATGGCTCCCGCCCATGAAGGGGTGGGTGTGTGTGTTGGCTGGAGGTATGACATTTGAAATAATGATATTTCAGCATCTCACTCATAACCTGGGCCGGCCGCGGGCCGCAGAGGGCCTGCCGCTGGATAGAGCAGAAGACTATTGATCCATCGGTTGCCTGTTTTTCATCGACTGTAATGAAGCGTGGTCACCTTGCAGCATACTAATGCTTTTTCCTGTTTACATGACACAGACATCTTATTTTTCTTCTTCTCCACCTCAATGCAAAAACAATCATTCACATGTTTGCACTTTTTTTCTTGTTTGATTGTATTTCGATTCCTGTGTGATGCATTAAAGAATAATGTAATTTTTAATTCAGTGTTTTTTTATTCCATCCATCCATCCATCCATCCATCCATCCATCCATCCATCCATCCATCCATCCATCCATCCACCAACCAAACAACCAACCAACCAACCAACCAACCAACCAACCAACCAACGAATTTCTTTTCAGCTGATTAACAATAAAAACATTGACAGCTAATCAGAATCCATCCACTTTAAAGAGCTTGAGCATTTAAAGTGGTAGACAACAAATCTGCAGTGCATGTTTAGAATAAACAAAGTGATATCTGCTTGTGTGGACACTAATATACAGTAGTTATCATTATAGTTATATAATGTTTTTGGTGCGAACGGGCCTTATGACCTCTTCATTGAGGAAGTATTTGAAATACCATAAAAAATTAACGTGAAAAAGGGCAAAATCAAGGTCACTGATAAGTCGGTCAGCTTTTTGCGCTCTATTGAGTTGGGATGGGTGCTGATCGACGGCATTTACACAAAACAAGAGAAGCCAAAGTCTTCATGTTGTCCTCATTCATTTATACAGAGTTTATATTATCAGATACCATCAACAATTTCGTTCTGCATGGTTATCTCTGACTTATTAAACATACATACATACACACACACACATCAGAATGGCTCATATCGTTTCTCACATACATGCTACCCATTTGTGCTGACATTTCATTATCTGATACAGTGCGTCCTGCCTGTCAATGAGCCTGAGGGAAATTACATCTCTTTCTTTTCAGAATAGCGGTTTGAAACTAATCTCCCAGTATTAAGATGTTCAGCAATGCAGCAACAGAGATCCTGACACGTAGCTAATGGCAGATCCTCTGATATGCATTTTGGATTATCGCAGATGTCGTGGTGGTGTGGTCAAGTACCACTTGAGCTGAATTCATCAAGTCGTCGAAGAAAAATAAGTCGGTTTTCAGAGAGGGACTCACAATTTGCCATTATGCGTTCATTTGAAACTCTGAAAATAAAGACCTTGACATGAATTCAGACCAATTTCAATTCTAGTACATGGTGGTTTATTACTGCGTATATAAAACACACAAATAAAAATGGAATATGGTTCGGAGGATCTGTATTTTGATTTTGTGATCACGATGCTTGTTAAATTTAGTTGTTCAGTATTGAAATTTATCAGTAGAAAAGTAAAAATGGAAAGAGAATTTGGTATATTACAAAACTAACAACAGGGAACGGAAGGATGGGAAGCACTGTACAAATGGGATTTTAAGAATGAATGTCAGGATCATTGAAATTAATTTCGCAAATTCATAATTTTTCCCCAGTGTTATTTTAGTATTAAAATAACAAAAAACCTCTCCAAAACAGCAGTTTCTATTCAGTAAATCTGCCTGAATCTAAATGAATTAAGCAGTTCATATATGGCTTGGGTTGTATTCCAAACAGTGTAAATTATTTGGCGTTTGGATGTAAATTTGATGCCCCTCCTCATAATTTTAAATTTCATGATGGTCAAGTTTGTCATAATTCTTAATGGCACATTCACAATAACCATTTTCTAATTAAAGGGAATATTAAATATAGTAACCCAGACTGCACTTCCTTTGTTATAAATCCGTATGGGTGTATTAAATATATACCTTTTACATAATATGTGTGTGTTTATTTCTGCTCCTGGTTGTCACCATCATTGTATGCAATCAAGCATCAGGTTATTGAGCACCATCGAGCATAAGGTTTTTGAAGGGACTATAAAATGAAATGAACAATACGTAGGTGAGTAATGGTGTGAGTATTTGAGTGTGTGATGTGGCATCTATGTTGTCAGGCCGTCTGCCGTGTGTGTGTGTGTGTGTGGTGTTGGAGGGAAGCAGGGCAGACCATGCGTGCTTTACTCAGTCACTTTGGAGAGATAATGGTTTGGTGGATCGGTCAGAGGGCTTGTGCTCTGAGCCTCTGTGTGTGTGAGAGTCTGGTAAACATTAGGATGTGTACTGAGTAAGAATGAAAAGATTTGCATGGTGTGTGTGTCCTGTAGTAAGTGTTAAATGCAGGGTGTGTTTTGTGTGTGCTGTACTGTGCATGTTTAAGTGAGTCAGACAGTCTGACAGAAAACATACTCTGAATACTAATTACTCCTTCAAACCCTCCCGCGCCCTGCCCTGTTCACCACTGCCATTTCTGACGTGTGTGTGTGTGTGTGTGTGTGTGACAGAGAGAGGCACTTACACTGTCTACAGAGAGGGATTTGAAGAAGAAAAAACTGAAAAAAGTCAAAGCTTTATGCACACTGTCCTTTTCAGCTACTTCTAAAGACTGTGTTCTTCAATTATTCTATACAAGTGTCCACACTCACATATATACCTGAATATATATTCCCATGTATCCCACATTCAAGGACAGGAACTAACTTTTAGAAAATGTTAATCTGAAAGTACTTAATTGTAAATGTGATTTACATTGTTGTAAATGTAAGGCACATCAAGGCACCAAGTGAACATTTATAATATCACACACTGTAATGAATAATCTCAATGGATGACATTTATTATATTAAATTAAAGGTGGGGTATGTGATTCTCTTTTTTGTCCATTTTTTCAAAATAACTTGAAATCCTATTCCTAACCCATTTACAGCCACTGAGTTAGAAGCACTGAAATGAAAATTAAGCAATTTAATCATCTGTGGAACGGGCAGGACTCGAAAAACTCCAGCCAATTATTTCCAAGACCACCTAGAATCATTGGACAGGAGGCCTAAGTTCGTCAATCAAACGGTCGTACCACACACCCCTCCCCCCGGCGCGCGTGACCCCCTTCGTGCGCGTACTCAAAGCTCGTGACGAATGCGCATCTCGTCAGTAAAGCCGGTTCCATCATAGACATAATATATACATAGACGCCCTATTGGCTACTGGAGCGTACGTCAACGGCGCCGCCATATCAAGGAGGGCAACTTTCCTATACCTCTCATTATGGGAATTGAGAAAAATGCTGTTTCGTGCGCTGCGTGGGGCTGTACAAGTCGCCACACAATTGAAAACAGATCTCGGGGAATTATCTTTCACAAACAAGACTGAAAATTTTTTTTGGGTTGTATTTGGTCAATATATAATAAGTAATAGAAACGTACACCAAGTACAAACCATTATAATCGGCTGATAAATGTAAACGTTATTATTGTTTTTATCCAGGAAAACCGCAGCTCACCCGTTTACTTGCATTTGATTACAGTGCAGTCTTGCCCTCAGCAAAATGGCGGACACGTTGACGTATCGCAGCAACGCTCCAAAGCGGCCAATAGGGTGTCTATGTATATATTATGTCTATGGGTTCCATGATTAGTAGTAAATAGTCATTATAATCTCTCGCGCATCTGAGTTTTCGCTCGTGCATGATTGCGCGTCCATGTTCTTCGAATGGGTGGAGTCAGGGCCAGCGTTGGAGGAAAGAAGGTAGGACCATTTGAATTGTGTATTTTCAAAATCTGCCGGTCATTTTCCAAATCACATACCCCACCTTTAAGTGTTGCAGAAATTCTGCCATATTATATGTATAGCCTACATATTTTGTAGCCTATATATTTATTTATGTATATATATTAACCATGTTTTGCCTTCATTCATTGACTTCATTCTAAAGGTCCCTGCAGTGACAAATTAATTTTGAAAATGAATTGTTATATTCCATACAGACTCACCATTAATATAGCTAAACAGAATCGATACATGCAAATAATTAGCAAAACACGGTTTAAAATAATTCTAGATTGTTGGACGTTATCTTACAAATGTCTCAGTTCATGAGAAATTCATGATTCTTTCTCTAGTCTGATGTCATTTTTCCCTGCGTTCACTCCTACACTTTTAATGGGACACATTTCCTCTCCCACTGACATCACAGACGTGCAATCAATCAGCGTTCATTATTTTTGATCTGCCTTCTTATCATAAACATAAAAGTTATCTCTCTCTTTTCCCACTCGTTTGCTCTCATATCACTCCTTTCATTGAGGGAGGAGAGTGAGATGGAGGGACAGATTAAGAAGCTCCTAATGTGGGAATTAGCTTGTGATGCGATATCTGGGCTTGTGAGATCACAATGGTTACGTTATGTGCGTCTCTGTGTGTTTTTCAGAGCCGGCTTGTAATTGGGGATGTGATTCCTGATTGATGCTCGGGGTGACTCGTAAAACAAATTAACCTCTGCAAGGTCATGCCACCCTGACAGTGACAAGAGATGGAGATAATGGGAGAGGGAGAGGAAACTGATTTGGCTGGAACCTTTTAATTAAGTTGACACACTCATGATGTATTATTGTTTTAAACATTTATGCTTCTGGCAGATGCTTTTATCCAATGTGATTTTAAGAGCATGTGCATTTCTGTTGACTTTAAAAAAAGCAAGTAATTAATTCTAATTACTAACTATATATATATATATATATATATATATATATATATATATATATATATCATTAGAATTAATTACTTGCTTTTTTAAACTATATAAACAATATTTAGAATCTTATAATACATTTAATATGAAATAGATTTTTAGTCTTTAATTTTGAATCACTATGCTATTGTATGTCTTCAGAAGCCTTGGAGCACAGTGCGCTCATATGGTCCGCTTTTTTTATTATATTGTATTTTTTTATAATATTGTATCTTAAATCTCATTTTGCGTTCCACTGACATGAGGGTGAATAAATTACTATTCCTTCTACTTCTCTTTTTTTAAACATCGCTAAACATTTTCCTCTCCATTAATCAGGTGCTTTAACACAAACTATTGGCAATTAGTATAGCAGTGAGAAATCCACATCGACTAAACGGCCGAGATGTACGACACTCCAGGGAGGACCCACAATGCAACAGGGGTCAGCGTGTGAAACTGGCATGGTGTTCGTAATTGACCACCTTGGCGGCCGAGAAATGTTCTCTAATAACTGGTGAATATACATAGAATGACCCCGCCACTGGAGACAGATAGACCTAATGAAACGTGGTTAAAGATAGAAACACAATCTCACAGGAGTCAGGAGGACAGAGGACAATGTCTCTGACTAAGGGAGAAGGTGAACCTTCCTGTAGAGCGAGAGAGAAAATCACAATCTTTCTGTGAGGGAGAGCTGTGTGTCCCCTGGGGTCTCTGGTATTGGTTAAGCAGTAAGAGGGTGAAATACGGGCTGTTTGGGGTGTTAAATTCAGGAGTTTTCTTCTTCGGCTCAGCCTATAGCCCAGAAGGACACCTCGTGACGGGTCTTAGTTAATTAGCCAAGTGAGTGGATGTGTGTTAGAGCTTCCATTAGATACTATCACTAGAAGAACTGATGTGTGAGATTAGAGCAGAGGGAGAGGGAGAGAGAGAGAGAGAGAGAGAGAGAGAGAGAGAGAGAGAGAGAGAGAGAGAGAGAGAGAGAGAGAGACACGGTACTAGTATCACAGCTTCTTCAAAAGCTGTAATCTCACTTGTTACCACTGAATATTAAATTCCTGCTGAGGTGGTTGGAATTGGTGCAATTTCATTAGCATTAAATGAGATTATGGATATATATACAGTCATGGTCAGAATTAATGGCACCCCTGGTAAATATGATAAAAAATGCCTGTAAAAAATAAATCTGCATGGTTTATCCTTTTGATCTTTCATTAAAAAAATGCAAAAATCTAACCTTTCATTGAAGTAAAATAATTGAAAGTGGGAGGGAAATCACTTTACGAAATAAATGTTTTTCTACAAAACACGTTGGCCACAATTATTGGCACCCCTAGAATTTTTTACATGTAAAATATCTCTGAAGTATATTCCTATTAAAGCTGCCGACGGCAACATTTTTTTGATCATATTCAGTGAAATCGACACTATAATCCGACAGAACAACATAAATAAAGTGGTTTTAGAAAAAAGCCCAAGCTTCTAACTCCACCTGGAGCGTGTTATTTGTTTTGCAAAAATCCATCGGGTCCAATCAGCGCAGGGGGGTGTGAGATCTGACTGTCAATCACAGTACACAAGCAGTGCACACGCCACCCCTCGCGCATGTTACAATCACATGCACACGCCTGAAGTTCGCGCAGTAATGAAGAGTGATGGCGGAAAAGATTCCAATTCCTCGGTTAACCTCAAGAGCTAGGAGGTCAAAAACAACACAGGAAAAGAGAACACCTGCTGAAAAGAAAGAAGTAAAGAAAGAAAGCGACCGTGCCGTAATAAAACCAGGATCAACATCGGATCGGCATTTGAAAGGTGGAGATTACGTGATTTAATTGGGTTCAAGCTGGATGCAGAGCTTGCAACATTTCTTCTCGACAGGTAATTGTGCTTTATCAACCAGTTACTTTATTTCTTAGTGTTGTGTTAGTAATCGAAGTATGTTCGCCCAAATGTGTTGGTATGGATAGCTAACGTTAGCACTTGTTGGGCAGGTTCGTTAGCTTTGTTTGCACTGAAATCCGTGTGAACATAACGTTAGGTGGATAAACATGTCCAGATGAAGAGATAAAGTTAGGCTTTTTGGAAGAATCAATGCTACTCTATCTTTCTTACGAGAGTAAGAACAGTAGTAAAGCTACTGTTATTGTATGTGCTATCTGACTAACGTTAGCTCTGTTATATAAGCAATAGAACAATGTACAATGACCATGTCTGCCGCATATACCATAGAGCAATAATAGCGTTTCAGACAGACAATGGTGTTTATTTACGTTTAATTGGTGGGTAATCCATTTTGTAACAATCTACTCCAAAATAACAAAACAACAATAACAAAATACTTCATGGTGTTGATGGATGCTGATGAGACGGGCGCGTTCACAGAAAATCTGGTGCACAGGCACTGACGAGCACAAACTCGGTGGGAGGGTATTCGTTGATAGTGGGGGAGGGGCATGAGAGTTGTAAACATTCTAAATTTTGCCTAAGTCCACTCAATCTGCCAGACTTGCCGACTGGAGCTTTAATATTTATCTTTTTTTAGCACACCAGGGTGACTAGGAACATTAAATTGTCTTGCTATGACTTCTTGACACAGGAGTTTCACAGGAGTTTAAATATGAGGAAACACAAAGGCCAAATTCCCTTAATCATCCATCACAATCTGTAAAACCAAAGAATATAGTTCTGATGTGCATCAAAGGATTGTTGAACATTACAAAATAGAAAATGGCTGTAAGAAAATAGCTAAAGAATTGAAAATCCCCAACTTGACCATCAGTACAATAATTAAGAAGTTCCAATTAACTAAAGATGTTACGAATTTGCCAGGAAGAGGACGTGTGTCTATATTGCCTAAATGCATGGTGAAGAGGAAAGTTTGAGTGGCCAAAGACTCTTCAAGGATCACAGATGGAGAATTGCAGAGATTACTTGGTCTTTGGGGTCAGAAAGCCTAAACAAAATATATCAAACAACCCCTACATCCCCACATGTTGTTTGGAAGGGTTTCAAGAAAAATCCTCCTCGCTCCTCCAAAAACAAACTCCAGCATATTCAGTTGTCAGACATGACTGGAACTTCAAAAGGGACTGGATTCTATGGTCAGATGAAACGAAAAAAGGCAGCAAACCCACCAGATGTGTTTGGTGCAAACAGGGATAAAAAGTACCCCATGCCTACGGTTAAATATACTGTTGGATCTTATATGTTGTGGGCCTATTTTTTTGCTGGAGGTCCTGTACATCTTGTTCAGATACATGGTATTATGGATTCTAGCAAATATCACCAGATAAAAAAATCAAAACCTGACTGCCTCTGCTAGAAATCTTATAATGGGCCGTGGTTGGATCTTCCATCAGGACAACGGTCCAAAAGAAACTTCAAAATCAATACAAAAATGGGTAACTGAGCACAAAATGAAGCTTCTGCCATGACCGTCCCAATCCCCTAAACTGAACCCTATAGAAAATGAGTGGGGTGAACTGAAGAGAAGAAGCACCAACATGAACTTGTGAATCTGAAGGATCTGGAGAGATTCTGTATGGAGGAATGATCTCTGATCTCTTGTCAGTTGTTCTCCAAACTCATCAGGCATTATATAAGAAAACTCAGAGCTGTTATCTTGGCAAAAGGAGGTTACAACAGGGAGCCAATAATTATGGCCAGCGTGTTTTAGAGAAAAGCATTTATTTCATAATGTGATTTACCCCCCACTTTCAATTCTTTTACTTCACTGAAAGGTTAGATTTTCGCATTTTTTTTTTAAATTAAAGATCAAAAGGATAAACAATGCAGATTTATTTTTTACAGGCATTTTTGATCATATTTACCAGGGGTGCCATTAATTCTGACCATGACTGTATATATATATATATACACATATATAAACAATACTTAGAATCTTAAAATACATTTAATATGAAATAGATTTTTACTCTTTAATTTTGAGTCACTATGCTATTATATGTCTTCAGAAGCCTTGGAGCACAGTGCACTCACATGGACCACTTTTTTTATTATATTATGTTTTTTTATAATATAATATTTTATATATATATATATATATATATATATATATATATATATATATAAATAGATAACTTAACATCTGCAAAGATTGAAAGCTGGTGCAGTAAATATGTTCATAATGTTGGAGGTGTGAATGAATTCATAAATGTGTTCATGCTTGGCCGTGAAGAATATTTACAGTACAATGTAAATCCTGAAAATGTCCCGCCCCCAAACTGAATTAAAACAATGATTGGTTGGGAAGCCATTCCACTCTAGCAGTCTTGAGCATGAGACCATGTACATCAAAAGATTAGTCGTGTAGTTTGGCCTTTTTCCATGTCGGCAGCATCTTCAGTGCTTCATGTGTTTGTTTGATTTTCAGTCGTGATGGCAGACGTCTTACTAGCAATTTAGGACATGCCAATAATCGCTGGTCAAATGGTAGCTAGAGTGTGTATGCAGTGGTGGTGTATGACAACTTTTGCTTTGTCACTGTCATTCTTTGTGTTTGTTCCTGTGTGTGTGTGTGTGTGTGTGTGTGTGTGTGTGTGTGTGTGTGTGTGTGTGTGTGTGTGTGTGTGTGTGTGTGTGTGTGTGTGTGTGTGTGTGTGTGTGTGTGTGCGCATGCCTGTGTGTGTGTCTGTGTGTGTGGTGAAGAGTGACTCCCCATTGCTCTTTCATGTATGTCTTACGTGTATATGTCTAATCAAAGTCTCTTGAGCACAACAGGCATCTCTCTCTGCTGATGCATAAGAATTGTATAATCCTTTTTATTCAAGAACAATATTAGTTGATTGAGTCACTAAAGAGCTTTGTTTATTTTGTTTATTATTTTTTCATTATCAATGTACAGGTCCTTCTCAAAAAATTAGCATATTGTGATAAAGTTAATTATTTTCCATAATGTAATGATAAAAATTAAACTTTCATATATTTTAGATTCATTGCACACCAACTGAAATATTTCAGGCCTTTTATTGTTTTAATACTGATGATTTTGGCATACAGCTCATGAAAACCCCAAATTCCTGTCTCAAAAAATGAGCATATCATGAAAAGGGTCTCTAAACGAGCTATTAACCTAATCATCAGAATCAACTAATTAACTCTAAACACCTGCAAAAGATTCCTGAGGCTTTTAAAAACTCCCAGCCTGTTTCATTACTCAAAACCGCAATCATGGGTAAGACTGCCGACCTGACTGCTGTCCAGAAGGCCATCATTGACACCCTCAAGCAAGAGGGTAAGACAGAAAGAAATTTCTGAACAAATAGGCTGTTCCCAGAGTGCTGTATCAAGGCACCTCAGTGGGAAGTCTGTGGGAAGGAAAAAGTGTGGCAAAAAACGCTGCACAAAGAGAAGAGGTGACCGGACCCTGAGGAATATTGTGGAGAAGGACCGATTCCAGACCTTGGGGGACCTGCGGAAGCAGTGGACTGAGTCTGGAGTAGAAACATCCAGAGCCACCGTGCACAGGCGTGTGCAGGAAATGGGCTACAGGTGCCGCATTCCCCAGGTCAAGCCACTTTTGAACCAGAAACAGCGGCAGAAGCGCCTGACCTGGGCTACAGAGAAGCAGCACTGGACTGTTGCTCAGTTTTGCATGTCATTCGGAAATCAAGGTGCCAGAGTCTGGAGGAAGACTGGGGAGAAGGAAATGCCAAAATGCCTGAAGTCCAGTGTCAAGTACCCACAGTCAGTGATGGTCTGGGGTGCCATGTCAGCTGCTGGTGTTGGTGCACTGTGTTTTATCAAGGGCAGGGTCAATGCAGCTAGCTATCAGGAGATTTTGGGGCACTTCATGCTTCCATCTGCTGAAAAGCTTTATGGAGATGAAGATTTCATTTTTCAGCACGACCTGGCACCTGCTCACAGTGCCAAAACCACTGGTAAATGGTTTACTGACCATGGTATTACTGTGCTCAATTGGCCTGCCAACTCTCCTGACCTAAACCCCATAGAGAATCTGTGGGATATTGTGAAGAGAAAGTTGAGAGACGCAAGACCCAACACTCTGGATGAGCTTAAGGCCGCTATCGAAGCATCCTGGGCCTCCATAACACCTCAGCAGTGCCACAGGCTGATTGCCTCCATGCCACGCCACATTGAAGCAGTCATTTCTGCAAAAGGATTCCCGACCAAGTATTGACTATTGAGTGCATAACTGAACATAATTATTTGAAGGTTGACTTTTTTTTTTTTGTATTAAAAACTCTTCTTTTATTGGTCGGATGAAATATGCTAATTTTTTGAGACAGGAATTTTGGGTTTTCATGAGCTGTATGCCAAAATCATCAGTATTAAAACAATAAAAGACCTGAAATATTTCAGTTGGTGTGCAATGAATCTAAAATACATGAAAGTTTAATTTTTATCATTACATTATGGAAAATAATTAACTTTATCACAATATGCTAATTTTTTGAGAAGGACCTGTAATTAAAAAAAACATTTGTAAATCTATTTTATTTATTTATTTTATTATTTTAGTTTACTTTACTAATTTATCTACCTTACACTCATCTCTGTATATTACTGAGTTACAGAAAGTATTTTAACATTATTCAAATTACACACTTCAGCTTTAAGCAAGTCTTAAATACAGCTGCTTTTATATATTTAGTTTCGGTGAAATTCTCACACACATCTGGTCGTACACTTTTATCCTGTCAAACTTTCTTGCCTTTAATGAACAAAACAGCATGTGCACACACACACACGGGAGCGTGAATGTGAATGTTGGAGTGGGAGATGCCTGCTGTTCTGATGGGAGAGTCTGTTTCAAACAAACGTCTTTTCTCTCTGATTGTCTGAATACTGATGCACAGAACTTGCTCAAAGGCTTTCGCTACAGTGAGATGTGTTTCTTTAACGAACCAGTGAGACCAACTCTGCTTAAAGGTTTTGGAGATGTTTTTGTGCTTACTGGGGACTGCTTTATATTGGCAAATCACATGCACTTCGCTTTATGTCAACCAGTCACATTCAGACTCAACTTCAGCCTGTTGAATATTTCAACTGTTGCACTAGGACAGGAGAGTCAACAGTAAACAGAAGTCAACAGTAAATAGTGCTATTAGTTTGACTTAACTTTCTTGCAGGAAGTTTGAGTCCAAGATATTTCAGCAGTGTTACATGAGCTTTATGGACCAATAATAATAGTTGAGTCAGCACTCCAGTTCTGTATTAGAGTTAAAAATGACGCAATCATCAGAAAGTGCTGTTGGACTGCAGAGATCTGCCCTGTCCACAAATATGATTCAATATAACTCCATTTCCGATACAGATGACTCTTATGACCTGGTTCTTTTAATGAATAGTTCCAAAAGAAGTCATATTGCCCTGAACATTGCCCTGAATGTTTTAAAAAACTACAGCTTTAGTTGAAAGTTCTTTCATGTGAAAGCAAAATTAATATTCTAACTGAAAAATACACATGAATCAGAATTTAATTGAATCAATAGCTTTCAAATAAAAAAAAATAATAACATATACTCAAATGAATCAGTATCGAATTAGAATTTAATTTAATCAGGAAATTAAAAAATTAACATTATAACTGAAATATACACAAATCAAGTCAGAATTTAATTGAACAAACTTGTGAATCAAAACGAACATTATCACTGAAATATTCTGAAATTTATCAGAATCTAATCAACCTAAAAATCAGCCTGAAATACAGCCTGCCAAAATGAATAAGAATTGAAACACAATGTAATTGAATCAAGAACTTGTGAATCAAAACAAACATAATAACTGAAATAAACTGAAATGAATCAGAATCAAATCAGAATTTAATTGAATCAGGAGCTTTCCAATCAAGATGAACATAATAAATGAAACATACCCAAATGAATCAGAATTGAAACACAATGTAATTGAATCAATAACTTGTGAATCAAAACAAACTGAAAGATACCAAATGAATCAGAATTGAAGCAGAATTTAATTGAATCAGGAATCAATACAAAGAAGGAAATCTGTGACTCAAGTTGTGCTTTCACGTTGACTCTTTTTTTTTTTTTACAGATTATTTTAGCAGAAGCTGGTAGATGGTGTGACTACCATTCTGCATCTTGTTTCTCATTTGATGGCCATTTAAAAGTAGCTGTATTGATTTCTGAAATTTTCTTTGAAAAGCTCTAAAGCGTGAAATGGACTTATGAAGCTGGAGTCTTTGTATTTAAAACTGAACGACCACTTGAAGGAGGTTAAAGAAACCAGCGTTGGTGATTCAACAGCTGAAAGGGTTGATCTAGGAATGGAGAGAGAGAACAGGAATGAAAGGGAGAGATCATCAGTAACTTCTGTCAACACCAGTGTCAAGGGACGCACCAGTAGAGAATTTAAATCAATAAGGGCAGTTTCTTCATGCACACAGAAGCTTCTAAGATATTGAGTGGTAATTCGTACCAAATCTCTCAATGGGATGGGGGTTTCGATTCTTGAAAATCGAACCCTTCACAAGTCTTTTCGTTTCTCGCTGTCTGATATCTGAAAATATCTCTTCCAAATGTTTTGGCCTCCCACCCACAGCTCCGTTTCTTCAGCAGCTGTCAAAAGTTGATGTTGTAGTGCATTATGGGAATGAGGTAAACAGCAGAGCTGATGTTTACAGCGTTAGCTGCCACGTTGGTTTGGTGACAGCTGCTGTCCCCGCACTCGTTACCGAGCGCTTAAGATGCAAACTCAGTAATTCACCCTATTTTCACAATTTCCTGAAGGAAAAAATATCGAAACATCTAAAATGATGAACAGCCAAAACAACCGCATTCGTTGTAGCAACACCATTCCATCATGACTGTTTGAGAAAAGACTGACACAATTTGAGGGGCACCTGATGCCAGTGTGTGTGTGTGTGTGTGTGTGTGGGTGATCGAGAAGGAGGCGGCGAAGATTTTGTTACTATCACCATTTCCTCACAGTGGACAAGTGATTAAAGTTAATGCGCCATTCAAACTGCATTCATAAACTATAAGGTGCATTAAACATCTGCCAGTTATGTGTTTAGGCTGTGATATTGACATTGTACTTTAAATTATCCGCCGATTATACAGTCTTCAGATGACAGAAAATTGAAATCTCAGTATTTAAGCACATCATTTAGCTTTAAAAAAGTTATTCCTAGTTTCCATGATAGTGCCTTTGGGTGAATATGGTGACACGTGACACTGTACGTGGGTTTGTGATGGTGTGCTTGGAAATGAAGTGTACATGGCAAAAAAAAAAACTCTTTAATAAATATTTTAATAAAAATAGAAATCAATATCTGTGAATTAACAACTAAAAGGAAGAGGACAGAAGAATGAGGGGCTGTCAATAAAGCTTAACTTGTATTTAACCCTAAATATGTCGGTAACACTTTAGAATACGGTTCCTTCGTTAATTAATAACTACACAGGAACAAATGAGTAACACAATATTAACAATCTAGTAACTACGATTAACTAACAAGAAATTCTGATTAACTAATATGTAAGTAATAGCACACAGATGAAAGTGTTAGTTCACTATTAACTAATCAATAACTACTTTTTTTAATGCTTCCAAGAGAGCTACTGTAAGAATAATGGTAACTAACTAGTAATGACTCAAGTGTTACTACATACTTCTACTAATTATTTGGATCCGTATTCTAAAGTGAAGATCATGGTAACTAAGTGGTAATGACTAAAGTGTTACTACATACTTCTAAAGGAATTACTAATTATTTTAAGCTTTTGAGGTTTTTGGTGAAGTTTTAAATAGTAATTCCCATAGAAGTATGTAGTAACACTTTAGTAATTGCTAGTTAGTTACCATGATCTTCACTTTAGAATACGGATCCAAATAATTAGTAATTCCTTTAGAAGTATGTAGTAATATTTGAGTCATTACTAGTTATTTACCATGATTCTTACAGTAGTTACTAATGAAAAGCCAATCCTAAAGTGTAGAATCTTCTAATCCTTCACAAGATATTTGCACACACATATATGAGCTAGGAGACATACATAAAAACATATTTTTTTGTGACGTAGGTTAAATAATAAAATCACTGTATATGGTATTTGGATGTGTAAGGAAAACCTGGGTCGCTCTTGGGGATATGTATTCAAAAATTTGTAATTTTTCAATTAATAATTATTCATACGGGTGGACTCAGATAATCATACATTTTAAATCTCCCAAAAAGGGATAATATTTCCCTGCATCTGCATTCATATATGTACTTAGGCAATTAACACAAATTATTATAATTAATTGCATATGTAGATATTTTATAGACAGGTTAAAATTAGCTCAATTGTATATCAATACTTAATCAAAACGGATTATAATTAAATATTTAATATATCAATTATGCCTATCATAGATCGATAGTCGGGATAATCTTTAAGGGGATTAATTTGTGACCGAATCATCTTTTTGTCCAGCAAAAACCTGATCATTCGATCTCAATCAAACCTCACAAAATTATCCTACTTTATAGACTTTCAGGAGAAGCTATTTCTCTGGCCAGAAGAAACAGCCTTCCTGTTCCATAACGATTCTTTAAGTAGGCTATCAATAAATTTGTAAAGCACGTAGCTTTGGATCGTATAACATTAAAGGGACTTGTATGAGCAGAGACAGAATCAATAAATGAATATAATGCATTTAATAAAGGAAAACTACGTATACAGTTACTAACGTTACAATAAATGTATTTACAAACACAATAATGGCAACGACACAATGAAAGAGAAAGCATCAATAAAGAGAGAGAGAGAATGAGAGAGAGAGAGAGAATCTGGAAGGATCAGTGGCAAATTACAGACCTTAAAACCTTTGAGGGACATCACGTGTTCACTCGTTCTTCCAGAGCAAGCCAAGCGCGCCGATTTTGAATGTCCTTTTGAGGTGAAGTTGCCGGTTGATGATTCAGGCTAAGTTCATTTCACTCGTCGGTGGAAATGAACAAAGGAGAATTCGAAAATGGAAAATAAAAACTTAAAGAAACAAAGAAAAAGATCCCCTGAGGGGGAATCGCGGATCCGTTACATGATGCTAGGAGGAGGAGAGAGGGTAAGAGAGAGGGGAGAGCGATGGGCTGTTCTCTTTAAGGAACTCAGTCCACGCCTCTGTGGAGTGCCACTGACCAATAATCATTCAGCAAACCTTGAGCGGGAAAGTTCCTTTGTGTTGTCGGGATGCTCATTTGGATGTTTTATGACAGTGACAGAAATGCGTTAAATTTTACTCCAGAGATGATAAAACATAGTAAAATACATTTCAGCACAATATACGATATGGATTCAGCTGGGGCAAACCGAGCGATTCACATTGATACCAGACAAAACATGAAAAAGCATAGGAATTACAAATATACGGCTTGATACATAATTACACACGTTATAGTTAATTTAAAACTACAACAGCAATATATGTATTCCCATCTGACCTGGGCATGCCGACACACATAAAAACATATCAAATATATTTCGGTAAAGCCTTTATATGATGAAGTTAATGAAAGTTTCATGTGTGTGTGTGTGTGTGGGTGTTGGAATGTGCTCTGCCCTGGCTAAAACTACGTTTTAGTTTAGAAACGCAGACCTTTTGCTACGTTTGCACCTCACTAAAACACACTAAAACGGCAAAAACGAAGACCTAAAACGCTGCGACCCCGTTTTGTGTTTTGAATCTCCGGAGGGCGTTTTAGTGTAGACGGATCAAAACGGAGGACTTTAGAAACGATGACGCAGAAGCTCACGCTCGGCTCTCTGATAGGGTGTCATACACTGGAAGAAAACGCACAACAACAGCCTGGACTACCAGTTATGTTAGTACAAGTAAATTCTGCATTTCACAATGCTATAACTGCCTACATGCGTCGGAGGCAAGCTATTATTCCAGCGATCTGTGACAGTTCCCATGTGCAGCGGCGGAATCGACCGTACATGGAGCGTCGGTTTTGGGTTCAGCCGGGAAGAACCAGCGCATGGTGGGATAATTTTATCAATGAAGTTGAAGAATGGTGCGAAAACTTTTGAATGTCCAGATCGGCACTTATCAACCTCAGCGAAATCTGAGGAATAGTCAATCTGATTCCTGTTTACAATGGCACGCGCATGCCCAGTGTAGGTGAATGGTGACGTGATCCGCGTTTTCAGTCGTTTTAATGTGGACGGAGATCAGTTCTAATACGCAGCTAAAACGCTGGTGTGGACGGAGATCGTATTCGTTTTAATTCTCAGTTTCTAAACTAAAACGCAGTAGTGTGAATAGGGCCTGAGGAGATAACAATCTGTTTGAGGCCTGACCCCCTGCTGTGTTTGTTTGTTTGTGTGTGTGTGTGTGTGTGTGTGTGTGTGTGTGTGTGTGTGTGTGTGTGTGTGTGTGTGCGTGTGTTGTACACAAGTTCCTTCTCGTTGGAAAGGGGAGGCTTGGTTTTAACTCAGTTGCTATGAAAGTGTCAATGAACGCCATTAGGGGCAGAGTCTGTGGTACCCAACCTGAGTTATGAACCACAGTCAGAGAGGTTAGAAGCATTCTTACATGTATAAGTGGATGAGTCGTCCTGACATAGTCCAGATACCCTACAGATGGCTGATAACTCAATATGTTCCAGTCGTCATCGTGACTCTAGTGATTCAATGCCAGTCCAGAGGAATGCTGGAAAATAGGCCACAGGACAAGTAAGGTCCCATCAACTGCATTTAAAAATCCATTTATTAAAAATTATTCAGTTGACAAATAGTTCTCTAGGAGAGAAAACAGGATAATTATTTCCCAAATCATAAGTCTGCTATGCTATTACATATTGATAAACCTTGTGTATTCGTTTACAGTAGCAGTTAAAATGTTAATGTAGTGCTAGTCATTTGTCCTGCATTAGTTATTGATTAGTTTTGCATGAATTATGAAACTTTTTCAGTAGTTTTCTGGGAAGCATTAAAAAATAGTAGTTATTGATTAGTTAATAATGAACTACCACTTTCATCTGTGTGCTATTACTTACTAATTAGTTAATCAGAATTTCTTGTTAGGTAATAGTAGTTACTAGATTGTTAATATTGTGTTACTCATTTGTTCCTGTGTAGTTATTCATTAACGAAGGAACCGTATTCTATATATATATATTTATATGTGTGTACATATATGTGTGTGTTATTTATTTATTTTTATTATTTATTATTTATAAATTATGTATTTATTTGTTTTGTAATATTTTTTTTTTTTATGTTTTTAATAATGTGTGTAATTTTTTTTCTTTTTTTTAATTTGTGTTAAGGAGCGGTCACACTAGACTTTAAGCATTAGAAATTTCTTCGGACATGCCAACGGTCATTTTACATCATGCTCAAACAGACATTCAACTTATAACAAAAAATAATAAATCCTGCAGCGCTATGCTACGATCTTCTGTTGGTCGCACATCCTAACGTTAAATGAATTCGCAGGTCAGAGTTCACCAAACTTGAAATTTGCAACCCAGCGAAACTTCCTGTGTTTGTGCTTGTGCTTGCGTTTCCGGTCCGTTATGAATGGAGGTCAATGGAACGAAAAGTGTAACCATGTAACCACCCCTTCAGTGTTTAACATGTTTTATTTTAGCTAACAAACGTGTCTGATTATTTACTTACCAGTGTGTACGAGGATTTACTTGTCTTTAATCTTCATTAAGTATTGCCATTTGTGTCTCATACTATTTTTTTTAAAGCTTCTTATGCCTTCAGGGTTAAATTTGTAGACATTCTGTTTTAAAGGCCAGATAAAACCAGCATTATACAGTGTTCCCCTTTCCATTTAGTCATGTAATAGTTCAGGAAACGTACTCGGTTACTAACGTAACCTCGGTTCTCTCTAGAGAGGGAACGAGTACTGTGTAATATTTTACGCTATGGGGAAAACCTCTTTTCCACGAGATATTGAAACCAAAAATTATCCTTAATTTTGAATTAATGTAAAACGAGTTTTACTACGAGTTTTTTTATTAATGTAAAACAAAATTTTGAATTAATGATTTATCATATAGTGCATAATCACCGTAGACTCACAGAGAGTCGGAGAAGAGAGGCTACAAGCATCATTCCCCATGAAATAGCATCCCACAGGAGCTAGTTATGTTATCAGTGTTTCACGCAGACAGGGTGAACGTGTTCAGCCTGAACTGGGTATAAGTACGGGTTATTCAACACCCATGGAGCTGATCTATCGATCAGTGAGCGATGCACAAGCAAAACTCAGCATTCTGCGCCGGCGCAGCGGGGCAGATAGTACTGAATTCTAGACCGACAGCAGCTTGGCCTGTAAGGCAGGAACCTCTAGGTTATAGAACCTTATGTAGACGGCGAGGCCCAGCCCGCTGCCATACAGATATCATGCAAGGAAATCCCGCTAGACCACGCCCACGACGAGGCCACGCCTCTCGTGGAGTCCGCTCTGACACCCAAAGGACACTGCAGGCCCTTAGAAGTGTAAGCCAGCGCTATGGCATCGACTATCCATCTGGGTAGGCTCTGTTTTGATGCGGCCAGTCCCTTAGAGCGCCCGCCAAACAAAACAAAGAGCTGCTCAGTCTGTCTGAAGACGGACGAGCGGGACACATAAGCTCTCAGCGCCCTGACGGGGCAAAGGAGATTAGCATCCGCCTCCTCAATATTCACCGGGAGGGCGCTCAGGGAAATAAACTGGGCCCTGAACGGTGTGTTGAGGGATTTGGGTACGTATCCGTGCCTTGGTTTGAGTATGACTTTTGAGTCATTAGGCCCAAACTCCATACATGACGCGCTTACTGAAAGCGCTTGTAAGTCCCCTACGCGCTTCATTGAAGCAAGAGCCACAAGAAATACCGTTTTGAAAGACAGGTGTTTCATGTCTGACAAATGGATTGGCTCGAATGGAGCACCTTTTTTAATGGCTTCCAGAACCGTAGAAAGGTCCCACACAGGGACTGAGGGGGGTCTGGGAGGATTCAGCCTCCGAGCTCCCCTGAGGAATCGCACGACCAGGTCGTTTTTCCCCAGACGTCGGTTTTGCAAACGCCGCTATGGCCGCCACGTATACTTTGAGCGTGGATGGGGTTCTACCCTTATCCAGCAGCTCCTGAAGGAAGGAGAGCACTTCCGTAACCCCACAGTCTACGGGTGAAAAGCCCTGAGCTTGACACCAGGTAGAGAACACTGACCATTTCGAGGAGTAGAGCCGTCTAGTAGACGGGGCCCTAGCCTGCGTGATCGTGTTTGACACTCCCTCCGGGAGGTTAGCCGGTACCCGTTGATGGCCCATGCATGTAGGGACCATAAATCCGGGCGAGGATGCCAAATCGAGTCCTTTGCCTGAGAGAGGATGTCTCTCCTCACCGGTATAGGCCACGGGGCAGTGCTGGTCAGCCGCATCAGGACTGGGAACCAAATCTGGTTCGTCCAGAGTGGAGCCACGAGCAGCACTGGGCATCCGTTTTCCCTGATTCGTTCCAGCACTTGAGGCAGGAGCGAGACGGGGGAAAAGCATAGAGGGGGGAGCGGGGCCATACGTGGGCCAGCGCATCCCTGCTCTTGGAGAAGAAGTTCGGACAGTGAGCATTTTCCTGGGACGCAAACAGGTCCACCTGCGCTCTGCCGAATGTCTCCCACAGCAGTTGGATCGTCTGCGAGTGCAGCGACCATTCCACTGCTGGGATATTGTCTCTGGACAGTCTGTCTGGTCCCAGATTCAGGTGACCAGGCACATGCGCTGCTTTCAGTGAAAGCAGGTTGTGCTGAGCCCAGACCAGGGGGCATTCCGTCAGCCTGTAAAGGTTTCGGGACCTGACGCCGCCCTGGCGATTTATGTATGCCACCACTGACATGTTGTCCGACCGGACTAGGACGTGGTGGCCTTTTATCTGGGGACAAAAACGCCGTAGCGCGTTGTCGACTGTCAGCATTTCCAGGCAGTTTATGTGTAGGAGTTTTCCCATTCCGACCACTGGCCAAAGAACGGTCTGCAATCAAGCAGCGCTCCCCATCCCGAGGTGGAGGCGTCCGTGGATACCACCATCACACTCGAGGGAGTCCCCAGACTCACGCCTGACTGATACCAGTCAGCTATTTTCCAAGGTTCCAGAGCCGAAAAGCATTTCATGTCGACCCTGAGGCGAAACAGACCAGAGGTCCATGCCCGGGGTGGGACTCGCGCTTTCAGCCATAACTGCAGTGGGCGCATGCGAAGCAGGCCCAGCTGAAGTACCGAAGATGCTGAGGCCATGAGACCCAGCATTTTCTGAAACCTTTTGAGCGGGACTATAGAGCCGCGGCCGAAGGATTTCGCGGCGCGCTGAATGTCCAGTCCACGCTCCGGCGACAGACGTGCTGTCATAGTCAGAGTCCAGCACTGTTACCAGAAAAGAAATTTTCCTGGTTGTCAGCATTTTGAACTGGCGCTTCAAAAGCGCTTTGTTCAACTGCTGCAGATCTAGAATGGGTCTGAGACCCCCGTCTTTTTTCGGTACCAGAAAATATCTGCTGTATAGCCCCCCTTCGCTCTGAGCCTGAGATAAAGGTTCTATGGCCCCTTTGCTCAGTAGTTTCGCTATTTCGGCTCGAAGTAGATGAGATACTTCGTTGTTTCCCGTTGTTTCGACGCACGCTGTGTAACGGCGGGGACGTCGAGCGAACTGTAGCGAATAGCCTCTTTTTATAGTGTTCAACACCCATTCTGATACCCCGGGAAGTTTTGCCCACGCATTTGCGTGAATAGCTAGAGGTAAAATGAGATCCGAGTGTGCTGAGACATAAACACTGAGACATAAACACTGTGTTTAAAGTGTGCTCGATTTCTCTATGACAGATTGTGGAGAGAGAGCGAGCGGGACAAACCCCATAGGGTTCAGCGTGTCTGTGAGGGAATGTGGCCGCGGGACAGCAGAGCGAGGGCGCGGTCTTTGTTCTCGGGCCTGGCGGCGCTGAGAAGCGGCGGCGGGTGGTGCAGGCTGTGGCTGTGAGCTCCGGGCAGACGGCTGTTTCGAGCGACCTGCTGCGGAGCTAGATCGCTTCGGGAGGAAGTGCTTCATAGCCTGCGATGTCTTTTGAACCTCCTGGAATCTGTCCGCAAAATCTTTGACGGCAGATCCGAAGAGGCCCGCTGACGAAATGGGCGCGTCGAGAAACACAGAGCGCTCCGTATCTGTCATCTCAGACAGCGTTAACCACAGGTGTCTCTCAGCCACAGTGAGAGAGGCCATGTTCCGCCCAATGGCTTGTGCAGCAGATTTAGTGGCGCGTAGAGCCAGGTCTGTAGCGCTCCTTAAATCTGCAACGCTGATCGATCCCGCGCCTTCCTCGTCCATTTTTCGCAGAAGGTCAGCCTGGAAGATCTGCAGGATGGCCATTGTGTGTAGCACCGACACAGCTTGCCCGGCGGCGGTGTAAGCGCGAGGCCTCTCTCGATAGGCTGCTAATGTTGCCGCAGGGCAGCCAATAGGCGAGCGAGCCGTCTTGCCTATGTTTACATGCTGCTGCACAGCGTTTACATTAATTCAAAATTAAGGATAATTTTTGGCTTCAATATCTTGTGGAAAAGAGGTTTTCCCCATAGCGTAAGATATTACGCAGTACGAGAGATACTCTCGTAAGAGAACTCAATGACTAATTGATTTTGAATATATCTATAGGGTCATCCCTAGTTAGATGGTCTTGAAGTGCTGAAAGGGAGATTGAATGATCTGTGCTGAATTCATTTGAAAAGCACCACCCTGCTCTGAAAGGTCTGACAGAAATAAAGGGTCCACATTTTTGTTGTTGTCATTTTCACTGGCAGAAATGAAGTGGAAAATAATGGTGCGACACTGGATAATCCTTCAAATTCAATCTAGTTTCCCTCTTAAAGCACTGTACAATCCTGGCGCCGTATTATTCCTGTCAAGGGCCATCACCTTTACTATACACCCCCGTAGAGGAGAATTGTTTTGCAATCCCTCTCTTGTTCATTCTCTCTCACCCCTCTGGCTACCAGTGAATAACACCAAGGGAATTGGATGAAATTACTGTCTTTTTTCTTTTCTTATTTGTTTCATCTGGCACATTTGTACTTTTAGAATGATGGACGCTTCCTGTCTCTTTCAGCCCTCCTCCTTTGTCATTTGCCCACCCTCCTTTTTCCAGTCGTCAGCTTTTTTGACAGCTTTCTGAAGATTTTTTTTTTTTGCTTTGCACAGTGCGTTGATGGCGAGGCAAAGTTCAGGCGTGCAGAAAGGCAATATTAGCTGGAAATTGGAAAGAATTCATCCGTGCTGCTTCAGAATGAATTGAAACCTAGTCCTCTCTGCCGTATTGATTTCTTCTCCTTTTTGGCACAGCCTTTTTTTTTTTCCTCTTACCCTTTTTTTCCTCAGACCACCCTGACCCTCTTCCCACCTGCCTCAAAAACATTTGTTTGTCCCACGGACACCGTAAGGGCACTGGCACTAGTTCACCCAGATTGACGGCTGGACCACTCAGAGTCAGGATAATACAAAAAACATGTTTTGGCTGAACTCTTTCTTTAGTTAAAGCAATATTTTGGGTTAAACTCAACCGACAGCAAACCTCTAGGTTACAGTGAGGGACTTGTAATGGAAGTCAATAGGGCCAATTGGTAAATGTTAAAATACTCAGTGTTTCAGTTTAGCTGCAAGATTTAAACAATGTGTTAACATGATTTTTGTGTAAAAAATTAGTGTACTAACCTTTCCTCTGTAAATTTATATCCAATTTTTTAATTTTGACAGTATAACGGAATAAACCCTAAACAACTGTAAAAATTATTATCTAAACAACTTTAGAGCTCAAACAATACACAAGTTTTATCAGAAGAATTAAAGTATTTTTTATAAAATGTCAAGCTTCACAGTACTGCTTTTAAATCATCAAAAAATCAGCCCCATTCACTTCCATAGTAAGTGCCTCATCGTAACCCTGATATATATGACACACACATGTGCTGGCTGATAGGTCCTTAACTCTGCTTGCAATCACATCATTCTCTATAGCTGATTGGTTCCTGCTGTATTAGTAGCCAATGAGCTCGCTGCTCAGCATTTGCTGTAGCTAGGGTGACCAGAAGTCCCGAAAAATTCGAGACAGTCCCGAAATCTAAGCTGTTGTCCCGAATCCCGAATCTGGCCCTGATTGTCCCGAAAATTATACTAAATACCCCAGCCCCCCCCCCCCCCCTGAACTTGCTCTGCAGCAGCAATAACAACAGCTGCAATAACAGCAGCATAGCGGATCTCTTCCGCCAAGACCAAACATATCAACATTGTCATATTCATTACCATGCCAAACACTCAGAGAGCTGTCATGAGAGAGCCCACAGTATTCCTTTAATGCCAAAAGACACAAAACTACCAGCACACAGTTAACATTAAAGCAGTAATTTGCATGATTTACTTGCGCCACAGTGCATGCTGGGAACCAGAGTCCTGCTGTGTAAAATGAGCGAATAATATAGGCTCAGTTGGAGGTTTCTGGCTTCACCGCTGGTTTATCCCAGATGATGAAGTGCAAAGAGTCTGACCTTTGCTCTCTGACTGGCGGTTCAAGTGCAGCCAAAGCGTGATATATTTGGCTTATTTTTAGCTGTGCCTTGACAGCGGAGGTGACCAGATGAAGGACACGGCTCATCATTACTGTGGCACTGCTGTTGTTGATTTCTCCTATTAGACTCCACCGTCTGCCTGATCTGCCGTGATGGAGAGGAGCGGAGCTGCGTTTACCACTCATTCGCTTTCTCATTTCAGAGATGGACAAATTCCCCACAGTACGGCAGATTGCCGCTTCTTTTTGGAGGGCGAAAGATCATCCTTCTTTCTTTGCGCTTTCTCTCGTGTGAGCTCTTTCCTTCTCGCCCTCTCGTTCTGTCTCTCTCTCACCCTGTATTTGGATGAAAGTGAAAAGCTATTAGCTTAATAGTTTAATCAGGTAGTTTAGGTACGCCGGCTCCTTCATGGTTCACCTGTGGCCTTGATTAAGCATTGTTTACCTGCGCCGAGGCTAGTGTCGGCAGATTGGAGGCTGTCTCTGATGTCTAAATATAGCGCGGCAGTTCACGCGATGTCAAGCTGAGAGATGCTTCGTTCTCGTCAAATGTGCCATTTTGAAATGTAATGGCAGGTGACTAGCATATCTGAGTGTTTTAATTGTCATTTTTGCAGATGGTTGGAACTTGAAGAGCATTCAAGAATACCTTGAGAAAACTATCTTAATAGCTGTTGTTCAGTTAGTGCTGTTCTTTTTTTTTTTACTTTTTTTTGTAGACACATGTCGCTCTCCCAGTTTAAAACTAGACTGAAGACGCATGTATTTAGCCAGGCATTCATATAAATTTTTTATCTTACAGTTACTGTAAATTCGGCCTCTAGTTCATAAACGCCAGAGGAGAACTGGCCCCCGACTGAGCCTGGGTTCTCCCAAGGTTTTTTTTTTTTTTTTTTCTCCATTGGGTCATCTGATGGAGTTTTAGGACACCATTAGGTCACTGGATGGAGTTTTTCGGTTCCTTGCCACTGTTGCCTTTGGCTTGCTCAGTTGGGGATATTCAAATTAATTAACCAATCATACCATTGATCAGCTCTACCAAACTTGGATGTCTTTTTTTCCAGTAATAAACAAACATTGTTAAGTTGTTTTGATTGATACTGTGAAGCAGCTTTGATACAATCTGTATTGTGAAAAGCGCTATATAAATATATTTGACTTGACTTGACTTGACTAGTAGGAGTGTAGCTGTACCCATCACGGTACGTACGTCACGATTCGATGCATACAGTCAGACGACGAATACAATCAGTCACAGGGGATCCATACTCCAATCCAGAAGGGGGCGCACGCAGTAATGGTAAACGCTGTTTGATAACCGCCACCGCAGGAAAAAGAGCAGAAGAAGAAGAGATGATCTATGCACCAATCTAAAACAAGAGTTCAGATGGCACGCAAAAGCTTGCTAGTAGCCTGTAAGCTGAGTTTTGATGAATTTTTGTGATGCGCTCCACAAGCTTCACGGAAAGGAATCCTGAACAGCAGAAAGCGTCATCCTGTTAGTTTTCTTTATTTTACAAAAGCATAATGTTTTGTTTTTATTGTGTGTGACATCGAATGATGTCTTACTCTTATCTGTATGACCAGAAATTACAGAGTATTTTAAGCTGTATCTGCTGTTTTGTTTCTGATTGTGACCAAATACCTTTTGTTTCTTATCAGCCCTACAAAAAATATGAAGAGCGCATTCTTTTTAATGCTTAGTGCTTAATACACTAAATGAGTCTGTACTGTACCAACTCAGCCTTTTTTATCTCATTGTTTGCGCTGTGCCGTGCATTTGTCTCTCTCTCTCTCTCTCTCTCTCTCTCTCTCTCTCTCTCTCTCTCTCTCTCTCTCTCTCTCTCATGATCTGTTGTTTGCATTATTCATTGAATTTATACAGTTGAGGAGCCTAAACTAACACAGACAACATTGTGACACGTCTAGCCTTAACAAGAAAAAAGAGTCAGCCTTTGTTCCCCTAGAGAAATGCTAAAAAATATAATTTTGACCCCTGAATGCTAATGTGGATGGAAATGATGATGCCTTGGGAATTTTAATATACACTGTTGACAAATTAATCTAGTGAGAATTTAAACAGTGGGAATGTATTTTATTTTTTTTTTAAATCCCAGGATCAGAAGTGCCCATACTTGAAAAACACACTTATGATGAAATATTTTACTTGGATCTGAATATGTGGCTACTTTTAAATGACCCCAATTCCCATTAAATTGTGTAGTTACTGCATCAACCTGCAGGGCCTAACAGGGCTATGCTAACCTTCAAAACCTTGACTGCTTGATCTAAACTAAGATTACCTACGAATTGTTTCTGTGAACTCTGTTTGCTTACATGGTCATCATTTGCAGCTGACAAATGGGGTATTTAGCGTGACCGTTCTTAACGCAGTCCTGCTCATAAGGAGCTGATGTATGGGATAATAATATCAACAGGCGGAGGAATAAAATATGCCTCTTTTCTTAAGCTCTCTCGCTCACAGAATCATAAGATATGTGTATCGAGCCGGGCTGTTATTACAGGCTTAATAATTAAGCAATATTTTCCAATCAGCCAAAGCTGACAGTGTCTGGCTAACGATATAGCTACACTGCCTGAGGTGTGATGCATCATGGGATATGCCATAGTCAGGATTAGAGTGAGTTAAAAGATCTGTGAAATTACAGTATAATTGGCATATGGTGGGGGGGGGGGTGGGTGGGGGGGGGGCAGTAAATACGTGAAGGACAAAAAAACATTTGAGGACGGGTGTAACATGGTTTAACCTGGACATCCCTACAAGACTGATTCGTATCTTTATTCTCACCCACACTTACATTTGCAAACATTTTGCAGCTTTTTAACAACCGCGAAAATGCTTTGAATACACAGCAAGGTCAGAAGTTTCAATTCATTCTTCCTTTAATCCAGCGTCTGACCTGACCTTTTCCTGTCATGTACCAGAAAATCGATCCCTCCAGCGTATTTCCACAAAAACTCCATCCTATTCGCATTGTTATTGCCTGTGCGGGGCTTTATATGTGTGGATACTGGCTACAACAAGCACTGTGGTCCGTGTCAGCATGAGATCTCTGTAAAGCTCTGATTTCTGTTGTTTTACTGAGAAAGCGATGAGAAGGGATCTATGGCTCGTTCACGGCCCCAGACAATGAGCCCGCCCTGGGCTTCAACACTTGAGACGGACCCTTAAGCTCGGAGCTGTTTGCTGGAGGGTTTGGAGATAAAATGACAGATTACGAGAAGCTCTCACACAGGCTGTCTAGAGGATGGTGCTTGAGCAAAAGCCAAGAGTAATTCTGACCAAACCGACAACAACATCAATTTATCATCCAGTAATTTGTTTTATTTTATTCTTAATTTGTCATGTGAGTTTAATTGTGCATTGTTTTGTTTATTTCAGAATGTTTCAAGTTGCAATATCCGAGCTCAAATTAATGTGGTATTGAACAAGTTTCATCTGCCCCAGCAGTGCACATGTTGAGTTAGTCTCACAGAAATATATTCACTACAGTCTGAGGACTGTTATTCATAATTCTTCATGCGTTTTCGTTGTCAATGAATAGTCAGGGAGAATGAGTCTCTGTTATGTCCTGGTGCATTGTGGGAAATACACATGCTGCTTGGTCGTTGTTTCATCAGCATTTCAATTCAGCATGCCAACCCCCCAGAAAATGGTTATTTGATTCAAGACAATGCGAGAATCCTTTTGAGTTTGTCAAGGTGAATGTGGCAGAGATCTCATTGTTGGCGCTGTGTCGTGCATTTGGCTCTTTTTCACATGATCTATTGTTTGCATTATTCATTATATTCAGACAGTTGAGGAGCCTAAACAATCACAGACTACATCGTAAGCCCCAATACAGTCGTCCCAAAAGGGTTTCGCATCTTAAGGACATATGGGGTCATTATATCAATATTGAAAGTTATAAAATGTAACTTATAACAATAAAACATGCATAGAAGAAAGTATATATATATATATATATAAACCGTGTTGGGTGTAAAGTATTTCTAAGTAATTACTGTAATTCAATTACTTTTCCCTTGAAAAAATAAAGTAATGGATTACTCTTAATATTTCTGTAATTTAATTACAGTTACTTCTGATGTAATTGCATTTAATTCTGTATAGACTATAGAACAGTTCTATATAAAACAATAGTGGATTTAACATAACAATTTAACCATATAATATTTTGACTGTTACGCATAATATTTTTTTCTCTCAACTGACTAGATGCACATCTCTTTTTGTGTTCCAAAGGGAACAAAAGACAAATGATACATATTTTGACAGAATGGAGGTTTAATAACACACAATATTCATTTCTGGGTGAACTATTCCTTTAACACCCAGTGGGGCAGAGAGAGCATGAAAGAGATTCATTGATATGTGAATATATCCAGAACTGGCAGAGCCTATTTGCCTGTCTATTGATCTGAGGGAAAATCCTAGTGTGAAGCTTATAATTTGAACCAGTGACCTGAAGAGCAGGTCCACTGTTAGTGATGAGGGTTAAAAGGCCGGGAGATGACATGGAATAAAAGCACTTATGGCAGCCCTGCCTGTGACGTGACGATCAATATGTTGAAAAAGAGGTGTTTAGTTTCACTTTAGTTCAGAGCCAGGAAAAAATGGAATCAGTCTTTGGACAACAAACCTGCAATTTAAAAAAATATTTGCAATTAAAGGAACAGTCCATCCAAAAATGACAAATGCTATTTACTTCCCCTTATACATCTCTCACATATGTCTCCTGCACTATATTGCAAGTCTTTTGAAGCAGTATGATATCATTTTGCGAGGAACAGGCTAAAATGTTATTCTTGGAAAATATTGACAGCAACAATTCGTGAATAAATCATTCTTTTCAATCGGATCTTTTTAATGAATTGTTGTATCCAGTTCGCAAAACCAATCAAAGTCCTTTGTTCATTTATAAATGGTTGTTTTGAGTATGACCATTTCAATGAATTGTTTATTCCAGTACACAAAACTGAGCTGAATCATATGTTCATGAATGAATCGTCGTTTTGAGTCAGATCTTTTCAATTAATCATTTGATACAGTTCACAGAACCAATTTGAATAATTTATTCCTGAACGAATTGTTGTTTTGAGTCGAATCTTTTTGATCCAGAGCACAAAATCAATCTGAATCGTCAGCTCTTTTCAATTGATCATTATGTTTCAGTAGGCCACATGAAACTGATCTAAATCTTTTGTTCATGAATGAATTGTTCTTTGGAGTATTTTTTATTTCTTTTCAGTAAATCATTTGACCCAGACTGTGTCCAAAATCGCCCCCCTATACCCTTAAATAAGGTACTATTTGAAGGGGCAACCGTTTATAGTGGTATCCGAAACCACAGCTGAATCATCTATTCATCCATTATCCAAACCGCTGGTCCAATGCGGATACAGCGTAAAATCATACAGGTATAAATTCCTTTTTACTTGATTATTAAATTGTTTAATTAAGGTTTACACATGATATTTTCCATGACAGAGTTCATCTTACTACTGGAGCTGCCAGATTGCTAAGTTCCAATGATTATTAAACAGCAAGCACAAACTATGCAAAAGTGCATTTCCAGCGCAATTACTTGCTCACTCATTTTCATTCACTCCTTTAAGTGGACTATATTGGTGGAGTAATGTAGGGAATAGTGAATGAGGGTATAGGGGGCAATTTCGAACACAGCCCCAGTTTACTTAACCAATTTTGTTTGTTCCTGAATCAGACTCATCCAGTTCTTAACTGACTCAGTGACTCAATTTGGCTATTATTCACATTTATCCACAATTTTGCCTTCTGTCCGGTTTCCCAAAGCATATGGAGCCACCAATACCAGCGTTCCCAGAGATTCAACCAATCACACTTCAGTTTCATGCACAGTGAGTCTTTTTGTTAATAGGTGTGGGTGTATGCGCAGTCCACTGCTTGTTTGTGTTCAGCCTGTCAAATAGCTGAAAACAGTAAAATGAGAAAAAAATATTTTGCAAGAAATGAACAAAGCAATAGCTCTCTTTATTTTTTTTAAGGTCTGTATCAGCATCAGCATTGACCACAGAACTGTTGACAGAGGTATAGGAGCAAAATCATTTCCGTCTGACTAGTAAAAGGTGGGCTTGTCACGGTTCAAAATATGACTGCAGAGACCATAGCTCCACATCTATTTATGACACCCGATGATAACAAGAGATGGTGGGGAATGGCATGTTCCACCCTACAGACAAATATGCGAGTTGTAGGTTTAAAGGTTGTTGTAAAAGACTGTCAGACGTAGGAGTATCATTAATAATTAGAGGCATGAAAGTTTGAAGGTGAGGGACACAATAACACAATAACTGAGGTTTGAACTGAATATGTGGCATGTAAAATTAGCAATGAGCTATGAAAGAGGTTGAAGGGCATTTTCAGAGACAACTTTTGTGGAGAATATAAAGAGATTGCGATTCTTTTCATCTCTAGTTGTACTTCAACAGAGGCTTTCATGAACGACAGTTTTAATAATGTGCTATATATATGACATACATTTTCATATTTCAGGCTTTATTGACCTTACATATATGCAGCTGCTGTGGGTTTTGTATGTTACACAAAATCAATTTTTGTTAAATTAGATCAGAGTCATTACTGGACCCTTGAGAGCTGAATATAATCTTCTGGTCTTTGGCTGTGAAGGCCAGATCCAAAGGAAACAGTGAAAAGGAAAGATGCAGTGTTTGTGTTGGAATGTGATTAAACAAGCCACAAAGCTTGTTCTGTTCTTTCATGTTCCCCTTTTCTTAACGGATCACATACTTTGACAATTGGCAGACATGTTTTGCTGCAACATTCTGACGATTTTGCCACAGAGGTCAATGGCAAGTGAATCGATAACTTCTGCATTAATGTTAAAAAATAATAATAATTGAAACAAGTCTCTTATGCTCTCCAAGACTGCATTTATTTGATCAAATATACTGTAATATTGTGAAATATTATGAATTATCTTTTTGTCTATTTAATATATTTTAAAATGTAATTTATTCCTGTGATGGCAAAGCTAAATTTCCAGCAATAGTCATTCTTGCACACAACTGGCCTTTTATTTTGGACATGGAAAGTCACATTTGATAAACAGCACATTAATGACCATATGTATGTACCTATGTAGCCATGGCCTAGTGGTTAACATGGATGCACTGACACATCGAGTAGTGGTGCTCCTGTGGCAGTTTGAGTCCGCCTTACATCATTTCCACAACCTGTTTCTCCATCCACTCTACTATAAATGAAAGTGTCCAAAAATACCTCCAAAAAATTCGTGTTTTTTTTCTTCTGGAAGACAGATCCACAGACAGATAGACAGATTGGTGTTAAGAGTTAAGCCGTGTCCCATTAAATCAGGATGCAGCCTCCCTTGCAGAAGTTGTAGTAATGAGCGTGTATCTATAGTAACGGACACAGACGTACAGGCCTTCGGGAATGGACTTGCTTGCATTTGGGCCGAAATCGTGTTCCTCATTATGGGACTGATTGAACGAGTGCTGATTGTGAAAATGAAAAGTCAATAAGACTAGAGGATTGAATAAGGCAGGAAAAGAAGACGAGCTACAGAGATCCTACACAAATCAGATGTTTCTGATTCAGTTGTGATTCTAATTAACGTGAGTGTTTGAAATGTGTATGAAAGTGCTCTGAATCACAACGCTGGGCCGTTGCAGGATTAATGATATGACCTTTGAAGAGTCGGGCTGTGATTTCCAGTGTATTTACGATCATTAGGGCTTCACTTCACGCCCGCGCTCCCAGAATAGATGCATCAGGGCTGAAAAAGACTGGAAAGAAAGGAATGGGCTGGGGCAGCCATTTCAAGACGCAAATCCTACAAAAATAATTTCTCATTGCGCAAAAGTAGCAGCTATGAGCACCTCAGCCGTCCATCCCATGATGCACTGCAACCTTCCACTAACAATAACAACCAAGTTGCTTGGCATCTGGCCTGGCTCTTTCACCCAGCTCTGCCCACATTAGCCTTAACCCTGCCCAACACACAGCGCTCTGATCTGGTCTCAGACTGTGAAGCCTCAAGCTCTCGGCAGTGTGCGTAAGAGAGGCCTCTATGTCTGGCACGAGTCATGTTTTCTTCTGAAAAGCTTTTATTTTCTCCATCTTTTGTGTTTTATTTTCTTCCTCGTTCTCTGTATTGCTGTCTTGAAGTCATGTCAGATTGTTTTTATTTATAAGATGAACAATATCATAATGTGGTTCTTACCAGTAGCCTTTTGTGACTATGTCAATTAAAGATTCATGGCAGAAGCTAATTGATATTGGTCCTCCTAATTAAGTTTTCATTTGCTGTGTCCGAAATCTCCCACTACTCACTATATAGTGGACTATATAGTGAGCTCGCCATTTTGTAGTGATGTCCGAATGTATAGTGATGATTATTATACCCTATATAGTCCACTCAATGTATCCCAGAATGCATTTTGAAAAGTAGTGTACAACCGATGGTCACTAACCCAAGCCCTACATACCATCATGCATTGCGCTGATCGTAAAAATTGCAGATGGACGTCAAGGAGAGCAGCGCGACAATACGAATTTGTCATACAAATGTAAGTTATGTTCTTTCTCGTTTAACTTATGATATGTAGTAGTTCTACAATTTTGTCAGACATGTATAAATTGTTTGTAAGCACGTATTGCCCCATTACACACAAATCATGCCTAACGACCCAGCTTGCTAACATTAGCCCTCTACTGTACAGTAACGTTATTAACAAATGTGTCACGCCGCTAAACTAACATATTTGAACACAAACAAAAGCAAGAATGGATTGTCAATTTATTTTGATCTCGTCAGGGACCGACGATGATGTGGCCACATTTATTCGCCTGAGGAGAGAGAAGGACCACCTCTTCTCAGGGAAGCGTTTTGCCTCGGCAGCTGGATGGGAGTGAGTTGTGTCAAATTCTTGCGAAGGAGTATTTTGAGTATTCATATACGTGAAATTATACCTTTTATTATCTGACTACATTGCCATCACCGTTAATAATACTGACAGATTTGTTTGTTGTTTGTCAAAATGCATATTTCGTTTTGTATAACGTTAGTGTGTGCAGAATTATTAGGCACGTTGATTTTCTGAACATATTTTATTCCCAGGCACATTTTGGGAATAAATAAATAAATAAATGATTAAATACAACATTAATAGTACTCTTTTTAAGAGTAATATGGTTTGGAATTGCCTAAATGTGCCTGGGAATAAAATATGGGAATAAAAGCTGTTTTATTAGAGAATAATGAGCAAGGTATTTGATAATGTAGATCTGTTTTTTTTTTCCTAATGTCGACAGGCAAGAGAAAACGGTGTGGCGCGAAAATGAAAATATATGAAATATGTGTATTAATTTTATTTATGTTTATAAGTTATAATCATGTGTGGGGTAACGCATTATAACAGAAACGGCCAGAAATGACTTTTAATTTTACAATTTTGGAGAAATAAGCTCAATATAATGTAATGTATTTATAAAAAAAAAAAAAATCTATTTAGCCCAGAGCTGGCTCGGTACCAGCTGACAGATGATGGCGCGTTTAAATAGTGCGACAGTAAGACGTAATCAACGGCGCCGAGAGACGATCGAGTAGTGTCCGAAAGTGGTGTTTCTATTTTGCTGGTGAGCTCACTATATAGTGCTCTACTCCCTACCCCCTACATAGTGGTTAGGGAGTAGTGGTTTGAATGGAGATTTCGGACACAGCCATTGTCTATATTGACTATACTCTAGTTTTAGTAGGAAAATACCACTCATTTAGCTACTTTCACAACAAAATCATTTCACAGCATTCTCTGAGGCTTCACGAGAAAGGCAAAATGCATAAATCATCAGCTGCAGAGCTAATGCACTTTCTTTGCTCTTCAGGTTGTCGTATTAGAACTAAGACAACTCCTATTTTGTCAGAAAGTGAAACAAATAGAAAGAAACTCAGAAAATGTTTTTTTGCATGAGAGCATGAGAACTTAAAGCATGTTTCCTGTCATGAATTATTCATAAAAATGGACCTTTAGAGATTGTTGTCTTTTTTCAGGCTATATTTGGGAACAGATGTTATTCTTCACAAAGTTACACCTTAGATTAATGGATTGAAACTTGACAACATGAAACATAAAGGATTTTATTAAATGCTATTTCAGCTTCCGTGTTTTCAATTTAAGCTTTTACCCAGATAAATAAATAGATAGAGAGCAATTAAACCATTTATTAATATAAAAAAATGATGCAGCGTTCTCTCTTTACTCCTGAACTGAGCTGGTTTTACTCATGAAAAATAATTCCGAAACCCTGTCACATTAGTCCTGTAGAGCCAAATGGACTTGGCAGCTCTCCACTATTGAGCACCAGGCTGTATTTGGTGCAATACAGAGCCTTTTGCATAATTGGGACATATTTTAAATGCGTATTTGTTAACACCCTCATCTCTGGCATTTAGCGATTGTGAATCATTCACTAGATGAATACAGGCAGTAATTTCTGAAAGTCTTTCTCATTTATTTACCATCGTTGGCTCCTGGCTCTCCTCCCGGTGCTCTGAGGAGAGGGACACTATTGGCTGTTGCCAGTTTCTTAATTTGTATTTCTGCGCACCAGTGCGTTTTTGGCTTGTTTGAGTTTGTTATAAATAAAAATAAAGAAAGAAAAGCCAAATTGGCAGAAAGTGAGGATCCATCTAATTATAGATTCCTATTTTTTCCCCCTTTCTTTTTTTGTGACTCACAGATTGAGATTCACACCACCACCTCATCTTGCTTACTGTGTCTGTTTAACATGCTTAGCTGAAAAAACACCCGCTTTGATATCAGATCTGTCACTTCAGTGCTTTAAGATTATCCTAGTGTGAGAGACTCCACTCTGTTTGTTTCTATTTTTAACACAGCTTGATAAAACTGTTATTTTGTAGCACATGCAACTACCTTTAGGGCCTCACGCCTCATCTACACTGTTATGTCATGACAAAACTCTCCTGTTTAATGAATAATGTCCTGTAGATTAGAAGTGGAGTATCTTAAATGCACACACACACACACACACACGCACGCACGCACGCACGCACGCACGCACGCACGCACGCACGCACGCACGCACGCACGCACGCACACACACACACACACACACACACACACACACACACACACACACACACACACACACACACACACACACATACATGTTCATACATGTGTATGTATATTCAGTCATACTGCATGTCAAAGACAGAATAAACAGGATCAATAAAATGTATACATACTTCAATGTAGATTGATTCTATCAGCAATATTATAATATTAGGGCCGGTTCAAACAGAACACGTTTTTGCTGTTAAAAACGCGAGACAAGGATCAGTGCAAGACTTTTCTTAAATTGAGCGCTACTTTTTTAGAATGCCGTGTCATGCTTTTTCATATGCTGAAAAAAAACGTGAGTGCAAGAGCAACGGTTAAAGACGCCCATCTAGCGCGTGTTTACATTGAAAAACAATGGAAAGTACTGCAGTTAAATGGAAAACCATGTTCTGTGAGAACGGCTTCTTATGTCTCTGACTCACAGTCCTGAAGTTTTCTTGAATGAGTCGCAGCAACATGCACCATCCTAACGGGAAGCTCATGCTTTTAATAATGCATTTCATTTCTTTTTGCAGTGATTGGCCCGTGAAGAACCGTACAAAAGGTTGTTAATGTTTCAATGGTGATCACAGTTTCATGTTTTAAGTTCTGAACTGAATTTGTATTCCATGTTTTGACAGATACAGTTTAATTACAGACAGCCTTTCAGTTTCCCTTTTATTAATTCCTTCAATTACCTCACAGCTGCTTTCTCTTTGATCACATTAGAGCCGACAACAAAATTATCAGCTCGTTTCTAGCCCTTATAAACTAGGTTGTACGGTTAAAGAGTGTGTGCTTGTTGGGTGTAAGAGCCCTTTAACATTTGTCTTTGAAAGTGAAGCGTTTAATATTTTTTGATATTAAAATATTTTCTCCTGTTTCATCTTATGCAGACTAGTAAGTGGTTTTTTTAGGCTCATTCCCCTTAAGAGTGTGTACAGTGTGATGCTTTCGAAACATATTCCAGCCATGTATTTTTATACCAATTTTAAGATTGTATTTGTGAAATGCATGCCAGAAAATTGGTTTCTTTTTTAGTTTTCACTCTGCAATAGCTAAAAACTGTTTAAATAAACATTAATATTACTTATATATATATTTTAATATTGAACTTTTTAATATATAAATTTTTAATAGATTTTCATTTTAATATTATTGTTCATTTATTTGTGGCCCTTTTTATTTTTTAGTTTGAGTCATAAAATGTATTTTAGAAAGTTCAGTTTTTCTCAGCTATGTTACTGTTTTATAATGGTTGAAATAGGTGAAATTTGTTTTACAGTGTAGTCAAATTGTTGAAAGATCACACCCACTTTGTCATTACCTCTGACTGTCTCCTCTGATTTTAATTAGTTGTCCATGTGAACCAAAAGTTTTTTCCTCAAGAACCTCAGAACAGGTTTGAGTATAAGAAAAACCCTTCTGCTTAATATCCGCAGGCTTTGTGTCCATGTAAGATGCACTGCAGCAGAAGCGGTAGGATTTCTGTGATGTATGTGAGAGTGTGTGTGTTTTTGAGATGGGGTAGTCTGCTCTTTCTGGCCCCTGTGGTGGCGGCTCAGCGGGCCTGGGACATAACAGATGTAGTCTTTATGTTTACATCTCTGGAGGCCGCACACACATACACAACATACAGACTGCACTGTCAGTAGAGAGAGAGAGAGAGAGAGAGAGAGAGAGAGAGAGAGAGAGAGAGAGAGAGAGAGAGAGAGAGAGAGAGAGAGAGATAAAGAGTCCACTGTGCTTGTGCTTATCAGTCCATGTGCATCCGTCTCACCGCTGACAGCCAGAGTAAGATAATTAAACTTCTCCGAGATAACTACAATACGTCACACTCGTTTATTTTCCTTATTTCCTTATCATTATGTCTGCATGTGCATAACACGTAGGGCTGTGAGTGTGCTAAAGTTCTGTTTAGATTTGTGCGTGTGTTATTTGTGTAGCAAGCAGATCTAGATTTGTTTTAAAGCTGTACGGTCTTTCTGCTCACGGTACAGTTTTCTTTTTGATGCGTTGCTCTCTCTCCCACTCTTCCAGGTTTAATCTGACAATTATTTTAGGCCCACTTCATGCCGCATATTTCGTTTTCTGTGTCCATATTAAAGCAATAATTAATCAGTTTTTCATTTAAAGGGATAATTCATCCCTAATTCATTTACTCTCCCTCATGTCCTTTGAAACGCGTGTGACTGGCGACTACAGTAGCGCATCAGTGCTAAAAAAAAAAAAAAACATTAAAAAGTATATGAATGGAGAATAACTTTTTAAATTAGTTGGTAGGAGTTACATTAGCACGTAATTAGTTTCATTAGTAGCTTGCAGTAAAACATTAGATTTCTCATTATGTGAACGTATTTAACATATGGTTTATTTCCAAAAACATTTAAAGGGTATTGATAATCAATGTGTATCGCCTAAGACATTGTGTTAATTTATAAAGTTTACATCACTATTAATTTAGTTTTATTTATATACTATTAAAGTGTTTCATATTTTGAATTATCTTTTTTTATGTTTTCAATTTTCATTTTAATATTAGTAATTATATGTGATTTTGTGATTTATAGTTTTTATTATTTCTATTTAGCTATTTAGGTTTAAAGTACTTTAATAATTTTAGTAATTTTAGTACTTTAATTCTATTTCGGTTATGTATATATATATATGAAAATGAAAATGATACCACATTAAATGAAAATGATACTTAAATGAAAATGATACCACAAAATGGTACACATATATTGTACACACTTAATTTCCCAGAATGTCCCCCAGTCTTTTAAACTGGAGCCAGTTAACTTACAAGTAACTTTCAAGTTGTTTTGTGTTGATGAAATCAATTCAGATTCCAACTACTTGAAATGAACTGAAAGAGTCGGTTCTTGAATTCAAAATTTTTGATGTGATTGCCTGTAAAAGCTCTTTTTGCCCATTTCATACTCACCCCCCTCTTGTATTCACTATACAAAAGTATTGATCTGTTTTCTCCAGTTCTTGGCAGGGGTGAATGTGACAACGACAGATGCCACTCTCTGTAAACACTGAACAGTTCATGACGCAGAGAGAGAAAGGAGGCTCTGCATGATCTATTCACACATGCTTTTATATGCTGGCTTGCATGTTGGCGAGAGAGATTTACAGTACTGTAAAGCCACATCATCTGCTGTCTAAAGCCAAGTTCTGTCATCCACAGATCACTTCTAATCTTGGTCTTTTCTGAGATCCTGCCAAATTTCCGCCTGTGCCTGACGGTGTACCTGCCCGTGACTGAACTCTGTGCTCCCTGTGCACTTCTCTGTTTGTCTGTCAAACCATCTGGCTATCTGTAAATCCTCATCACAAACCTTGAAAAACACAACCAAGGCCTTTGACAACCCTTCAGAGGGCATTTTCTGTTTGTTCTCTTTGCAACAAGGTCAATCATATTTCCCCATGATTCCCTTCAGTCAATCAAAGTTCTCTGAGAATCCATTAAACAACAGATCAATTTAAAAAAAACGTATAAAGAGTCATTAAAAGAAAAAACGTATAGGCTTTCGTCATATTAGTCATAGAAACAAACACTGGCTGCGCACAAAGAGAATTAATGGGAGAACAATAAGGGGTTTTATAAAATAAAGTGATTTTTATTCAACTTTAAAGGGGTCATATCATGAAGAATCCAATTTCCTTGATCTTCTCAAATAAAAATGGTTCAATATTTTGAAGTTTGAAACTGCTTAAAGCTGCCTCGCCACACCGAAAAGAACATTTAAGCTGAAAATTTGGTGATCTGAAACTTGAGGCGAGGTAATAATACGGGTGAAGTATGATGGATACTATTGTTTCTAAACACGAGAAGAACTAACTAAAGTAAAAAACGGTGAAAAGTTTATGCTGTTCCTGGCTCTGTAGCACCTACCGCTCTGCATTTTAATCTAAAGAATGATAAACGAGTAGCTATTGAAGTTTAATTTGATCCCTGAATCATTTCTATCTGATCTTAAAAAAAAAAAATAATTCTGTATATTTCAGTGCAAATTGTTTCATGAATCTGTCACAATGTAATTTATTGAATGTTATTGAAGGATGAGGCAGCACAAACCATACTAGTCATAAAGATGCTTCCTAAAAATGGCCTGTTTAATTGAGAGGGTGGAAAAACAATCATTTAAAACAAAGTATATGACCTCAGTCAAATCAGTACTTAAACATGTTCCATATCATTTTAGGAGGCATTTGTGCTAATCATTTGCAGATCATGACCAGATGTCCTGCAGTAGAGAGCTGTCATTCTCTGGGGGAAGATCGGTCGAAAGCTGGTTCAGTGCTTCGGTGAGGAGTGAATGATAAATGATGTCTTTCAATGGAAGAGAGCAAATCAATCCAAATCATTTTAGAAACCTTTCATCAGCGTTTCATCAACGTCTCAGAGGGCAAAGGCGGAACTGACAGAGAAAAATGGAGGGCTGAAAACAGCTAAATCACAGCACGAAAATGCTCTTTATTGCAAACCCAGAAGGGTCAACAAGTTTTGGATGAAATGCATTGTTCCTCGATTAGATTCCTCAGCTTGAATATGATTGACATAGCAAAGAGAGTAGAAGAAGGGGAGACCAGGTACAATTGTGATGTTTTTCCACATTTTCTTCTATAACTCTATTGTTTTGGGGGCATTTTAATCTCTTGAGTGAAATATTAACCTGCTGTATCTCATAAGAACACACCTCAAAGTAATACTACCAATTTTAATACTGGGTAGTTTTATCTTTTATTTGGTAGGTATAATTTTACCTGTCATGAATACTGTGTGTTTAAAGCAAAAGTGGGACCTACATTAAAATCATTAGCCAATATGAATTCTCATTTGCAGCTCATTTTGATATCATATTTCAAAGTGAAACTGGATTTTCAATAAGAGATGAAAAAACTGCATTTAATATATTTATCCACTGGATGGTGAAAAGTGGTGGTATACCTACCTAATGGAGCAAGGGCTGAATGCGAAATAGCATCAGTATATTACAGTATATTAGAGGGACGAAATGTGTATGTAAATAAATAATTTAGAGAAAAAGCAAGATATTATATTTTGGTTTTAAAGATTATGAAGATAAAAAAAAAGCATAAAAAACTTACTACACATCCAAACATCATCTATGTATAAATATTATTATAATATGTTGATTTGGTGCTTAAGACACAGTTAGAACTTAAAATGTTAAGTTCATTGGACTTTATTGTGCTCTGAATTTAAACTACATTAAACTGACTTAAAAATCGAGTTGAATCTCATATAATTTATATAAAAAAAAAAAAAGAAATTGCTTGACTTATTTTGATCAGTTCAAATAACATAAAAACACATATTGATCATATTGTTTTTTTTTTTTTTTTTTTTTTTTTTACAGTGTGAGCACCAAACATCATTGTTGAAAATGCTTTGCTGTGGTGCTTAATGCTTTTTTTTTTTTTTTCAGGAATCCTCACAATTGTTTATTTAGGAAGCAATTGGATTGCCATTGCAGTCTGGATGTTTTTGGCAGACCTGTTTTGCTAAATAAATAATGTTTTAATCTCTTATGAATTGGGTGAACAGGTGTTTGTGCTGATGTATGAATATAGAATAACGAACTCTGCAGGAAACACTGGTTTGCCGTGCAGGAATTGAGCCACATTCACCAACCTCTGCCAGAGCATAAACCCGCTGCCATAAAACCACTGAGAGCTAAGCAGCTCTATACTTTCATCTTCTCTTTTCCCAGTCTTACCTCCCTCTTTCTTTCTCATGCTCTGTTTGCTCAGTTGTTTCTTCCTCTTGTTCTCCACGATACACAGTTCAGGCTGTTGTTTGTGTGGATGAGTAATGCTGTTCATTGGAGGAAGGCCAGAGATTGGTTATAATTAAGAAAGCACAGCTCATGACACAGACAGCACTGCTGGCACACACATCCTCTCTCCTGGATCCTCCGGGGGGGGGTTCTTCCTGAATGTGTTTTCCTGACGAATAGCCAAAAACTCTGTACTGTATAGGATTGTTTTCTACATGCTATGGGCATGTTTATGTCCTAGGCATTGGCTTATATAAATTAAACAGATATCAATTTCTTGTTGTCGTCCTTGTGATGGGTTTGGAAACTTTAACCGTGCGAGTCTCATTTATTTTTTGGTATTCTTTAAATGCCTTAATGACTCTGCATCGTTTATCCTTTTAATCTTTCATTTAAAAAAAAAATCACAATAATCTAACCTTTCATTCTTCAATCACATTATGAAATAAATGTTCCCTTTCGAAGGGAACTCAACAATACGTCAATGACGTTATGGGGAACGCCTCAGGCGTGACAGGTGTCTGAAATCACTATCAAATCACGTCAATCATATTGACCGGCGACAGCCCGTGAATCATTAGCGTGAATGATTAACGTGCGACCTGGAAGTATAAAGGGGCGCCTTGCACACATGACAAATCATCTCATCGTCTTCAGGGACTGTCTGTTTGAAAACGCTACTCAATGAAACGGTAAGAAAATTAAATGTACAGCACACGAGTGTGCTTTTCCTGCCTGGGAGAAGAGCGCGCACGGGAGATTCTCGAGGGAATCCTCTGTGTGAACTGTGAGCGTTTTTCTTTTAAAACGCTCGCTCTCGTCTGGCCCTCTTCTCGAGTGAAGGGGGTTCAACGTCTGGTTCTCGTGGTCCCGCTCGTGCCGAGGCAGAGCGGCGACTTGCATCATGGGCTTCCAGATAGAGCTCGTCGATCATCTTGAGAGTGCTGTAAACCTCTCAGATGATTCGACGGCTGACGAGGGCAAAGCAGGTGCTCTTGCTGCTCTTCAGGACGAGCAGGAGATGGCTGAGGAGGTTTATAATCAGGTAGATCCTGAACCCTCTCAGCCACCCTGCCCCGTGTATGCAGGTCTGGTGGATGTTGTGGAGCGCGCCGCCAACAGGCTGTAGCTGCCATGGCAACGCACTAGAGGAGAGACCGCTCGCGGTAAAAAGCAAAAAAAAAAAAAAAAAAAAAGACTCCCCAGACGTGCATTACATCAGGCCTGGCGCTGGGCCTATGATAAGAACGATGTTCCGATGGCCCGCCTAGGCTTGGTTAGTAGAAACGCCTCTTTCAGGCATGTAAAGTGGTAGACCCCAGGTTCATAAAGAACTATCTGGCGAGTCTTCACTCCGCACGCCGCAGGTGAGCTGTCTGGTCTTTTCAAGAGTCAATTTTTGTGAATTAAAATTCCGAAATGTATCTCTCTACAGACCTCGTTCCCTGTATAGAGCTATGGGGTCATGTCATTTGCTATGTCATCAGGTAATAAGGTAAGAGAAGTTTCCTGGATTATTAGGGCCCTGAAGTTCCCCATTAGGTGGCCAGAACGATAACTATGTTAGCCTTCGGGCTGTTAGCCACCTCAGGGTAGAGTAGTTGGTCTCTCTCTTAGAATTTTTTACTTAGAGTGTTGACTGACGCTAGAGCTTCAGATAGATCTTATGTCCGGCCCACGGGTCCGTTTGACTTCTTCCTGAGTATTTCGCCCCTTGAGCTCTGTTTGGGTTTTCATTAGGCTGAGCGATCATGCAGCCCTTTGTATGGAATAATACAGACTATATTCTTTAGTAAGGCTGTGGCTCCTCCGAGCCCTCAGATAGATCTATGCCTGCAGGCTGGCCCTCACCAGGGCCGCCTCTGTAGCTGGCCTAGGCTGTGCCAGGGATAATAGAAGTGTTCTGCTAAAATTTAGCATTGCTTCCTCTGAACCTTCACTTTGTGAATGTAGGTTTCTAGCATCCCTGTATAAACAGCCTCCTCCCATGGGAGTCGTTAGGCCAAGGCCCGCCCCCTTCTCTGCATTCTGGGGTGACTAGAGTAATGCAGCATGGTGCAGAGGATGGTTTGTAAGGACATGGTAGGCCTCAAACAGGCCTCCGTGGTATATATGTCTTTATTGAGCAGGGTTAGGCCGTCTTTCGCTTCACGAAGAAGACTGGGTTTCCTGCCCGACCCTGCCATGCAGAACTGGCCTACGGATTTAGGCCGCCAGTTTAGGCTTCACTCACCTCGCTGAGCGACTGCTCGAGCGCTAGGTTGTAGGTGGATGGCTTTCATTCAAGCCCCACTCCCCTAGGTTGGGCACAGATAAATTTCTGTCACCCCTAGAGCCGCTGGCAGGCCCGGACCCTGGTAACCTCAGGGTGAGGTGTGAGTATCCCCCTGTGATACAGGGTAGGTCTGAGCACTTCACTCCCAGTTCTGTTTATCCTACCTCGCACCACTATGGCTCGGGTCGAGTATGAAGTAAGCTTCACTTCTTCTTTGGTCGAAGTACGCTCCCCTGAAGCCAGAGCATTGCCCTGAGCTGACGCCCATGCATAGATGGTAGGCCCCTGACTAATGGGGCCTCCGTTGAGGCAGAGTGGCGTATGTTGTACTCCCCTTGTTTTAAGGGTGCTAGCTTTTTTGCGGAGTACACTGCCATGGGCAATGTGATTAGGCACCAGGATGCTGTAGGCGCTGCGTAAACAGCTTTGCTGCCAACGAAGGCTGCGCCATTAGGTAGTAGGCCTCAGCAGGCCTCCTTGATTGGACAGCCCCCTAGAGGGCACTGTAGGCCAGCTCACTTTACGTGGTTGGCCTTGGTGGTTCGGGCAGTTGACTCACTGATGGGTAGTAGGCCTTAAACAGGCCTCCTCGGAGGTGAGTCCCAACATTGTGGGACATACCTTATAGCGCTACTGGAAGCCCATTAGTAAATTTATGCTTGTGTAGTATGGTTCCCAACAGTGTACTTTATAGCAGAATATGACTTGCTATTAGCTAGTAGGCCCGACCAGGCCTCCCTGATAGGCGAGTCCCCAGCTGGCTGGCCTTAGCAGGCAACCTTATACTATCACCCGGACTCAGGGCTCAAAGCTAACAGTGGTTATCAGGTAGTAGGCCACTCAGGCCTCCCTGAAGGTGAATTCCCACTTAAGATGGTTATCAGGTAGTAGGCCTCAGCCGGCCGCCCTGAAGGCGAATTCCCACTTAAGTTGGCTATCAGGTAGTAGGCCTCTCTGGGCCTCCCTGAATGTGAGCGCCCAAATATTTTGGGTGTCAGGTAGTAGGCCTCACCAGGCCTCCCTGAAGGTGAGTTCCCACATGCTGTGATTATCAGGTAGTAGGCTCCTCCAGGCCTCCTTGAATGAGTACGGTCAGGTAGTAGGCCTCACCAGGCCTCCCTGAAGGTGAGCTCCCCACATACTGTGGTTGTAAGGTAGCAGGCCTCACCGGGCCTCCCTGAAGGTGAGTTCCCACGTACTGTGGTTATCAGGTAGTAGGCCTCTCTTGGCCTCTCTGAAGGTGAGCACCCCACATACTGTGGTTATCAGGTAGTAGGCCTCTCTGGGCCTCCCTGAAGGTGAGCACCCCACTTACTGTGGTTATCAGGTAGTAGGCCTCACGGGCCTCTCTGAAGGTGAATTCCCACTTACGTTGGCTATCAGGTAGTAGGCCTCTCCGGGCCTCCCTGTAACGTTCCCTAGTGGTGCTGGGTTTATGAAGCTAGTGGTCTCTTGCTATCAGTTTCAGCTAGCCTTAATAGGCAGCTGCTGAAGGCGAGCTTGCGCCCTGGCTCGCTAAAGTGTTCATTCTCTGCTATTGGTTCCCTCCCGGAACTTTTTCTGCCTACAGCCTGGTTTGCCTACCAGGCAGACCTGTGCTCCCCTCACCGAGGGTCTCTATGAGCATGCGGCTTCCTGAGTCTGGTCAGACGGTCGTAGGCCTCTCGTGAGGCCTCCCAGTTAGATCAGCCCTTAGGCCTTCACAGGCCTCCTCAGTGTTTTGAAACACAGACACTGGGTTGATCCGTGGATCGAGTAGAGAAACTCCCCTCGCTAGCAAGGGTTGGAAAGCACTATGCTGAGTCATACTCTCCGGGATATCCCGTCTCTGAGATCCGGGCCGAGTGGTTCACTGCCAGCTTCGCAGTCCCTCGGGTTGGATGCATTTCTTAAGGCTTTGTTGTCCAGAGGCTCTGTCTTCAGACAGACAGGATTTGGCCAGACTAGTGTCTATGTACTGACGCCAGGTCAGGCCGTCCTGGTGGCATTTCGGGGTGAGTACGTTCCCCTGAATAGTGACTGGCTGGGGTTCCTTCGGGTTCCCTAGCCACATTCCCTAGAAGGGACCCCTTCTAATTGGAAGCTGTGGTTCCAGGCCCGGAGCCGGCCCAGGTAGACCTTTTTATTTAACCATGTTTATGAAGGTTTTTCTGTGAGGCTGTAGCTTGGGCTATGACCGTAGGGAATGCTGTCACTGACAGCCCAGTGTGACCTGAGGGTGAGTGGTTCTAGCGTTTCATTTGAAGTTGCTGGTTCTGACAGTTGTCACTGCCACTTGGCATGCACTCCCCTTAGCATGGCGGAGTTGGTATATCGTTCCCCATAACGTCATTGACGTATTGTTGAGTTCCCTTCGAAAGGGAACGTCTCAGGTTACGACTGTAACCTATGTTCCCTGAGAACAGGGAACGAGACAATACGTCTCCCTGCCATGCCTCGGGGCTTGCCTACCGTACAGTCCCTTCAGACGATAAGGTGATTTGTCATGTGTGCAAGGCGCCCCTTTATACTTCCAGGTCGCACGTTAATCATTCACGCTAATGATTCACGGGCTGTCGCCGGTCAATATGATTGACGTGATTTGATAGTGATTTCAGACACCTGTCACGCCTGAGGCGTTCCCCATAACGTCATTGACGTATTGTCTCGTTCCCTGTTCTCAGGGAACATAGGTTACAGTCGTAACCTGAGACGTTTTTTTTCTTTCTAATACACGTTGGCCACAATTCTTGGTACCCTTAGGAATTATTATAAGTAAAATATATCTGAATTATATTCATCTTCACATTTTTTTAACACACCAGGGTGATTAGGAACATTAAATTATCCAGCAATTACTTCTTGTTTCACAGTATAAACATGAGGAAACACAAAGGCCTTATACCCTTAATCACATTAGGTAAAACCAAAGAAAACTAACGTGCAGCAAAAGATTGTTGAGCTTCACAAAATAGAAAGTGGCTATAATAGCTAATAAATCCTATTTCCACCATCATGCCAATAATTAAGAAGTTCCAAATAATCAGGAAATGTTACGAATCTGCCTGGAAGAGGATTTGTGTCTATATTGTCTTAATCCACGGCAAGGAGGAAAGTTTAAATGTTGACTAAAGACTCTCCAAATATCACAGCTGGAGAATTGCAGAAAATAGCTGAGTCTTGGGGTCAGAAACCCTCAAAAATATATATCAAACAGCACCTACATCACCACATGTTGTTTGGGAGGGTTTCAATAAAAATCCTCCTCGCTCATCCAAAAACAAACTCCAGCATATTCAGTTATCAGACACAACTGGATCTTCAAAAGGGACCGGATTCTACAGTTGAAACTAAGAAAAGAGCTTTTTGGGATAAAATAATAATAATATAAAATAAGGGATAAAAAGTATCCCATGCCCACTGTTAAATATACAGCCGGATCTTTAATTTTATGGGCCTATTTTTTTGCTGGAGGTCCTTGACATCTTGTTCAGATACATAGCATCATGGATTCTATCACATAGTAGTATGCAGTAGAAGTTTACAGTGATAGTATCCTGCCATGTACCCGTTTGCATGTACAATGGACATTGCAATAGTCAACAATGCACTGGTACAAACCACCAATGATGTATGGAAATTTTTATGTGAATTTTATCCAAACATCCCCTTTTTTGGTGTGTGCAAAACGTCTCGGTTACGTATGTAACCCTAGTTCCCTGATAGGGAACGAGACGCTGCGTCAAGCTGTGGGAACGCCTCTGCGTGTGTGCGTCATGAAGCACGTATGGAATCAGTCCAATGGAGAGACGGAACGTCATAGGCGGGTGACGTCATCGACCAGGAAACTATAAAGCACCCCCAAAACACAAGCGCGACAGCTTCTGATAGGCCTGAAGGAAGCGCTAACGGGGTATGGCAGAACGACACAGCGTCTCGTTCCCTATCAGGGAACTAGGGTTACATACGTAACCGAGACGTTCCCTTTCAAGGGAACTCGAGCTGCGTCAAGCTGTGGGAACGCCCATACCCACGTCGCCATAGGAGCAAATGACCGTCATGTGGGAACTAGCGCACAGAGGACGAGAGCACCTGCGCCCCAGGAGTGGAACTCAAGTCCAATTCGTAGAACTTAACAAATGTATGCGGTGAGGACCACCCAGCCGCATCACAAACATCACTCAGCGATACTCCTGACAATAATGCCTTAGAGGCAGCCATACTCCTAGTAGAGTGGGCTCGTACAGCCAAAGGTGAAGGCTGACCAGCCGACTCATAAGCAAGTGAGATGGCCTCAACCACCCACTTGCTCATTCTCTGTTTAGACGCGGGACACCCCTTCCTGGGTGGCCCAAAACACACAAATAACTGTTCTGATTTCCTCCACAGGGCAGCTCTGTGGACATAAGCGTCTAACGCCCTAACAGGGCAGAGAAGGTTAAGTTTCTCCTGATCTGATGACACGAAAGGAGGAGGATAGAAAGCCTGCAGCACTGTAGGTCTAACAGCATTAGTAGGGACCTTAGGGACATAACCTGGTCTAGGGTATAGAAAAGCCTTAACCATACCAGGCGAAAACTCCAGGCACGAGGGTGCAACCGACAGAGCCTGCAAATCTCCGATTCTTTTAACTGAGGATATTGCAAGCAGAAAGAGAGTCTTATATGTGAGGAATTTCTCAGAAACTTCCTCAATAGGTTCAAAGGGGGCCAAAGAGAGGCCCTCTAATACAATGGACAAATCCCAAGTCGGCACCCTCATGCGAACTGCAGGCCTCAGCCTCAAAGTACCACGAAGGAAGCGAGTTATAAGTGGGTGTCTCCCAAGAGAAACTCCACTGAAAGGGACATGGTAAGCAGCTAGTGCCGCCACATACACCTTTAGTGTGGAGGGGGATAACCCTGCAGAGAAACGCTCCTGCAGGAACTCCAGCACTGCACCCACTGGGCCGTTAACTGGGTCCTGCCGGTGTTCTGCACACCAAGAAGTGAAAAGTTTCCACTTCAGGGCATATAACTTCCTCGTGGACGGAGCTCTGGAGTGAAGGATGGTCTCAACAACCTCAGTTGAGAGACCAGTTTCTATGAGCTGGGCCCCCTCAGAGGCCAAGCCCACAGTTTCCACAACTCTGGGCGGGGGTGAAATATCGTACCGCCCTCCTGAGAGAGTAGATCCCTCCTGATCGGAATCTCCAAGGGAGAGCCGTCCAGAAGAGATATTAGGTCCGTGAACCATACTCGGGCCGGCCAGAACGGGGCTACTAGAAGTAGGCTGACCCCGTCCCGGCGAACCCTCTCCAGAACTCCTGGTAGCAGAGCAATCGGGGGAAAAGCATACAGACGTGACCTCGGCCACGGCTGTACCAGAGCGTCCAACCCCAGAGGGGCTGGCTGACTGATGGAGAACCACAGATGAGAGTGCGTTGTCTCCTTGGAAGCGAATAGGTCCACCTCGGCGCGACCGAAACTCAACCAAAGGAGCTCCACCACCTCGGGGTGGAGCCTCCATTCCCCCGGCCTCGGCCCCTGCCTCGACAGGGAGTCTGCTACCACATTCAGATAACCAGGAAGATACATAGCTCTCAGAGACTGTAATCTCCCCTGGGACCACAGGAGGATCTGACGGGCCAACTTGTAAAGTGGACGCGACCGCAGGCCCCCCTGAAGATTTATATACGAGACCACCGACATGTTGTCTGACTGAACTAGCACGTGATGACCTCTGAGGTCTGCTAGGAAGTGTTTCAAAGCTTGGAACACCGCCAACATCTCTAGACAATTTATATGCCATAATAGATGATGGTCCTGCCACAGACCTTGGGCTGGACGACCACTCATGACCGCCCCCCACCCTGTGAGGGAAGCATCCGTCGTTAGCGTTACGCGACGACAAAGAGCCCCCAACACAGGCCCCTTGGATAGGAACCAGGTTTCTTTCCACATGACCAGAGCACGAAGGCAGCGCCGCGTGACTTTGATCGTGCGGAGGGGATTTCCCCTCAGGGAGAATCCCCTGGTCCGGAGCCACCACTGCAGTGGTCTCATGTACAGCAGGCCGCAAGGTATAACGTTGGACGCTGCTGCCATCAGACCCAACAGTCTCTGAAACTGTTTTACAGTGAGTAGCTGGCCTAGCTTTACTTGTTTCACGGCTGCGAGAATCGAAGCGATGCGGGTCGGGGAGAGCCGCGCCCGCATCGAGACCGAATCCCAAACGATGCCCAGAAAAGCGGTCTTCTGAGAAGGAGATAGCACACTTTTCTTCGCGTTCAGCCTTAACCCCAACTTTCTTATATGAGCGAGAACGACATCTCGATGCCGAAACGCCATCTGCTCCGTCTGAGCTAAAATCAACCAATCGTCGATGTAATTGAGGATACGAATGCCCTGAAGCCTCAGGGGCACTAGAGCTGCATCCATGCATTTCGTGAAAGTGCGGGGAGATAAAGCTAGGCCAAATGGAAGAACCTTGTACTGGTAAGCCTTGCCCCCGAAGGCGAACCTCAGGAACTTCCTGTGCTGTGGAAGGATGGAAATATGGAAGTACGCGTCCTTCAGATCTATCGTGACAAACCAGTCCTCGGATCTGATTTGTGCCACAATCTGCTTGATAGTGAGCATCTTGAATTTTAGCTTCCCTACCGTGCGATTCAACAGGCGCAGATCTAAAATTGGACGCAACCCCCCATCCTTCTTTGGAACGATGAAATATCGGCTGTAAAAACCCGACTCCAAACTGGGAGGAGGAACCCGTTCTATAGCCTCCTTCTGAAGGAGCGCTTTCACCTCTCGTTCCATTACCAGAGCCTGCTCGGGGCCCACCACTGTGGGCAGAACCCCTCTGAATTTTGGTGGACGACACCTGAATTGGATAGCATAACCTTTTTCTACTATGTGCAGAACCCACTGAGATATTTTTGGAAGGTTTTTCCACTCTGCCAGAAATACTACTAAGGGGTACCAGTCTCTCGAGACTGACCTCTGGTGTAACTTGAGCAGCAAACGCAGCGCCCTGTAACGGCGCACCGGCAGGGAACGACTGGCTTAACTGCTCTTAGACCCTCCTCAGAGGGGGCGAGCGTCCCTCGGGAAAGCACTCGCTGGGACCGTCTGTGCCCCGGCATGAAGGCGGGGTTGGCAGAACGGGCCCCTGAGGGCACCGAAGAAGAGCAGGCACCGTGTAATGCGGTGAACACCTCTCTCCCACGGCAGGGACCACCCTCAGCATCCTGACGCCAGTGACTTCTTCTTTGCCGAAGTCTTCTTAGCCATAATAACTGTCCTCAGATCAGTTTTGCCAGAAGACTTCGGCTGAGAGTGCCGCGTCTGGTCCCACTGTTTGGAAGGGGGAGCGCGAGACGCGACACTCTGCTTCTGTTGCGCCCTATGTGAGGAGCTGACTGACAGCCTGGACTGCTCCCGCCCAGCAGTACCGGGGACATGAATTTTAAGAGGCATAAATTTCTGAAACGCTGCTGATTGTTTCTTCTCTTCCTGAAATCTATCTATGACAGTATTCACAGAATCACCGAACAGACCATGAGGAGAGAGAGGAGCGTCTAAAAGAAAAGCTTTATCTTTTTCTTTCATGCCAGAGAGATTTAACCATAGATGTCTCTCTGCGGCCACCAGGGCTGCCATAGTACGGCCCATTAGCTTGGCCGACTCCTTGGTGGCGCGCAGAGATAAATCTGCAGCCTGACGCAGTTCGCGAACTACATCAGTGCTGACCTCTTGAGAATCACTCACGTCCTTTAATAGGTCAGCCTGGTATGCCTGCAAGATGTACATAGTATGCAGGCACGCCAAGGCTTGACCGGCCGCCGAATACGCCTTACCCACTAAAGCAGACGTACTTCTGAGGGGTTTAGAGGGTAAAAGTGGTGCTTTAAAAGAAGATGCAGCTTCAGCAGAAAGGTGACTAGCAAGCGCCTCTTCTGCTTTAGGCATCGCCCCATAACCGTGAGATTTAGCCCCCACGATATTCGAATAAGTGGACGTTTGAGGGCTAAAAACATGATAAGAGACCGGCTTTTTCCACGATCTCGAAACCTCTGTGTGTAAATCAGGAAAAAAGGGCAAGCACCGGCGTGGAGGTTGGGAACGGGAAGGCAAAAATCTCTCATCTAGTTTAGATTTTTCTCTAGACTCCTGCCTAACAGCTGGCCACTCGATGCTTAATTTAGAAACAGCACGAGTGAGCACCTCCATAAGCTCCTCACTTTCGGGAGAGCGAGATGGCGAATCATCGACATCTCCCGCATCCAGACTAACAACATCCAGATCCTCAGATCTGGATAGTTGCAGTACTGGGGCCTCAGTTCGGGGGGAAGAAACCGCAGAGCGTGGTTCCGAACCCGAGACTGAGGCACTGGATCTAACAGGTAAGGGCTGAGATAGGGCAAAGCCCGTCTCAAGCCCCGCTGTTAGATCCATCTGCGATCCCCACGAATGACGTCGGCGCTCAGCCTCGGCATGAGCGGGACCCGATCCGCGGGGATCGCGAACCGAACCACTCTCCTCAAAGAGTGATGGGTGGGAACGGAGTGTTCTAAGAGGCAAACGCTCGCAATGCTCACAATCAGCCCCCTCGAGAGCTGACTGGGCATGCTGCACTCCCAAACAAACAACACATAAGCTGTGTGTATCCCCGCCCGTTAAATAGCGCGAGCAGGGAGGAACACACTTCTTAAATTGCTGTTCGCTCGCCATTGTCTCTCAATATAATATATATATATATATAGTTTTTTGAAATAGTGAAACTCCTGCTTAGTGACAGACAAAAACACTTGAGACAGATCCACATATAGCGCTTACTGAAGGCATAGAAGCTGTCGCGCTTGTGTTTTGGGGGTGCTTTATAGTTTCCTGGTCGATGACGTCACCCGCCTATGACGTTCCGTCTCTCCATTGGACTGATTCCATACGTGCTTCATGACGCACACACGCAGAGGCGTTCCCACAGCTTGACGCAGCTCGAGTTCCCTTGAAAGGGAACAAGACGGAGCTAAACAATATATGCAAAGAAAGAAAACAGCAGAAGAACAAACTGCTCCAGTGTGAACCGGCAGCAGTAAATAAACTTCCATTTATGCAATAGGTGTGAGTGTAAAGTCCCAGAGATAAACAACAGCCAGCAAAATAAACAAGAACTAGGGATGGAACAATAGTTATGTGCTTTTTGATCTGATTCAGAGTAATAAGGACGTTTCACTAATGTGGAAAGTTGGTATTATAAAATAAATTATAAGACTGCTTTTTGTTTTATATTCATTAACAATAATTAGATAATTTGATCAATCATTTAACAACTTAATTTAACTCCATTAGTTTATAATAAATGTCACATCTAGCTTGGTCCTTATTTAATGAAGTGAAATATTTCCAGATGATGCCAAATTTCTCTTTCATTACCTCTGTGAGCACTGATCTCTCTCTGACTGCTTGACTGCTTTTCAATGTTTCTGCTCATGGGAAGGAAAATCTTGCATAACTTTGCAACAATTCCCCCGCACTTTGACGCTTAAATGCATTAATTTTAATGTTTGAAAAATAGTTAAAAAAAAAACAAATGTAGGATCATTATTTTTATTTATTTTTTAAAGGATTTTCACAAGATCGGTCCTGATTCAAGGTCGATGTTCCGGCCTGATTATGGAGGTCTTGTATTATTTACTTAGTTCTCAGTGGAAATCACAACTTGCGGAGTTAATGCAGACAGTGTTCTTGTATTAGCATGGCAGATGTGTTTTTGATACTAAGAAAGAATATGAGGAAGGGGGATCCTCTGGGAAATTAAACATTTGTTTATGATGTTTACTCTTTAGAGACGCTTTTTTCATATCTAATGTCATGAATATATTTATGTGAAAACCTGTTGTGTGTGTGTTTGTATTCAGGAATGGCATGTAAACACAATGCCAATATGTTTGTCCCTTTCAACATTTCTTTTATGCTATTTTATGTTGTTCATCCCATCAAAAAAGTTATTTTTCAAAACCTAGATGTCATTGGCTGCTACCTTCTAAAGGCCCGTTCTGTCACGGTTCACGGACTCACTGTCTCGCCGCTGTCGTACTGTATGTCAGTGTTTAATGTGTGTTATGTGTGGGCGTGGCTCGTTAGCATGGCTGATGAGTGGATCAGCGCCAGCTGTCTCCCATCTAGTCGGCTATATATTGTGTGTGTTTTCGTCTTGTCTTTGTCAGATTGTTGTGAGGCTTCTATGGGCTTGAGGTCTCAGGTTTTTGTTGCCAGTGATTCTGCCTGCTCAGTCCTCTACTTCTGACATCATTCCTGTTTTTGTGCAATTCTAATAAACTGCTGTTATTTCACAACTGGATTCTAATTGCTTTCTTCAGCGAGTGACACGTTCACACCAAGAATGAAAAAATATAATGATAATTTTAACAACATTATATCATGTTTATTCAAAGCGCACTACTGCAGTTACTGTTTTCCCGAATGGATTTTGATTGGCTATCAATATTTTTATCATCAGAAATTGTTCTGAAAGTGATTTTAACATTATCGTATCATATCATATCATATACCATCCATCCATCCATCCATCCATCCATCCATCCATCCATCCACCCATCTGGAATCACAGATTTAGCTTGAATGTACCATATATATATATATATATATATATATATATATATATCATATACTTTTACAGTGATCGTCACAATGTGTTATATATAATCATGTATAATTTTCCTTACAAAGTAGTGTTAGTACACAGTATAATTAGGCCTAAGTAAAGACTTTGTTAGTCTACGTGGATCAGTAGGTTTTGGAGCAGAGCAAAAGTGTCGCATGACCCCCCTCCAAGGTCCTGTTCCATATTTTCTAATTAATGGCCCATTAGTTTGTGTTTGCTCTTATAAATATTGCATCTATACTTGTTTCTGCTGGTAAAATTATTAATGGGTGCTGCTATTTGCAGAGTTATGGGGATCCACACAGGCTGTGGAGTGACCCACTAACACACCTATGGCTAAGAATAGCATCTTCGTGCTAAAAACGGTCTCTCATGAGCAGACACACCGCGGCTAGACTAGCTGAACCTTGTTCTGTCATGTGGACTTTTCTGTGGGATTTAATTAATAAAGTCGGCCGTGTAGTTAACGATGAACTTGCAGATTGAGTTAGACAATTAAGACAGACAATGCTCTCTGGATGGATTGGTATCTGTACATGATTCACCGTGATCTTCTGTGCCGCATTCAGGTTGACCTTAAAGGCTCCAGTTCTACCCATAATGCATTCAGGGAGGATGAAATTTTAACAATGCTCATTCTCCCGGCAGACTTTCCCCTTCCACACACACACTTTGAAGTTTGGCAGGTGTTGTGTGTTGGAAAGTTGGCTGAATGCATGTCTGTGCCTGAATGTGTCCTGTCTAAAATCACACAAACACACCATGTACTGCTGGTACTACTGTGACAGTCTCTGTTTCCATTTCTTTTCTTGTGTACATGAATCTCTTCACTGCTCTCGGGTATAAATGGCCCATCTGCTCAGCCTCTGGGACCCAACACTGGTTCTCTGTGAGATTTGTGTCGGTGTCTGTATTTCTGAGCCCCTGAACAGCAATTTTCATTCTATATCCTGGACAAAAAAGGAATTGATAGTCGTTCTGTAGGGTGGAGCACAGAGTGTTCAGGCTGCTCATGTTATTATCTGCCTATACTGAATTGCATCAGTACAGTTTGTACATTTCAACAACTGAAAGTGGAAGAATGGTAGATGCCTGTATAGACAGTATGTGAGGTGCTGTTTTTACACAAACATACCTGGATACTCTTTTGGAATCAAGCAGTGAAGTTAATTTTTCTTTAGCTCAATCCGTAAGGATCTAGAATGATAGTTAACCTTGATATATTTAAGACTTAAATTAGAGTCTTTCTTTCTGAAATCTTCCTCTTTATCAAAGTGACATGTGATTTAGAGTTGATTAAATCTGACTTTCAATGGGTTTCACACAGCTTGTCCCCACTGATTTGCAAATGGATAAACATAACCTCATACCCTGTGGATTTTGAGTTATTTAAGAATTTTGATGGTTTAAAATGCTTTCTTCAAACGGTGTACTGAATTACTCGAGTGATTTATGCTCAATATAGGGCATACAGAGATTTGTTTTGCATATCATTTGAAAATTGGAAATCTTGCTAAAATGGGGTTGTAGTCAGGGGTTTAATATGTCAGGAACGATTCCTTAATTTGCATTCACTGATTTGCTTAATGAATATTGCTTAGTTGATTAAAATTTCCATCCATCCATCCATCCATCCATCCATCCAGTATTGGTAATTGTTCCATACAATTAATGTCCCTTTTTAGGGGGTTATGTCACATCTCACATTTTACAGTTTCCCCTTCACAATACCAGTTTAACCCTTGTTTGTAGCTTACTTGCGGTCCGTAGGGTCACAACCCTCCACACTCGTATTCTCAAACCGTCGAAAGCACTATTGCTGAATTACATAGATGGTCAATTACTGAGATTGATTGCACATGACTTGATGTTCTAGGAATATTCCTTGTGAGAGAGCTTGAGGCACTGGGTCACATTTACACTTTATCCGCAGTGACAATTTTAGTTCATTTTATACTGTAGATGATCTGCACGTTCACAGCTGATTGCATGGAATATCTTGTAGCTTTGTAGCTTGACGTTTGGTTTAGAAGACACTCTGAGAAAATGCTTGTAAAGAATTATGCAGATCTTGAGTTGTTTTTAAGCATCGCTGATGCAGCATCCTGTGTCAGAATTTTGAATGTTTCTCACAGAATAAAATTTATTGTGACTATTTTAATTCCAACACCAGCTCTCATTTGTCATTTGTGGTTGAGAGCTGTAACAAGTGTTTAGAACTCTCAAGCGAACTGTGAAGGACGCTGATCAGAGTGTTATAAAATCTGACATTTTAGGAGCGGATAAGTGTCTGTCTTTAGCTTTTGGCTTCAGTGGTGATCTAAGGCTGCCTTAAACTCTAAATTAAAGGAGTAGTTCACCCAAAATGAAAACTGAATGAAAATTGTGAATTGAGACTGGGACTTCAAGCTCAAATGACAGAAAAAACAGAAAAAAGCTGATTAGCGCTGCTTTCGCACGTTTGGCACTGAGCCAGAGAGCGCGTGATAGAGTGCGTTCAGCAGCGCTTGTCAGTTGTCATTTATCACACGTTCAGACAGTTTTCAACCAAATAATGTTTTTTTCTTTTCTTTTTCAGGCCTTTAAATACACAAGTAAAAGCGAATCATTTATAATTTGAGAAAAAGCAAACAAACTGATGTCTAAGTTAGCGGAAATAAATAGGCTACCAATCCTTTCAAATATAATTTTGAGACATGTTTTTTTTTTTTCCACAACAAACGCACATTTTAGCCTATAGGTAACTATAAAGTCTTCTCCTTGTTCACCAGCCACTCACTTTCATGTCTTTCGGGAGAAATGGATGGATTTATGTTTTGTAGGCTAAATGACAGGCACGTAGCCCCAAAAAGTGTCACGTGACGCTTGTTACGTCGCCGTGGAAATAGGAATGTTCTACTGTCGCGTTAACAAAATAATTTAACCAGGGACTCAATATTTTAAACTTAATGTGTAGCAAATCATGATTAATTTTCCCAATGAACAGTTACTTTTATTTTTAAATCTGCATTGCCACATTCTCTCTCACACACATACAAAATGTGTAGCAGTTATTTCTATTAAATGCTTTTGCCTTTGTTACTGGGTTACCAATAAAATATTTTTTTTCACTGCCTTTTCCTTTTTTTGTCACACACAAGAAAAATCCCTAAATTGAACTGAGATAGATGGGTGCCCTTAGTGAAAATTTTATCGCAATAAATATGAAATTAAACAAGTCATGAACATATTTTAAAAGCCTTCCTGATATAAATTATATACATTTAATTTGTCTATAGTAATTAACACTGAGACACTAATTTGTGCAAAAATCACTAATGACTTGTTTAAGACTTGAAGCTTAAACTCGAGGACTTGCAACTTGACTTGGACTTGCCTGTCTTGACTCGGGACTTGACTTGGGACTTGACTTGGGACTTGTCTGTCTTGACTTGGGACTTGAATGCAAAGACTCGAGACTTACTTGTGACTTGCAAAACAATGACTTGGTCCCACCTCTGAAAATTGTTGAAACCTATTCATTTTTTTTTAATTTTTTTTTTTTTTCACAGATGAAAAAAGTTACAGGTTCGGAACAACATTTAAGGTTGAAGTTTGTGTTTGTTTGTTTATTTTATTGTTTTTTTTATAGCTGATTGTCATCAAATAACCAAACTCTGGCTTATATTTATTTATTTGTTTATTTATTCATAGCTGATTGTCATCAAATAATTAACTCTGGTTCATAAGCAAACCAAGTGGAAAATAGTATATTTAATTTATTATTTTCATTCTGGTTTATTAATTAATTAATTTGATTGTTTTTATAGCTGATTGTCATCAAGTAATCAAGCAAACCAAGAGACAAAAGTTGAAAACAGTATATTTAATGTATTATTTCAATCTGCTATTTATTCATTCATTCATTCATTCATTCATTCATTCATTCATTCATTCATTCATTCATTCATTCATTCATTCATTCATTCATTCATTCATTCATTCATTCATTCATTCATTCATTCATTCATTCATTCATTCATTCATTCATTCATTCATTCATTCATTCATTCATCCATCCATTCAACCCGTGGTTCATATCAAGCAATCAAACCAAGTGAGAACAGTGGAAAACCGCCTATAGTGCAGCAGACATGTTTTTGTCAGTTGAATGTTAGTTTGATCTCTCTCTCTCATCAGCATGCATACAGCAGTAGAGGCATTGCTCTGAGAGCAGCAGCGTTTATGCGGCAGTTGTTCTAATTTTTGTCTCTAACATGTTTTTTTCCACAATCTGGCTTCATTATTTTATATTCTGACAGAGGTCAGCCTTAGCCTGTGGGGATAGAGCTATCTTTTGCATGCCAACCGTATCATAGCCTGGCTGGGCACTCTGAGAAAGGATCCAGGCTCGCACACTAGAGAACACTGCTAGGATGTGAGACTCCGCCAGCGGCTGTGTTTGTGCTTTGCTGCTAAGCTAGGTGGCTCTGAAGTGTGCGCACATGCATCTTAAAGTGTTTGCCATTGTGTCCGGGTATGTGAAAGTGAGAAGAAATTGCATGATATATACAGACTGACAATGGCCTTTATGGAGTTTTTTGTATGTGGTTCTTGATTCTGATAGGTCAGTTAGGATATTTTGTGGTAAATGCTTTTGTATAATGAGGAATGGTTTACTGTATAATTGAATGTATAACCATTTCCTAAGTCATTTATTTATCTCTCACATCACTCCGCAGTCTCTTACTTGTCACATAATCCCAAAAATTCTTTCTAATAAAATCTGGTAAGTAGCCATCAGGCTCACGATCAACCTGATGACCAGCTACTCTCATGCAGCCAGACCTTTGACTGTACTCTTAAAAATAAAGATTCCAAAAGGTTTTTTTTCTACTGCAATAGAAGAACCATTTTTGGGTTGCCCAAAGAACCTTTCAGTGATCCGTTCTTAAAATAACATTTTTTTCTTAATGCAACGTATTAATATTCTATTGTATTTAAAAGTATTTAATATTCTATAGAAAACTATCTCGTAAAAATGTTTCAAATAATGGTAAACAAAGCTAAATAAATTTTGGTCTTAAATATGCTGATAGTTGTTTCTTTCATTTCATCCCATCCACTGATGGTTGGGTTAAGCCAGGCAATCATATTTGAACTGGCAGTTTCAGCCACTATTTGCTACTTTTGTGTACAGTATGCATCAGACCTGGTTGTCTATACTCATGCCATTTAAGTCTGAGACCCACTGTACATCTTCAACATTTCTGCAGTGGTTTGTTGCAAGTTTATTGTTGTGGTTTTGTATTTTGTCTGCAGTCAACAGTTCTGTAAGCTTGCTGTTTCTGCACTAGATGGGAGATCTCTGTGGTGACCTGTACTGAATTAAAAGTTCACCACGGGGAGAAGCTAATGACTTCCCCCAGCCTGTCTCGACCACAGGACGTGGCCTACAAAGCCTCCAGGTGGGCTGGGTTTCCTCCTGGGCCTGCAGGTGTAAGGCAAGAGCTCGAGCTCTGGGAGCTGGGCCACAGACCAGAACCCAGCATTACCCCAACTCCTACAGAAAGATAGCAGCCAAATCAGCACCTTTCCCCCTCCCTAGTGTGCCTATCATAGAGTGGGAGATTAAATGAAGAGAGAAAGCATGAAAGAACAAAGAAAAGCTGAAAGGAAAACCAGTAAAACTTCTTTGAAGAAGATCACGACTCACAAAGATTGATTTATAGTTTAGCAGAAAATAGAGAAAATGAGGGAACGAATCAATAATATTCAAGGAACAGAAGAATATCAGTAACAAAAGACTTCAATGAGGTGATCATTTGGGAGATGCGTTGGCTGCTTTTCTATTTTTTGGCTAAAGCAAATGCTTGTGTAAAACTGTGATCTCGTCAAATTGAGCATCGTTGGCCTGAAACTAGTTGGCAGATAATTGCAGGCGAAACGGCTTGCGTTTGAAGTACACACAAATGTTCATTGTAATTAAATGTGCGATACTGCTGCGCCTCCATAGCCCGTGGCATATTTACAGTGTTTTCTCTTGCCTTTTTGGTGCTCTTTCGCAGCCTTGACATTTTTTTAATGTCAAACTCTAATTCAAAAAGACTTCTTTCTGCTTTTAGGCATCGTAATCAGAAAATCAAAGCAGTGATATTCTCACTGTAACATCGGGAGGGATGAAAAGCCGCCCATTTTCTACAGTGTGATGGGACTGTTTATTGGCTTAAGCTGTGAATAATTCCTTACTTGCTCTTTTCTTGCATGAATATGTAATATCCTTTTCTGCTTTTGTGATGGAAAGGCACTTGCTGATTGCTTATTTGAGAATGACGTGTGTTTCTGTGATTACATGCTGTGTGTTTGATCAGGGCACTCGCGGGATTGGTGAATTGTGCTGTGATGCTTGTCTGTGTTGATTTACTCTCCAATCGTTTGCTTTTGAAGAGAGAAGAGGAAGAGATAGTGAGAGATACAGTGAGTATGACACATCAAATGTGCTTGTCTACAAGTTCATTGATGTTGTAAGTTAAAGAAATAGATAGATAGAAAGAGATAGTGATGGATGGATGGATGAATAGGATAGATGGATGGATGGATGGATGGATGATAAGATGGATGCGATGGATGCAAGGGCGTCATGCAAGCCAAAATTCTGGGGGGGGGCACAATCTGAGACGTTGCAATTGTTTTCTGACGGGTGATATGGGTCATGTTAGGAGGGGTAAGGGGGTTTCTCCCCCTGAAAATTTTTAAATTCTGGCTGCTAAACATACCATTTCAATGCAGTTTGGGAGGGACAGAAATACCTTAACGGAGATAGCAGCAACCCTCCTCTATCTGAGGACTAAGTTAAAGTATCTATTTTGTTAGTTTATGTAAAGGACAGGTTGATGAAGAAAAAGCACATGAGAGAGAGGCTGACTGCTACACTTTCGTGCACTCTAAGCCTACATCATGGTCATAGCGATCTGTATAACAACTATGCTGTAGCTTTCGAACGGGTAGCCTATCTTTTTTCACTGCATTTGAATTAGCTGCCTGATCCGTGAAGAACCGTGAATAACAGTCTATGGGAGAAACATCAAGTCGATGCCTTGATAACGTTAGGTTGGATTTTGCAGTTAGCCTACAACAAATTTAACACCCTCGTTTCTATGAAACTGAAAACAATTGAACCAGCTGGAGACTTTGACACAAGACAAAACAGAACAGATGTTTCAAAACCGATCAGATAAGTTAATGTTACTATGGCTTGGCTTTGTGTGGCAGGCAGTAGCATTAGCCAACTAGTTTACGGTTAGACTAGGCTAGCTATCGATAACGTTACACTGATACAACTTAAGTTAATGCTCTGAATTCGCAGCTAATATCAAATCCATAACTTTTTGATCAAGTTAAAATTTCCAGGTCAACCACAAATAATCCCACTACCTTTTAATATCATCCGATAACTAATTCAATGCCGATTTGTTGCTTTGCCCACTTACCACTTCAAGACCATCTGTAAAACATTGCCAGCTCAACGTGCGAGACGAGTGAGTTGCTTGAACATACACAGCAAAGATTCTAGAGCGCTACGCGCGTAGCGCGAGATCAGATATATATTTGATATACACAGACACCATATTAGGAAAAAGGGGCGGGCTGATGCTGACCGATTTATTACACATCCAGAAGAATACATTTGAGTCATTATATAGGCTCTGGTAATTATGGAGCATAATAGGAATAAAGTTGCGACAAAAAAATGATCAGGGAGGAAAAATCTGAGGGGGCACGTGCCCCCTCACTTTGAATGGGCATGACGCCACTGGATGGATGGATGATAGGATGGATGAATGGATGGATATGATGGATGGATGATAGGATGAATGAATGGATGGATACGATGGATGGATTGATGAAATGATGGATGGATGAATAAGATGTATATGTGATGATACGATGGATGGATGGATGGATGATATGATGGATGGATGGATGGATTATACAATGGATGGATGGATGATACAATGGATGGTTGGATGGATGATGGATAGATATGATGGATGGATGGATGGATGATACAATTGATGGATGGATGGATGGATGGATGTATATGATGAATGGATGATAATTCGATATTTATAAAAGTTTTGCTATTATTATGGACAGATTTGATATTAATAAGGTGCCTCTGTTAATAATCAAACAGCAATAATAATTATTATTTTTTATAATAATAATAATAATGATTAAAAATATAAATTATTATTGTTGTTTGATTATTTGTCTGTGTTTCTTTAATATTTTTTATTATTGGTCTTTGTTTTCATTTTTTTTGTTTTATACTGTAACATGTAACAAACCAGGGACACTGTAGCAGATCCTGTGACACAACATTAATGCAGAAGATGATGATCTGTGCAGCATGAATGAGTTTATATAATTGAACGACATATTGTCCATCTAGTCCAGGCCTGTGGTGTTTTGAACTCTTGCCTTTGAATATTACTGCATTATGTATTAGCGCCGACCATAAATCAACAAAGGCATAAATTATCCCCCGCTGTCTTTTACCTGAGCCTGAATGGTGTGATGGAAAGCAAATGGGATAACAGAATGATTGTTTCATCTTATCCTGTTGTGGGAGTGTGTGTGCGTATGTCTGTTTTTCCAAGCCATTAAACAGTGAAAATAGGGCTGCAAGCTGATAAACCTCCTTTCATAATGAAACCAAATGGACAAAATGTCCGCAGGTGAGGAAATGGCTTGCAAACGAGGAGTGAGAACCGTTATAAATGGGGAGTAATAAACTCATACGGTGTATTGTTTCCCCTCCTCGGGTGGTGGGCAGAGAGCCAGATGGAGGTGATGATGGTGATGATGGTTCGTCCTGTGGAGGGATACGCATTCAGGTCTCAGTAACAGAGACCGATGATGTGTCAGCAACTTTCTCCTCTGAGACGGTGGATTTGTCCGTCGCTGCTTCATGTTCAGTCACGATTCTGTAATTATGACACAATATGGAAGATTATGGCTAAGCTCTCATCTCTATTTGATGATGTAATTAATTCATTTAATCGTGTGATTATATTGAATTTCTTCTTGTTCCCTTCTGTGCCCAGATTTAACAATCACCAAGCACCAAATGCGAGTGAAAAGAACTGACTTGCCGCAAACACTGATAACTTTCAAACTTGCTTGAATCTAACTTTGAGACCATATGCTTTTGTCTTGTAGTGTGCCCTTCACCCTGACAAACAAACAAACAAACAAACTCTTAAACCAGACCAATGAGGCCAATCTACCTTTTTATGTAATTGACTTTAAAATGCTTGAAGAAGAAGAAAATAAAATGCATGACTAATTTTTAAGACTAGTCTAAGCAGTTTATGCAACTGCAGCTCTTAAATGCTTTATAAGGGTAGCAACACACAAAGTACACAGGAATCTTGACACACAATTGAGTCCAATAGAGTATGCCACAAGCGTGATGCTAAACTAATGACACTGTTCTCTAAAAAGCATAAGACATACAAATACTTAGTAAAATAAACATAGTTTTTATAAAATTAGATTAGAGTATACTAATAAGTAGACTAAAAGTAATATGTATATGACTTAGCTGTTAACAGTTAGCTGTTGTAGTTACGCTGTTGTTTATGCATGTGTGAAACTGATTTAAATGCCATCACAAATGTCTGAAACTGTATTAGTTTCTGGCCAGCAGCCATATCAAGACTGGCCCAAGACTGGTTGCCCACTGAAGCTAAGCAGGGCTGAGCCTGGTTTAGTACCTGGATTGGAGACCTCCTGAGAAAACCAGGTTGCTGCTGGAAGAGGTGTTAGTAAGGCCAGCAGGGGGCGCTCACCCTGTGGTCTGTTTGGGTCCTAACGCCCCAGTATAGTGACGGGGACACACACTATACTGTCAAAGAGCATTGTCCTTCGGATGAGATGTTGGTCCTGACTCTCTGTGGTCATTAAAAATCCCAGGATGTCCTTCGAAAAAGAGTAGGGGTGTAACCGTGGCGTTCTGGGTCAATATGGCTGCCGTCGCATCATCCAGGTGGATACTGCACATTGGTGGTGGTTGAGGAGATTCCCCCTTCCATGTAAAGTGCTTTGAGTACCCAGAAAAGCGCTATATAAATGTAACAAATTATTATTATTATTAGTAAAAGCCATTGCTAAGAGCTGGCCTATTCAAAGTAGGTTGATGTCTGTAAAGAGATCCACTTTCATCTTACCGGGAGGACATTTCCTTTTCTTTTCTCTAAAATGATCTGTATTATATAGGACAAATAAGTGTTGTAGAAATGAGTAAGATAAATGTAGCTAAATCTGAGACTTTTCAGTTGGTTTTGAATTATGCACGTACATAGTTCAAGGGTTTTGTTATATTTTTATGCCTGTCAATTTAGTTTTTCAAGTCTTCACATTCGAGATGAAAACAAACAAACACTTTGGTGTCACTCAAAGGGGGGATTGAGCTAGTATTATAAGTGCAGCAGACATTAGTATTCACAAGCTATTTATGTGGTACCCCAAATTTAGCAGTACGCAGGGAGCGCGTTGTAAAAACATCCATGCATGAAATGGCTCTCTAATCCTACCATTAGGAGAATTTATGCACGCAAATCTGAGAAATTCTTCACAGGTGTAATTATCGCTAATTAGCTATAGATATTATTTAGTTGCAGGCAAGGTAACGAGGACACAAATAAAAAAACACAGTATGACTGGAAAAACATCAATAGATTTATCTGATAATGCTGAATATGTGCCTCTCTCTGGCGCTCCACTGGTGACAGCAGTCATTAGTAGATATTAATCTTGCTTTAATAACTCTCCATTTCCCACAGGCCGCAGTTCTCCCAATGGTCTAACATTTCCCTCGCTCATGCCCTCTGATTTCCCTCGCTCATGCCCTCTGCCAGGGACTTTCATCAAATTGACATTTACTCGGAAACACAACTTGTTTAATCACTTCTGATTGGAAAAAGGAAACTATCTATATTGCTTTCAGAGAAAAGAACATTTTCCAGAGGCCGTTTCTTTATTGCAGTGGAGTAAACAAACTCTCATTGGCTGACTCTTCTTATACGGGAACTTTACTGTATCTTCGTATGATTTTGATAGTGTAGATTTTAATAGCCTTCAACTTGTTTTTTACTAATATTAAAGTGCAAATTATTTTTTGTCTTCTATAGACTTTTTAACTTCCCATCTTTTGGAAATTCAGTTTATTTCTTAAACTGAAATCTTCATCTTCTTCATCCTAGCGTATTTTCCTCTGGTAGGATGCCCTGTTACTTTATCCGCTACAGTAAAAGACCTGGGTGTTACATTAGACTGCAACCTGTCTTTTGAAAAGCATATTTCATATGTTACAAAAACTGCGTTTTTCCACCTTAGAAACATTGCTAAGCTACGTAATATGCTATCAGTCTCTGATGCAGAAAAGTTAGTTCATCATGACCTCGAGACTAGGTTACTGTAATGCTTTATTAGCTGGTTGTCCTGCATCTTCAATAAACAAGCTACAGTTAGTCCAAAATGCAGCCGCTAGAGTTCTTACTAGATCAAGAAAATATGATCATATAACACCGATTTTATCATCACTTCATTGGTTACCTATAAAGTTCCGTATTAAATACAAGGTATTGCTTTTGACTTATAAAGCTCTAAATGGTTTAGCTCCAGTCTATTTAACGGATCTTCTATCGCCTTGCAATCCATCGCGCTCTTTAAGATCACTAGATTCGAGGCTTCTGGTCATTCCTAGGATATCCAGATCCACCAAAGGAGGCAGAGCATTTTCACATTTAGCTCCGAAGCTCTGGAATAGCCTTCCTGATATTGTTCGTAGCTCAGACTTGCTCTCCCAATTTAAAACTAGACTGAAGACGCATCTATTTAGCCAGGCATTCATTTCAAATTTTTATCTTACAGTTACTGTAAATTCGGCCTCTAGTTCATAAACGCCAGAGGAGAACTGGCCCCCGACTGAGCCTGGGTTCTCCCAAGGTTTTTTTTTTTCTTCATTGGGTCATCTGATGGGGTGTTAGGACACCATTAGGTCACTGGATGGAGTTTTTCGGTTCCTTGCCACTGTTGCCTTTGGCTTGCTCAGTTGGGGATATTCAAATTAATTAACTGATCATACCATTGATCAGCTCTACCAAACTTGGATGTCTTTTTTCCAGTAATAAACAAACATTGTTAAGTTGTTTTGATTGATACTGTGAAGCAGCTTTGATACAATCTGTATTGTGAAAAGCGCTATATAAATATATTTGACTTGACTTGACTTGGTGTGGAGTCCTCTCTTTGGATCGAGCGGTCGATCACACCATTTGGGTGTAGTTTGCCGATCTTAATATCCGCTTCGATCGCATCCTGCATTCCATCTTTGCTTTGGTTGTCCGTGTGGGCGTTTGCCATCCGCCATGAAGCTTCATATTACTTGCACCATTATTGTTGCAGAAAACAATATAAAAATTCTTCACAATATTTGTCTAAGACAGTTTTGAACTAGACATTTGAACTTGTTCATCAGATTGGACTTCTGGTTCAAAAAACTCATATCTACTGCTTTTTGATGACAAGACAGTAAGGAAATGCATTTACTGCCTGTTCTGTAGAGGTTCTTCAAAGGTTTTGTCACAATGTTATTTCTTGCATTGACATTTTGTGTGGTTCGGCATGCCTCAAACTGCCATTTAAAGGGTAAATTATAAAGAAAGCTGTTGTTAAAAAAGGAAGATACACAGGAACAGTTGGAGGAACTTAAGATTCAGTTCAGCTGAGGTTAATCCTCCATAATCTGCAAAAAAAACAAAAAAAACACTACAAATTAAGAAATGTAAATGGCAGGCCAATCCTATCAATGCTGTTCCATGGAGTGCAGGCATTATGGGTAGTTTACATAAACCCAAGTGTTCAATCAAGAGCAGACTAGGTAAAGACTGAACATAAATGTTCAAAATGACGTGGTATGAGGATGCTACTGTTTGTTCAGACTTTTATTCTCCTTTCTCACTGTTTTCCCCTTAAGGCTTCCTAAAGAACAATGGTCGCTCATACATTACAAGGCTTGTCAGGCACAGAAAAATCTTTTTTTTTTTTTAACAAGGTGACTTTATAAATCATAGAGTTTCTGACCATAACATAAGTGCTCTCTCAGTTTTTCATTACATTTGAAGGTCACTGTGTTCCTACATTGAGAGAGGCCTCTGATCTAACCTTAGCATGATTCGATTAGAGCAAAAAGTGTGTATACATCCCTTCACTGTGCGATTTGACGTGATAAAGCTTAAATTTCAGCTGTCAATACTATTTTGGTCATTTTGTGATTAAATCTGAAGTTTCAGGGCATGTTTCTATTGTAACAATATGTCATTCTAGGAAATGTTGTGGGAGATGTGAATAAAAACGAATGGCACCGACCTAAACTCATTTATGACTAGTAAAAAGTCCACAGGTCTGGTGTAGATAAAGTATTAGCAGCAACATCCATCAGCAAGATGATGAAGATGATGATGATGATGATGGTTGTTCCTTATGTACTTGGCAGAATATATTAGCCATATAATAGTCATATAATATATGAATCTTCCAAGTAAAAGAGAGCTGATCTTGGATCAGGGCCAGACCATTTGTTTAATAAAAATCATGCCACTTTAACACAAAATTGACTACAAAATTTAATTTGTAATCTATTTAGCCTTCTGATGAGGCTAAATACAAATATAATAATAATAATAATAATACCTTTGTATTTATATGTGTATCCATCCATACTCATGTTTGTGATTCAAACCATATTATGGATGGATACACATACATACAAATAATTTATTATTATTATTTTATTATTAAGAGGCACTCATATGTGTGTCACGGAATGGCAGGACACAGACAGATTGAGTAGCAGCAAGGTTTATTAAGAGCACAAGATCGATAATGGTGGAAGTCAGATGAACAATGTAGACTGGATGAGAACTGATGAGAATGGGGTTTGAACGAGTCTCTTAACTGAATGCAGGCACCCGTGGAGAACCGAGGAGAGGAAGGGTGAAGACCAGACTGGAAGGAGGATCGGACGAGACGAGAACCCAAGGAGACTGGATGGGGACCGGATGATGAAGGTAGGCAGACGAGCTGGTTTGTAAACAAGGCCGGATTGGCGGTAGAGAGTCGGGTAAGTCGGTGTAGCAGCGACGAGACCGGACAGAGAACTGACGAAGCTGCTGAGTATAAATAGTGCTAGAGAATGGGATACTGAGTGGCAACAGGAGGTGAAGGCAGGTGTAGATAATTAGTATTCAGGGGAAAGTGAACGAGTGGGTGGAGTGAGGATGTCTGGTGTTGATGATGGTGGATCCGTGACAATGTGCTTGTGAATGCAACCATATTGTCACTAATTATACTACTATTACTACTACTACTACTACTACTACTACTACTAATAATAATAATAATAATACGAGATTATGCTTCAGATGTGAATGGAGTAAACATCCAGATGCAGTAAAGATGCTTTCATATTCTGTTGCTTATTTATACTTTAAGTTCAACACCATCTCAACACCACAGAGAGAGAGAGAGAGAGAGAGAGAGAGAGAGAGAGAGAGAGAGAGAGAGATTTACTTGCTGACCCCCATCAGCTGTGGTTTGGAGTAATTCTGGTGGATTCCCTCAGTTTTATTGTGTGTGTTAGAGGGATGTGCAGCTGAGAGGAGAGATATCTGAGATGATTCCACAGGGAGAATTGCTGTCCATGGCACATCGGTCATTAAACATCACAGGTGATGACACTTGCTCAAGCCTCTCTTTACTGCACATTTGTTTGTCTATATATGTGCAGCTGCATGCAGATCCTTAATGGCCGCCTGCACTGCAGCTGCTGAGAGCCACGGCATACGGATTATGCCCGTAATTGAGTTTGTGTGAGGCAGCAACAGATTGCGATTTGGAGAAGAGAGGCGGGACGTGACGGATACCGGGGTCTCTCGGGGGATGTGGTGGGCTCGGAGAAAGCCATATGCACCTTAAACTTTCCAAGAAAATGTTCTGCGTTTATAAGCTGTGCGTAATCTTGAGAATTATGTAGACTAATTTAAGCTTTTAATAAACATTTCAAATGGGCTGGATGTTTTTCAGGAGGCATGGAAAGTGTTTGAATGATGGCACACATCGAATCTCCAGCTGGGCAGGCTAGTTTGAGAAGAGGTTTTGCACTGAAATGAAAACTTTTCACATTTCAGGAGAACACATTGGTCTGTATTAGGGGTTTTCAAACTTTTTGATGTCAAGGACCTAACAATATGATGATCTCCTAATAAAGGAACTAAAGGTAGATGTAATTAATTTAACAGATGTAATTATACTAATTGTTTTTTTATTTTTTATTTAAATTTAATTTAATTTTTTTAAATTAAACATTTTATTTTCCTTAGTCCAGGAACTCTAACCTGAACCTTGAATAGTCTGACAAAGCAACAATGATTCAACCAATAGCATGAGTTTGGAGGCGGGGCTTTCTGTTTTACTCACAAATGTCTATGCTTGATCGTCTTTGCATATTACAAGTATTCAAGCATCAGCTTTAAAGTGTGCTAATGTATTTCTTTACTTATTTTGAGAACTCCAGTATCAACATCTAATCTGTATTGACAAGGAAATGTGATTTTATGCTCTTAAAGATTTTGTCCTAACCCTTCATTCTCAAAAACAGGGTGACAGACACTCACAGAGAGGGCTGCTTCTCTCAGGCATTCAGTATCTCTGATCCCGGCAGACAGACTAACCTTGTACCCTCCCCTTCCCTCCTTCTCGCTCTCATGTCCTTCCTTTCCTCTCATCTTCTGAGAACAAAGGAAGCACTGAAGATAGGAGGGGAGAAGGGGAGGAGGGCATTGGGGACAAGAGCAGGTAAGATGGTAAGGTGTATAACCCTGCTTTTTTTTGGTGGTGGGGGGGGGGGGGGGTTCTCATGAACTCTTGGAATAGGTTATCATATTAGAAGTGCTGGCTTTAGACACATCGATCAGCTGCGCAACAAAAGACGCCTGAAAACAATCATAACTCTCAGTAACTCTTTCAGTCCACTGACTATTAATGTTGAATTATACCTCACTGAATTGTAAACCTTTTTTGGAGTTTGAGGTTGTGCGATTAGCAGCTGTCAATTAATTTTTGATATGAGCTAGTGAAATTGTTTTTCTGTTTTCAGTTTTATCGAGTCGGTTAGAGCTTTGCTGTGGGTTTCAATGTCTTTTCTACATCATTGGGTGACTATAAATGAAAACGATGCTGATTAAGTTCCTTAATTAGTTTTTTTTTTGTGCCAACTCCCACAGCAAGTGCTTCTTACAGCGCAAGTATTAGCACACCTGCTGTGTGTATGACCGTATGTCGGCATAATAGACTACAACGTTGTCTGATACTTTTGAACCTATGATTAATGTAACTTTGAAAGTGAAGACAAAATTATATATTTTGTTTGGTTGTGGGGGAGCGTTTTGTTTGCTCCAAATCTCTGTAGTCAAAGTCTTTATCCCTCATTGACTTTGTTCTGGAAATGAAATGTATTTCATTGTTGCCCAGTTGTTAGCATTTGAATGTTTGCAATGAGATAAACAGATGTCAATTATGAAGACCCAGATTCAGTTAATTTGTCATTTGCTAAAGGAACAAATGATGGTAATGGCAAACACAAACTTCTGCAATGATTGGTTGAGGAGGGAGGGGATGTAGGGCATTCCTGTTATGTAGTACATCCTAAACTTGACAGAAACATTAGTGTTGTTGTCCTATCAAATATGGTGTCACTCTCTGGATAATTGTCATTATGAAACTAGCTTAATTGTGTCACTTAGGAACTAGCTTTATGATTTCATTGAGAACTAGCTTTATGATGTCACTTAGGAACTAGCATTAGGCCGTGTGTCCACCAAAGCGTTTTTTCACTCAGCTGGCGTATAATTCCAATTGTTTTCAATAGGAGTGCCGCGTTTTTTAAACACCATGAGCGTAACGAGGCGCTGAGCGTGTATTTAATGCTCAAGCGCTGAGCGCCCGCCGTTTTTTACTGGTCGCCGAGAGTTGAAAACTGTTCAAATTTGGGTAAAACGCAGTGCTCATCACTGTCACTTTTTACACAGCCGTCCAATCACAGTGGAGGAGGGGCGGGACAAATATCACACGACCAACTGTCACAACATTCTTTCTGTACAATGACATCAACCAGCAGAGCTAACCGAATTTTTTTTTAGTATGAAACAAATTATCTACAAAATCAGTTACAAGTAAACTGTGCTGCGGATATTCTGTATCATAGCAACGAATCGTGTCAACTGAAAAAACGCAGCGCTGCCAAAACGCTCTCAAGCGCCCACAGCTAGGCGTTTTCAGCAGAGCGTCTAGCGTTTTCAGCCGGCTAAAAAACGCTTTGGTGGACACACGGCCTTATGTTGTCATTGAGAAACCAGTTTAATGATTACACTTTGGAACTAGCTTGATAATGACACTGAGAAACCTTTGTGATGTCATTAAGAAACTATTTTTTTATGTCATTAAGGAACTTGTTATTCAAGGAGTTGTTATTCAAGAAAACCAACTATGTTTTCAATCATTAAACAAAAATATTTTCTTATTTTATCCAGTACATTAAGAACAATACATTTTTTTGTACAAATACTCTACATATACTTTTTGGAACACTGTACCTGTGTATTTTGTATCTAAAATGTATCTAACAGCAGGAGTGACCCAGGTTTGAGTGCATGTGTCTCCCAGCAGAGGATGAAGGACATCAATCCATATCCGTGTCATTTAATCCGAGACTTTCTCTGTCTGACGTGTGCTGACGGAGCGGTCAGAGAGGATTACCCAGAATCCACAGTCCTAACACTGCTCTTTACTGTCTGGCCCACAGTTCACCTTCAGGTGACCGGTCGTCTGTGGACGGGGAGTTTGTGTGGAGTTTAGTGTGTGTGATGATCTGTCCTCCCTAGTGTTTTTTTTTTTTTTAAACATGGCATCACAACTGCAAAGAAACCATTAACACTCGTCATGCGACCAGCAATGTACGCGCTGTGGTTTAATGAATGATATATGAGGGACCTGCTTGCTGGACAGAACTCTTACAGAGTGATCTTGGCCCATACTGACAGAAATCATCATCATATGGCTAAACGCACATACAGTATGCAATCTGCTATAGCAGCGTGAATGCAATTTCCTATGTAATTTCCCTCAATACCAAGATTAATTAGAAATTCGTACATATCTGATAGATTAATTGGGTTAATATGTGTATCTAAACCCAAGCAACTCCCTATTCACATTTATTTACACAGCTAATTTAGTTTTTTCCCCCATAATTTCAGCCGTTCTGCTAATTAACAATCACTTTAATCCTTCCATTTTGCGAATGCGATAATGTAAAACCTTCATAACATTTGTTCTCCCTCCTGTAAGTCTCTTCTTCTTCCGCCATAGGCGATTCTCGGTTTTATCTAATGGCTTAGGCAAATGAGAAAACTCTGAGGGGTGAGATTTTTGCAACACTGGTCATTAAATAGTAGTTTAGCCACTGAGATCCAACTTGAAAAACTATGGAAACCACGTACCGTAGTGACGAACTGTTTAACAAAAAGCTGTTAAATATACAGATAGTGCTTTGCTCTTTAGGAATCAGATCTGGTAACACTGCTCTTTGCTTACACTCTCATTTTCGTGAAAGTGTGTGAAGATGATTATTTCAGATCTCGTACCCGGTACAGTTGATGGTCAATAAGAACATTGGTGACCCCTGTGATTAGATCAACACACCAACACTTGTTGGTTTAATGAAATGTCTGGACCTGTGCGGGGCAGGATCATGTAGCTAAAAAGAAGTCTGAATACATTAGCAATCACTGAGCCCTTAGAGAGAATAATTATTGCATAACATCTGTAAAAATACATAAAACATATCATGCATGCTAACCTTTCATGTGATTTTTGTTCCTCTTTTGCACCTATATTATCTGAACAAACTTCCTTCTGATGACTTTCTTGGCAAGACCTTACTGTTAAAAATTTCAGTGGGTTCTTGATGCGCCGAACCTTCCTTTCCCAACGTGGTTTCCCTACACCTCCTCAAGCTGTTCTTCCTCAGTTTTTGAGCTCCTTCCAAGAATTTATTTTTCCTCCCTTTCAATTCTGTCATTATTTGACAGATTTAAACCATGTTTGGCTATGTGAGAACCTATGAGAACGTCTACGGTTACGTATGTAACCCTCGTTCCCTGAGTAGGGAACGGAGACGTTACATCGGATGACGACGAATGGGGTTTCGCTTAGAAAGCCTATCAACTTCGAGTATTACAAAACGAGCCAATGGCAAAGAAATGCCATGGGTCTGCGGAATTTGCATGACGTAACTCCGCCCCAACTAGTGGGTATAAAAGGAGGAAGTCCGCAACAGCAGTTTATGTTTCTTCGCTGAGGAGCCAAGACTGAGCTCAGGCGATCCCCACGGTACAGCGGAAAGTGGCAAGCAGACGTAACGTCTCCGTTCCCTACTCATGGAACGAGGGTTACATACGTAACCATAGACGTTCCCTTTCGTTGTCACTCCGAGTTACGTCGGATGACGATGAATGGGGTTACCAGTCTAATCACGCCACCTTCTCAGCTGTCTTCCAGTGCCCTGCGTAAACAGAGATCCCTGTCATAGACGGACGAAGGATTCCATTTAACACAGGAATACCAAGGTACACTGGGAAGCATATCCCAAGCTAGGGGAAGTATGCAATTAATGCCAACCCAGAGTGGGGGACTTAGAGAATACACATATGACCCAAAGGAAGCATATGGAGAACACTGGAGTGTCCAGCCGCAGGTGGAATATTTCAACCCCAGGGGTGGCAAGGTGGCTTGCCAAGGGAAAGACACATGCTCAGAGAGGCTTACAGTGGAAATACACATGTGGGAGTCGCTCAGGGGAGGGACCATGCACACGGGAGGCACCTAGCCGACGCGCAGGCAAGAGAAACTGGCGCCGACGTCAGGAGTGCTGGAGGAGCTCAGGGCTTTCGGGGAAGCTCACCTGAGGAGAATATGGCACGTATCCAGTCCGTGGAGTGGAATGGCGAGCAAGCGAAGACACCTGAGCGGGTCCGGTACTAGCTAGTTGAAGCGAGTACATGAGAGGACACTGGCTCCACTCGGAGATTACAGAATCTGGCGAATGTGTTAGGTGTCGCCCAGCCTGCAGCTCTGCAGATGTCTGTTAGCAAGGCGCCATGCGCTAGAGCCCAAGAGGATGCCACACTCCGGGTGGAGTGGGCCGTCACACCAAGGGGGCACGGTCGACCTTGCTGCTGGTAGCCCAAGCAATGGCGTCCACTATCCAGTGAGACAACCTTTGCTTGGAGAGAGCCTTTCCCTTCAGCTTCCCACCATAACAGACCTTTGGTCTGTTATGGTCTGTCATAACAGAGCTGGTCTGAGGACCTGAAACACTGCGTCCTGTCTACATAGGCGCGAAGAGCGCGTACTGGACAGAGCAGTGCCAAGGCTGGGTCTGCCTCCTCCGGGGGCAGCGCTTGCAGGTTCACCACCTGTTCCCGAAAGGGAGTGGTAGGAACCTTGGGCACATATCCGGGCCGGGGTCTCAGGATCACGTGAGAGAAAGCCGGCCCGAATTCCAGGCACGCTTCGTCGACGGAGAATGCGTGCAGGTCCCCTACCCTCTTGATAGAGGCCATTGCAACCAGGAGCGCTGTCTTCATTGACAGGAACTTAAGCTCAACTGATTGCAGGGGCTCAAGGGGAGCACTCTTCAGGGCAGTTAGAACCACTGAGAGGTCCCAAGAGGGAACGAGAGGAGGGCGAGGAGGATTTAGTCTCCTCGCTCCTCTCAGGAACCTGATGACCAGGTCGTGCTTCCCTACCGACTTACCTTCGACCAGGTCATGGTGTGCGGCAATAGCGGCAACATAGACCTTAAGGGTGGAGGGAGACAGCCTTCGCTCCACCCCTACTGAAGGAAAGAAAGCAAAATGCTGATCGAGCATCTCCGGGGGTCTTCTCAGTGAGAAGAGCACCAGTCAACGAAGAGGTTCCACTTCAACGCATAGGCGTGTCTCGTTGACGACGCTCTAGCGGAAGTGATGGTAGTACTCAAACCTACCTCGAGCCGTCCAGGAGCCACACGTGGAGGCTCCAGAGATCGGGGCGAGGGTGCCACAGGGTGCCCCGTCCCTGAGAAAGGAGGTCCTTCCTCAGAGGAATGGGCCAGGGAGGTGCTGTCGCGAGGAGTACAAGTTCAGGGAACCAGGTCCGGGTGGGCCAATACGGCGCGACCAGAATGACCTGCTCCTCGTCCTCCCTGACCTTGCGCAAATTCTGCGCAAGAAGGCTCACTGGGGGAACGCATATTTGCGGCCCGGCGGCCAGCTGTGCGCCAGTGCATCCGTGCCGAGAGTGCCCTCGGACAGGGAAAAATACAGGGCTCAATGGGTCGAGTTGTGAGAGGCAAACAGATCTATCTGTGCGACCCCGAACTGGTCCCAAATCAGCTGAACCGACTGGGGATGGAGTCGCCATTCTCCAAGGAGGGGCTGAAGCCGTGAGCTCGTCGGCTGCACAGTTCAGAGCTCTGGGAATGAAAATGTCTCGAAGCGACCTCAGATGCTTCTGACTCCATAGGAGGAGGTGGCGGGCGAGTTGTGACATACGGCGGGAGCGTAGACCACCTTGACGGTTGATGTACGCTACAGTAGCGGCATTGTCTGATCGGACTAGTACATGTTGACCCCTGAGCAACGCCGGGAAGCGGTGCAGGGCAAGGCGTACTGCCAACAACGAGGCAATTGACATGCCATAGCCGCTGGGGTCCTGTCCAGGAGGGTCCTTCCTGTCCTGTCCTGTCCGCAGCAGCATGTCCATTGCACATGGCGCCCCAGCCCGTGGTGGAGGCATCTGTTGAGACAACAACATGCCGGGAAGCTCGTTCCAGGGGGACACCCGCCCTGAGAAAACTGAGGTTCGACCACGGGGTGAAGAACTGACGATAGGTCGGAGTAACTGGTACTCGGAGCGTGCCTTGTTGCCATGCCCACCTCGGGACTCGGTCGCGAAGCCAGAGCTGAAGCGGTCTCATATGAAGCAATCCAAGCGGCGTGACCGCGGCTGCAGATGCCATATGCCCCAGGAGCCTCTGAAACTGTTTCAGTGGAACCGCACTCTTGCCCTCGAGTTGTCTCAGGCAAGTCAGCAGTGACTGTGCACGCTCGCTCGTAAGCTGCGCGGACATGGCGACCGAGTCGATGTCCATACTGAGAAAAGAGATCCTCTGCACGGGGCAAAGTTTGCTCTTCTCCCAGTTGACCCGAAGGCCCAGACGAGCTAGGTGCCGGAGCACTAGGTCCCTGTGTTCGCAAACCTGATCTCGAGAGTGAGCTAGGATCAGCCAGTCGTCGATATAACTCAGGACGTGAACCCCGTGTTCCCAAAGGGGAACAAGGGCAGCCTCGACGACCTTCGCGAAGATGCGAGGAGACGGGGCCAGCCCGAAAGGGAGGACCGCGTACTGGTATGCCTGCCCCTCGAAAGCAAGTGTCCTGTGTCGAGGAAGAATGGAGACATGAAAGTAGGCGTCCTTCAGGTCGATCGCTGCAAACCAATCCTGGGGCCGAATGTATTCGAAAACGTGTTTGGCGGTGAGCATCTTGAACGGCAGCCTGTGAAGGGAGCGGTTCAGCACGCGCAAGTCCAGGATTGGCCGTAACCCACCGGTTTTCTCGGGGACAATGAAGTAGGGGCTGTAGAAGCCGGACCTCATCTCGGCTGGAGGGACAGTGTCGATTGCACCCTTCACCAGCAGGGTGGCAATCTCTGCTCTCAAGATGGGGGCATTGCCACCGACCAAAGTGGAGCGGACTCCCCTGAAGCGGGGAGGAGACAGTGCGAACTGAATTGCATAGCCGAGCCTGACGGTCCGCGCGATCCAGCGGGACAGACGGGGAAGCTCTAACCAGGCTCCCAAGAACTGAACCAGCGGGATCATGCAAACGACAGGCGTTCCCCCGAAGGGGCAACGAAGCGGAGTAACTGGCCCAGACGTGGACGGCATAGCGGTCCGGTGTGGGGGCACAGTTAGCAACCGCGCCCTGGCAGAGGGGGCCAGGGGAGGACCAGGCTGGTCGTCCCGCGGGGGCCTGCTCTGCCAGGGGTCTGGCGACAGAGGGGGACAGGGGCGAAGCGGTCCGTGGACGGCACGCCGTGTCAACCACCTCTGAGACAGAGGGGGACGAGGAGAGCACGGCTAGTGGGCGGCGCTCTGTGTCGTCCGAGAACTCTGTGTGCTCAGAGACGGGAGAGTCAGTTCTTTGGAGAATAAGGATTCTTCCCTGGCCCTCCACCGGGGAAAGGAGTGGTCCTGCTACCAACTCCTGGAAAGAACTGAGTCCCATCTCTGAGGAGCCCATCTCAAGAGCGCCGCCTAACCCGGCGTGTAGCGGGGGGCGGGGCTGGAGAGGGCTGTGGCGTCCGAGGCGGTGGGCAGACCGAGGGACCTGAGCGGACGGCGGGGCCGTCGGGACAGAGTCAACCTCAGCCTGCTCCATCCCCGAGGAGCCCGTCTCAGGAGCGCCGCTTTACCCGGCGTGTAGCGGGGGGTGGGGCTGGAGAGAGCTGTGGCGTCCGCCCGCGGCTCCCACCCCGCCCGTTCACCCGGGCCGGTTCTGGGGGGGCGCCTTCGGCGGTGGGCAGACCGAGGGATTTGAGCGGACGGCGGGGCCGTCGGGACAGAACCAACGTCAGTCTGCTCATGGGTGGCTGAGAGCTGTTGGGCAAGCCCTCAACTGCACCGCCGAAGAGGCCGACCTGAGATATGGGAATGTCGGACAGACGGGTCCGCGCGACATCCAGCACATCAGACAGGTTCAGCCACAGAATGGTGAGCATCACCTGACCAAGGGAGCGTACGGCCACTTTCGTCGCTCGGAGAGCAAGGTAAGTGGCGGCGCGCAGCTCAGTGAAGAGCCCTGGGTCAGTCCCGCCCTCGTGCAGGTCCATGAGCATCTGGGTCAGGTAGACCAGCAGAATGACCATGGCATGCAGTGAGGCGGCTGCCAGTCCCGTGGCGCTATAGGATCTCGCCACAAGCGTAGACGAAAAACTACAGGCCACGGACGGGTGCTTAGGATTGCGCCGAGAAGAAGCACTCTGAGGACACATTGCATCGCAACAGAGCGTTCAGCCGGGGGAACCCCAGTGTACCCATGGGCAGCGGCCCCATCGAGGGGAGGAAAGGCAGATGAGATCAGCGAGCGGTCCCTGATCTCATCATGCACGTCCGGGAAAAATGGTATTGGGGTTTGCCGTGGACGAGGGTCGGCTGCCTTACCCAAAAACCAATCGTCCCGGGAAAGCATGGCTGTCATCTCCGGATCAGACTCGACGAGTCATCACTTCCAGGAAAATCAAACCCACCTAGTGAAGCTGCTACAAATATAGTATCATCCTCTGTAGCTTCAAATGAAACACACGGGCCACCAGAGGGTAGACCCGTGGGAATCACCTGTTCACTAGCGGGCACCGTCATTAAAGAGGGGGGCTGGGGTCGCGGACATATAGTCGGCGCCTTGTTCCAGACCGTAACCCTCAGGTCACCCTGGCCACCAGCCGAAGATCGGGGGGTGGATGAGGGGACTCTCACTCATGTGAGTTCACTGAGTCTCGACCTTAATGACGCGATGATCATGTTTCCACGGAGAAAACATGAGTCATCCACGAGCGCTGCTCTAGCATGATCAAGCCCAAACATACTAGACAACGCTCGTGCCCATCAGAGTCCGATACCAAGCTGCCGCACCATTCATTTTTTTTTTAAATGCACGGGTGAGCAGTCTTTAAAAAGACGTGCCGCGTGCAAGCTCTTTTAGTGAGAGAAAACTCAAGTGTTGAAGCACCCGGGGAGACACGCACCGATTAGCAGACCACTGCAAGAGATCAGCAGGAAGCACACGCTCGCCGTAGATTGCCGTCACACCAACACTCTAGGTACTCGTTTGTGAAGCTGACAATTCAGAGATGGCTTGTGGAGAGAAGAATAAACTTGGCTCCGAAGCGAAAACATAAACTGCTGTTGCGGACTTCCTCCTTTTATACCCACGAGGTGGGGCGGAGTTACGTCATGCAAATTCCGCAGACCCATGGCATTTCTTTGCCATTGGCTCGTTTTGTAATACTCAAAGTTGATAGGCTTTCTAAGCGAAACCCCATTCGTCGTCATCCGACGTAACTCGGAGTGACAACGAAAGGGAACCACAGTCTAGCATCACTGGCATCAAACTTGGCACAACACGTGTATTTTAAATGAGTATGAGAGTTCAAATAAGCTCATCTTTCCTTTTGTTTTCCATTAAGGAAAAAGTCAAGCAAACAGGGTTTTATTTTTAGTGTAAGCCAAAGGCTTCGCTCGTGAATATTAATTAGGATATAATTTTTTTTTTACATGACTTTATACTATCTTGATAAATACCTATTGATCCTGAAAGTATAACCCTAACCATTTGCTCATTTCCAAGTAAAAAAAAAATGTAAACAGTATCATAACAATTAGAAATATCCAAATCAACATTTTTTGTAGCACATTGAGTTTAGCTTTATGTCCAAAAATGTGGTACACTGCCACTGAAAAGTTTGGGATCAGTACTATTTTTTTATATACATTTTTTTTACTGGCATTTAAACTTGTTACAAAATATTTCTATTTTAAATAAATGCTGTTTCTATTCAACAAAAATCCTGAAAAAGAAAACTGTCACGGTTTCCACACAAATGTTAAGTAGCAAAACCGGTTTCAGCATTGCTTTTTCAATATTTATTGAGCACCAATCAGCATATTTCTGAAGAATCCTGTGACACTGAAGACTGCAGTAAAAAAAAGCTGCTTTGCAATCAATTCTGATGAATAAGTTGCAATTTAAAATATATTAAAATAGAAAAGTTGTTTTAGATTGTAATAATATTTCACAGTATTACTCTTTTTACTGTATTTATCAAATAAATGCAGGAGCTTAGAAGACTTCTTTCTGACAGATTAAATGTCACAGCAACGGGAGAAAAGTTGCCTAAATTAGATGCATTTGTGCCGCAAGCTACTTCATAAAGTGGTGGGGACGAAATCAGCCATGGCAAAAAGTACTGTGACACGTCCAACACGTCCAGTCAGTAAATGACACCTTTGTAGGAATTTCTCCAAGCAAATGTCTTTCATTAAAAAGCAATCGAGATCACACATGATCCTTCTTCCAGGAAAAAAGCCCCAGCTCTCCCCACAATTCGACAAGCCATAAATCCAGGCCACAGCCTGAGAATGTTCGTTAATGGCGTCCAAACAAAGTAAAACAGTAATGCTGTGACTCAACAGGAGGAGGGGGATAAAATCGACCATCTCAATTAGAACCAATACCCCGCAGTAATGGATCAGATGAACTTCATCCAATCCGAGAGCAAATAATTACACGAAGAAACATTCATCCTCCTCTGAAAGCTAAAAGACCACAAGAAAACAAGGGGGACAGATAATGAAGATTCGAAAATGAGATGGCTTTATGCATAGAGCACAAATGAATGAGATTATTAAAGAGAGCATGCATTGCTTTAATGGCCGGCCTTGCAAGAAGAAATATGCCTCTTTTATGGCAAATGAAAGCAAAATTAACTAATGAAGAGAAGATGAGCTTCTCATAACATAATGATCTCACAACGCAGCTTCAATAGCATTTTAGGATGCCAGTGTTGCAGTGTTTTCAAGACGTATTTGTTCTCAGAGCCATTTCTCTTCGGGATGACCAGAGAATGAAATGCAAGGAGTGATGCAACCTCTTGCAATTATTATTTCTTAATTATATATTCGTTGAGAGAGCAATCTATTTATTCCCAACAAGTTGAAATGTTCAAATATTTATTTAAAACATCATAGCATCAAGGACAAGCGCTAGAGCGTTGACATCAGCTTGCAGCATTAAAACTGAAAGTTTACTGGAACCACTGCCGAATGGCATTGGATTGTAGCTCTTGCCTAAATATAAATGTCTTATCTGCCCTGAAGTCTGTGTGCCGCTCGGATCAGTGAATCTAAATAGAATCTCAGAGCGCTTGACACTGTGTTGATGGTGTTTATTGAGAGGGCAGGAAGGAACTGGTATGACTGTATGCTTCGATTTTAGCAAAGTAGTATACTAATATTTGTTTCTTTTGGAAACTGTATATTGAAAAAGACAATAGGTCTCATTCACTAATGAAGACTATAACTATAATAGTACATATATTACTTTTATACAACACTTCAATATACAAATAACAAAGGGGTCATGAACTGCATTTTTTTTTTAAATTGTATAATGTTCTCTGATATCCACTTATAATGTTATCAAGATTTTTACATAGAATCCTATTTTAGAAGTAATAAGCTATTTTCTATCCTGTATTTGACCCTCTTTTTGAAACACTCCAATGTTTCCTAAAACTTCAGATGTTGAAAAATATATCACTGCATAGGCTAGTTGAAACAATTGCCAACAACGTTAAACATTTATGCATATTACTTTTCCTTTATAAGTCTTGGTTGTGGCAAATAAAGTTTAAGTACATGGAGTTAAGACAGTTATAATTGAAAAATTATAACTTACAGTGCTTTGTGTGAATGGAATTATGAATGTACCATCATTTGTTGCACTGTTGCTCTTATAGGCTATTCATAGTTCATCCTTTTCGATAAAACGTATACATTGTCATTTGCAGTTTCGTGTTTTAAACGTTGTAATGTCTACCGTGATGACAAATCCAAAGATGTTGCTCACTGAAGCTTTTATTCAGGGTTAAAGTGAATGGTTTAGATCTAAACAATAACAAAAGCGGTGTTCTCTATGTGCTTTCGTCTGTACATGGGAATACCCTGCATTAACCCCATAAATGCCAAAGCAAAGGAAAGAACAGCAAATCACAACTGTCACAACTATTCACAGTTTGACTGTGGTGCTACTGCATAACAGTACATATTAAACGATATCAGACAAAGCAATAGTGACACTTGGTAAAATACTTTTTACTCACACTTGTGTGTTGCGACATTACTGTAGGATCCAGTGTAGTTGGCATCATCTATTATTTTATCTCTCTAAAGCCTTTGACAAATTTCGTCTTGTTTAAAAAACGAATCCGTAGTAAAATGAAGTGAACAAAGCGATCTGGGACTTCGTTAAAAATAAAGTTAAACCACACTTTCTTCACACAAGGAAGGCAATGCAAAGACAAGTTTTTCCACAACTTGGCACTTCAAAGTTTCTAGTAATCCATCGTTTTGTTGCTCGATTAATCTTGTCTCTTTCGTATTTATTACATGACATGCGTGAATGCGGGGGCGGGGCTAAAGAGGAAATGATGTAGAAGTAGGCGTTGATTTTCTTTTATAGAGGCGGTCTTTCGTTGCACTTTGACATAATAATGTGTCAAAATCTGTAACAAGTTGTTTTGGCAGCTTGTTTTTGCTTTGCCAACGAAAATCACTTTCGTTTCCGTGCGACAGCTTTTTTTTAATCGATTGGGATCTGTTATTTTTGCATACATGTGGTTTCACTTGTTTGTACATGTCCTTAATTTAGAAATTAAAAATATGAATGTATTTTATGAATAATGATTTCTACGTGAAAACATTTGCGGACTGGTTTTACACACAAATATGTGTGTATGCAGTTAGTGAATGAGACCCAATATCCTTGTCTTTTACAAGCTAGCAAACATTCATATGGGTGAATTAGCATAGTAAATAACAGATTAGCATGATTCTGCTAGAGCTGCGATGAAGCGCTCAGACTCAAAGGCCCTTTTAAAATGTGACGTCATCAAATAAATATAATATGTGAGATATATGTTAAGGGCACTATGTCATACTCCAGTATGAAAGAGAGAGAGAGGGGGGAAAAACAGAGAGAGAGTGAAAGTCAGTCCGATCAAGTGTTACAGGTTCTCTCTTAATCCCCCTCTTCTCATACCTGACAGCAATTCAAACTGTATAATATTATGAGTTATCACCATGGCAACATCCATGTTCTCAGCCACAGCTCCAAGGTGAGATGAATGGATGCATTTTTCATGGATATTTCCAGAATTCACCAGTCAGGGATGCTCATGGGAGCTACAGCAGAAATGCAACATGAATGTGTAATCTACTGGAAAAATAAAACGAAAAACCATGCAGCAAACACGTAAAGGTTTACATCCAGTTGGTTAATACACCACCTAGTATTTAAAGTAACATGCAGTTAAACCCAGCCAGACTGTGACTTTATTACCAACGGATTTGCAATCTGGAGAATATTGAAACAGGATTTTATAAGTATGAATAGAAGTAAGGATTATACTGTGTTTTCATGGTTTTCCTGCAGTGTAGACAGACTATACATTACTTTTTAAATATCTGATCTGCCATACAGGCGAGAAACACGTGCACAATCCTTTGTGTCTGACAAAATGGGTTTTTGCCCTTCCTGTGAAACAGGAAATGCAAAAGAAGAAATGATTATGTCTGTTTATTTTTAGTCCTTGCTGTTTCTCTTGAGGTTTTGTTTACGCTTAAGTGTAGAGGGCCCTCATTTCCTAAATTATTTACCTTATTTAATTCACATAATTTATGTTCTATATTGTCTCTTTCTATACTTTCTATATCATTTATATATGTGTGTACTCCATATCCTTTGGCAGTATTGTAAATGTCAACAATCATGGCAATAAATCTTTGTTGACTTTAATTTGATACTGACAGAGACAGATATAGGCAGTGAGGGTTAACATGTAAAGGGATAGTTCATTCAAAAATGATTATAGCAACTAATATGATAATTACTCATGCGCATGTCGTTCCAAACCTCGTTCACCTTCGGAATACAAATTATATATTTTTTGATGAAATCTGTGAGCTCTCATGTTTGAGCATCTGTTTATCACTGTTGTGTGTTGATGAATGTTTATATGTGAATAAAAGTCTATATTCAATCTGTTCATTATATAAAGCGAATGTGTCTCTTTTGAAAATTTGGACTAAACCACTCGATTCATATGGATTTTTTTACGATCTCTTTATGAACTTTTTGAAGCCTCAAAGTGGTAGTTGTGTAGCTGTCAATGGTAGGACTGAAATCACTCAGATTTCATCAAACATATATTCATTTGTGTGACATGATGCTGAGTATAGACAGAATTTTCACTTTGGGTGAACTATCCCTCTAAGTAAAAAAAAAAATGTCATGGTACCATGAAAATACAATTTTTACATGGTAGTATAATCACTGTAATGCAACTGCCTCCCATGTCTTATTGTTTTTATAAATCAACAGATACATAAATGAATGCATCAGTATTCAATTAAGTTAAATTTATTAACATTGATAACTGGAATAAACAATTCATCATCCAATTTAGTTCCTTAGAATAACTGTACACTGTTACCAAGAAACATATAGTTGCAACTTGGTGCATTAATATAATTTACAATCGATATGCTGACTCGTACGTGTCACAGTCATTGTCTACACCATTCTGTCTTCGTCATCTTCACTACACTTCCCAGCATCCTCTTGTCTCCACACCTGATCCCACTCCCTCTATCACCCACCTGTTCATCGTCTTCATCATCTGTGTCACCTGTCTTTACCTCGTTAGTGTTCATTTGTACTTGTATTTAGTTCCCTCTGTTCAGTCAGTCTTTGTCCGTTCTCGTCAATGTTACCTGGTGTTTGCATCCGCTACCCATCTGTCTGCCTGTACCTGGTTATTGGTTTGATTTATAGTAAAGTTTATTGGAATTCCTCGTCTCTTCGTGCTTCCTGCCATACACCACCCGTGACAGAAGAACGGACCAAGAAATTAGGGCTAAAAAAAAAGTATCGTCTTCAGGCTGTTTTCCTTTTGTTTGTTTTTTCTTTTTTGTTATCATGGATTTCCCTGCAGTCAAGCTCATCTGCCTTGAGCAGGGAGACAGCTCTCTCGAGGAACACCTGGAAGTGTTCCTGGATCTGGTGCCTCAGACCGATTTCCCGGACGACTGCCTCTGCACGTTTCTACGTGTGGGTCTGAACAACGCCACTCGAGCGCAGTTGTCTGGGGAACCTCCTCGAGGGAGCTTCGCCGACTATGTGGAGTGGGTGCAGGTATCCTGCGGTTCATCCTTCACCGTCGACGAAGTCACCAGCCCCACTCCAACCCAACCGTTCAGCCCAGGGCCTTCTTCCCCGCTGACGCCGTGCAGCCCAGAGCCCTCGCCGCTGACGCCGTGCAGCCCAGAGCCCTCGCCGCTGACGCCGTGCAGCCCAGAGCCCTCGCCGCTGACGCCGTGCAACCCAGAGCCCTCGCCGCTGACGCCGTGCAACCCAGAGCCCTCGCCGCTGACGCCGTGCAGCCCAGAGACTTTTTCACCGCTGGTCCCGTCCAGCACAGGGCCTTCACCGCTGGTCCCGTCCAGCACAGGGCCTTCATCGTTGGTCCCGTCCAGCACAGAGCCAGTCCAGCCAGAGACCGTCCAGCCAGCTCTGGAAGATACCGTGCTGATTACGGCGATCTTGTGTGTGTGTGGGCTACACACACAACGATCATGGCCCATTCGTCCAGTCCAAAGCCCTCTTCGCCGATGGTCCCGTCCAGCCCAAAGCCCTCTTCGCCGCTGGTCCCGTCCAGCCCTGAGCTTCCTTCGCCGCTGGTCCCGTCCAGCCCTGAGCTTCCTTCGCCGCTGGTCCCGTCCAGCCCTGAGCTTCCTTCGCCGCTGGTCCCGTCCAGCCCTGAGCTTCCTTCACCGCTGGTCCCGTCCAGCACAGAGCCTTCACCGCTGGTCCCGTCCAGCACAGGGCCTTCATCGTTGGTCCCGTCCAGCACAGAGCCAGTCCAGCCAGAGACCGTCCAGCCAGCTCTGGAAGATACCGTGCTGATTACGGCGATCTTGTGTGTGTGGGCTACACACACAACGATCATGGCCCATTCGTCCAGTCCAAAGCCCTCTTCGCCGATGGTCCCGTCCAGCCCAAAGCCCTCTTCGCTGCTGGTCCAGCCCTGAGCTTCCTTCGCCGCTGGTCCCGTCCAGCCCTGAGCTTCCTTCGCCGCTGGTCCCGTCCAGCCCTGAGCTTCCTTCACCGCTGGTTCCGTCCAGCTCAAAGCCCGCTTCACCGCTGGTTCCGTCCAGCCCAGCCGAGCCTTCACCGCTGGTGCACGTCAGCCACGTCCAGCCAGAGCTTCACGTCAGCCACGTCCAGCCAGAGCTTCACGTCAGCCACGTCCAGCCAGAGCTTCACGTCGGCCGCGTCCAGCCGGAGCTTCGCGTCAGCCACGTCCAGCCAGAGCTTCACGTCAGCCACGGCCAGCCAGCCCAGCCAGAGACTGTTCCAGAGCCTGTCCCCGACTCTATTCTGGAGTCGGGGTCGAAATCTGTCATGCTCCCCAATAATTTTTTGGGGGGGGGCCAAAGGTCCTCGCCCTGGACACCCGAAGGGTCTTCACCACCATGGCCGCCCGAAGGGTCCTCACCACCATGGCCACCCGAAGGGTCCTCACCACCATGGCCGCCCGAGGGTTCGTCTGCTCCGCCTTGGCCACGCCCACGTCCTGCTCCGCCTTGGCCACGCCCACGTCCTGCTCCGCCTTGGCCACGCCCACGTCCTGCTCCGCCCTGGCCACGCCCACGTCCTGCTCCGCCATGGCCGCCTGGTCCATCCTGGAGTCCGTCCTCCTGCACCCGGTCCGCCTTCCCGTCACGGACTCCAGGATGCCCACCCTCCCACCCCTGTTCTAAGGCGTGAGGTCACGCCTACCGGGAGGGGGGAGTAATGTCACAGTCATTGTCTACACCATTCTGTCTTCGTCATCTTCACTACACTTCCCAGCATCCTCTTGTCTCCACACCTGATCCCACTCCCTCTATCACCCACCTGTTCATCGTCTTCATCATCTGTGTCACCTGTCTTCACCTCGTTAGTGTTCATTTGTACTTGTATTTAGTTCCCTCTGTTCAGTCAGTCTTTGTCCGTTTTCGTCAATGTTACCTGGTGTTTGCATCCGCTACCCATCTGTCTGCCTGTACCTGGTTATTGGTTTGATTTATAGTAAAGTTTATTGGAATTCCTCGTCTCCTCGTGCTTCCTGCCATACACCACCCGTGACAGTACGATCAGAATTTGGATTTAACCTATCCATTTTAAAATTTAAGTTTTACCTCTCCTAGATTCCTACAAATTGGACAGTTCCTTCCAATGATGTAACTTAAAACAATTATTATATATTTTTCAATCCATTCCATTTCCTGTTTACTCCAGTCCAAAGTTTTTTTTTTGATCCACACTGTACTTGCTTATTTAGAAATGATTTAGTCCTTACATTTTGTTATAACCTAATGTATTTAGGGTGGATCTAATTGTTAAAGTCCCCCTGTGGTGAAAACCAAGCTTTTAATGTTGTTTATATGTCTGTGTTGTTTTTAATATGCTTTAAGACAAACCATGTGCAAATTCATAAGTCAGCACCATTGTTGAGAATTTTCTCCTTAAAACTGCAGTGAACCAAAGACAGTCTGAAAATCGTGGTTTGAAATCACTGGTGTTTCTGACGTCACAAACTACCTTGTAACCAATCATGTCAACGTGTGATCATCAACGAGTGGATCTCTGAGCTGGTGCGAGTGAGTGGAGGTGGGGCTAATTTGCATATTCATAGAACCACGTATACTAAATGAGGCAAGTGTGTAGAGTTACATTCAAGCAATTTTAAGGCATGAAGATTTTCTTTCAAGGAAAACACTTTTAAATATGTTATTTTGGTGATCAAAGGTGAGTTTTAAGGGATACAATTATTGACTACAGAGGGACTTTAAATAATATTTTTGACTTAATTTATTAAGATTTTGAATTAATTTAGATGCTACCACATGAAGCACATTTTTTTCCCCCGGTGATTGTATTCTCTCACAAAACCTTTAAAGTTCATGTCATTAAGCCAAAATCAGCACATGGGTTCAGTCGGAATCATTTCAGGGCTCAGTCAAAAACAACTGAATTAAGTGAAATATTTTTTCCATGTACCCTTCCCAAATACGAGTGTGATGTTGATCCAGGGCTTAATGTTCTGTAGAATATTCCACGACTCTATAAACAAACAATGATTTGACATTAAACAAGCTGATGTTTACATAATGAATGGCCCCTGCACAGCAGCAACAGACACAAAGTTTTTACAGCGGTCACCATCCCCTCAAGAGAGTCGCATGTACGTTTCCGCGTCTAAATGTGTTCATGTTTGTGTGCGTTCCTCCTCCAGGGTGTGTGTTCTGTCATTCTGATGAAGTTCGGGGAAAGTGCGGCCCTACTTACTGTCCGCAAGCCAAAACACAAGCTCTAAAACGCTGCATCATGCCTCAGTGCGCTCACACTGACATAATGCTCGTAGGAAAATAGAGATTAACACTATTACGTTCTTGTTGTTTTAAAGGAACAGTCATGCTTAAAAGTCTAGAGTGCTCTACACTGTAAAAATATGTCAATTTTACAGTAAAAATTGGCAGCTGTGGTTGCCAGAACTTTACTGTATAAAATTCATTGGCAAGACTTTAAGTTTTACATTTTTTAGTAAAAAAAATTTACAGTAAAAAAACAACATTTCATCAACTAAAATCATGCTAATCTACCAACGAACGTAGCAAAATTGTAATGAAACTTAAAAAACGAAAACTTCTCTGATGTCCTAGGTGTCTAATGAAAGTCTGTAGGCTTGTGAAGGATGTTTTAGTCAGGAAAATGAGCACTCACGAGAGACTCTCTTCCTTTCAATAACACATGTAATGATTGCTTATACAATGTTCAGTATAAGGCTAAAAGAGCCATTCTGTACTGCAAAGTCAATGTGTCATATAAAGAAAAAAAGAGATTAATTCAAACTTTAGACTCACATAGCCAGATCTATAGTCTCAAAAATACTTGATAATAAAACTATCATAGTGTAATTTTATCTCATCTGTCGACATGATGCCGGTGAATTGCAGAACTGATGCAAATATATCCACATCGCTATGATCAGATGCTTTCTTAATTGCTGCTTTCTCACCGCTGTCTTTTTTGTTATATTTATTTTGTTATTGAGAGGAAAGAATGCAGCACATATTTACATATTCATCTAAACGTCGCTCTCAGCAGCGTTAACGGCGTCTGCATGTCCGTTTACAGTATATCGCTGCAGAGAAATTTACAACTTCTTTTTACTTATAAGCAAAGAGTTAAAAATAACTTTGCTGTGAGTATATTTCGAGGCACAGAATGATCAGTTCAAGTTAAGTTTCTTGTTCATTATGTGTGCACAAGTGCGAGCACGAGCAATAAGTTGCTGGCTGCAGTTCAGTTAACAGCCACTAATAATGGTGTCACTAATAACAAGGGTTTCTGAATTCTACATGTAGCCTCTTTAAAATGTACTGAAAACCATCCTAAAACACAAGTGTTAAAGAGAAAGCCACAATAATCACAGTTCATCATAAGCTTTTCCACAAGCTGAGGTAAATCTAAATGTAGAGGTCATACACACAAATGCAAAGCACACAACACTAAAATATTGCAATAAACATTAATTTAACAACGTAAGATTCACTAATATGCATTACATAAGTGAAATGAAAAACTAAGAAACGGTTATTCCCTTTCAAGGGAACTTCGAGATGCGTCAAGCGCTGTGGGAACGCCCCTGCATAGTGCGTCATGAAGCACGTATGGAATCAGTCCAATGGAGAGATGGAACGTCATAGGTGGGTGACGTCATCAACCAGGAAACTATAAAGCACCCCAAAAACACAAGCGCATCAGCTTCTCTCTTCAGTCGCGCCATATGTGAATATGTCCCTGTGTGAATATTGTCTTGTCTTTACATACTCTGCACCACACAAACAATTTATATATATATATATATATATTGAGAGAGATATGGCAAACGAACAGCAGTTTAGGAAGTGTGTCCCTCCCTGCTCGCGCTATCTAACTGTGGGGATACACACGTTCTTTGTGTTGTTTGTCTGAGAGTGCAGCATGCCCAGCCAGCTCTCGAGGGAGCTGATTGTGCGCATTGCGAGCGTCTGCCGTTAAGGACGCTCCGCTCCAGCCGGGCGCTCTTCGAGGAGAGCGGTTCGGTGCGCGCTCCCCGCGGTTCGGGTCCCGATGACGCTTATCGTGGGGATCGCAGATGGATCTCTCAGCGGGGTTAGAGACGGGCTCTGCCTTTTCTCTCCCTTCACCTGTGAGATCCAGTGCCTCAGTCCCGAGTTCGGAAGCACGCGCTGCGGTTTCTTCCGCTCAGGCTGAGGCACCAGTATTCCAATTATCCAGTTCTGAGGAGCTGGATGTTTTTGGTACTGAGGGAGATGTGGAGGATTCGCCACCTTACACTCCCGAAAGTGATGAGCTAGTGGAGGTTTTAACAAGAGCTGTAGAAAAACTCAGCATTGAATGGCCAGTGACTAGACAGGAGTCTGTTTCTAAATCAAAACTAGATGAGAGATTTTTGCCATCATGAGTCCAACCTCCACGCCGGTGCCTACCGTTTTTTCCCGATCTCCACACTGAGGTGTCGAGATCGTGGAAGAAACCGGTGTCATATAGAGTGTTTAGTCTCCAGACCTCAACATATTCAAATATCTGGCGGGCTAAAGCGTATGGGTATGGTGCTATGCCTCGCGTCGAAGAGACGCTTGCGAGCCATCTCTCTTCCGAGGCTGCATCATCTTTTAAGGCACCGGGATTACCCACCAAGCCTCTAAGAAATACCTTGGCTTTGGTGGGTAAAGCGTATTTGGCGGCAGGTCAGGCTGCGTCATGTCTGCATACTATGTCTATTTTGCAGGCATACCAGGCTGACCTGCTGAGGGACGTGAGTGAGAGTGAGGAGGTCAGTGCTGACGTAGTTCTTGAACTGCGTCAGGCTGCTGATTTATCCCTACGTGCCACCAGAGAGTCAGCCAAACTAGTGGGTCTATCTATGGCAGCTCTGATGGCCGCACAAAGACATTTGTGGCTAAATCAGACCAATATAAAAGAAAAAGAAAAATATTTCCTTTTAGACGTTCCTCTCTCCCCCCTGGGTTTATTTGGCGATGCCGTAAATTCAGTCATCGATAAAGCTGATCTGAGGACAGTTATATTAGCTAAGAAGGCTTCGGCTAAGAAGAAGTCCTGACGCCACGGCGTGCAGGACACCGAGGGTGGTCCCCACCGAGGCGGAAAGGTGTTCACCTCTTTCTACGGTGCCCTTTCTCCCCGTTCTGCCAACCCCGCCTTTATGCTGGGGCTTTCCCGAGGGACGCTCGCTCCCTCTGAGGAGGGTCTCAGGGCAGTCAAACCAGTTGTTCCCTGCCGGTACGCCATTACAGGGCGCTGCGTTTGCTGCTCAAGTTACACCAGAGGCTAGTCTCGAGAGACTGGTACCATTAGTAGAATTTCTGGCAGAGTGGAAAAGCCTTCCAAAAATATCTGATTGGGTCCTGCAGACAATAGAAAAGGGTTATGCTATCCAATTCAGGTGTCCTCCACCAAAATTCAGAGGGGTTCTGCCCACAGTGGTGGGCCCCGAGCAGGCTCTGGTAATGGAACAAGAAGTGAAAATGCTCCTTCAAAAGGAGGCTATAGAACGGGTTCCTCCTCCCAGTTTGGAGTCAGGTTATTACAGCCGATATTTCATCGTTCCAAAGAAGGGTGGGGGGTTGCGTCCAATTTTAGACCTGCGCCTATTGAATCGCTCGGTAGGGAAGCTAAAATTCAAGATGCTCACTATCAAGCAGATCGTGTCACAAATCAGATCCGAGGACTGGTTTGTCATGATAGATCTAAAGGACGCGTACTTCCACATTTCCATCCTTCCACAACACAGGAAGTTCCTGAGGTTCGCCTTCGAGGGCGAGGTGTACCAGTACAGGGTTCTTCCATTTGGCCTAGCTTTATCTCCCCGCACTTTCACGAAATGCATGGATGCAGCACTAGTGCCTCTGAGGCTTCAGGGTGTTCGTATCCTCAATTACATCGACGATTGGTTGATTTTAGCTCAGACAGAGCAGATGGCAGTTCGGCATCGAGATGTCGTTCTCGCTCATATCAGAAAGTTGGGGTTGAGGCTGAACGCAAAGAAAAGTGTCTTATCTCCTTCTCAGAAGACCACTTTTCTGGGTGTCATTTGGGATTCGGTTTCGTTACGGGCACAACTATCTCCCACCCGCATCCCTTCGATTCTCTCAGCTGTGAAACAAGTAAAGCTAGGCCAGCTACTTACTGTAAAGCAGTTTCAGAGACTGTTGGGTCTGATGGCAGCAGCATCCAACGTTATACCTTGCGGCCTGCTGTACATGAGACCACTACAGTGGTGGCTCAGGACCAAGGGATTCTCCCCGAGGGGAAATCCGCTCCGCACAATCAAAGTCACACGGCGCTGCCTTCGTGCTCTGGTCATGTGGAAAGAAACATGGTTCCTATCCAAAGGTCCTGTGCTGGGGGCTCTTTGTCGTCGCGTGACGCTAACGACGGATGCTTCCCTCACAGGGTGGGGGGCTGTCATGAGTGGTCGTCCAGCCCAAGGTCTGTGGCAGGACTGTCATCTGTCATGGCATATAAATTGTCTAGAGATGTTGGCGGTGTTTCAGGATCTGAAACACTTCCTAGCAGACCTGAGAGGTTATCATGTGTTAGTTCAGTCAGACAACACGTCGGTGGTCTCTTATATAAATCATCAGGGGGGCCTGCGGTCTCGCCGGCTTTACAAGTTGGCCCGTCAGATCCTCCTGTGGTCCCAAGGGAGGTTACTATCACTGAGAGCAATGTATCTTCCTGGGTATTTGAATGTGGTGGCAGACTCCCTGTCGAGGCAGGTGCCGAGGCCGGGGGAATGGAGACTCCACCCCGAGGTGGTGGAGCTCCTTTGGTTGAGTTTCGGTAACGCCGAGGTGGACCTATTCGCTTCCAAGGAGACCACGCATTGTCATCTGTGGTTCTCCATCAGCCATCCAGCCCCTCTGGGGTTGGACGCTATGGTGCAGCCGTGGCCGAGGTCACGTCTGTACGCCTTTCCCCCGATTGCTCTGCTACCAGGAGTTCTGGAGAGGGTTCGCCGGGACGAGGTCAGCCTACTACTAGTAGCCCCGTTCTGGCCGGCCCGAGTATGGTTTGAGTATGGGATTCCTGCAGGAGCGCTTCTCCACAGGGCTATCCCCCTCCACACTAAAGGTGTATGTGGCGGCACTAGCTGCTTACCACGTCCCTTTCAGTGGAGTTTCTCTTGGGAGACACCCGCTTATAACTCGTTTCCTTCGTGGCACTTTGAGGCTGAGGCCAGCAGTTCGTACGAGGGTGCCGGCCTGGGATCTGGCCGTTGTATTAGAAGGTCTTTCCCTAGCTCCTTTTGAACTTATCGAAGAAGTTCCTGAGAAGTTTCTCACTTTTAAAACTATCTTTCTTCTTGCTATCTCCTCACTAAAAAGAATCGGAGATTTGCAGGCTCTGTCGGTTTCACCCTCGTGCCTGGAATTTTCGCCTGGCATGGTTAAGGCTTTTCTGCATCATAGAACAGGTTACGTTCCCAAGGTCCCTACTAATGTTGTTATACCTACAGTTCTGCAGGCTTTCTGTCCTCCTCCATTTTTTGTCGTCAGACCAGGAGAAACTTAATTTACTCTGCCCTGTTAGGGCGTTAGACGCTTATGTCCACAGAGTTGCCCTGTGGAGGAAATCAGAACAACTATTTGTGTGTTTTGGGCCACCCAAGAAAGGGTGTCCCGCGTCTAAACAAAGAATGATCAAGTGGGTGGTCGAGGCTATCTCAATTGCTTATGAGTCGGCTGGTCAGCCTTCACCTTTGGTTGTACGAGCCCACTCTACCAGGAGTATGGCTGCTTCTAAAGCTTTATTGTCAGGAGTTTCCCTGAGTGATGTTTGTGATGAGGCTGGATGGTCTTCACCGCATACTTTTTTTAAGTTCTATGACCTAGACTTAAGCTCTACCCCTGGGGCACAGGTGCTCTCGTTCTCTGTGCGCTTGTTCTCACATGACGGTCACTTGGTCCTATGGCGACGTGGGTATTCGCGATCCCACAGCGCTTGACGCAGCTCGAAGTTCCCTTGAAAGGAACGTCTCGGTAACGTATGTAACCCTAGTTCCCTGATAGGGAACGAGACGCTGCGTCGTTCCGCCATACTCCCGGCATTCCCGTTAGCGCTTCCTTCAGGCCTATCAGAAGCCGATGCGCTTGTGTTTTTGGGGTGCTTTATAGTTTCCTGGTTGAAGACGTCACCCGCCTATGACGTTCCATCTCTCCATTGGGCTGATTCCATACGTGCTTCATGACGCAGTACGCAGGGGCGTTCCCACAGCGCTTGACGCAGCGTCTCGTTCCCTATCAGAGAACGTCTATGTTTACGTATGTTACCCTTGTTCACTGAGTAGGGAACGGAGACGTTACGTCGGATGACGACGAAATGGGGTTTCGCTTAGAAAGCCTATCAACTTCGAGTATTACAAAACGAGCCAATGGCAAAGAAATGCCATGGGTCTGCAGAATTTGCATGACATAACTCCGCCCCACCTCGTGGGTATAAAAGGAGGAAGTCCGGCAACAGCAGGTATGTTTCTTCGCTGAGGAGCCAAGATCAAGCTCAGGCGATCCCCGCGGAACAGCGGAAAGTGGCAGGCAGACATAACGTCTCCGTTCCCTACTCAGGGAACGAGGGTTACATACGTAACCATAGACGTTCCCTTTCGTTTTCACTCCGAGTTACGTCGGATGACGACGAAATGGGGTTACCAGTCTAATCACGCCACCTTCTCAGCTGTCTTCCAGTGCCCTGCGTAAATCGAGATCCCTGTCATAGACTGGACGAAGGACTCCATTTAACACAGGAATACCAAGGTACACTGGGAAGCATATCCCAAGCTAGGGGAAGTATGCAATTAATGCCAACCCAGAGAGGGGGGGAATTAGAGAATACACATATGACCCGAAGGAATCATATGGGGAACACTGGGGTGTCCAGCCGCAGGTGGAATATTTCAACCCCAGGGGTGGCAAGGTGGCTTGCCAAGGGAAAGACATATGCTCAGAGAGGCTTACAGTTGAAATACACATGTGGGGGTCACTCAGGGGAGGGACCATGCACACGGGAGGCACCTAGCCGACGCGCAGGCAAGAGACACTGGCGCCGACGTCAGGAGTGCTGGAGGAGCTCAGGGCTTTCGGGAAAGCTCACCTGAGGAGAATATTGCACGCATCCAGTCCGTGGAGTGGAATGGCGAGCAAGCGAAGACACCTGAGCGGGTCCGGTACTAGCTAGTTGAAGCGAGTACATGAGAGGACACTGGCTCCGCTCGGAGATGATAGAATCTGGCGAATGTGTTAGGTGTCGGCCAGCCTGCAGCTCTACAGATGTCTGTTAGCGAGGCGCCATGCGCTAGAGCCCAAGAGGATGCCACACTCCGGGTGGAGTGGGCCGTCACACCAAGCGGGCACAGTCGACCTTGCTGCTGGTATGCCAAGCAATGGCGTCCACTATCCAGTGAGACAACCTTTGCTTGGAGAGAGCCTTTCCCTTCAGCTTCCCACCATAACAGACAAAGAGCTGGTCTGAGGTCCTGAAACACTGCGTCCTGTCTACATAGGCGCGGAGAGCGCGTACTGGACAGAGCAGTGCCAAGGCTGGGTCTACCTCCTCCGGGGGCAGCGCTTGCAGGTTCACCACCTGGTCCCGAAAGGGAGTGGTAGGAACCTTGGGCACATATCCGGGCCGGGGTCTCAGGATCACGTGAGAGAAAGCCGGCCCGAACTCCAGGCACGCTTCGTCGACGGAGAATGCGTGCAGGTCCCCTGCCCTCTTGATGGAGGCCAGTGCAACCAGGAGCGCTGTCTTCATTGACAGGAACTTAAGCTCAACTGACTGCAGGGGCTCAAAGGGAGCACTCTTCAGGGCAGTTAGAACCACTGAGAGGTCCCAAGAGGGAACGAGAGGAGGACGAGGAGGATTCAGTCTCCTCGCTCCTCTCAGGAACCTGATGACCAGATCGTGCTTCCCCACCGACTTGCCTTCGACAAGGTCATGGTGTGCGGCAATAGCGGCAACATAGACCTTTAGGGTGGAGGGAGACAGCCTTCGCTCCAACCCCTGCTGAAGGAAGGAAAGCACAACGCTGATCGAGCATCTCCGGGGGTCTTCTCGGTGAGAAGAGCACCAGTCGACGAAGAGGTTCCACTTCAACACATAGGTGTGTCTCGTAGCCGACGCTCTAGCGGAAGTGATGGTAGCCACCACCGCTGGTGGTAGGGTACTCAAACCTGCCTCGAGCCATCCAGGAGCCACAAGTGGAGGCTCCAAAGATCGGGGCGAGGGTGCCACAGGGTGCCCCGTCCCTGAGAAATAAGGTCCTTCCTCAGAGGAAAGGGCCAGGGAGGTGCTGTCGCGAGGAGTACAAGTTCGGGGAACCAGGTCCGGGTGGGCCAATACAGCGCGACCAGAAAGACCTGCTCCTCGTCCTCCCTGACCTGCGCAAAGTCTGCGCAAGAAGGCTCACTGGGGGAACGCATATTTGCGGCCCGGCGGCCAGCTGTGCGCCAGTGCATCCGTGCCGAGAGTGCCCTCGGTCAGGGAAAAATACAGGGCACAATGGGTCGAGTCGTGAGAGGCAAACAGATCTATCTGTGCGTCCCCGAACTGGTCCCAAATCAGCTGAACTGACTGGGGATGGAGTCGCCATTCTCCAGGGAGGGGCTGAAGCCGTGAGAGCTCGTCGGCTGCACAGTTCAGAGCTCCGGGAATGAAAATGGCTCGAAGCGACCTCAGACGCTTCTGACTCCATAGGAGGAGGTGCGGGCGAGGTTGTGACATACGGCGGGAGCGTAGACCACCTTGACGGTTGATGTACGCTACAGTAGCAGTATTGTCTGATCGGACTAGTACGTGTTGACCCCTGAGCAATGCCCGGAAGCGGTGCAGGGCAAGGCGTACTGCCAACAACTCGAGGCAATTGACATGCCATAGCCGCTGGGGTCCTGTCCAGGAGCCCACAGCAGCATGTCCATTGCACATGGCGCCCCAGCCCGTGGTGGAGGCATCTGTTGAGACAACAACATGCCGGGAAGCTCGTTCCAGGGGGACACCCGCCCTGAGAAAACTGAGGTTCGACCACGGGGTGAAGAACTGACGGCAGGTAGGAGTAACTGGTACTCGGAGCGTGCCTTGGTGCCATGCTCACCTCGGGACTCGGTCGCGAAGCCAAAGCTGAAGCGGTCTCATATGAAGCAATCCGAGCGGCGTCGCCGTGGCTGCAGATGCCATATGCCCCAGGAGCCTCTGAAAAGTTTCAGGGAACCGCACTCTTGCCCTCGAATTGTCCCAGGCAAGTCAGCAGTGACTGCGCGTGCTCGCTCGTAAGCTGCGCCTTTTACATGGCGACCGAGTCGCTGTCCATACCGAGAAAGGAGATCCTCTGCACGGGGCAAAGTTAGCTCTTCTCCCAGTTGACCCGAAAGCCCAGACGAGCTAGGTGCCGGAGCACTAGGTCCCTGTGTTCGCAAACCTGATCTCGAGAGTGAGCTAGGATCAGCCAGTCGTCGATATAACTCAGGATGCGAACCCCGTGTTCCCAAAGGGGAACAAGGCCAGCCTCGACGACCTTCGTGAAGATGCGAGGAGACAGGGCTAGCCGAAAGGGAGAACCGCGTACTGGTATGCCTGCCCCTCGAAAGCAAACCGTAGGAGCGGTCTGTGTCGAGGAAGAATGGAGACATGAAAGTAGGCGTCCTTCAGGTAGATCGCTGCAAACCAATCCTGGGGCCGAATGCATTCGAAAATTCGTCTGGCGGTGAGCATCTTGAACGGCAGCCTGTGAAGGGAGCGGTTCAGCACGCGCAAGTCCAGGATTGGCCGTAACCCACCGGTTTTCTTGGGGACAATGAAGTAGGGGCTGTAGAAGCCGGACCTCATCTCGGCTGGAGGGACAGTCTCGATTGCACCCTTCGTCAGCAGGGTGGCAATCTATGCTCTCATGATGGGGGCATTGCCACCGACCAAAGTGGAGTGGACTCCCCTGAAGCGGGGAGGAGACCGTGCGAACTGAATCGCATAGCCGAGCCTGACGGTCCGCGCGATCCAGCGGGACAGACGGGGAGCTCTAACCAGGCTCCCAGGAACTGAACCAGCGGGACCATGCGAACGACAGGCGTCCCCCCGGAGGGGCAGCGAAGCGGAGTAACTGGCCCAGACGTGGACGGCATAGCGGCCCGGTGTGGGGGCACAGTTAGCAACCGCGCCCTGGCAGAGGGGGCCAGGGGAGGACCAGGCTGGTCGTCCTGCGGCGGCCTGCTCTGCCAGGGGTCTGGCAACAGAGGGGGACAGGGACGAAGCAGCCCGTGGACGGCACGCCGTGTCAACCACCTCTGGGACAGAGGGGGACGAGGAGAGCACGGCTAGTGGGCGGCGCTCTGTGTCGTCCGAGAACTCTGTGTGCTCAGAGACGGGAGAGTCAGTTCTTAGGAGAATAAGGATTCTTCCCCGGCCCTCCACCGGAGAAAGGAGTGGTCCTGCTACCAACTCCTGGAAAGAACTGAGTCCCATCTCTGAGGAGCCCATCTCAAGAGCGCCGCTAAACCCGGCGTGTAGCGGGGGGCGGGGCTGGAGAGGGCTGAGGCGTCCGACTGCGGCCTCCAGAGCCGGCCCGGGTGAACGGGCGGGGTGGGAGCCGCGGGGGGCATGCAGTGAGGCGGCTGCCAGTCCCGTGGCGCTATAGGATCTCGCCACAAGCGTAGGCGAAAAACTACAGGCCACGGACGGTTGCTTAGGATTGCGCCGAGAAGAAGCACTCTGAGGACACATAGCATCGCAACAGAGCGTTCAGCCAGGGGGACCCCAGTGTACTCATGGGCAGCAGCCCCATCGAGGGGAGGAAAGGCGGATGAGATCAGCGAGCGGTCCCTTCTAGGACTTCGAGATCTCATCATGCACATCCGGGAAGAAAGGTATTGGGATTTGCCGTGGATGAGGGTCGGCGGCCTTACCCAAAAACCAATCGTCCCGGGAAAGCATGGCCGTCATCTCCGGATCAGACTCGACGAGTCGTCACTTCCAGGAAAATCAAACCCACCTAGTGAAGCTGCTACAAACATAATATCATCCTCTGAGCTTCAAATAAAACACACGGGCCACCAGAGGGTAGACCCGTGGCAATCACCTGTTCACTAGCGGGCACCGTCATTGAAGAGGGGGGCTGGGGTCGCGGACACATAGTCAGCGCCTTGTTCCAGACCGTAACCCTCAGGTCACCCTGGCCACCAGCCGAAGATCGGGGGGTGGATGAGGGGACTCTCACTCATGTGAGTTCACCGAGTCTCGACCTTAATGACGCGATGGTCATGTTCCCACGGAGAAAACATGAGTCATCCACGAGCGCTGCTCTAGCATGATCAAGCCCAAACATACTAGACAACGCTCGTGCCCAACAGAGTCCGATACCAAGCTGCCGCACCATTCATTTTTATTTTAAATGCACGGGCGAGCCGTCTTTAAAAAGACGTGCCGCGTGCGAGCTCTTTCAGTGAGAGAAAACTCAAGTGTTGAAGCACCTGGGGAGACACGTACCGACTGGCAGACCACTGCAACAGATCAGCAGGAAGCACGCGCTCGCCGTAGATCGCCGTCACACCAACACTCGAGGTACTCGTTTGTGAAGCTGACGATTCAGAGATGGCTTGTGGAGAGAAGAATAAACTTGGCTCCGAAGCGAAAACATACCTGCTGTTGCCGGACTTCCTCCTTTTATACCCACGAGGTGGGGCGGAGTTACGTCATGCAAATTCCGCAGATCCATGGCATTTCTTTGCCATTGGCTCGTTTTGTAATACTCGAAGTTGATAGGCTTTCTAAGCGAAACCCCATTTCGTCGTCATCCGACGTAACTCGGATTGACAACGAAAGGGAACTAGGGTTACATACGTAACCGAGACGTTTCATTGAAAAACCATCAAATGTAAGCTGTCGCACAGAGAATTCTGGAAATGATTCCTTTTTTTTTTTTACTGTAAACCATAAGATGACTTCTTTTTCACTTTCAAAAAACTGTAATTGTATTTTACTGTAAAATTACATGAAATGTCCCATTAGATCTATTACAGTTTTTCACCGTATAGAGTAAAGAATCTTTCCAGTAACCAATGACCAGGTTTTACCCTAGGATTTTTAAAATGATAAATTCTTTACAGTGTTGCATAGCAAAAAAAAAAAAAAAAAAAAAAAAATAGCGCAATTTAGTAAAACAGCAGAACGACCAAAAGCTGATGCTCCTGTGATGGGTTTTACCGACATTGATCAAGTTTGTGTGTTTGCATATGATTGACTTCATCAGATGTAGCCGAGAGAGAAAAGCACAATCAATATTGTATTACAGGAAGCTTCAAAGTTTTTGCTTTTGCTCTGTTCTTTGTGTAAGACACAAAGGCACAGCTGGTTCCGTCAGGGGAAAGCTTTACATCTCTGAGCAATTTTAAGGTTCAGCCTAGGGGTCACTGCAGGGCTTGGGCGAGCTGTTTTTGCTGCGCGCACTGTTTGTTTTTATTATCAAACTCCGTTCTGTTTTACCAATTCGAACAGCAGCACTCGGGAGCACAACAGTCGGCTGTGGAGTATCAAATCCCTCAGGCTTTTCCACCCTGCCATCTGTTTCTTTCCTTGAAAAGAAGGGAAGATGTGTTACCTCAACATCACCATAAAGCGCTGCTGGCGGGTTGCTGCCTGCCTGTAGCTGTATTGCGGGTGTTTTTTTTTCTTTTTTCTTTTCTTCCGGTGCCGAGACATGATTACATTTCTCACTACGCATCTATCTGCTTTGTGAGTTTTTACCTGAAGGATGTAATTTGGAGATTGTTAGCTTATCTGCAGTGCGCTACTAAATGTTCCCTAACAGATGTTACAATGATGTTCAACAGATGTTTTTTGCAAGGTTTATGGTTTTGAATGTTTAAATTGGTGAATTATGCAGCATGATGAGGTCAAGTGATCAATGTAGTTAGGTCATCTGACAACAATATTGAACACTTTAAAGTTGTTTTTTTTAAGCTATTTCATTCGGAAGATGGACAAAAGTTACTTTGTACACTACTTGTACTTGTGCACTATGTATTCAACAGTATAGTTTATGAATTTTTATGAAGGTTATTTTATCATTCAACATCAGACTCTGATAGCCCCTCCCTCTCCACTATGTAATTAAAGCTGCGACAGATCAGATATATCAGATAATTTGATCTATTTTTGACAAAACAATGTTAGTTCAGGTTTTAAAATTACAAGTCGTTTAAGCTTTTTAAAACTGTATGAGTGCAAATATAAATTATGAACTTGGCACATGTATTTTTCTTTGTGAACAGTTTAATTGATCCATTATTTTTTGTTTATTTGTTATAATGAAAATGCTTAAGTAGGCATTGCATTGTGGGAAGCAGTATTCCATGCAGTGTAATGTTGTATCCTGCTTGTTTATAGAAAATTTGCATTCTGTGCACAATATACATAATTAATATACATAATATCCAGAAATAGTATGAGTAGTGCATGCTGTCCTGAATCCAGGCCATGTTGGTCACAAACTCACACTGTGATTACATTAGAATAAAAAAAAATGAGATTATGAGGAAACATCCCCATTCCCTGAGAGAGCCGTAGCCACGTATGTGCAAAACCCCTAAAAGATTTATGATGCCTCATTTTTAGTGTAACATTTAAATTTTTTAAAGGGGCCCTTATTAATGTTGGGTCCCAGGGATATTCTTAATGAGATGTTAATATTTCATCAGAAAAACATCCTCTGTTCATCTTGCGGTCAGAATGATTTAAATTAGACTTAGAATATGCATGTTAGATTCCACACATGGATGTCAGTGTTTGGACACATCATATTTGGGCGTGTGAATGTGTTACTTATAAAAAAGTTTTCAGTTGGAAAAGTTTTCAATTTTCAGGGGGATTTTTGGTGGAGAGCTGTTATTTTTTATTTTTTTCTAAACTTAGTTCCCTCATAACTTGAGCCTTTCAGTTTCAAAATGGCAGCCATGTGAAATATGTCAATATATTCACTGAGGAAGAAGCTGATTTATTTTATTTTATTTTTTTATCTTTACTTTTTATTTCTTATATATTTTTCTTATTATTTTTGTTTTTGTTTTTTACTAAAGCAGGAGTCAATTATTTTCTGTGGAAATCTAAATCTTTTTTTCTTTTCTTCGGTAATTAACATTGTGATATTCCATGAACCTGGAATATTATTTTAAAATAGATTATTTTACTTTGTGACCTAGATCTAGCCTAGAACAACTTTTATAATATGAGACTTATGTACATACTCTTAAGCCTTCGTAATTAAATTTTGTTTCCCAGAACGTTCTAGAAGCGCCTGAAAGGTTCTGGGCAGGCTGTGAAATGGTGCAGTGCTATAGGGCCTCTCTGCTCTGCCCTCCTGTCATGTGCGAAATGCTTGAGTGTGTTAGTCGGAGCCCTGGGACGACTGGTAATGATCAGGTTTTAATTAAGACCCCTTACACTCTATATCAGAGCTCCCCTGCTCACTGGGGTAGTGCCCGAGCCGAAATCTCATGCTTTAGAGGAAAAAAAGGAGCGGAAATATTTGATTAAATGAAGAGATCTCAACAGACTGTCAGATTCAATACAATTCAGAGATGGTTCTTATTATGTGTTTTAAATGATTCTGTAATTAGATTCCTCTGTGACTTACATTTCATTTGAAAAGAGAAGATTTATCAGCCTTGGAGTTCAGTTACTGCACTTACTGGCCTAAATTACAACAAAAGCTCTTTGAATAAAAACTAAACAAAAAAAAAAATCAGTTACAAATGGTTTTCTAATATACTCTCATCCCAAAATACAAAAATGTCATTAAACTCTAGAGGGCGCATGCTGATAGATCCTTTGCATGCAATATAATAAATACAAGCTGATTGGTTTCTGCTGATCCTACAGCCAATGAGATTGCTTGCTCAACATTTAAATAGTCTGGTGCAGTGCTTGGAGTAAACGCCACCTCCCCAGCTCCACCTGCCTAGATCATCCAACCATCCATCCATCCATCCATCCATAAATCCATCCATAAATCCATCCATCCATTCATCCATCCATCCATCCATAAATCCATCCATCCATCCATCCATCCATCCATCCATCCATCCATCCTAGATGTAGCGTTTTCACATTTTATTTCTAAAGTCATGCTGCAATGCTTAGCTCGAAACTGAGAGAGTTTTAAAATACGAATTTGATTCAATTGACCGTTTTGAGTGACAGCAGCTCTAGAAGCGTTTTGTGTCCAAAATCTGGTATGAATAAAGAAAACGAGTTTGTAAATGATAAAGTGTCAATCATTCAGAATTGTTAAATGTTTAAGGCGAAATAAAGCCTAGTGAAAATGAGAGAAATTAGCTTGTAATGAGAGACTAGAAAAAAGGCACCGTAATCATCTACTGTTCATTTTTCTCCTGCACTAAAAGACCAAAAGTGTTTCTAAAACAGGAATAATTAACCAATTTCATGTACACACCGTGCATGAGTACGTACTCTATGTAGACTCTAAGTGTGTGAAGTCTGTGCTTGACGGAGTTGCTCGTTTCATGTCCAGCAATGGAAACGAGGGCAGCTCTCCCTCAGGTAACCCCTACCGTCATTACAATTCCTCACACAGTGTGTGTGCGCGCTTGTACATGTGTGTTCACTGCCCTGTCACTTTGATTGATGGATGCAGGTGGACGTATTGAATATGGGTGTGAGGTCATAACTCAGATGAGATGGGAAGGTGGAGCATTGCACTTTTTTTCTGTCAGGAGGTAGACAGACGTGCAGATGAGTGTGCGATAGAGAATGCAGATGAAAGGTTCATCAGATAGCTGGTGTGTGACTGTGATGTTGCTATTGCAGCATTAAAAAGATGTGTGCACTCGCTCATGAAAAACAAACGTGCGGATGTGTGTCTGCCAAGCTTTAAAATGGTAATTTACAAAGAAATTACACCAGCAGTCCATTTCTTTTGTCATTCTCTCACACACTCACTATATTTGGGAGTGTTATCACAACTCTATATTTCTTGAGCCGAAAACCATTTCCTGCCCAAATTGTTCCTATTCTCTGGATGATGAAATGTTTTTCTATTCAAGTTTTCTGACATGGGTATTTTAACATATCTCTTCCGACGAAGAATGAAGACATTTTTAAGCTCATAGATTGTAGGGATGAATTTCCAAATCTTTACGTTCGGGTAACAATAGCAATTGTCACTTGCGAGTTTCGCAAGTCTTTGTTTTTCAGTGACATTTTTTTCTGGTGCATAATGTCGTTTTATTCTTCTTTGCTTCACCAGGTGCACGATATATGTGCATGTATCTGTTTGTTGGCTCATTTGCATTCAGATTACTCTTGTTCTGTGTCTTCTACATCTAAAGCTAATGCAGCAGAGGAAAAGATTGATTGCGGAGACTTTGGCTGAGTCCATGAGCATCAGGAAGCATTGAGAAAGCTTTCCATCTCTGTTTGCTTTCCCATCTCTCCCAACAGGAGAAACAGCACAGGTCATGTAAAATTCAACAGCCACCAAGGGCACGATGTAAGAAAGAGGTATAAAGAGCATCAAATACAAACACACACTTCTGTCCTTGAAAATATGTTTGGCATAGACTGTACAGAATAATTTTGATTTTGGCTGGTGCGATTATGGCAGATGCTACTGAACACACTGTAAATTTGGAGTTAATATGGGAGATTTCAAGGGATAATTCAATTTTATCTTTTATCTTTTTATTGGTTTTATAAGCATATAAAAGCATAAATTAAATCTCATTTTTGATCTCATTATGACATTTTTGAGGCGTCAGAGATTTGGGCTAATAGACTTTCAATGGAGGGACAAAAATCTTTTAGATTTAACTAAAAAAATCTTTATTTGTGTTCCGAAGAATGTTGTGTGGGTTTGAAACGACAAGAGGGTGAGGAATTGGTAACGGAATTTTCGGTTTTGGGTGAACTATCCCTTTAAGTTCAAGACGTTTCTCTACTATACAAAGCAAAAAAAAAAAAAAAAACACATTTAAACATTTTTGTCATATATATGTCATATAAACAAAGGTTAATAGTTTACCTCTATAGGCGCTGCACATTTATCACTTTTAGTGTATTTTAGTAATTTAGTACTATGGTAGGATGCCTTACAACCTCTAAATTAATTGTATACTATTTAAAATCTCTTTCAAACCCCCTTGCGTTCTCACCGATCAGAAACTGCACACTTCTGTTCGCTGAACGATAACAAATTATTGGATTTCTTCAGGGGTTTGGCAAATCCCCCGGTCATCCTGAAGCAGTATTACGTGGAATATCCTCTCATTTCTCTACGGGCGGCCGTCAGATTGGACGGCAGTCAGAGGGGATGAGTGAGAGATGAGAGGAAACGAGAAGGGACAGAGGAAGAGAATGAGAAAAGGACATGATAAAGGAGACGAGATGCAGAAGTGATAGGGTTTTTGTGGGAACGGTCAAGGGTGTCTGTCAGGTGTTTCTGCATCAATTCAGGCCTTGAGGGCAGGTTAGGTATTGTTGGAAATGCAGTTTTCTATAAATAGTGTCAGTAATAGTTGGTCCAAAGGGTAATTTATGTAATTGATGGTCAGCTTCAGAAATAGATCTGTACTCTGATCAGAGCATCGCTATGAACACTGTTTCCTGCGCCACATGAGAGGGGCATAACAGCTTTAGGACGTTACACTTGGATAGTCCCATTATATCCTAACACCATATGTGAACATAGACACTAGTTCTGTTATAAAATTTCATGAGCTGCCTACCTAGACAGCATTTTAAGACATCTTAGGCACATTCCTATAAGTAAATCGTTCACTTTTCAAAATTGCAATCTCACAATTCTCTTTCTCATGCTTTCAATGTTACTTGTGACTATTTCTCTTTATCGAAACCTTATATTTCACAATTACAGTTTTATACCTCATGATTATGCCACTTTCTCATAGTTATGACTTATAACTGACATTGTGAACTTATCTCTGAATTGTGACTATTTTTCTTATAATTGGGATTATTTAGCTGAGTTGTAAATTTAATTATATCACTATTTCAAAATATTTTTAAAAAAAGCAACACAAAAACGTTTGCATATTTATGACTTACTGTTTAAAACTGACCATGTGAAGTAATACCTCACAATTGCGAATGTTTTTCTTGTAATTGTGGCTATTTTTCTGAATTGTGACTTTGATCCCTAGAGAAAAATAAAGATACTAAAATGTATTTGAAACACATTTATTTTATGCTTAGTATACTACAAATGCATGCATTTACATATTTATGTACTTAATATAAATACCCTGCAGTTGTGCTTTTCGCACTAAATTGATATACTTAAAGTCTGCTAAATACTTAATGCACTTTAATTGTGTGGAAGTAGTGCTGAGGTCCAACTAAAGATATACTTAAGTATGTTTGATTGTGCTGAAGTGGAACTATTGCAAGTAAACTTTAGGCTCACTTTAAATATATTTTATTTTATTTATATAAATACTGATATTATACAGTGACCATACTATCCTTACTAATAGTGATATTAAAACAGATTTTAGGCTTAATATTAAGAAATGTACATTGTGCAATAAAGAAGTGCTCCAAATAAAGTTTAATTATTATATTTATATCAGTAAGTCTCAAGCGATATGTCAGTAAATATGTTATTGGATTTGTAGTATACTTAGTATGAAATAAATATAGTTTTTTTCACTAGAGATATTATAAAATTATTATTTTTTTATTATTATTATTAAAAATAGATAAAATAAATGGATTCATTTGTTTAATTTACAGTGTAATTAATAATTATTGCAAATTTAATTTATATTGAGTGAATTTAGTATTTGTTCGGTTCTGAAAAAACGTACAGTAGATAAAAAAAGTACTTTAAAAATTGAAAAAGATGTCAAATTTGCAGTCACTCTCTCAGCCGTTGTATTAGAAACACCCTCGCAGCAACATTCATTTTTATTTATTTTTCCTGAAAAGGTAATACAGCACAATATATAGTGTTATACAGTACATATGTATTATAAAAAGAATTAGTAGATTTGATAACTGTGGAAACACATCGTCATGGTCTGTCAAAAGGGTCCATTGAATCAGTTTACTCTTTGAGTTGATTTATGTAGAGAATTAAACAAGACAACTCACTTGGGTTTTTATCAGTACTATTTTTAAGTCATGACATGTCATAAATTGCTTACGTTTGTTGTAGCGAATTATGAGTGTTTCAGTGACCTGCCTCCGTGGCCTTATGTCCTTCTCCCTGGAGTGGCTCTGTCCAGGTCACTGGAACAAATCCATGCCTAAACAAGTGAGAATAAACCCAGAATCCTGAAGTGCACTTGTGAGAGTAGAAGAGAGAGAGCATATCTTTCAAGATAATTACTTCTTTGCACTTCATAATGTGTGTGTGGGTGTGTGATAGTCTTTGGAGAGTAGATGTAATATTGCAAATCAGTCTGCTATTAAGAGAATGAAGTTTATTTGTTGCACAGAAAGTCAGAGTACAATCTAATGTCCTGCAGCGCTGTGGAAGGTAAAGTGTTCAGGGTGTGTGTACTGTATGTATATGTATGCTGAAATCATGATATTTTAAGGTTATCTCATAGGCAGCCACCATCTGTTATCAAGGGCTCTGAAGCCTCAGAGGGACAGCAAATGTCACGACTGACTCTGCAGGGTGTGTGTGTGTGTGTGTGTGTGTGTGTGTGTGTGTGTGTGTGTGTGTGTGTGTGTGTGTGTGTGTGTGTGTGTGTGTGTGTGTGTGAGACAATTCCCCTCGCACCACGACTTTCAGGTAGGTTATGGAGAACGGTAACCTTTGACACCTCTCGTACCACATCATGTCCTTCTTTGAAGTAAACATATAGGATGCGTTAGTCGCTCCATAGTGACCTGTGTGCTGGAACAAAAAATAAATACAATTTATTCAGCCATCTTAAATTTGAAGACTGTCAGAAAGGCACTGCAAAGTTACATGTAAATGGGCATATTTTTCTTTATTTTTCTTACACTGTAAAAAGTGATCAGCTGGCTTAACTTAAAAAAAGTGAGGAATCCCGTTGCCTTAAAATTATCAAGTAAAAAAACTTCCATGTGTATTTGAAAAAAATAAGTTATGTGAACTTGACAATTCCAAAACTTAATTATTCAACTGATCACTTCTTACAGTGACAGCGAAGAGCTGAACTGAAAGCACTAGTCTCAGGCTCAGACTTCAAGGGGCTGTGTTTACACAACACCGTTTTCAACCAAAAATGGAAAACTTTTTAAGCATTTTAGCCCTTCATTTACACGACGACTGCATTTTAAGGCAGCTTTTGAAATTGGGTTTCAAAGTGCATGTTTTTGAAAATGATAGTTATCATCTCCATGTAAACAACAAAAATGTGAATTTGTGAAAATGCTCATGCGTATTACGTGTTCAGTCTACATTTGCGTAGTGTTTCTTTACAAAGTGACATCGCCAACTACTGGCCTGGCATGAATAATTCTGTGTTTTTAGTTGTTGTTGTTTTTTGCGGATCCATGTGAACGGGGATCGTTTTGACAATGTTGTAGTCTGTAAGCAAAAAAAGCTAAGAATTTTTTTTTCCTTTTTTAGTATGCATTTAGTATTGCGTAAACAAACCCTCAGTCTGTAGTTGTCTGTCGTTGCCTTAACATCTGTTGAAAAGCTGTTGTGTCTCCTGTGTTTCCATTGTCATCTTGTTTGGATTAATGCCATTGGCTCATAGTTTAGATTATCTTTGTTCGTTTTTTGTGTGTTTGTTTAATAAAGACTGCTTGCTATTAGATCCACACCTCTCCTCATCCCTGCCACACACACACACACACATACACACACACACACACAAACACACACACACACACACACACACACACACACACACTTGTCCCTGCCGTGAGTGTGTGTATGTGTGTGTGTGTGTGTGTGTGTGTGTGTGTGTGTGTGTGTGTGTGTGTGTGTGTGTGTGTGTGTGTGTGTGTGTGTGTGTGTGTGTGTGTGTGTGTGTGTGTGTGTGTGTGTGTGTGTGTGTGTGTGTGTGTGTGTGATCCTGAACAAATGTTTCAGTTTCATAGCCACCTAGCCATCATGAAAACTAACATAACCAGCTCTGAGTCTTTAAATATCTTTTTCACACAAGTTTTCAAAACCAATCTCTTGGGAATATTTTTAGATTGTCTTTTGATAACTTACGTAGCGCAGGAAACGCATCATCTTTTGATCTAACACCCAGAAAAATGCAACCCCTAAAATACTTCACAATAGATTGCACTCTAAAATTAGAAATTCAAATGAAACAGATGTTTTATAGTTTAATTAACACTTTAAATGATAATGCATCCAAATCAAAGCATTCATTTCCGTATCACTGACGTAAAACATTTTTGAACAAAGAAACTTGAAGTGGTTATTAAATCGCCCACTTGTGCGTGTGCATATAAGAATGTTCTTTTACCATATTCAGCCTAAAAATGTATGTGCTTGTTCATTTTTTTCATTCATTGTGAACTAATATCTGTCAAATATAAGACAATCATTAAATTTGTTGTTTCATTGAATGAAAGAGTCGAGATAATGTTGATTCACACTGAACACGCAAAGAATTCTGGGTTGGTGCTTTTAACTCAGCATTCATATAATCAACAAATCTTCATACTTGACCTGGAACTGATGCTACACTAGCCTGTTTTTGTGTATACTAATCCGAGCGTGAACTGCCAAACTGAGAGAAAATGTGGTCATTTTGTTGATGCATTTCCATAAACAGCCATTTCTGTGTGTATTTATACAGGTATCTGTCAGGGCTCAGATGTGTGATACACACAGGTCTCCTTCCCTAAGACTCTATGAGCAGAAAGATTAAATGTGACATCTAAGTGTTACGTGTGAGCCGCTGGGAGCCGCCGCTTACCTGTGCCGGGCGGTAATGAGCCTTCAGCTGGATCACAGAGGATCCTGCAAAAAATGAAGCAGGAAAAAGGTAGTTATTTCTCGTCAGGGCACTTATCAGACCACACGCGAAAATGATACGCACTCTTCACTGAGATACTGACACACTATTAGCTAATCTTCAGGATTCCTGCTCCAGAAATCCACAGAGGGAGAGAAAATATTGAAAGAGCCTGTCAATCTGATTGAGTTTTAATAGCGTTGACGTTATTCGGTGTCGTTCCTGTGTGTGTTTTCATGCGTTTAGTCTTCAATGCTCGTGTTTTGTATTCCTCTCCAATTAGTGGATGGCAAACAGAATGACGTGTTCTCTTGTAGTAATTGCTCTTTGATCCCGACCAGCTAGGTGTTTTTGAGGACTGAGTCGGATTCTGAGTTTCTCCTTAATTGCACAACCGTAGGTGTATCGGGGCCTGTCTTCTCAGATATCTAGGTTTAATAACTCAACTCTCCAGCTGTACTCGAGTGCATTCATTAAGGCAGTGGTTCTCAAACTTTTTTGGTCACGCCCCCCTTTTAATCTTGCTCTCTTATTTCTGAAGTCAGTTTACAGTTAGTTTATGTCCTAAACAGGCGCATCAGCACTAAGTCATGATTAGTTTCCGGAAATTGTGTACAACATTTCATTTAGTCAGGAGACTGAATCAGACAAGGTCCAGGAAATTGCCTCTTTTGTGCAATCTGAAATGACAACGTAATTTTTATTTTATTAAAAAAAAAAAAATTACTAGTTTATTCTCAATGCTACAACTTAATTCTTTTGATTCACTTTATTCTAAAAAAAATGTATTGATCTCAGTAATGCTACTACATTATCGTTTTGACATTTTTTTTTAATGGTTGAATCAAATAAGAGGCCTAATTCTCAAAATATTACTAGTTTAATCTCAATGTTATTATTTGATACTTGTATGAGGCCTGTTATGAAACCAACATTCCCAAACATTGCAACTTTTATCACTTTATTCTTTAATATTGTATTATTATTTCAAAGTGCCACTAAAATATCTATATACGTTACATTTTGGATATCAGACTGGCAGAACTCTTTCTTGTTGGTGTAAATAAAGTTTTATTCATGAAATATTCAAAAAATACACACTTTACACACACACACACACACACACACACACACACACACACACACACACTCACACTCACACACTCACACAAACACACACACACACACACACACACACACACACACACACACACACACACACACACACACACACACACACACACACACACACACACACACACTAACACACACACTAACACACACACACACACACTCAATAATGTTTATTATACTGTATAAACTGTATATTAAAATATTAAACACAACCCTCACAGAAAACATGGTAAAAATGGAAAGAAAGATGTACAGTGAAGTCCTCATATACATTTAGAAACATGTCTGATTTTATTACACTCATCATAACATGACATATCCAAAACAGAATAATGTGACCTTTATTGCCAAGAAAGCAACTATCAAAACATTGACATCTCAAGCAATTTACTGACAAAATATGTCTCTCTTCCAAGAAATAGTCGATGAGGGCTTGGATATTGATGGAAGCTAAAGGTCAGTGGAGATAATTCATTGATGATGCAGGAGCTGATTTATGTTGTATTGAGATACACTAAATGGTCAAAGCATGTGAACCAACTCCCTATTAATTCCAACTGCTTTGAAATTAAATATTCCACAAGCGCATATTGGTTTAGTATTTGTGTCCACATAATTTTGGCCAAATACTGATGACAACAGCTCTTATTTGTGTTTTCGTCACCGTGATCGTCTATTCATGATATCCTTCACACCCACAGGCCATTGCATGAAGCATCTTATAAAAAAACACATCATGAAAATTCAATCGCAGGAACCTATATATATTACTTCCTACTTTTCCTCCCGTACTTCACAAAAAGCCCCGGAGTCCCCACCAGCGAAATAGACTATACTGCACAAGTATTCTGATAAAATGAGCTGCTCTTCTTCAAGATTGTGTGTTTTAAAATCTTATAACAGGGTTAAAGCACTAGTCAAATCAAATATGATCTGAAAGCTTTAAATTACTTTAGAACACTCAAAGTACAGCACATAAGTCATATGGGCCACTTTTATGTCTCTTTTGGAGCTTGGAACTGGAAAACAGAATCGCAGATAAAATGGTTCCACAGAAGAAAGAAAATAATATTAGATTGAAGTGAAGTGGTTTAGCTGGTTAGCATCCCAACTGCCATTGGAAGAACAGCGAATTCTGATGGATAGCTTCCTGCAGTTACTATATATCTCCTTGGAATGACATGAGGATGAGTAAAGGATGATTTTATTGTAATTTTTGAGTGAAAGACGCATTTGAAGGAGACCTATTGTGCCGTTTTTCAAAGTCTTGATTTTGTTTTTAGGGTCTACTAGAATAGGTATTCAAGCTTAAATATTTGAAAAACACATTATTTTTCACATATTTTTTATTATTGCATCACTTCTGCTCCCAGTCTGTCAGTAATGTTCTGTTTAATCTCTTTTTATTAATTTATTTTTTTGCGTATACCTTGTAATATTGTGACGTGTACGTTCACAAAAGAAAACTCAAGACTACAATCGAGGCGTTTCAGGGAGTTCAGAAACTGCGCACTGATATAAAGAGTAATTCCCTTTGGAGTGACTTTGTGCTTTGTAACTTTGCAGATCTTTCTCATGCTCAAAGTGCAACACTAAAGAATGCTGAAAATAAGAAACGCATAACAGGACCCCATTTAAAGAGTGTTTTACTGACTTTAAGAAAATGCATTCTTTTTCTGTAGATTTGCGCTTGTTATACTAGATTTCCTGTATTGTCACACAACATGATGCCCATTTCCTGCACAGATTCCTTCCTCCCCATCTCGTTCCAGAAGGGTGATGGCCAGATGTTAGATGGAGTTTTGATGTTTTCTTTCACCTGAGCAATGAGATTTGTCCTCTGTCTCTCCATCGCTTTTCTGTCTCTCTTTCTCTCTGGACAGTCGTGGTGGCCATCTGTCATCTACACCGAAGGGTATTTTTACTTTTTTATGTGTGTGTGTGTGTCAGAGTGAAATATTGTAAACACTTTGTCACAATCTGTCATGGACTTGGGAACAATAGTTAGTGCCGTAGGGTTTTTGAAGTTTCCGTAACACAAAAGTGGTCTATGGAGCCTTCTGTTATGTACTGTCCCATAATGCAGCTCTTGTTTGTAATGGAAACTGTCTGTCTAGTGCCAATAATAATAACACACCCTCACACAGCGACCTTCACACTTAAGCACAGCCATGCTGCACTCGACCCTCTCCAAGGGTGTAGCGTGGCTCTCGACAGGCTGAGGGCATCACTCCTGATGAGGTGTGCGCTGTGTTCCAATTCACAGGGTCCCTACACAGTGTTCACTGCTCCCTACTCACTGCACAGGGTATGACTGTAAGAGTTATCTTCTCTTCACTTGACTAAATTCATTCATTTTGAATAGCCAACAATATCACACAACATATTTGACAATCATATATATTAGTGGTTTTGATGTTGGATGGCATCATGCTCATAAATATGATGGATCACTATACTTTCACAATTTTTTTTGTTATTTAAGTTTAATTCAATATTTTTTGTTTAATCCCATTTATTTATTTAATAGTTTCAAAGAATTCCAAAAAAGCGTATTCCAAAAACATTACTTTAATGTTGTTTTCTATGTAGTGTTTGAGCAACTTTAATTATAATTATAGTTAATTTATTCAGTATTTTATTTTATTTTAATTCTAATTATTTATTTAATCTCCATGACTATTCTCGTATTATTAAGTGATTATTAAATTACATTTGGACTTTTCTTAAAATTACTTCAATATTTTTTTAAATCTACTGTAGTATTCATTCATACAACAACAACAACAGTTGTTATTATTATTATATCCCTATTTTCTAATTTTACTTACATTTGGCATCCTTTGTCATAGGGTAACTCATATACAAAATAAGACTTAATATTTGAATATATGTATTATTTTTTTATATATATTTCTTAAAAATTAAAATGTTTGAAAAATAAAATTTAAACTTTGACCAAATTAAATATAAATAAAAATCCATAAAAATGTACTGTTAAATGACTGCTGCAATGTCTAATGACCTTTGGATTGAGCATATACAAAAAGCCTGCACTATCAGTCAATTGTAAGGTTTTCTACATGTGTTGTAGGTGTTTTAGGATTTTGCAGATTTTGTTTTAGGCTGAGACATACTCCTGTAGTGGAACAACGTTATGATAACCTTGCGCCAGAAGTTGTCTTCAGGGCCATTCAGGGTATTTATTCTCTTTCTCAAACTCATTATGAGAAAAAAAAAATCAGTGTTGAAACGGCTCCAAATCTTCTTTCCCTGATAAATATATGTAATCCTTCCGGCTCACTATCTCGTCTGTATGTTCAGACGTCTCGAAAAGCCGCGCTGTCACGATTATAATATTAGCAGCTTGTGTTGAGCGTGGGTTTTCTGTTTATTGGCCAACGGCCGATGTGTGATTAATGACTGAGTTAGAAAGCTATTAATTGTGTGTTATCATCACCAAAGTAGCATTTGTATCAGTCTCTCTCCTGTTCCCTGTCTGAGATTACTGATGAGACCGAGAGCAAGTGTGTGTGTGTGTGTGTGTGTGTGTGTGTATGTGTGTGTGTGTGTGTGTGTGTGTGTGTGTGTGTGTGTGTGTTTGTGTGTGTGTGTGTGTGTGTGTGTGTGTGTGTGTGTGTGTGTGTGTGTGTGTGTGTGTGGTGGAGGGTCACTTTATAGGGAGTAAAATTAGATGTTATTGGAAACCAGATGTTGCCTGGCTTGGTCACACCTGGAGGGAGACATTTCAAGCACAGAGATGTGAGAGTTCACACCCGCGAACATCTGTGTCTGCAATCTCATGTGTGTGTATGTGCTCAGTGTGTCACAGTTGTGAAATAGCATCTGCTGTTGCTATGTTTAGAAAGCCTTCACATTATGACGTTTGCTGCTTGATTTTTTTCTCTTTTACTGTCGATGTGATTGTGTGTATAGCACTTATTTAGTGCTTTTAGAGTGTAGTGTCACTTTTTTACTACTGCTAGGTTTGATTTGTTGACCTTTTTTATAAAAGAGTGTGCAACAAAACCTGAAAATTCATTGCATAAATTGGAACACCCAGGAACACGTCAAACTTGCCAAAATCAGGATGTGCCTTAAAAATCATTATTACTTAACTTTTAAGTTCATGCATTTTACAACAACGATGAATAGATGGATGGATGGGTGGAACGATAGATACGTAGAACAATAGATGGATGGATATAAAAAGAGCTGCTCAGCTAACAGTTTTTAGACAGACAGACAGACAGACAGATATTCAGATAGATAGATAGATAGACTGACAGATAGACAGATATATTTAAAGAACAAACAAACGATAGATAGATAGATAGATAGATAGATAGATAGATAGATAGATAGATAGATAGATAGATAGATAGATAGATAGATAGATAGATAGATAGATAGATAGATAGATAGATAGATAGATAGATAGATAGATAGATAGATAGATAGATAGATAGATAGATAGATAGATAGATAGATGGATGGATGGATGGGCTTATTTCAATATATCACAATATATTAGGCTGTTATAGTATTACAGTTAGTTCCCCTGGTGGTGTATTGCCAATCTTTGTATTGCCAATTTTTTTTGTAATTAAACCATCTTTGATAGATCTTTTCAAATCAACTCTGCAATAGCTGAAGTTTCCTCTAGGAGAAGGTGTTGATTTCCTTTTATATCCTCCAATAAATGCTACACAGGGATTTCTTGCCGTCAGCAAACATTAGCGGATATCAGCAAAAGACTCAGGAGAGGGGAAATTAATTGTGTTGCTGTAGATTCAAATCACTTTATATAGTTCATAAAATGATTTGAATGTAAGAAAATGAGTAAAACCAGATCTGACAGTGATTTTAATTCAGTATTAGATGTCTGACCACCAGGGCTGAATAAAAAGGCCAATATTGTGAGCCAGATTTAAACCTTATCATTGCATTTGCACCACTAAGACACGGCTGCAGGGTTAGTTATGGGTTAAATCCAGAGTGTCATCATTTCCTGCTGAAAGTGGGCTGTGACCGATCAGCCATGCACAATCTGTACCTGCATCTGTAGCCCTGAGATAACAACGGAGACGGGGGGAGTGGAGAATGAAGGGCTGGAGAAATGATGTGGGGTCAAAGGTTGATTGCTGTCAATAGACATCAATATCAACAGTGTATAGACCAGCATTTGTGTATTTGAGTGTGTTGGAAGCATGCGGCACTCGATTTGTTGTGGTGATGTGATGGGTGTCATAGACTGACACATTGATGTGCTGTCATAGCCAATCAGAGCACAGAATGAATGACAGCATTCAAACATGGGGACTGTCAAAAATGTGCAAGATGCTTTTTTTCCCTATTAATGATTGTAAGGCATGTGTACACCATTTATTTGCGTACTTATCAGGCACTTTCAGACATCTGGCCCTCTGACTATCCTGACTGTGTTTATACTGGAAGCAGTGTCTTGAGGCTGTCTACACTGGTAGTTTGTTGAAACTTTACACCATATCAGAATACATTAGCAACAGCTGTAAGCTCAAGGCTACACTTCAACAATAGCAAACCAAAAATAACAATGCCAAAAAAACGTCTCAGGTTACTATTGTAACCATAGTTCCCTGAGAACAGGGAACGAGACGATGCGTCGATCGACGCCATGGGAACGCCCCCAGCGTGACTGCGTCTGAAGCATCTATGTCAACTAGTCCAATGGAAAGAATGAGCGTCACGGGCGGGTGACGTCATGACCAGGAAATGATAAAAGCACATCCGGTGCAAACCGGCATTAGCTTCGAAAATTGCCGAAGCAAGCCGATCACAGGGATGCAGGAAGTATGGCAGGGTGACGCATCGTCTCGTTCCCTGTTCTCAGGGAACTATGGTTACAATAGTAACCTGAGACGTTCCCTTACGAAGGGAACTCAACGATGCGTAGATCGACGCCATGGGAACGAGAATACCCAAAGCGCCAGAATTCCAAGTACCTGAGTGTTAGTCTGTTGTAACTAAGCACTAAGCACCTGAGAACCTGGGGCAGCATCCAGGTCCAGGCAGTAAAACCTAATGAATGTGAGCGGTGAGGACCAGCCTGCCGCATCACACACGTCTTGAAGAGAAACTCCAAGTAATAAGGCTTTAGAGGCCGCCATACACCTCGTAGAGTGAGCTCTGACCGCCAAAGGACACGGCTGGTCAGAGTACTCGTATGCAAGTGAAATAGCCTCAACTATCCACTTACTAACCGTCTGTTTAGAAGCAGGAAGACCCTTCTCAGGTGATCCAAGCAAATAAATAACTGGTCGGACTTCCTCATTGAAGATGTCCAATAAACATAAGTATCCAGTGCTCGCACTGGACACAAGAGGTTCAGCCTTTCCTGGTCCGCAGTGTGCCACGAAGGAAACGTGAAATCAGGGGGTCTCAACCCAACGATGTACCCCCCACAGGGCGTGGTAAGCCGCAATGGCCGCCACGTAGACCTAAAGCGTGGAAGGACATAGACCTGACGTAAAACGCTCCTGCAGGAACTCGAGTACTGTGTTCACAGAACAGTTAACCGGATCCCACTGATGTCGGTGACACCATACAGAAAAAACTTTCCATTTAAGCGCATATAGTTTCCTAGTAGCTGGAGCTCTGGAGCTTAGAATGGTCTCAACAACCTCAGTTGAGAGACCACTCTCTATGAGTTGGGCCCCCTCAGAGGCCAAACCCACAGGTTCCAAATCTCCAAATATTGTGCCCCCGGCCTGAGACAGAAGGTCTCTCCTGATCGGGATTTCTCCAAGGGAGGACCGTCTAAGAGATGGATCAGGTCCGCAAACCAGATCCGACTCGGCCAGCGTGGTGCTACTAGCAGTAGGCTTATTCCGTACTGGCGAACTCGCTCCAGAACTCCTGGGTGCAGAGCAACAGGGGGAAATGCGTACAGACCTAGCCTCGGCCACGTCTGCACCATAGCATCCAGCCCAGGGGGCTGGGTGAGTAAGGGAGAACCAAAGTGGACAGTGCGTCGTATGCTGAGACGCAAACAGATCCACCTCTGCTTGGCCGTAAAACTCCCAAATAATCCCCTGGCCTCAGCTCCTGCCTCGACAGGATGTCTGCTCCAATATTTTGGTCCCCAAGAATATACACTGCCCTCAGGGAGAGTACCTTCCCCAGAGACCACAGGAGGATCCTCAGACCCCCCTGACGGTTCAGATAAGAGACCACCGATGTGTTGTCTGTACGGACGAGCACATGATGACCCCTCAGGTCTGGGAGGAATTGCTTCAACGCATTGAAGACAGCCATCATCTCCAGGCAATTTATGTGCCACGAGAGATGATGACTCTTCCACAGACCCTGAACCGAGCGGCCTTCCATTACCGCTCCCCAGCCGGTGAGGGAAGCATCTGTCGAGATAGTAACTCGATGGCAAAGAGCTCCAAACACCGGACCCTGGGTTAAGAACCTGTGCTTCCTCCATATAACTAAGGCACGAAAGCAACGCCACGTGACCTTGATCATACGAAGTGGGTTTCCCCTCTGGGAGAACCCTCTGGTCCTGAGCCACCACTGTAAAGGCCTCATGTACAGCAGGCCAAAAGGTATCCCGTTGGACGCTGCTGCCAAAAGACCCAACAGTCTCCCGAACTGTTTTACAGTGTGTGACTGGCCTAGCTTCAGCTCTTTTGTGGCTGACAGGATAGCAGCTACACGAACGGGCGATAGGGTGGCCCGCATCATCACTGAATCCCATACCACACCAAGGAAAGTGGTTCTCTGTACTGGAGAAAGCACACTCTCCTTGGTATTGAGCCTCAACCCCAACATCTGCATATGAGCGAGAACGACACCTCGGTGCCGAACCGCCAACTGCTCTGATTCTGCTAGAATCAGCCAGTCGTCGATGTAGTTCAGAATACGTATGCCCTGCAGCCTGAGCGGGGCTAGAGCTGCATCTACGCATTTCGTGAACGTGCGGGGTGATAGAGCTAGACCGAAAGGAAGTACCCAATACTGGTATTCTTTGCCCCCGAAAGAAAACCTTAGGAACCTTCTGTGCTGAGGGAAGATGGAGACATGGAAGTAAGCGTCCTTCAGATCTATCGTGACAAACCAGTCCTCGGATCTGATTTGAGTCACGATCTGTTTGAGTGTCAGCATCTAGAACTTGAGTTCCTGTACTGAACGATTTAACAGACGAAGATCTAAAATGGGACGCAACTCTCCATCCTTTTTTGGAACAATGAAATAACGGCTGTAAAAACCCGACCTCGGTCGGGTGAGTACACCTGTTCTATAGCTTCTTTCGCTAACAGGGCCTTTACCTCTTGCTCCATTACCAGAGCCTGCTCGGGATGCACCACTGTGGGCAACACCCCGCTGTAACGAGGAGGACGTGAACCAAACAGGATTCTGTATCCTTTCTCTACAATCTGCAGGACCCAACGAGAAATATTCGGCAGAAGCTTCCACGCTGCCAGAAAATTTACTAAGGGAACCAGCCTCTCGAGGCTGGTCTCTGGTGTTAACGAGGCAGCCAGTCCCGGAGCCTGAAACATAATGGCAGGAACTACCTGAACTGGCTGCTCTAAAACCCCCCTCAGAGGGCGCGAAACCGATGCAGTGCCGCAGCATAGCATCAGCGACTCGCTGGAGACCGCTGCGCCCCGAAGCACCAAGGGTGACGGGGTTGGCAGAACGGTCCCGTGAGGACCCCGAAGTGGAACGGGCACCGTATTCTGAGGTGTACACCGCTCCACTTCGGTCGGGGCTGTCCTCACAGGTCTGACGCCAGTGATGTCAGGACCTCTTTTTTTTTTTTTTTTTTTTTGAGCCGAAGTCTTCTTCGCCTGAAGAACGGTCCTCAGATCCGGCTTCGACTTAGAAGACTTCGACTGAGAGTGTTGCGCCTGTTTCCATTGTTTATGTGGAGGTGCACGAGACGAAACACTCTCTTTCTGTTGCACATGATATGATGAGCTCGACGGCTGGGGCTGCTCACGCCCAGCAGCCCCAGGGGGCTGGACACGGCGAGGGATAAACTTTTTAAAAGCGTCAGCTTGCTTCTTAGACTCCTGAAATCGCTCGACGACCGCGTGGACTGCGTCGCCAAAGAGACCAGAAGGTTCAAGCGGAGCATCTAATAAAAAAGCTCGATCTTTTTCTTTAATCTCTGACAGATTTAACCATAAGTGTCTCTCAGTAGCTACCAAGGCTGCCATAGACCGCCCAATTGCTCTGGCGGTCTCCTTAGTAGCCCTGAGAGAAAGATCGGTAGCACGACGAAGTTCTCGAATATCGTCATGAGTAATTCCCTCACTACTATCCAGATCCCCCAGCAGGTCAGCTTGATACGCCTGTAGCACTTTTTTTGCCATTGTATGCAGACATGCTCCAGCTTGACCTGCTGCCGTATAAGCTTTGCCCACTAAAACCGAGGTGGCTTTAAGCGGTCTAGTGGGCAAAGCCGAGGCTTTCAGGGACGATGCGGGACCAGGCGAAAGATAGCTGTTTTTTATGCTAAATTCTGTTCCGCCTGGGGCATCGCCTCATAACCATACTCTTTTAGCCCTCTTATTCTCGAATAAGTGTTAACTTGAGGGCTAAAAAGTCGTGAAGAGTAAGGTTTATTCCACGATTACGATATTTCATTGTGAAGATCGGGAAAAAAGGGAAGCTCTCGTGGTGGAGATAATGTAGTGGATGATAAAAAGCGCTCATCTAATTTACTTTTAGGACGAGCGCCTTTATTCTCAGATGGCCATACAATATTTAATTTTTTACAGCCCGTGACATAACATCCACCAGCTCATCATATGCTGGGGAAATAAATTGTGAATCTTTTACCCCCCTGTGTGTGCTTTCACTCTCCATACTCATAACATCGACCTCCTCGGAGGAAGAGCATTGAAGTAATGGAGGGCTCTCTCCCCGGGCGGAAGAAACCGCAGAGCGTGCTTCCGACACCGGGGGGAGAGCGCTGGATCTTCCGGGTAAGGAAGGAGAAAAGGCCAAGAGACCCGTCTCCAACCCCTCCGAAAGATCCTTCCGCGATCCCCAGGAATGCATTCTCCGCGCCGCATCGGCAGACGCGGGTCCTGATCCCTGAGGATCGCGAGCCTGCCCACTCTTTACATCAAAGAGTGACAGGCGAGAGCGGAGCATGCGGAGCGGTATTCGCATTTCACAGTGTTGACACTCAGCCTCCTCGAAGGCTGAGACCGCATGCTCCACTCCCAAACAAATGACACAAAGCTCGTGTGTGTCCCCACCCGTTAAATAACGCGGGCAGGGAGGAACACACTGCTTGTACACTTGTTTCGCCATAACGTTTCCGAATAAATTGCAACAGACAACAATAAATAGACCGAGACAGTATAACACAGATCGCTTGCTGAGGCAACAGAAGCTAATGCCGGTTTGCACCGGATGTGCTTTTATCATTTCCTGGTCATGACGTCACCCGCCCGTGACGCTCATTCTTTCCATTGGACTAGTTGACATAGATGCTTCAGACGCAGTCACGCTGGGGGCGTTCCCATGGCGTCGATCGACGCATCGTTGAGTTCCCTTCGTAAGGGAACTTTACTTGCTTTATTTAATTACATACAGAAATCCATTAGTTGTATATATATATATATATATAAAAGTGAATAGTGAAACAAATAAATGCAACTGCAGATTCATATGAGTTGGATTTTCCCTCTAATAAGGTTAAAAAATTGATCAAATGTTTAGTGAAAGGAAGTGCTTTAGAGAATGTTGATTGTCAACCTCTGAAGGTCAAACTAAATATATATGAGCTGTTTGATTTTCTACTAGATTTTCTAAAATGTTTACAACACTGTGTCCTTGGGAAACAGATTAACATCATCATTTTTATTTTCTAGCAATACTATTAATTTATTTATGTTAATGGTCTGTTTTGATGTTAGTTCATACAGTTCTTATGGAAGTGTATCATGGTTTCCACAAAAATATTAAGCAGCACAACTGTTTTCAACGTGTTTCTTAAGCAGCAAATCAGCATAGAAGGATTTCTGAAGGACCCTGAAGTGACAAGTGACACTGAAGACTGGACTATGCTAATTTGAAGTTATTGGTAATCTTTTATTTCCCATTAAGTGAAGCAAATATTTGATTTGCTCTTTTTTATTCTCTTTTTACAATAACTGGATGTTTGAGCTCGGCAAATACCATCAACACTACAATGTATTTCTGAGTAAAAAAAAAATAATTGTTGGCGAAAAGAAGAGCATAAATTGGCTGGAGGGCAATATTGTCACACACAAGCTCTTCTGTTTATGGAAAGTATGGGAGAATATTAATAAAGTCAGCTCACCCAAGGTTTTGACTGCTCCCTGGACACCTGCATTCTACAACACCTTCTTTCTATAAATCTCAAATGTTTCTTTTCACTAACCCAGGGGACTAATACACACGCGTATCAACACATGCCCCATTCCCAAGGGATGGTGTCGTGGGGAAGGTCCTGGAACTCAGGGGTCAATGAGTTCCCGACATGTGAGGCCGGTTTTAGTGTTTTAGGGACAGCTGTTGGCATGATGCTTTATGAGGCTCATTTGAGAAAGAATGAATGCTGGCATGGCCATTCACTCTGAGATTACTCCCATGAATAAATAACGACTCTAATGGAGAAGCCAATATATAAAGCAACTACCATTATTACAAATGCTCTAAACACTTATTAGCCATTGTGAACCTTTGTGTCGAGGGAAGTAATGCTAGGCAGCCATTTTAGTGAATTTTGACTGGATGACATGACACTCTTATGCAAGGCCTGATGTACAAATTGACAATTTTATTTTTGTTCTGTCTGTATTTCACTTAACACTAAATTGAGTTTGTTTATAGCTGCTCAAAATGTGTCGCATCAAAATGTGTCGCATAAGTAAACAAATCCACTCAACACCTATCTAGTGGCTCACACAGTTATCTGTATTTAGTTGTGTCCTTCATTTAATCACATTAATTACATAATCCACATATTAAATGCACAAATAATTGTGTGTCAAACCAATCTCGTGTGTTTGTGTTGTGTGTAGATACAGACAGTCCAGGTTTGTCAGGTTTAAAAGGTTAGATTTTGGACTGATACGTTTGTCATTTGTTTGGCCTTGTAATCATAGTTATGAGCTAAAAAGTATTGAATTTGAAGTTGCCATATTATATAGTATTGTGCCATATAGTACAATAAATGAAAAAAGATTGTTACTGTTGGCATTTTTACTTTAATGACTTATAGTTTCTGATTTTACAGAGGTTTTTATGAAAAAGGATTCAACGTGTGGGAGGAAGATTATGATGTTTGTTTGCTCTCAGAAACAAAACTCCGTCTGTCACACGGCCCTAGGGGTGAGATAAAGACTTCTGCCACTCATGGAGACTGACAAAGAACTCTAACAGAGATGGAGAGAAAGGGAAGGAGGAATATAAAATGAGAGAATAGGCTAATAATTCACTGAGGAGTCTGCAGTACCTGGTCCGCTCATAAAACTGCCTCGCAGAATCAGCATGCACATCATTTCAATCCCATCAAGACAGCAAGGTGTCCTGACGCGCCCATCCACTTTCAAATCCATCAGCAATCCCCGAATACATCTCGTTGACTTGAACAGGTGTGGGTTTTGTGGGTAGGGCTGTCACCAACTGCCTGTAATTCCATTAAACCTTGTTTACACCTGAAATTAAGATCCGTTTCAAGCGCAGACAACGTAAAATGCGGATGTAAATGGGGTCCAGACCAGTCAAAAACGCGTGTGACCAATTTGCATTTGTACTGTAGCTATTAATCCATCCTAATGCATCCTGGACAGCAGCAAAGGACCACCTACTGTACTCACCTTTCAATCAAACATACTAAAACAACTGTTTGGTTCAATGCAGCTTTAAAGGAATAGTTCACTTTAAAATGAAAATTCTGTCATCATTTACTGAAATCGAATACTTCCCTACTATATAGTATACAGAAAACAGTACACCAACAGAGTAGTATGTACGAATATATAGTATTCGAAAAACAGTATTGCAGTCAATGGACACTTTACTATCCTTTTCGGCCACAGGAGAGGATTTATAAATGGCGGTGAAGCGACGCAACTGATGCTGGTAGGTCACGTGACACTAACAGCATGGTGAATGTAGTACGTCCGAATTTTATTGATACTACCCATATTCATACTTTATAGAACAAACTGTAAAAAATGTAGTAACTTCTCATATTTCGGACGCATCGACAGTAACCAAAAAAAATATGCAAGTCTTATCTCACAATTCCTTGCATATTTCAAATGCTCCGCTGGCTTCACCTGAATCCATCCTATTTTTGCATCTAGATGAAACGGAGAGTGCAAATGAAGCCGAATACTTCAAAACGTGTGTCAGCATAAACTCTGATGGAGAAAATCATCATATTTGTGACAAAAGCCATCCTGTTTCTTTTCTTCCTGGGGATAGACATCACGAGCAGCATGGAATGAAAGCACGGTCTGCTCTTTCTGACAACAAAGACGGATATAACTCATCCTGAGCTGCACTGAATAAAGTTTCCTTTTGTTGCCATGCTGTCGCATCGTTCCAGATCTCTCAGTGGATCGAAACTAATCGCTTCCTGGAAACACTTGATAGCGGCGGCTGTGCAGGACGTGTGCGAGGCAAAGCGAGGGATTGAGTTTAAGCAGAAGAGGATGAGAGTGGTCAGGTTTCAGTTTCAATGCAACAAGCCCTCTATTATATGACACATTCTGAGATTGAATCCTTTTTTTTTTTTAGCTCGCCTTAGCTTATATCAGACTGACCATTCTTCCTTTAATATTTTCCTCCCCACTTTCGTTCTGTCATCTCAAATCCTGTTTCCCAGTTCCAATCTAGTTTTTTCCTCTATTCATTGTGAGCACATGCTCAGATATGTGGACTCGCATGCTGTTTTGGTCCCTTTGAGCCGAGGCGGGAGCACCCCAGGGCTGCCTGGGGTGTCTTTACAAGAATAGGAGTTCTGCCGAAGGTCCCAGAGCGTTCTCTGAGGTCTGTGTCTCATACAGATTGAATTTAAAAGCATTCAGTAATGATCACAACACTGCTGCTTCTTGGACCACAATGAGTCTTAAGGCATGGTGTCAACTGATGACTAAGGGACTGACTTGCTCCTCGAGGAGTTTTATTCTGCTGCACAACCAGTCATAAAGACATACAAAGACAACATGAAGTCTAGGATATTTAGGGACAATCCTGATGGATTATCTGAAGAGATAGAGAATGAAAAAGTAAGGAGGCGGGAGAGAAGGAAAACCTAATTTGACAGTCAATTAGCACATACGGCTAACTAGACCTGTTTTCGAAGGTATTTGCGGTGGAGGGGGAGGGTTTCGGATGATGTGAAATGGAAAGATACCAGACAGATACGGGTAGAAAGGGATTATATAATGGAAAAGACCCATTTTGCCACTTGTTGTCCGGTGACATCATGCATGCTTTAGCTTCACGCTAGCTTTAAGCTGGTGATGAATGGATAGACTGGTGTGTGTATGTGTGTAAGAGATTGAGTATGATGATGGAAGATGACACACTCCACACGTTATGCAGACAGTGAGAGATAAGGGCCAGACAAAGCTTGGCTGTTGTCAATGCAATTACCCTCTCTGCCAAACACATGCTACACACACACACACACACACACACACAAACACACGATGCACCACTCTGGGGCTCTTGAAGCACATAAAATGACCCTGGTTTTTACACCAGCAAGTATTGCGTTAGTGTCCAATACATTTGTAGTTCTGTACATTTCTGTATCCCAAGCCGTGAATCAACCCGAGGAAAATTGTATTGCTCTTTCATAGCTCAGGAGGATCTGTTATTAGTTTCTCCTACAATTCCTATGGAGAAATAAAAACAGAAAGAAATCAATTGTTGAAATAAAGTAAAGGCCCGTTCACACCAAGAATGATAACTATGATAACTATTTTATCGTCCACACCAGCACACAATAACGTTCTGTTCATTTTGAGCATGTTACGCCATGCAGAACCTGATTTCACCAAGTGCAACATGTAACAACTTTCAGATCAACCAATCAGATTTGAGGGACAAGTTTACAGTTTATGTCCAGTTTAGACTTTCAACCAGGGTTCTACATCAGTGTTATTCACATATCATTTCCATATCATTCCTGAAAGTGATTCCAAATATATTGTTCCCTTTCGTTGTCACTCCGAGTTACGTCGGATTACGACGAATGGGGTTTCGCTTAGAAAGCCTATCAACTTCGAGTATTGCAAAACGAGCCAATGGCAAAGAAATGCCATGGGTCTGCGGAATTTGCATTACGTAACTCCGCCCCACCTCGTGGGTATAAAAGGAGGAAGTCCGGCAACATGCAGATATGTTTTCGCTTCAGAGCCAAGTTTATTCTTCTCTCCACAAGCCATCTCTGAATTGTCAGCTTTACAAACGAGTACCTCGAGTGTTGGTGTGACGACGATCTCCGGCGAGCTCGTGCTTCCTGCTTATCTCTGCAGTGGTTTGTCAGACAGCGCGTGTCTCCCCGTGTGCTTCAACACTTGAGTTTTCTCTCACTAAAAGAGCTCGCACGCGGCAAGTCTTTTTAAAGACGGCTCGCCCGTGCATTTAAAAAAAAAAAAATGAATGGTGCGGCAGCTTGGTATCGGACTCTGATGGGCACGAGCGTTGTCTAGTATGTTTGGGCTTGATCATGCTAGAGCAGCGCTCGTGGATGACTCATGTTTTCTCCATGGGAACATGACCATCACGTCATTAAGGTCAAGACTCTGTGAACTCACATGAGTGAGAGTCCCCTCATCCACCCCCCGATCTTCGGCTGGTGGCCAGGGTGACCTGAGGGTTACAGTCTGGAACAAGGAGCCGACTATGTGTCCGTGACCCCAGCCCCCCTCTTCAATGACGGTGCCCGCTTGTGAACAGGTGATTCCCACGGGTCTACCCTCTGGTGGCCCGTGTGTTTCATTTGAAGCTACAGAGGATGATACTATGTTTGTAGCAGCTTCACAAGGTATGTTTGATTTTCCTGGAAGTGACGACTCGTCACAGCTGCCACCTTCTGGTGCATACGGCTGTGCCTGAGTCTGATCCGGAGATGACGGCCATGCTTTCCCGGGACGATTGTTTTTTGGGTAAGGCTGCCGACCCTCGTCCACGGCAAACCCCAATACCTTTCTTCCCAGACGTGCATGATAAGATCTCGAAGTCCTAGAAGACCCCCTTGTCTTCTCGGGACCGCTCGCTGATCTCATCCGCCTTTCCTCCCCTCGATGGGGCCGCTGCCCATGGGTACACTGGGGTCCCCCCGGCTGAACGCTCTGTTGCGATGCTATGTGTCCTCAGAGTGCTTCTTCTCGGCGCAATCCTAAGCACCCGTCCGTGGCCTGTAGTTTTTCGTCTACGCTTGTGGCGAGATACTATAGCACCACGGGACTGGCAGCCGCCTCACTGCATGCCATGGTCATTCTGCTGGTCTACCTGACCCAGATGCTCATGGACCTGCACGAGGGTGTGACTGACCCAGGGCTCTTCACTGAGCTGCGCGCCGCCACTGACCTTGCTCTCCGAGCGACGAAAGTGGCCGTACGCTCCCTGGGTCTGTCGGTCTGTCCGACATTCCCATATCCCAGGTCGGCCTCTTCGGCGGTGCGGTTGAGGGCTTGCCCAACAGCTCTCGGCCGCCCATGAGCAGACTGACGTTGATTCTGTCCCGACGGCCCCGCCGTCCGCTCAGATCCCTCGGTCTGCCCACCGCCGAAGGCGCCCTCCCGCGGCTCCCACCCCGCCCGTTCACCCGGGCCGGCTCTGGGAGCCGCGGGCGAACGCCACAGCCCTCTCCAGCCCGCCCCCCGCTACACGCCGGGTTAAGTGGCGCTCTTGAGACGGGCTCCTCGGGGATGGAGCAGACTGAGGTTGACTCTGTCCCGGCGGCCCCGCCGTCCGCTCAGATCCCTCGGTCTGCCCACCTCCGAGGGCGCCCCCCCCCCCACGGCTCCCTCTCCGCCCGTTCACCCGGGCCGGCTCTGGAGGCCGCGGTCGGACGCCACAGCCCTCTCCAGCCCCGCCCCCGCTACACGCCGGGTTAAGCGGCGATCTTGAGATGGGCTCCTCAGGGATGGGACTCAGTTCTTTCCAGGAGTTGGTAGCAGGACCACTCCTTTCCCCGGTGGAGAGCCCGGAGAAGAATCCTTATTCTCTAAAGAACTGACTCTCCCGTCTCTGAGCACACAGAGTTCTCGGACGACACAGAGCGCCGCCCACAAGCCGTGCTTTCCTCGTCCCCCTCTGTCCGAGAGGTGGTTGAAACGGCGTGCCGTCCACGGACCGCTTCGCCCCTGTCCCCCTCTGTCGCCAGACCCCTGGCAGAGCAGGCCCCCGCGGGACGACCAGCCTGGTCCTCCCCTGGCCCCCTCTGCCAGGGCGCGGTTGCTAACTGTGCCCCCACACCGGACCGCTATGCCGTCCACGTCTGGGCCAGTTACTCCGCTTCGCTGCCCCTCCGGGGGGACACCTGTGGTTTGCATGACCCCGCTGGTTCAGTTCCTGGGAGCCTGGTTAGAGCTGTCCCCGTCTGTCCCACTGGATCGCGCGGACCGTCAGGCTCGGCTATGCGATTCAGTTCGCAAGGTCTCCTCCCCGCTTCTGGGGAGTCCGCTCCACTTTGGTCGGTGGCTAGGCCCCCATCATGAGAGCAGAGATTGCCACCCTGCTGGCGAAGGGTGCAATCGAGACTGTCCCTCCAGCCGAGATGAGGTCCGGCTTCTACAGCCCCTACTTCATTGTCCCCAAGAAAACCGGTGGATTACGGCCAATCCTGGACTTGCGCGTTCTGAATCGCTCCCTTCACAGGCCGCCGTTCAGATGCTCAGATGCTCATTTTCGAATGTATGCGGCCCCAGGATTGGTTTGCAGCGATTGACCCCCTCCCAGTTGGGTTAGCCCTGTCTCCTCGCGTCTTCACGAAGGTCGTCGAGGCAGCCCTTGTTCCCCTACCAGGAACACGGGGTTTGCATCCTGAACTATCTCGATGACTGGCTGGTCCTAGCTCACTCTCGAGACCAGGTTTGCGAACACAGGGACCTAGGGCTCCGGCACCTAGCTCGTCTGGGCCTGTGGGTCAACTGGGAGAAGAGCAAACTGTGCCCCGTGCAGAGGATCTCTTTTCGCGGTATGGACATCGACTCGGTCGCCATGTAAAGGGCGCAGCTTACGAGCGAGCGCGCGCAGTCACTGTTGACTTGCCTGAGACAATTCGAGGGCAAGAGTGCGGTTCCACTGAAACTTTTTCAGAGGCTCCTGGGGCATATGGCATCTGCAGCCGCGGCGACGCCACTCGGATTGCTTCATATGAGACCGCTTCAGCTTTGGCTTCGCGACCGAGTCCCGAGGTGGGCAGGGCAACAAGGCACGCTCCGAGTACCAGTTACTCCGACCTGCCGTCAGTCCTTCACCCCGTGGTCGAACCTCAGTTTTTCTCAGGGCGGGTGTCCCCCTGGAACGAGCTTCCGGCATGTTGTTGTCTCAACAGATGCCTCCACCACGGGCTGGGGCGCCATGTGCAATGGACATGCTGCTGCGGGCCCCTGGACAGGACCCCAGCGGCTATGGCATGTCAATTGCCTCGAGTTGTTGGCAGTACGCCTTGCCCTGCACCGCTTCCAGGCGTTGCTCAGGGGTCAACACGTACTAGTCCGATCAGACAATACCGCTACTGTAGCGTACATCAACCGTCAAGGTGGTCTACGCTCCCGCCGTATGTCACAACTCGCTCGCCACCTCCTCCTATGGAGTCAGAAGCATCTGAGGTCGCTTCGAGCCATTTCATTCCCGGAGCGCTGAACTGTGCAGCCGACGAGCTCTCACGGCTTCAGCCCCTCCCTGGAGAATGGCGACTCCATCCCCAGTCGGTTCAGCTGATTTGGGACCAGTTCGGGGACGCACAGATAGATCTGTTTGCCTCTCACGACTCGACCCATTGCGCCCAGTTTTATTCCCTGACTGAGGGCACGCTCGGCACGGATGCTCTGGCGCACAGCTGGCCGCAGGGCCGCAAGTATGCGATCCCCCAGTGAGCCTTCTTGCGCAGACCTTGCGCAAGGTCAGGGAGGACGAGGAGCAGGTCATTCTGGTTGCGCCTTATTGGCCCAACCGGACCTGGTTCTCCGAACTAGTACTCCTCGCAACAGCAGGCTCTCACAGGCTCCCTGGCCTATCCCTCTGAGGAAGAATCTTCTTTCTCAGGGATGGGGCACCCTATGGCACCCTCGTCCTGATCTTTGGAACCTCCACGTGTGGCTCCTGGATGGGACGAGGCAGGTTTGAGTACCCTACCACCAGCGGTGGTGGCTACCATCACTTCCGCTAGAGCGTCATCCACGAGACACGTCTATGCGTTGAAGTGGAACCTCTTCGTCAGCTGGTGCTCTTCTCACCGAGAAGACCCCCGGAGATGCTCGATCAGCGTTGTGCTTTCCTTCCTTCAACAGGGATTGGAGCGAAGGCTGTCTCCCTCCATCCCGAAGGTCTATGTTGCCGCCATTGCCGCACACCATGACCTCATCGAAGGTAAGTCGGTGGGGAAGCACGACCTGGTCATCAGGTTCCTGAGAGGAGCGAGGAGACTAAATCCGCCTCGCCTCCTCTCGTTCCCTCTTGGGACCTCTCAGTGGTTCTAACTGCCCTGCAGAGTGTCCCCTTAGCCTCTGAAATCAGTCGAGCTTAAGTTCCTGTCAATGAAGACAGCGCTCCTGGTTGCACTGGCCTCCATCAAGAGGGTAGGGGACCTGCACGCATTCTCCATCGACGAAGCGTGCCTGGAATTCGGGCCGGCTTTCTCTCACGTGATCCTGAGACCCCGGCCCGGATATGTGCCCAAGGTTCCTACCACTCCCTTTCGGGACCAGGTGGTGAACCTGCAAGCGCTGCCCCCGGAGGAGGCAGACCCAGCCTTGGCACTGCTCTGTCCAGTACGCGCTCTCCGCGCCTATGTAGACAGGACGCAGTGTTTCAGGACCTCAGACCAGCTCTTTGTCTGTTATGGTGGGAAGCTGAAGGGAAAGGCTCTCTCCAAGCAAAGGTTGTCTCACTGGATAGTGGACGCCATTGCTTTGGCATACCAGCAGCAAGGTCGACCGTGCCCCCTTGGTGTGACTGCCCACTCCACCCGGAGTGTGGCATCCTCTTGGGCTCTAGCGCATGGCGCCTCGCTAACAGACATCTGCAGAGCTGCAGGCTGGGCAACACCTAACACATTCGCCAGATTCTATATCTCCGAGTGGAGCCTGTGTCCTCTCATGTACCCGCTTCAACCAGCTAGTACCGGACCCGCTCAGGTGTCTTCGCCTGCTCGCCATTCCACTCCACGGACTGGATACGTGCAATATTCTCCTCAGGTGAGCTTCCCCGTAAGCCCTGAGCTCCTCCAGCACTCCTGACGTCGGCGCCAGTGTCTATTGCCTGCGCGTCGGCTAGGTGCCTCCCGTGTGCATGGTCCCTCCCCTGAGCGACCCCCACATGTGTATTTCCACTGTAAGTCTCTCTGAGCATATGTCTTTCCCTTGGCAAGCCACCTTGCCAGCCCTGGGGTTGAAATATTCCACCTGCGGCTGGACACCCCAGTGTTCCCCATATGCATCCTTCGGGTCATATGTGTATTCTCTAAGTCCCCCCCTCTCTGGGTTGGCATTAATTGCATACTTCCCCTAGCTTGGGATATGCTTCCCAGTGTACCTTGTTATTCCTGTGTTAAATGGAGTCCTTCGTCCAGTCTATGACAGGGATCTCGATTTACGCAGGGCACTGGAAGACAGCTGAGAAAGTGGCGTGATTAGACTGGTAACCCCATTCGTCGGCATCCGACGTAACTCGGAGTGACATCGAAAGGGAACGTCTATGGTTACGTATGTAACCCTCGTTCCCTGAGTAGGGAACGGAGACGTTACGTCTGCCTGCCACTTTCCGCTGTACCGCGGGGATCGCCTGAGTTCAGTCTTGGCTCCTCAGCGAAGAAACATATCTGCATGTTGCCGGACTTCCTCCTTTTATACCCACGAGGTGGGGCGGAGTTACGTCATGCAAATTCTGCAGACCCATGGCATTTCTTTGCCATTGGCTCGTTTTGTAATACTCGAAGTTGATAGGCTTTCTAAGCGAAACCCCATTCGTCGTCATCCGACGTAACGTCTCCGTTCCCTACTCAGGGAACGAGGGTTACATACGTAACCATAGAAGTTCCTCTGTGCTGTTATTGTTATAGTTGTGTGGACTTCCCTAATCTCATAGAATTGGAGCATTTTCGTTTAGTTATTGTTCTTAAGACTATAGAGCTATAAAATTAACAATGTTGGACAAGTTACACTTCTGAAAAATTAGCTAAGCTAAACTGAAAGCTACCATTTAGAGAACAAACTGTAGCTAGTCAAGTTACAAGCTACATAGCAAAAGTATCTTACTATATTGAATACTTATTTTTTATTTTATTTTTAAATATATTAAATATTAAGCGTTAATTGTTCTAATGCCCTATAAAAAAAAACTTTTACAGGAACTGGTTGGTCAAAAAACATATTTACCTGTCACATTTGAGATTCCCAGGGTCTTATTCTCAGAAGAACAATCTAAAAAGCAAGAGATTTCAGCAAGTGTTTATTGAGTTTTCATAATCTCATTACTATAGGAGAAACAACTGCATTAAAGAAATTTGACCGAAATACCACACTTTTTGGATTCTACAAAATCCATGAGGGTTATGCACAGTGTAATATAAGGCAGCATTAAGGGAGCCATCGGAAACTTTTATTCGACTCTGAATGGTCGCCTTAGTGTCCTACATAAAGGTCCATCTGGCTGTGCAATAGAAGTGTGGAGACGAAATCTGTTGGGTGACACACTCCTACACACAATTCTAAGTGATTTAAAGCATTGAGTTGTAAGTGTTCTGAATATAGAACTTATAGATAAAAAAAATTACAAGTGTTATAAATTGTATGCTGTACATTTTGCAATAATTATTGTTGAGATATTGGACACTAGCAGAGAGAATGAAATCTAGGAAAATGTAAAGTCCTATATTAGCAAAATTTTTTGTTTTTTATCATGCAAAAGTCTGTCTGGTCGAACTAAACACACATCCACATAACCAATAAAAGTGAGAACAAACGCAGGCATACACAGGATGGTTTTTAACATTTATGCAACAAAATGAACAGCAAAGCATGTGCATTGGGTGCCGAACTGATGCTTTATCTGTGTTTTACCCAGAGTTCCACAGCCACAGAGAATGATAGGAAATGTAGTTTGTCACACAAGCCTCATAAAACTGGCAAACTGAGAATTTCTCACTGGTGTTTACAACCTTGTGGTTGCATGCGTGTCCACTCATCTTATAAATAGTCATTCCAATGTGGCTTGAAGGTAGCGGTGAATATTATTAGGCTGGTCATGTGATCTCAATATGGCCACCACCATGAGAAGTAGCCAAACTCTTTCCCAAGTAACTTTTCCTAGGCACCTGTTACTACTGGAGTCTTCTTCTCATGTGAGTGTACATTGTTTGTCTTGTTTTCACTGGTAGTTTCTTAAATTGTTTAGCAATCACACGTATAGCTAAAGAAGCTGAGACACACACACAGAGACACAGACACAGACACAGACACAGACACAGACACACACACACACACACACACACACACACACACACACACACACACACACACACACACACACACACACACACACACACACACACACACACACACACACACACACACACACACACACACACACACACACACACTCACACACACACACACACACACCTGTCTTTACGGTAGCCTGGTCTAATTCTCCACTCCCTGTGCCCGGGTGCCAGCTATGACATAGATACAGAATTTCCTACCAGCACCAGGGACACGCCATATGCTACAGGACAGCAGCATATGTGAACCTCAGAGTTATTGGAACACTCCCACACATGTTGCCTGCAAACCATACCTGTCAGTTCAGTATGCATTGCTTCTGCTGAGCACTTCATTTCAACCGGATACAAATTATTGTTAAAGATGAAGTGTGTAATTTCTGAAAGTAAAAAAAATGAAAGTTGAGAAATGCTCAGATTTATGCATGTGAAATGCTAAAAAAGGGTGGAGTTTGTGGTGCATTTAGTGTTAAATATGTTATGCATGCAGTTTTTATTGTGGCTATAATGTGGCTTGGTTTTTGGCATTTTCGAACTGTAATCATGTATTTATATGATGACATTTTGGACTGTGCATTGAAAGTGATCCTAAATTATAATGAAGAATGAATATGACTACATTTGCTGTGCAGTGCATTTTGCAGACCTCTGGTGTTTTGAGTGGTATTGTATGATCCTGTCTTCAGGAGTGTGTGCGTGTGTGTGTATTTGGGTGCTTTAGTGAGTATATAAACAGATGCTGTTGGTGACCGTACTGGCCGGAAGTATCAACGGGTGGGCTTGATCTCTTCCCTCGTGTCCCGCCTCTGCCCACCTCACCTTGGGCCAATCCTGTTTGTCTGCCTGGTCATGACAGGTGATGTCACCACAATACGATATCAAGCAAGTGTGACCTATCTTTTCATCTGTCTGTTCCTATTCATTTTCTTTCTGTCTATTCTTTATTTGTCTTTTCTTTTCTTTTTTATTCCCCACTGTGATCCATCAGTTGCACAAAAACACAAGATGATTCATACTGGAAATTCATTGCACAGAAATGTTGTTTTGGGAGAAATTTGCATAAACAACAGTGACAAGTGCTTAAATAGTAGAAGAAAAAAGTCTGTTTTTTTGTCTGATGTCGTAATCTGAAATAAAGTGTTTTAGATGTGTATTTTCTTTATCTGAAGTGCACAGACAATAATCTCAGAATAGCCAAAACATGCACTTCTAAAAAAAGCATTTGATTGTGTGAGAACTGAAAATGATTCAAATTGATAATTTGTAGAGTCACATTTCAGTCCTTATTTTATTGCAAGAATGCAAAACATTGTTTTCATGATACATTTATGTCCTTAATAACCTTATAGAAATCCTATATGATTTAACATTGAAATGTTCCTGAATTTTGATAATTGCATCGAACTCCTTAGTGACAATCACGCGATCTGAATTCATCACAACAAACCAGCAAGAATATGGTAATGTTAACGTAAATGCTTGTGATGTAGCAAGAAAAGTAAACATCAGAACACATTATACAACCTTGTGATGCTTTTGTGATTTTGATCATGAGCGAACGGTTAGGGTGGAAAGAGACAGAAAATGGACGAAAAAAGGTGGGAAAATTTCAGAAGACAACATGAGGTTAAACTTCAAAGATGCTAGAGGAGAGGAGGAGGACACATGTCAAACATTGACAAAGAGAAGCTTTGGCACATTAGGGCACTCATAGCAGAATCTCTGGAGCCCAAAGCCTTGGTGTGCGCGTGTGTACGAGCTCTCTGTAGTTGATTGGCATGGTCGAGGTTATTTTGGGCGGCTCTAGGATGCAGCTGTCTTTAGCTGAGGAAAGAAGCTGAAAGGTTTTAGATGGAGATCTAACTCTGTACCCTGCTATACGCGCACACGCACATACCCATCATGCATCGGTCAATAAATTGAATCATACCTCACGTCTATTCCTGTCTCACATCAAGGTGAAATTTATCAGATTAAAGGAAGGAGACACAAACAGAGCTTTATGTAGGACGGGCAACGCTGAATGACAATCAAATCCAGTTTGAGATGTGTGCGCGTGTGTGTTTTTGTCGATAGCCAATGTAAGCGATCAGGGTGGAGGGAGAGTCATGCAGATGGCCATAAGGTTGCTGGGAGTACTGATCCTCCTCTCTTATGCAGGCTGTAATTGCATGTTGTGCGCTGCATCTGTCCCATCGCTGATGAATGGGAGGGAGAGGAGATGCAGTTGGGAATATGAATGTCGTTTCTCTGGCTCACATACGCACGTAACCCACCCTCCTCTGTTTGCCGCATACACACACTTACTTCGGAAGTCTAGACACTTCAAAAGAGCATAGCAAATTATAGTGTACTCTGGGGGGAAAAAAGGTCTTCAGTACTTTAAAGCCAACAATAATATATTTGTGTATATTAGATATATTTGTATATCGCAAATTGGTAAATAACAAAATTTGTATATATCGCAAAACTGTATTTCTCCCAATTCTAACTTTATATCTCACAATGTGGCTTTAAGTCTTGCACTGCAAAACCAACTGAGTTACGGTAACTCAAATTATTTGAGGAAACCGTTTGCCTTAAACCATTTATGTTTAAAACGAATGAGTACTGTGAACTTATTTAATTTGAGTCCACAAAGAGAATATGAATTAAATTAAACTAAACAATATATACATTTAAATACTTTGTGTAGCTAAAATAAAACTTAAGCATATAGTCAAAATAACCACAATATTCAAATTAACTCAAATATTTTACTGTTTGCTGTTAGTTAACAATAGTACAAGCACCTGCATATACTAATGTAATTATCACAAATATTATCAATGTGCTGACATGTGCACAGCTTTTGATTTTAAAATAAAGCAAAATACTGCCTTATTGATACTCAGCCAGTCCACCACAGGCTCTTTTCTTCACCACAATGGTAACCCCGAAATTCAGACATAACATAAACCTTTTTAAATTCCAACATAACAGAGCATTAAACAATAACAGATCACCCACTATATTATTGTTAAGCAAAAACACATATAATAACATTTAACTTTTACTCTCCTTTGACAGTCGGAAGCAAAGCATGCTGGGAACTAGAAATTTGCTGTAACTTATTCAGTTTGAGTTCTGCTTGATATAATCAGTTATTCAGATCACAACTTTTTTTCCCTATTAAGTACAATTAACTTTGCAACTAAATGTCAGCTAACTCTCATTAGAGTGGTAGAACTGTTAGGGTTCAGGTTAGTAGAATAAATTGACATATACTTGCAAAGTTACATATAGTCAGTAGAATCGCAGTTTGTGGACTATTAAAAAGTGTTAAATATTAAGCAGACAGTCTACTAATACTCTAAATACTAGTTGGCATGTAGTTGCAAAGTTACTTATACTGTAGTTTGTAGAATGTATAAAGTGGACTATCGAAATAGCGTTGGACAATTTTCAAGCAAAAAAAAGTTTTATAGGTTTTAAATCATAAATATACTGCTCAAAGTGAAGTAAAAAATGTATTGGGATACTTTGCAGTTGTCATAGAGGGACATGTTCATGTGTTGGTGTGATGAACTACACCTGTGGTTACTCTATTCTACAATAAAAAAATTTTTGCAAAAATGCCACAGAAAAGTCAGTTCTGAGAAAAGCTCTAGCTTTGTGCTTGCAGATTCCACTTAGTTCCAATAATGCAATGAGATTGATATTTGAATCTGTGCCTAAAGTGTTCAAATACTTTTTGTGGCCATTGTAGATAATTTTCGAAATAACTAGAGAATAAAAGGTTATTTGTAGAAGTGAAAAGGGCTCTCCAATGGCCTCAGGCTGTGAAAACCCTATTTGGTTTAATGGGAACCCTTTGTATGAAATCACATGGATCAGTCTGAGTGGGTGAAATCTTCAGTCTATTCAAAGTTGAGATAGAAAACAGGTCTTAATGATTTGTTGTGTGTTTCCATCAAGCTAGCACAGGACCAGACTATAATTTGCATTTTGATTGACTCTTGGACAGAAGTATCACGATTTATTTGGTTTTTAATGTGCTTTCTCTCCCTAATTCCTCCCTTTCTGTTCCTACTTTCCCCCTCACTTTACTATGTTTCAATGACTTTTAAGAAGGCGCATGCATTAAATTGGATGGAACGGTAATTACGGAGTTCTCCGACTAACATTTGCTCAAGCTGTTTTGACATAAGTTATGATATGCCGCCAACACGTTTTAACGCGAACAAAGCACCATTTACTCAATCTGTCAGTTGTTAGCAATTTTTCATAATGTGTTGTGATGAGAAATTAATTGTTAATCAGCTTCACAAAATGCAATGTACCTTAGCAGTGTCTTCTCCGCCTGAGAAACTGAAGGATGAGGGTCTGAAAGAGCTGAACTTCTCATTGTGTTTTGCATTGGCTGGCCAACCATTCGAGCTCATTAGAAAGTAAGATTTTAGGGTTTTCTTCTTCCACCTCCATCCTTCTGCCAATTTGGGCAGGAAGAACTGTAAAGCAACCAAGGGGTCAGGGTTTTGCTTGGTAGCATGTTCCTGTTGACCTGTTGTAGTCTCTGAGCTAGACAATTCAAATAAATTCACATTTCATGGTGGGGCTAGTTAGTTCACGAAATAGGCTTGAGGTATGGGACCTACATGGGTTTGACCCTCCATGGGTTCAATGTTGGCCCTCTATGAATTAGCCCCAGAATGGGCCCTAAATGGGTTTGTCCATGGGTTCCATTGGCCCTATATGAATTAGCCCCAGTATGGGCCCAAAAATGGGTTGTCAATGGGTTCCATGTTAAACATTGTAGAACACTGAACCCATGTAGGGTCCATACATCAAGATCATATCCTACATTGGCAATGTTAGCTGGGTTAGGATCTCTTAGACCCCCAACAAAACCATTGAGGATTTTTCAATCGTCTTAAAAGTTCATTCAGTTCAGCTTTTTTCCCACCTCACAGTCGTTTTAAGAAAATGAGTGATTCATTCCCTACACCGTCAACACGAATGCCAAACCTGAGTCAGCCCTTACTCTTACCTCTTCATTTCCCACAAATCAGTCCCTGCCAAGCGCTGTGTTCTTTATGACCTCCTTCAACACATCTAATGTGGGTCCCATTAAATTATCATCCACCTTTTAATAAACCTCCCAATGAACTTTCATGTGCTCTGATTCTCTATAGTCATGCTGCGTAAGGCCTTCAAATCTGTGCCGACTCCATTCTCTTGTAACCTAGCTGCGTGAATTATTCACAGTATTTCCTCCGTTTCTATGATGGGTCATCTCCATATGGGTTTTTTTCCAGCTCCAGTGTATGCCATGTTTCGACACCTTTAAATATGCGCAGACAAAATATTTATTCATCAGAGAGGCCGAGCAGAAAAACGGAAAGATCTAATTATCCAGATCAGCGAAGGCTACAAACAGGCACTCGTAAGAGAGATGTTGAACTGGGCTTTTCTTTCTTTCTCTCTGGGTTTGGCAGTGTGGACTTTAATGAATGCCTCAAGGACCTGTCTGAAGACTGTTTCGGCCCCTTTGCGTGCCCAGGACAAGCCTCCTAAATTGAGCTGTAGCTCATCAGTCCGACTCCTGGCTTCCGCGGGGCTCCCAGGTAAAAGCACAGAGAAAAGAAAAATAAAGAAATACAAGCTCCATTGAGAGTTTCTAAACCACACTTTTATCATTCCGAGGGATAACTACATTTAGGAAACACTGATCTCGATGTCATTCTCTAACCTAGCTGCTGAAATCGTTCTTTTGCATAATAAAACAACAGTGCAAAGAGTAAAAACTGAGCTTCACTTCTGTCTCTGAAGACTCTTTGACTTGGGCTCCTATTCAGTTCACGGATCAGATCCTAATCCTGTTAGGAAAGTCCCCAAACACAGCGGATCTGATATTGCCGCTGACCTCAGTTAAGTTGTACTGGGAGCTTTCAGTCTTCATATCTTCCTGAAGAAAAAAAAATCATGTTCAGCTTTTGTATGTTTTAGTAGGACATTTTCAACGCCAAATCTGTTTATTCAGAAATTGATGAACTGGCTTATTAGTGAGCAAACATGAACCATCATGTCTGACAGATACTGATAATATGAATATTTCATACTGATTCTGCATTAATATTCATCAGCACTGTTTTAATCATGCAGGGAGCCTCTGAAATGCATCATGAGTTGTTTGTCTGCATCTCAAACCTTGTGGCTCCAGCAGAAGGCCCTCGGTCCAGTCCAGGCGGGGTGATGAACGACCGGTGTGGCGTGCTCACTCTGAGCGGCATTGTCAGTTATGAAAAATTACATTATTACGGTTATACCGTTACCATGGATCCTGTCAGAGGGGTTGAAAAACACCACTGGCGTTCATGATATTGTGTCACTCACAGCTTGGCTTGTATGCTTGAAGCTTGATGGGAAAACCAGACAGAATCCAGAGTTTTTTCTCTCTCTCTCTCTCTCCTTCTGGAGTAAGATTTATGGATGTTATTTTGCGTAATTTTATGCGTGTTCAAAACGGTTTTGCAGGATTGCATTCACTCTGATGCTGAATGATTGACTCATGGGAGTTTTAGTACATATTTAATCTAGTTTTACAAGTGAGAGTTTTATTGTACTCCTCTACATTTTATATGTATGAGTAATGGTCAAGGCAATGAAGCAGGTGTTATTTTGTTCAACACTGAATGGAATACTGCAGAGACAATGAGTGCTTCAGATCGCTCACCTTCTCCACACAAAGGCACACATATAATACACTAATGACAGAAATATATTGTCCGCTTTCTCGTTCTTTTAAGTATGAAAATAGGATGTTTTTGTTGCAATCACAATCACAGTAACCTTGTAGTCATATATTCGCTATTACAGTCGTCTGTTCTATTACTTGGATTTAAACTTATGTTATAATGATACTTGTTTACTAAACATTGTTTGTTTTTTCTTCATTTTACGGCCTAATTCATACCAAACAAAGTAATTTCTCCACACAACTAATTTCAAGCATTTAAGTGGACAGTTTAAAGGGACAGTTCACTCAAAATTGTCATTTACTCTCCCTTATGTCGTTCTAAACCTGTAGGACTTTTGTGAACCTGACTTCACCAAGTGCAACATGTTCCTGGATCAACAACTTTGTTGATCCTGAAACAATATTCCAATCAACTAATCAGATTTGAGGGACAAGTTTACAGATTATGTCAAGTTTAGGCTTACAACCGGTTAAGTGCTTCTACATCAGTGTTATTCACCTATCGTTTCCCTCTGACTTTAGGGATAACGTATGGGTAGGGTTAATTTAGGGGTAGGGATATGGTTAGGACAAAATGTTCAGACAGGAATGTTATTCCAGGATCAACAAAACATGTTTTACTTGGCAAAATCATGGTGACAGAAGGAGTTTTTTGAAGAATGTGTCTACTGTTTTTGTCCATATAATGAAAGTCAATGGGGTCTAGAATGACATGAGGGTGAGTAAATGATGACAGAATCTTCATTTATCATTCATATGAAACATATATTTAGTCAGGTGTGTCCTGCCCATAGACCCAAATCAAGACCTTTCAATCATTCATTTTGATTTAATGCAACATTCCTGCAGGCATAACATGAGCAGCAAAATAATATCTGGCCTGAGAGAGAAGTTGAACATAATAAATGTTGAAAAGCTCCACATCGACCGTGCAGAATTTTAAATACACTGATCAGGCAGTCATTTAAAGTCATATCCAACTCCCATGCATGCTGAAACAGCCCTTCTGATGTTCTCGTAAGCCAGTCTCCAATGATAAGGATCATTTCTAATAAGCATGTCTCTGAGGTTTGACCTACAGCGTAAAGAGTTTGAATAAAAATGTTTCTTTTCTTTTTATGTACAGAAAAGTTCTGACACTTATACCGGCCGCCGTGGGCCGATGCAGCACATCTAACCCGAGCTCAAAGGTCCCTCGCTGATTCACAGTGTTATCCCAGTGGTAAAGTTAGATGTTCTAGATTTCAACCGAGGCGTGAGTTTTGTCATGCTAACGCACTGTAGGGGTGAAGATTCTCCAGAGTGGCGTGCAAACACATGCATCAACACTGTCAGGTTTAGCTTACAGGACTGAAATAGATGTGACTGGTAACCATGGTGACATAAGCGCCTGTCATATTTTGGCGCCATTTCTCTAACAACCCGAGGGAAATGCTCTGAACAAAAGTCACTAAATTGACTACGATGGCGCAGAACACTACTATTCTGGTTCATTCAGTTTAAAACATAGTGCGTGGTCACGGTACAGAATGCTCAAATGAGGGAATCCTGTTAGCTTTGAAAATTAATTAAGTTTGCCATGGTGTGGTTTTGTGCAAAGGCGAGTGTGGGTTGCCCGTGACATTCATAAAGTAGATTTGCTTTTCTTGAGGGAAAAAGCAGTGCTCGCAAGGCAGCAAGAGAAAAAGTTCTGTTTAATTAAAATACTGAATCACAGACATTTTGATGGGTGGAAGGTCAAAGTACTATTTTTTCTGTTCATTCTGTTCATGGGATTCACTTATCAGGTTTATCAACACTGTTAGTGGAAACTAAGCCAGAACAGATAACAATGTTTGAAGTAACAGGGTTTAAATGTGGCCTAAAGTAATCTGTTGCTTGTTTAGGACCAAATGTTCTTAGTGATAAACTGTAATTTATATATATATATATATATATATATATATATATATATATATATAAACTGGAAAGACTGTATATAAAGACTGGAAAACCAGTCCCATCAAGCCTTTGAGTTTAAAAACCTCTCTCTCTATATATATATATACATTTTACATTTTCTTTTTTTGGTAACATGTTGAGAGGTGATAAGCTTGTTGAATGCATATAAAAGTTGCTAACATGTTTTCCTGCCATGTTGTAGAAAGGGTTCAAATAATGTTATTTCTTGCAGATATCACAAATTTAAGAAATATTACTTGTACTTTTAATCATCTAGCATTAGGGGTGATAAATGCGGAACAGTTTAATATAGCATTTTTGATCCTTAAAATTAGTTTATGGAGTGCTGTTAATAAAATGCTGCTAATTTTATATTAGAAAATAATTAATCTAAGATTTCGAATCAATCTCACAAAAATAGATATTGGATTTGTGCTTCATTATTTATTTAAGGAAAATAAATGAATATTCAAAGAAATACAAGACCAGGCGCAAATTAATATGCAAATATTACAAATACTCTGATTGAGGAGATTTTCTTCTTAATTTATTTCACATCGAAAATTTACTTTAATTTTAAGTTTTAGTAGGCTATAACTTGAAACGAAAAACTAAACAGAATGTGCATTCTGTTGTTTGTGCTGAATTGCAAAAAAGTGTGTAGAGAATATTTAAGGGTTATCAATGCAGATCTGCATTTTAAACACTGCAATAAAGGGGAAAGAGAGAAAGGATAGAAACCCTAAAGATAATGGAAATTGGCTATAAGCACTCGAATCGCGTGAGCAATAATCAATAATGCGGCAGTGCAACTGCATGTGGTTTGGTCGCTATCCATGGTGCTGAAAGAAAACCAGTCCCAAGCCTTTGAGATCAAAAACCTCTCTGTTTCTCTCGCAACATTTAATAGTTGATGCGTCTACGTGACTAATTTGGAAGGTAATGGAGAAAAGGGAGGCCCTGCGCCAGGAAATTCATCACGGGGGCGCGCAGACAAACACGCATGGCGCTCTGAGCTGCCGCAGCTGTTTTGGTTCACTAGCTGAAATCAGTTTTTGGTAAAGTCGATTTTGTCAGAAGCTGCGCCGAATGGGATATTACCTCAGAAATCACAGTCCTGAAATTTTTGTCCGTTTTTGTCTGAATCTATTCGATTTCTTATTTCAGTCAAGCGATTAAGTAGCCTATGTAGGATATCTGAAAAACTTTTGCCCGTTAAATCGATGTCTGTGAATTAATCACATGATTTGCCAAATTTCTTTTCTTATATTTGAATTAATTTCTTTTGGTAATGCCCCAGTCGACGCAGCTCCTCACCAAATCACACGGCTATATATAAAACGAGCATAAAAATACTTGCCACGTAAAGCATTTCTCCTTTTATCGTCTCAAGCATCCTTATTTGTCATTGACCCATGTAAAGAGAGCAACATAGATAATCGCATTTTGAGCTTGCTGATTGTGTTTGTCACAGCAGGAGACCTTCGCATGACTCGAATCCATTTGCTCTTACAGGTCTGATCTTCCCTCACCTCTGAAAACTGTCTCCATCTAGCGGCTTCCCCGACTGCACATCTAGCAGCGCTGGATGTGTGAATCAATAACCTGAGACGTGAAAAAAATATCCGCAGCGCTTTACCACAGTCTCTGAGCTCGTCATTCAACACTTCACTGAATTCCAGCGAAACTCTGTTTAATAACAATTCAAAGAAAGCCATTGAATAACTTTACACAATGCGCTATAGAGTTTATAAGAGGATCAAATGCTACAAATAAGCATTTAAACGTAACACTACTCATGGCACATTATGCACCATCCACACAGGCTGCGTTACATTCATTTGTGTTAACCGATGCCCGTACGTAGCACGTGACACGCCTCCAATGCGCCGTGAGCAGAAGCAACTTGGGCTCCACCGCAGACTCACAGATCTTCATCGGTAGCGGATGAAGCAACTTCCAGCGAATCATTTGTTGCGGGTTCACTTTTTGTCCGGGTTACAGGCAGACCCTGCGAAACAATTCTCGGCTCATTGGATTACATTTAAGAGAAGCGGATAGGATATTGACATTCTCTGCTTTTGAAACACCGAGCGCGCACTCGCCAGGGTGGTCTTCTCTTCCTATGAAAGGACCACTGTGGCAGGTTTCTTCAAGAGCGACAGTGTGAAAAACAGAAGCTTTGACCGGTAAAAAGGATGTCCTTGGACAACGTGAATCATCTACCTGACTTCTAAACTTGTTGCATTTGCTCTAGAACAGATCCGAGAGCGCATTTCGGATACTTATTTGTGCGTAACGGCAGAACAGCGATTCAAAGTGGACTATAACTGATTAGCTGTGTGTAAAAACCTGCACTTTTCCATCAAAATCCATTTATGAGGAGGTAAGTTGTTACTCTTGCTCATGAGCAATAGGTTACATAGTAAAAAAAAAGAAAAAAAAAGGTCCATTCTCAGCCAGTCGTGTTTGACCGAAAAGGCGGTCTTTTCATGCATACACACACCACCATTCCATTCTGCGCTCACTGTAATTCCACCTTGCCATTCGAATGCTTTGATCTTGATCAATATTATGGCTCACTGTGCAGTGTTCTGCTACGCGTGAGAAATAGTCTTCATTGAACTTTACATCAAGTAATAGCGCATTGTCTCTCCAGATGTCCTTTCTGTTCGTGGCGGATCTGTGAGCGCAAAACCTGCTTCAGTCTCACCGGGTCGCGCACATTGGGTCAGCATGGCAGCCGGAGTCGCCGCGTGGCTACCGTTCGCGCGCGCCGCGGCCATAGGATGGATGCCCGTGGCGAGCACCCCGATGCCGCCGCCTCCACGGGAAAAGAGGCGAGGTCAGGACGGCCTGATTATCTTAAACGTCAGCGGCACTAGGTTTCAAACTTGGCGGAATACTTTGGAGAGGTACCCTGACACCTTACTAGGAAGCACGGAGCGCGACTTCTTCTTCCACGAGGAGTCCAACGAGTACTTTTTCGACCGCGACCCGGACATCTTCAGGCACATCCTCAACTTCTACCGAACCGGGAAGCTGCACTACCCTCGCCACGAGTGCATCTCCGCCTATGACGAGGAGCTGGCCTTCTTCGGCATCATTCCTGAGATAATAGGGGACTGCTGTTATGAGGAGTACAAAGATCGCAGGAGGGAGAACACGGAGAGGATTCAAGATGATGAGGAGAGCGAAAACAGCAAGGACATGGTGCCGCCGGATATGTCGTTCCGTGAGACCATGTGGCGCGCGTTTGAGAACCCGCACACGAGCACCATGGCGCTGGTGTTCTATTACGTCACGGGATTTTTCATCGCCGTCTCCGTTATGGCCAACGTGGTGGAGACTGTCCCGTGCCGCAGCGAGCAAAACCGGGCGAAGGAGATTTCGTGTGGGGAGCGCTACGCCGTCGCGTTCTTCTGTCTGGATACGGCCTGCGTTATGATCTTCACTGTTGAGTACCTGCTGCGTCTGATCGCCGCGCCCAGCAGGTACAAGTTCGTCAAGAGCGTCATGAGCATCATTGACGTGGTGGCCATCATGCCTTACTACATAGGCCTGGTCATGGCGGACAACGAGGACGTAAGCGGGGCCTTCGTCACCCTCAGGGTCTTCAGGGTCTTTCGGATTTTCAAATTTTCGCGGCACTCCGCGGGACTGCGCATCCTGGGGTACACGCTCAAGAGCTGCGCGTCCGAGCTAGGCTTCCTGCTCTTCTCGCTCACCATGGCCATCATCATCTTTGCTACCGTCATGTTCTACGCAGAGAAGGGCTCCTCCTCCAGCAAGTTCACCAGCATACCGGCGGCTTTCTGGTACACTATCGTCACCATGACAACGCTGGGGTGAGTCGATGTTGTTGTGATGTGCAAACTTAGGGATTGAGCTTGTGCGCATGATCCTCTGTCATGACTGCTTCAAAGCAGCCCTTTTACACCAACGCGTCAGAGAGGTTGAGCTGGAGATAGAATACACCAAGGGCAGGGGGAGATCAATAAAAGTGAAATAAATCAAAGAAATAGACTCCCTCTAGACTGTCTCTCTCCTTTATCTATCTGGCCAGTGAGACAGAGCCCATCCTTTACTGCCTCATTGCTGGAAAAGACAAGACCTATAAAGCTATTTCATTTTATTTTATTTTTCTGCAATATTTTGTGCCATATGCACACACATCACAAATATATAAAAAAAGTAATTTAAAGACTTTTATGTAGTTAATATACTTTTTTTATTTTCTATTCTATTTTCTATTGCTGCTTTAATAATAATTAAAGAAAAAAATTTATATGATAAACTAAATATTTTATAATGTATTTTACAAATAATGTATTCACATTTTTAATTAATTTTATTTAATTAATTTATAGTTATTTATATAAAATACAATATGAAATATAGAAAAACTTTCAGCAAGATGTTAATGAACATTAAACATGTTAATGAAGACCACAATGCTGTGCAGACAATGAATACACAAGTGAGCATGGTTATTAGAACATAAATTGGCATCAGTTTGGCTGTGACAGCTGTGTGAATGCCAGTAACAATTTTCCAATTTTAGAGTTTTTAATAGTATTTTCTCTTATATCTCTGAATTTAATCACTTTAAAGCAGAAAGTGTATCTGTCATATGACACCTTGCCAGTGTCAGACTGAGCACAGACTCTTCCTTCTTTTGGAAGCCTTGCTTGTTTATAACTTACCATCTCAATGCGCCTTTGGCAGAATGTTGTAATTTCCACTTTGTCAATGAACACACAGAGAGACATGGCTGATTTATGTGACTTTAAGCACTGAAGGCGATTACAATAATGCATTCCCTACTGATGTGTTATTTATTCATTAATCCCATCACTCGACACCTCAGCATGGCTTTTCTGAGCTTCCCACCTGTGCTGAGCGGGTGCTCTCCATGGTGCTGAATCTGCCCTCCGCATGTTGCGGTCGCCCCACGGCTGCACTCTGCTGCTCGGGAGACGACCAATTCTTTGCTGGCGGGCCGACACGGTCCTGAGTCACACTCGAGAGGATTAATCAAACCACATGCTCCAGTACACATCCCGTGCTTTGATCGGCACGCCGTTGAAGTGCATTACTGTATGTGTGTCATAACGTGCATTGCGAGCGTCAATCTGACGCCTCCACCTTGCTGATATGGTGCACCTTTCAAACGTAAATATGATCGTGAATCTTTTGGTTTTGAGGTTTTAGATTTGAATTAGGTGTTTGGGACTCGTTTTATACTCTAGTTCAACAATGTCTGGTTCAGAACAACTGTCTGCTTCTCTTTATGTATAACTTCATGTCTGAATATACTCTTTGACATACTGAATGTGACTAATGTTGTCTTGGAAGTCAGAAGTTCCTCCTTTAGACACCATGAACCTTCAATAATAAGAAAATGAGGTTGTCAGAGGTTGTGCATGTCCTTGTAATATATAAAGAGTTATGGCTCACAGACTTTGATTAATTCACATTCCCCTTCTGCTTTACTGTCAGGTCTACATTGTCCTATAAAGAAAATATGAGGTTTGGAGACAGCAGGAGTTAAAGGGGTTGGGGGTTGGGGGGAGAGAGATCCAGTGTGAGTGAGAGAAAGAGAAAATCGCACATCTTATTGTGTGCAATTTGTGTCCTGCAGTTTTTTGCCTGTCAAATCGGATGACATCAATGAGAAAATGAAATTATGGGCTGACGCTCAGAACTGTCTTAATGTTAGGAACTCAGTGTGTGTGTGTTTGGGAGAGATGATGACTTGTTGGAGCCAGCTGGTTATGAACTGTCTTCCAAACAGACCCACAGCTGCAGGGCTTCAGTGATGCGGCCCATATACTCATCTCCTCTCTCTGCAGGCAGGCATGCTGTTCCTCATTTCAAATTTTATTGCATTGCCTCAGTGAACCTATCAAGAGGAGCACGCAGGGGGGCTGTCTCTACAGCAGAGATCTGACCTGGCAAAGTCAACTTCACCCTGTGATGAGCAATAGCCAAATCTTGGAATTGTCAAACTAGGCTATGTCTTGAGACTATTTCATGTTTGAGTGGCTACAGTTTGATCTGAAAAAAAAAAAAAAGTTTCACGTTGTAGATGTCACAGTTTTACTTTAAGAGAGAGTGGGGTAAGGAGAAACCTTGCCTCTTAGGTTTGAGATCTCATCCTCTCTTTGTCTTTGTCTTGCTTGTTGAGTTCATCTATTACCCCTTTGTCATGTCTGAAATGTCATTCCCTTCCCATTTCTGCTTAAACACACACTTGAGTGAGAGGCCAGTCCAGGCATTGCTAAACGACTTTACCTGCACTGATTGAACAAGAGCCTGGCTCTCTAAATGTATGCATCACTTTTTAATGCCTCATTTCCCAGACTGGATGACAGGGATGGATCCATGGCTCAGAGAGCAAGGGAAGGGATTTACACGAGGTGGCTGCTTTAGATTACGTGGACCTGGTTCTGGTTTTGGGTTTGGATTACTAGTGATGAAGCCATGTGATGTTCCTTTACCAAAGTGCAATTGAAGTCTGAGAACTTTTCGACTATCACTAAGGTTTTCACGCTTGCTAGATTATACTCAATCCTCAGGCGTCTTCAATCTGTCTGCATGAGAATGATTGAGAATTTTAATTATCCGTAAAGAAAGCCTCTATCGTGTAGAACTCCACATAAGATACCTGAATGCCTCAACCAGATTTAGCCCTTAAAGTTTTGGTTATATGCACCAGGGACTGCTGCTCATTTCGGTCTCATTTTGTTATAGATAAAGTGACTTCTTTTATCTCTGGCTGTGCTTAAAGTATGCATAGAGCTTTACTGCCTGGTAATGGAAGATATGCTGGTTATCTCCCAATTGGTGTAATATCATGATGGTGAGAACAGAACCCACATTGATGTTCTTTTAAAGCTGGCTCAGAAGTGCCAGAGATATTTATTAAACAATATGTCATAATGTTCACCTACAGTAAGTGCAATCCTGACCATGACATACCTTTAGACCAGGGTTGTCCAATTCTGCATCTGAAGGGACACTTTCCTGCAAACTTTAGTTCCAACACGGATGGGGCGCCGGGGAGACGTGCTGGAGCTGGGGTGAAGAAGGTGGTAGATCGGTGTACGCAGGTTTCTCGTGCCGGCGTTGGCGTGGCTGGAGTACGGTGTGTCCTCGGAGGATCAAGGGGGGCGAGCCTTCAGAGCGATGACCTCGCGGGGACATCGGGTGGATCCTATGTTTCTACTGGGTTGGCTAGACTTCAAAGCTCTGAGACAATTTCAAAAACGTGCGCTTTACATGTCCCCATAGTAACGCAGAATGTAAACTGAAAACGGCTAAATCCAGGGATTGCAAAGAACAGGAAGTGGGAGGTGTTTCAGACTGTCAATCATTCGCGAACAGTATGGGACCCTAGGGCTAAACCAAAGGGACTTCTAGGTGGTCATTTAAATATTAGAAGTTTACTGTCTAAAAGTGAACAAATACAGCATCTTTTACTGGGTTCAAACCTGGACTTTTTATGTTTATCCGAAACCTGGCTTAATCAACATGCCCCATTAGCAGCTCTGAATATTACTGGTTATAATATATACAGGACAGACAGACAGGAATCAAAAAAGGGGGGAGGAGTGATGGTTTATATAAGAAGCACATTACAGTGTCACAAAATCCAATGGTCGAATTGTAATCTAGAATGTTTAGGGCTCAATGTCAGGCTTTCCCCACAAATGTCCTTTGTCCTTGTTGTAATGTACAGGCCTCCCTCTGCAGATAACAGCTTTTATGAAAACTTTGAGAAGCTGCTAAAAGAAAACAATCTTGATAAAGAAATTATTATTATGGGGGATTTTAACATTAACTGGCAGGATAAACTATCTAGAAAAAAGCTTAAACAAATCACAGACAGGTTTGATTTAACACAAGTTGTCCGTGGGCCAACGAGAATAACAAACTCTACTAAGACACAAATCGATCTCATATTTACCAATAGACCAGAAAGAATTGTAAAATCATTTAATATGTTGACAGGTTTATCGGATCATAATTTAACTCTTGTCACCAGAAACCTTACTAAAAAACGTTTTCATTTTTGTACTAGTAATAAAAAAGACACCACTACAATTCCTAAATGTAAATATCAAAACTTTTTAGACGCAGCTAACCAAATTCAATGGGATGACATTTTGCCCTTAGTTGACTCTGACAAAGATAGCCAAATATTTCTAATAACACTTAAGAGAATTATTAAAGAATTCACACAAAAAATCAAGTACAAACATAACAAAAACACTGTACCTTGGATAAATCTAGACATTATAAAAATCATGAAAGAACGTGACCTAGCCCTAAAATTAGCAAATAAAACTAAATCAACTCATGACAGAGGACGTTTCACCATGTTGAGAAATAAAGTCGTAAGGTCATTAAGAAAAGCAAAGGCTGATTTCTTTATCACTATAATTGAAAAATCTAATGGAAACCCTAAAGTAATATGGAACCACCTAAGAAAAATGACAGGTGATCAACGCAACGAACAAAAAACTGTAGAAATTAAAGTAAATGACCGGCTGGCAAATAATAATCTGGTTGTAGCAGAGGCTTTTAATCATTATTTTATTGATTCTGTGGCTAACATAGCAAGCTGTTTCACACCTGAGAACGTATTTACTCCGTCAATTGACATAAGGCAATCAGTTTTCAACTTATCTAACATCACAGAATTAGACGTATCTCAGACCATTAAATCACTCAGACCATCGAGATGCAAAGATATTTTTGATATGGATACGGTGATGCTCAAGGCGTTAAGTACATCAGTCACACCCCCCATCACCAAAATTATTAATCTGTCCATTTCTCAAAATTTGTTCCCAAGCATGTGGAAACCAGCTGTTGTTGTTCCAGTTTTTAAAAGTGGGGATCCTTATTCCATGTCAAACTACAGGCCCATAAGTATATTGCCTATAGTGTCTAAGATTGCCGAGAAACTGATAGCAAAGCAAATTATTAACCATCTAAACACCCCTCCTTATGCTCTCCACCCTATGCAGTTTGGCTTTAGAGCAAAATATTCCACCGAGACTGCGACTTGCCTCCTTACTGAAAATATAAGAGCTTTGTTAGACCAAGGTGGGGTTGTTGGAGCGGTATTCCTGGATCTCAGGAAGGCTTTTGACACTGTTAATTATAAAATTTTACTGACAAAATTATGTAGTTTTAATTTCTCCTCAGATGCACTTAAATGGATTGAGTCTTATCTTACTGACCGTTCCCAACATGTCAGAGTTCAATCATCTAAATCGGCAGCCTTGAGTCTGTCCACCGGTCTTCCTCAGGGATCTAATTTAGGGCCTTTGTTATTCTCCATTTATATAAACGACCTCCCATTCGCTTGTCCTGATGTTTCTGTGCAGATGTATGCTGATGACACCGTAGTCTATGCACACGGTAGGAATATCTCTCAGGTGGTTGCGAAGCTCACTAACTCCATGGTTAATGTCACAGCTTGGTTGAAACACTCCTGCCTGCAGCTGAATACATCAAAAACAGTAGCAATGTTTTTTACCAAGTCTCACAAAAAATTCAGTGTTGAGCCAGAAATCTTTGTTTCAGGGGAAAAACTGCAGATCGTGTCAGAATACAAATATCTGGGAGTTTTAATTGATTCAAAGTTATCATTTTCGGCACATGTAAAAATGGTCTGTAATCGAATTAAATATAGTCTCTGTAATTTTAGACACATTCGCCATCAAATGTCCACACAGGCAGCAAAAATGTACATGCACTCTATGATTTTCTCACACATCACATACTGTTTACCCATTTGGGCACGAGCTAGTATTACATCTTTGAAACCTCTGCAATCACTTTACAAACGAACTGTTAAAATTCTGGACAATAAACCATGTATTTCTCATCATTGTCCAATACTACAAAAATATAGATTACTCAGTTGGGATAATATGGTTAAATATTCAAATTTATGTCTCATTTATAAAATTATTCATGGTATATCTTCCCCTCCTCTTCATCAGTTTGTCAATACCCGAACAGTTGATTACTGCAGGACCAGAGGTGCAGCTAGGGGAGATTGTATCATTCCCCTTAGAAAAAGTGTATTTGGTCATACTGCTTTTTCTGTTCAAGCTGCTGCTGAGTGGAACCTCACCCCAATAACCATCAGAAATATAAACACGTATAGTTCCTTTAAGATTCAGTTGAGGAAATGGCTTATTGATCATCAGAGCTGTCAACATTAACCTATTACTAAACCTGTTCTTGCTGCACACTGTTGGCTTTTTTCCTTATGTGTGTGTCATGTTTTTACGTGATGTTTGTCCGATTGATGTCTTGATGTGTTTAGATTATACATTCTAATGTAATAGTAATTTTACTAAATGTATTTTAAATTTTTTTTAGTGCTATGTAATATGTAATCTCTTTTAGGGTGACTTTTACCATCTGTCTAGGGACTGCAGATGAAAAATAGCCTTTAGGCTAATTCTGGCATATTGACAGTAATGTTTATGAATATGCACTGTCCCTGTAATAAATAAACTAAACTAAAAAAAAAAAAAAAAAACACACCTGCCTGAAAGTTTTTAGATATCCTAGATACCTTGATTATCTGGTTCAGGTATGAGCTAAACTCTGCTGGACTGTGGCCCTCCCGGAGCAGGATTGGATACCCATGATTCGGACTCATTTGGTGAAGAGACTGAAAAAAATCCATTAATTGACTCTAATTTGCCTGTAATCTGGCATCAACGTTCAGTCCTCACAGAGTTCTGCTCTTCCCAAATGGGAATGCGCAGAGCCAAGAGGGAGGAGACAAGGGACGGGATGCGACTTTGGTTCACAGCACGAATGGCCTCCGCTTCACTGGCCCCTATCGCCTCTTTAATGGACTCATTTTCTGGCATAGGCTGATTTTGCCCAGCTCAATTAAATCAGCAGCATTTTAATTGGCTTATGCACTGTCAAACGGGATCTATTAAGTGAGCAGCTGTCATAGCTGAAGACATGCAGATATGAGTGCGAGGGAGAGTGAGAACGGTGAAGAGGGGTAAATACATCAGCTTTAAAGCACTTGGGTACAATGATAACGTCTTGTAAATGAAATGCCCCCATGATCCTCTACACAACCCATCATTCTTTTCACTGAAATGCACTTCTCTTGGTTCATTCTCCCATCTTCCTATCCTTTTTCATCCTCTCACCCCCCTCCCCCTTCGGGGTTATGAAGGCACATAAAGAGTCCTACAGAGAGGTTGTAAAGTGATTGATGGAGTAGCATGGAGAGTCTATTAAACTCTCTGAAGTCACCCTGCATCAGGTCAATTAAGGCCAGAGGCTTCAACGCCCGGCAGCTATGTATCCCCTCCCCGGGATATGTCACACAGAACAGGGTGGATTAATCTTAGATGTTCATCATGGTCACCGCGGGTTAAGCAATATGCTTAATTTCTTTTAAGGGAAAAGATCATAAGTTCATAGTGCATGACAGAAGTGGCTTTGGTGTGGTTTTTGACACTCTGATCAAAGTGAAAGGTTGAATCTTTGAGAAGTCATGCCAGCAGGGTTGTGGTAAGTTCAGGCCATGGTACAACATGTGAAAGGGACTCATTATTGTGTCTGTAAGAGCATGCTGGTGTGAGGTTACCCTGATTAGCACACCTTGAGCAGGAATCACACAGCAAGAGGACTGCCCCAGAGAAATGCAATGGTGCAGGTTTATTATTGATGATCCCGGGCCACTCAAATGCGTCTGTCCACCTAAGACACAATTGGATGCCTGCAAAGACTTAATGCCCCTGTGCTGGTGTAACCTATAGTGCGTTGTAAATGATCCACATGACACAGGTTACCATTAATTATTGTATTTTGTTTAAAGAAAAGCACAAACCAAAACAGAATCTATTTGCCTCCATTACTCTCCCCACAAATGCAGGACTTTGGGAAACCCCAAACATGGGTCTTGAAGGAATATACACCCAGACCACTGGGCTCATTAAAGGGACAGTTTATCCTAAAATTCTGTCATCATTTACTTACTCAAGTTATTCAAAACCTGTATGACAATGAACAACCCCATTAGACCCCATTGACTTTCACTGTATGAATAAAAAAAAATTAATTAAAAATTCATCTCAATTTCATACAGAGATTTTTCAAAATATCTTCTTTTGTTACACAGAAGAAAGGAAGTCATACTGGTTTTGAATTACATGAGGAGGGTGAGAAAATGTCTCATTTTCGGGTGTACTATCCCTTTAAACACTTTAGGTGAGAAACAGTGTTTGAGGTTGTGCAATTGGCCACAAATAACTTCCTCTGGCTTGTTCAGCAGACGTCCAGTTTATGATCGCTGCATTCCCCCAATGTAATAAGTATTTCATATAATGGTTGTAGAGAAGAAAAAATGAGTGTTTTGACCAACATTTTTTGTTTCACAGATGTGCATGACATGTTTCATGGCTCAAATATGGAGCACAAGAGAAACGCTGTATTTGAAAGATTTACACAGTGGCACAGCCACGGGGAAATAAAGAGCCCAGAATGAGGTAATTAAAGGCTCTTTGTCATGTGGAATAACCCTGTGGTGTTGCTGTAGAGGCGCTAACTCTATTCATCCATCCATTTCATACTCGCACTATTACTCCACACCGAGAGGCTAATTGGACTACCGTCTCTCTCCTTAACTCTTGTTCTGTGTCTCTCTCTTTCTCTACAATACTTTTTCTTCCTCATCCCTTCCTTTATTCCACATTTTTATTTGCTTTCTCTCTCTGTCTTTGTTCTGGATACATTCGCCTTCTCTGTGATAGTTCAAACACCATAAAATGCATTGAAAGTGGAACATGCTCTCCTCAGATGGCTGCCTTTAATCACTTAAATGTAACGGACAGAGTGCTTTCTTCCTCTTCCTCTTCCAATTAAGTATGTTTTTTTTTTTTCCATTTGGGTTTTTTAATTACTTGGCCTGTCTAGAAAAACAAACGTGGTAGCAGTAATGGTACTGGCATTAGAAGTTTTAAGCACTTTAAATCTCACACACACTTCTTGGCACACATCAAAACACTGAAAATCAAAATACACCCTTGTTCAGTGGTTGCTCGAAACGACAGATATTGTGAGAGTGAGTGGAATGTAAAACTTCAAAAGTATAGACCTTTTTTCCCCATGATGATTAATGTTCGCTTGAATGAGATCCAGGATTGAAATTCAGGAATCAGATCAGCTCTATATTTAGACAAATTCACATCCAGATATTAGTGACACTACAACGTTTATAAGTTTCACTTTTTGTTCCCGATCCCTACTATTTTTTTATTTTTTTTTCGAGATACAATTTTAGACAACTAAATTTAACCCTTCTCTAATGTCTAATATATATATATATATATATATATATATATATATATATATATACAGTATATATCGTTTTTAACCCTTAATACCCTGTTTCATATTTTAGACTGTTCATACTTGACGCCGTATATCTTTGGCACCACAATGCAAGGTTTTACTTTTGTCACAGCAAAAAAGGGAGAAAATGTAACCACACACTTTCAGATCATTCTTCTACTCAAGTCCATATACAGACACAGCCTTGATCCCCCATATTTGCTAGATCCAACCTTTTAGATCCAACCTTCTTTACAGTATTAATCTGTCAATCAGAAGCACAGTCATAAACATGGAATTCTTCCCTGGTCCACCGCTCTTCTCCTCTCTTTCTACTGTACATGTCTGTTATCTTCTCCAGGTCATGACTCATTCGATTTGTGTGCAATTAAGATTGTGGACTCTTGCTATTTCCTATTATGTTGCTCTGTGTGTGTGTGTGTGTGTGTGTGTGTGTGTGTGTGTGTGTGTGTGTGTTTCCTGTGCAGTGCTCTGGCCTGCACTGGACTAATTGAATTAACGTATTCATCTCTGTAGCGCTTTCTTTTTTCTGTCTCGTTCTTGTGCACGTTCATTCTCTTTTATTTATTCACCCTAAAGCATGAGTAATTATTTTTAATAAAATAATTTAAAAATTCATGACACCTTGAGAAGTCCTGGATGAATGTGATGATTTGAACCTCTGTGTTGAAAACGAGTGAGCGAGAGAGTGTGTATATTTTGTGAAAATAATAATGAATTGGCTGAAATTCAATAGGGAGCTGGAGTGTTTTGCTAAAGCCTGCTAATACCATACAAGAGGCTCATAAATAGCAGAAACCGAATGAAGTGGGGTAGTGAATACAAATTTGGCCTTTCATATGGAGATCTCCTGTGATAGATGGACGTGTCTTCATTACAGCCCTACTGAATAGTGTTTAAAGACAGCAGGAGAGACGGCCATCAGTCTAGAGTCGGCTTTTTGTCAGTGTACATTGATTATGCCTCACTAGGTACAGAAGAGATGACCTGCTGAAACTGATCTAAAAGCAGCCTTTAACAGCTTGCAAACATGCTCGCAGCATGCAGAAAGACAGGAGAAAGACAAACTGAGAATCAATGAGCCTGCGGTATCCTGCACAAGTGTGTGTGTGTTTCTGAACTCAATCCCTTTAGACCTTTTACCTTGACCCATTTTCACAAAATCTTTTCATGCAATGCCACGGATGTTAACTTTGCTGGATGATATATTGTAAATAACTAGATTTTTGCTTTTTCCAAAGAAGCTGTGAGAGGTGCAAGGCAGTAGCCAGGTATTTAAATATATATCAAAACTATTACAAGTAATTTATGTCAAAACCTCATCTGTGTTCGCCAACTAGAATGCCTCTAGTACAAACAGTGCAGGATGAGCTATTAATATAATATTACATTTGAGACATAGTAATAGAGACGCTTGCCTTAAACAATTTTCAGTTTTTACTCGTTGATCTTTCATCCATACGTGTCATTTAAAAACATATTTCTTTCTTAACTGACCTTTGAATGCTGACATGATCTTTGTCTTGAAATCATGTGAACATATAGCTGGAACCGGCTGAACATTGCTTGTCTGTTTGGAGTTTGTGTTTAGTTCATTGCGTTATGGACAGTTATGATCTTCCGGTAGAGAGATACTGTACAGTCCAGTCTAAACAGATGACTTGCAGAAAACTACAGGGGAGACACTGATTTTATGGTTTGTGATACAAACATTTGAATAGGCCATTACACACCTTATAACACACCTGTCTCTCTTTTCCTTATTGTCGCCTTATTTTCCCCCATTTGTCTTCTGTTGTTCGTTTCTTTGCTTTAAGGCACAATATTTTTTTTCAGCTCATATTGGAGCTCCCACAGACTGTTTTTTTTTTCTCCCCATTTAGATTTACTTGCCGGTCTTAAAGCAATGTTCTGGGTTCAATGCTACAATTGGACACGTTAGAATCTGTAAAAACTGTGTTGACAGTAATGCAATGGACCATTCCTGGAGTTTAGATTGTTTAACAGACTTTTTTCCAATTAAAAATTTGTTACTTGAGCTTTAAAGTTTCTGAATGATCCTTTTAGCTGTGCCACTATAGTTCTTGCGTTACCAATGTAATTCCTGTGGGTGTTTTTACAATGATAACAGTCTAGTGACCAGGTTTACTTTACATGGTCTTGGAAAAATCCAGGAAAAAATGCAGCACTAATCACATGTTCACGTGTTTCATGTTTTAAACTTGTTGTTGCTACACTTTACAATAGTGTGTGTTTTAACTTTTTGACCTGTTCCCTATAGACTTTCCCTGTAAGTACATTACTGCACACATGTTTGTTTTGTTTGTTTGTACAAACTGAGGGATGAGGTGAAATTATTTTCTGTGGCAATCAACAGATGATGTCAGTAATTAAATTGTATTAAACCTGGATCATTCCTTTTGGATATTCTTTAAATGAAAGTACTCAGAGGAATGTTCTATATCATTTCTTATACCTCAAGACATCTTTAGTACTGGGAAAGCGCACACAGGAATACTTCTCAGGTGACTGGGTTCAGAGAAACACAAGCTGTATTGGTAAACTAACAGGTTTCATTACATTACGGCTCAGTGTCCTGAACTTTAAACACACGCTTCATCTTCTTTGACATTCAAACGTGACACACATATCTAATATTTCCTCTGAATCTGAACAAATACATTTGTTTTTTACATGCTTTTTTATTGAATTAGAATTGCATTATAGATTAATTTTAAAATGTTCATGGTCAAACAAAGTGCATTTCTTTGGTATAAAACCATAAAGATTTAGTCTTTACATTTCTTATGCTCTATTTTGACAGTAATGATTCCTGATGGTGTGAGATTGACATTTCTGACCAATCACATGTCGCCTTAGAATGATGCATCGGAACAGCCAATGAGAGGAGGTGAATTATTTGATCAAGTGTTTTTCTAGAAATGCTGTTAGCAAAGCATTTGATAGGTCAGGTATTATTATTTTGAAAGTTCTAAGTCGTCAGATTGCTTCTGGAATTGCTTATTTAGGTCCAATCGAGCGGTGAATGTAATTTATTTAGCGCTGATACAATCTGTTGTACACTGTCACCTGAAAATCAAGCTAAAATTTAATCCTGTGTTTTTATGTATATTGTGTAATTACCAAGTGAGTAAATGCTAGAAGCAGCCGTGGATATCTAGGTCATTGAATTTGACGCTCTTGTTAACTGTTTCGGGTGTCCACCTCAGTGTCCTGTACTGTAGATATAGTGTCGTCGCTCCAGTGAAGGTAAACCGGTGAAGATGGACAGCTGAGGTCAATGTGGACAGAACGACGGTAATAGGAGAGCGAAAGAGAGAGAGGGAGGAGGGTGGCGTTTAGAGTGTTACATGTCACCATGACACTTCATTGGAAAACACAGAAACTATTTACCATCCTGCTTCTGTCGTTTCCCCCGACAGGCCGTAATCACTCCGCTCACACACATCTCTGTGATGCTGTGTTTTAAATATACACACCTGCATTTACAGGAAACGCGCAGTAATGAACTGCCAGTCAGGAAGATAGAGTGTGTGGTTGTCTTGGAGGCAGTGGTGGTCAAACCGCATTGAAACCCTAAATTACGGGATGTGTATGTGCTGAATGCTCGCAGTTCCTTGCGGACAGCACTTTCTAAATATGTGAGGACAGGTTGTGCTCTTTTATCCAATATTGGTGAGATGGAAGATGGCGAGAGAGAACAGCAAGTGCGGACTGCGGTGGTGGTCTCATGTTTTAAACATCGCAGCCATTCTCTTCACCGCCTGACATTCAGCAAACTCTCCGTCTGTCCGGCCTTGATAGTGTCTCCTGCCAGGACGATCACTCCTGTAAACTAATTATTATACGCACACATGCATGAATCACCTTCAGAGGATTTCTTTTTTGCAAATGTTCTCTCGCACAGTGCTCAATTTTATTCATTCTCGCTTGTGGTTTTACTGAGGCGTAGGGGCCAAATAAATTTTTTTTTCTCAAGAAATATCCGCAAACTTTTTAAGTGCTATTCACGAGAGTGCAGTAATTAAACTACGCGTGTGCGAGTATGTAGTAAACACTGCGTAATTATAAAGTTTGATGTCTTCAAAGAGAAAATCTGTTTTTGGTTTTACCCATTTCCAATCGCATCAGTCTTGATAATAAACAACATGCTGCATAGGTAAGCGATGTGTGGTGTGTGTGTGTGTGTGTGTGTGTGTGTGTGTGTGTGTGTGTGTGTGAATCACTTGAAATGAATCTGCTGTATATTTTGCGGCTAATGCATTACGCTCGGTCGCTGCCCTCAGCACTCACAGTGTGAGGAACTAAATGATGTTTTTTTTTTTTGCTGGTCTCTATGGTATCTATCAAACTAATAGAGAGAGAGAGAGAGAGAGAGAGAGAGAGAGAGAGAGAGAGAGAGAGAGAGAGAGAGAGAGAGAGAGAGAGAGAGAGAGAGAGAGAGAGAGAGAGAGAGAGAGAGAGAGAGAGAGAGAGAGAGAGAGAGAGAGAGAGAGAGAGAGAGAGAGAAAGAACTGCTGTGATCTAAGGGAACAGTACTGGTCTTTGAGGCTCTCTCTGTGTGCCAAACCCGACCATTGGGGAAAGCAGCCACATCTGTCACATATTTGACCTAATAGTCTACATTTTCAACATTCTGCTCTCATTAACAGTATTTAACCTATGAAAAAGGTTGTGCACCCTGGGGCAAAGCAAGAATTATACAGTAACTGTATGTATTTATTTATTCTTCCCCCCTCCTTTTGGTGAATAATCAAGAATATAATCATTATGTCTCAAACATCACGCCCCATCATGTTTTTGTATATATATATATATATCGTTTAATTAATAGTATTGTTGTTATAAGTAGTAATAATAATAACAATAAAGTTTTATAAAATATTTATATAAATAATATGCTATTTCATATTGATATAAATAGCAGAGTGTTGTTGTTCCAAATAGCCTGATTGTGAGTGTGATTTAGTGATGGCCATTTCAAAACACTACCTCATGAAGCTTCAAAGCCTTTATGAATCTTTTGTTCCGAATCAATGGTTCGGAGCGTGTATCAAACTGCCAGAGTCACGTGATTTCAGTAAACGAGGCTTCATTACATCCTAACTGTTTCAAAACACTTCGAAATTTCAATGGTTCACCCCTGGGGGCGATGATCTCTGTCAACCCATGAATCATGAGGAGTCACTGAGAACCAATGAACAAGTGTCTGTGGTTTTTACCTAATCTCTGATCAGTTTTATACATTTGTAGACATTTTAATTAGACATTAGTATTATTAAAACGAGGTAGTTAATAGTCTTATTGGCCTGTTTAGCTGAGCCATTCATAGGACAAACAAAACAAACCCTGACAATTGATAAAAGAACACGTTTACACATGATAATCTTATTAGATGATTAGATGATTGCATTTAAAAGATTTTACTTTCAGTAAAAATTTACAATAGATTGTAAAAGGTGTTTTTATGCATGTTTGGCCTGTGTTTTTGTTGCATTTACACTGTGCTGACCATTAAGGGTCACCGTGGAAACGGGTGTCGGATTGTTTCGAAGCCTCGGCACAATATGGCACATTTGATTCAACTGTTTCAGTGTTTCACGAAGCCTCGATTTGCCCACCACTAGTGGGATTGTCACGTTTTGGGTTTTGTTCCTTGTTCCTGTTTCATGTATGTCATGTGATCCCTTGTTCAAGTCATGTGATCCTGCCATGTGGTCCCTTGTCTGATGTGTCATGTTGTCATTGGTTCATTGTTTTATTGTTCACAGGTGTCCCTTGTCTAGTCGTTAGTCTTGTGTATTTAAGCCCTCATGTTTGCCCTGTGTCTTTGTCTAGTTTTGATTGTTTCATGTAACTACTGTTGGTAGCTTTGTTCTTGTTCTTGTTCTTGTTCTTGTTCTTGTTCTTGTTCTTGTTCTTGTTCTTGTTCTTGTTCTTGTTCTTGTTCTTGTTCTTGTTCTGAGTTCCATGCCTCGTTATACCTTTGTTTTATGTTTGATCACTTTTGTTAATTAAAGTTGCACTTTGGTTTTCACTTCAGCTTGCCTCCAGTGGACTAAATCATTACAGTGATAATACTTTTATACAAAGGTTCAGTAAGTTAATAGTGAGTAACTTAAATGTTAGACATAATATTGCCAGTTAATTTGTCTGGTTTTGATCCACCATCAAAAACAGCTCCAAACAAAGCCACATTAGAACCGTTGAACATCTTTGAGCATCAAACATTATGTTCCCGAAAAAATCAAGGTTTTTGAACAAATGATTTGAATCAATTTTTCAATAACTCACCCATAAAGGCACTAGTTTCATTTGTGAATGAATCAGCATTTTTAAACGAATCTATGGCATTAATAATTCAATGACTCTCAAAAAAAGTCATTTGTTTTGTTCTTGAATGAATCATAGTTTTTGAACAAATATGTTGAACGTATGATTCTGACCTACTGGTGTATCGATGTGACCTACAGAAAGAGTTAGGAAGAGACTGATTCATCAATATGAAATATTTTTTTTTACAGTGTCATTGTTACATATGTTACATGCAGTTACTATAGTAATGACTATAAATTGTGCATGCAACTAAACCTAAACCAAATCCTAATCCTAACTCTATAGCAAGTACATGTAGTTACTTAATATTACTCAGTACTTAAATCTATAATGTGTATATACAGTGTAACAAAGACACCTTATAAAGTTGAACCTATTTTTGACCTAAATAAAAACAGTTAATTTGAATGTTACCAAATAAAGCACATATTTTATCTGACACAATTTTTAGATACTTCTTTATGCCCTGATGTGCCCCTCATTGCCTGTTTTGGAGCTCAAATTGACTCTCTTATATATTTATTTACTGCCAGAACTGTGATCAATGTTTATTGAAGGTTCTGACTGGTTTCCACACTCTTACACCTGATTCCGATTGGCTGGTTGTGGATGGTTGTAGCTTTGTATTGGCAGAGGGAGAGATCATAGCTGCTGTTATTGGCTCAGGGTTTGTGCCATTGTGTGAATACTGGTGTGTGTGTGTGTGGGGGGGGGGGGGGGGGGGTATCTGTATTTCAGTGCTTTAGCCCACACAGCGACTTTGTGACGACTCAGCCAAAACGGGCTCAAAACAATTTAGCTGAATCCTCGATACGCCTTTTAGATACAAGAAATGAAATAATAGCAAGACTGCCAGGGATCATTGATCCACAGCCGGCTGTGAATATCAATGAAGTACCATTACACAAAGATAAATACGGTTTCAGAGTGTTGTGGCGCACCCCTCGCACACATAAACGCACTCCAGCTTTTAGATAAAAAACCAGCAGACTGAAACGTTGGGTGACATGAAAGCATTCGCGGGAAACAGGTGGAATCTAAGAGCTGCAGTCCCTAGAAATCAGCAGGAAAAAATGAGTTCTGGATGACATGGACAATCGAGTTTCTTACAGGTGAAACCTACAGATGAAAACCATAGTTGCAATTTTTAATTAGTAGAACTGTAGGGTTGTAACGGTATGAGATTTTCTCGGTATGAAAATCGTCTCAGAAAATATCACGGTTAAACGGAATACGGTATTAAACAATCATTATTATTATAATCATCAGCTACAATGACCCTTAAATGAATGAAAACAGATAGGGTTTTTTGGTTGAACATATGGTTTATTAAAACAAACTTTTTTAATAAAAAAAAAAAACAGAACACTTTTTATGGAAGTATGAGTCTACGTTTTGAAAAAATAAGAAAGAAAATGTATAGCTGCACATCTCCCATTCCTGACATCCATGTCTAATCAATTTAGTTCATAAAACCTTAACTTATTTTTATTCTTAATTTATTCATTATTATTTAAGATAATCATAAGATAATAGAGTCTTATGAAATGTATTTTATTTCCTTAGAAATTCTGGGTTGTCTGATATAATTTGTCTGAATTCTATGTTTTAATACAAATATTTTATTGAAAATGCTATTAGATAAAATGTAACAACTTTTGTTTGTCTGCAGACTCTGCACAACAGAGGTTTACTAAATTAAAACATTATTTCTTAAATAATGTTTAAACAAACTTTATTATTATTGTTTATTATTATTTAAGTTGGCTACATTATATTGTACAATAGTAATATATTTCAGTCATTATTTCTTTAAGCTTAACCAAACTTTTATTTTGACAGGTTGTACTAAACTCCTATGAGTTTCAGTCAGAGTGTATTTAACAATGATTTTTTAAAAATAAAATTATGAAATGCTCATTTAGTTCTCTCAGAGCAGCTCTGGATATGTTCATGTGTTCACGTCCTCATATGGTGAGTGAAACAGTCTGGTTAATTTTTTTTCCAAAACCGTGGATAATCACGTTCACGATATGATAATCGTACATGTCAATATCGTGATAAACCGCCATACCGGTATACCCGGTAACCCTACTCTCTTTACCCAGAATTGCTGCCTATTTGTTTAAATGTCCTGGATCTGATTTCATTAGAGCCCAACTGTTGGGTTCCAGAAATAAAAATCCCCTTTATTTTGCCCATAGAGATCACTTTTTTATTGGTACTATAGAAACTTTTCAAGGAAAAGCTATTGTGTCCTCAAAGTTTGTTAATCAGTGATATATGCTTCTGTTGAAGTCATCTGTTAGTGTAAATTCAATTTAATTTCTACAGAATCATGTTTAAAATAGCCCAATTCAAATGATGAACTGTCCACTAAGAAATCTGTGGTAGAAAACTCAGCAGTTGCCATTGTATCCCATGAAGCATTGCAGACAACGTAAATCTCCACTCTTAAACTGCCTATGTATGTGTATATCTTATATAAAATGTAATACTTATAATACTTAATGTAATACTATATTACTTTACTTTACTATACATTATATATATATGTAAATAATAATAATAATCTCATGCAAATAATAAAATGCTATAAACAATACAATCATGCATACTTAGGTTAGCAAAATAAATGAGCTTATCTTAAAAGGTTCTCACTGAAAAACATTTAAGGAATTATTCATACCCAGTCCCTCTTGTATGATTCTCAGTATTCCCTAATTGGTCGTGTTCGTGATTACCTCATTTACTAATTAGCTGAGCATGTTTTACATGTGCACTCTGAGGGAGTTGATAGGAAGGATATAAAAGTTGTATCTCTCTTTATGTGCAGTCACTGCAGGAGACGACCGTTTCTGAACAAACTTCTGAGGCCTGAGATAAAATGAAAAGTTTAAATTTGCATTATTCTAACTAGATAACAGTATGTTGATTTTCAGTGTGAGTGTCTGTGTGCAAATGGTGGCAGAGGTGTCAAAAGAAGTGAGGAAAAAGTGTGTTCATAGACGTGTGTGTGTGTGTGTGTGTGTGTCGTCAGGAGAGGTTGATGTAATGGTTTTATAATGGATTTAGAGCGGTCACGGTGATCAGCACAGGATGACTTATTTAAATGTCGTGCACTCTTCTCATCCTTTGCTGGAGATGAGGCATAGAAAAGGATGAGGGGAGAAAGCGAACGGATATTTCACCACTGTCACTCTTCACTCGTCGTTTCTCCTGCAAAGCTTAGACTGGATTTACGGTTCTCTGAGAGAGCTAAATCTTCATTCGAGTCTAATTTCAAGTCGTTACTGTTACATGACAGAGAGGGCCAAGGCAAATATCACCTGAAACGAATGTAAGGGAAAAAGAGCAGAAGGGAGTGATAGAGAGGCTGGCAGAAGTTATTATTTGGGGCTGGCTGTGAGTTTCTATACACTCTGAAAAATAAAATGCTATTTCACCTATTTCAACTTAAAAACTTAAGTTCAGTTGCTGCCTTTAATTTTTAAGTAAAAGAGGGGCCACTAAGAGGCCTCCGCAAACTTCCATGGTGGCCCAAAGATGACTTAAAATGATAAAAAGTAAAACAAAACAAGCATTAAATGTGTTTATTATATATTTATGATTAAATATATAAAAAAATATAAAATATATCTAAAAAATGAAAAAAGTAAAACCAAATGAGTAAAATATACATTTAATATTTGTATGCATTTAATATTAAAATAATTCCCTTTCATTTACAAATTTATTTGTACTTTTTTATACATGTCATACAAATTAAAAAGTAAAACTTTTTGCCATTTTCCTCTTTTATAACTAGTTTATACCATTAGCAAAAATAAATTGAAGTGTATTATTTTTGTACATTAAATATTTACTTTTACATTATGCATTTGACAAATTTACAGTAAAAATGAATATTTTTATGCATTTAGCATAATTTTATTTTATTCTGGACAGTGGAGGGCCGTGGAGTCAAAAGTTGAAAACTATTGTCTTAAGAACTTTTTTAGTTTCCACGATAAAAAAATAAAAATAAAAAATCAGTCATAAAAAATAATAGTATTCTAATCTAAGGAAAATATAATGCATCCAATTAGATTACTATTTTTTTTTTTTTATTCACCTAGGAACCATCTAGCCAACTGAAGAATGGTTCTTGATTAGAATAGGGTTCTACCACTTTTGCATATTAATAATCCTAATGATTGACACATGCTGTGCATGTTTGTGAACACGTCCCTGCTGTTCCACTGGTTGGCGTTCTATGAGCTGAAAATAAGGGAAGTAAAATATGAAATACAGCCAGCCATCTCTGTAAATCATATGACTGAGATGGAAAGGAGGAGATAAGAGAGAAAGAGAGAGAGAGAGAGTCCTTTGAGACAGGTAGATGATGACGCTACTCTTGATCAGTATTTATGATCACGGTCACAGCGTAGCGATCTCAAATATAAACCCATTCAATACACACAGGCATACCGCGCTGAAGTGCTGACGACAAGTAAACAGCCCGTTGCTGTATGCAAAGATGTGAGTAATGAGTTCTAAAGGACAGGAGGAGCGGAAATGGGCCAGCCCGGCGTTTGATGACTGGGGTAATGTGGCACAGGAAGTGATGAATTTATCGGTGGGCACCATTTGGCACGACTCAGCGCTTTTCTCCTGACGCAGGTCTTTAAGACAGCCAGATTAATGAATCTCACTGAAATTAGATTAAAGATTTATAGCCCTTGTTTCTCTCCGGAACCAGACACGACGTCTTCTGAAATGTACACATACAGATAAACGACAGATGCGTCATGGGTATTACTCATGTTTTTGCTCTTTATCTGGAATGTCACTCCAGATGCATCAATGTTTTGTGCTGAAATGTTACATTTCTGAATTTCTGTGGAAAACTGCATTTACAGGCTCTATTAGTCACTAACACCAGGCGAAATTGGCTTCGGTTGTTCTCGAAAGTGCGGCGTGTCAAATTTGAGCATGTTGGAACCGACATGCATGTTCATTTATTCATGGCACACGTTGCAGGTTTGCAACTGAAGTCATACGTGAATGGAACACCGCCAATTGGGATTGAATTTCGGCCCAAAACGCTTCTTTTACTTTATTTTTTATTTCATTTACATATATATATATATATTTTAAATATACATTTGCCTTAAAAAATGGACAAAAGTAATATTTGATATAAAATGAAAGAATGTATTTAATAATTTTTTCCTCTCTTATAACTTATTTATGCTGTTTTGGCAAAAATGTATTGAAATTAACTATTTTTCTGCTTTTTTGCATTTATATATTTAATAGTGACATTATGCATTTGACAAAAATGAAAAGATTTGCATTTAGCATAAAACAAATTATGAAATGTAAATTGATTTACATATCTACTTTTTACATGTGTATACATTTTGCATAAAAATGAAAAAAGTAAAACTAAAAGAGTAAAATATACATTCAATATTTTTATGAATTAAGCATAAAAAATATTTATTAGTCTTTAATTAACATATTTACTTTTTACATTTAAAAGTAAAAAAATCTTCCTTATAACTAGTTTATGCCTTTAGCAAAAATAAATTGAAGTTCATTATTTATTGTACATTTTTGCATTTAAATTTTTAGTTCCCTTTCGAAGGGAACTCAACAATACGTCAATGACGTTATGGGGGAACGCCTCAGGCGTGACAGGTGTCTGAAATCACTATCAAATCACGTCAATCATATTGACCGGCGACAGCCCGTGAATCATTAGCGTGAATGATTAACGTGGAAGTATAAAAGGGCGCCTTGCAAACATGACAAATCATCTCATCGTCTTCAGGGACTGTCTGTTTGAAAACGCTACTCAATGAAACGGTAAGAAAATTAAATGTACAGCACACGAGTGTGCTTTTCCTGCCTGGGAGAAGAGCACGCACGGGAGGTTCTCAAGGGAATCCTCTGTGTGAACTGTGAGCGTTTTTCTCTTAAAACGCTCCGCTCTCGTCTGGCCCTCTTCTCGAGTGAAGGGGGTTCAACGTCTGGTCCTCGTGGTCCCGCTCGTGCCGAGGCAGAGCGGCGACTTGCATCATGGGATTCCAGATAGAGCTCGTCGATCATCTTGAGAGTGCTGTAAACCTCTCAGATGATTCGACGGCTGACGAGGGCGAACTGCAGGTCGATGATGAGGATTTTTCACCGACAGTTTCCTGCAGTTGCTGCTCTTCAGGACGAGCAGGAGATGGCTGAGGAGGTTTATAATTAGGTAGATCCTGAACCCTCTCAGCCACCCTGCCCCGTGTATGCAGGTCTGGTGGATGTTGTGGAGCGCGCCGCCAACAGGCTGTAGCTGCCATGGCAACGCGCTAGAGGAGAGACCGCTCGCGGTAGGCTCGGCGATCGGTTTCTCCCCGGCCATACACCACCAGCTCAGGTGAGCCTTCCATTCCTTCCTGATCTTCACACAGAGATCTAGAGGGCATGGAAGAGCCCATACTCTGCCAGTATTCACTGACATCAGCGGGTTAATTTCGCTGATGTTGAGGGGATCGCAGAGCATGGGTATGTGTCGATGCCGCCCATTTGACGAGTCGTTTGCGAACTATCTCGTGTCTGGGCAGGCGTCGACACTGAGAGCTCCATTTCTGCCATCCAAACCGCTAAAGACAACAGCGCGTTTGAATGGCAGAGCATACACGGCAGCAGTTCAGGCTGGTGCTTCCCTGCACACCATGGCGGTGCTGCAGGCATACCAGGCCGACCTGCTGCAGGATCTCGACCAGGGGGCAGGGATGTCCCCTAAGGCGGTTACTGAGCCGCGCCGAACCACGGTTCTTGCGCTCCGGGCCACCAAACAGACTGCTGCCATGATCAGTCGGTCGATGGCGGCGATGGTGGCCACGGAGAGACAGCTTTGGTTAAACCTGGCCGACATTGAGGAGAAAGAGAAGGCCTTTCTCCTCGATTCGTCGGTTTCGCCCTTTGAACTCTTTGGCCCCTCCGTGGAGGTGGTGCTTGGGAAGTTCAGGGAGGCGAAGGCGCGCTCAGCTGCTTTTAGGACCTGCATACCGCTGAGATCCGGTTCCACACCCAGGCAGGCGGGAGGGCCTGGCCCTTCACAGTCTGAGGACCGTAGACAGGGCCAGAGAGCCAGTGTCGCCTCTCGTGCGCCCCCTCCGTGGAGGAACAGGGCGCAGAAAAGGCGTGACTCCCGCAAGAAGAGGGATCTGAGGGAGGTTATCCAGCACAAGCGCATACAGCGTCGCTGATGGATAATCTCCCCGGAGGGCTTCATTAAAAAGAAATCCAGCCCTCTCCTCTCTTCTGACTCCCCAGACGTTCATTACATCAGGCCTGGGGCTGGGCCTGTGATAAGAACGATGTTCCAATGGCCCGCCTAGGCTTGGTTAGTAGAAACGCCTCTTTCAGGCATGTAAAGTGGGGACCCCAGGTTCATAAAGAACTATCTGGCGAGTCTTCACTCCGCATGCCGCAGGTGAGCTGACTGGTCTTTTCAAGAGTAAATTTTTGTGAATTAAAATTCCGAAATGTATCTCTTTACAGACCTCGTTCCCTGTATAGAGCTATGGGGTCATGTCATTTGCCATGTCATCAGGTAATAAGGTAAGAGAGTTTCCTGGATTATTAGGGCCCTGAAGTTCCCCATTAGGTGGCCTGAACGATAACTATGTTAGCCTTCGGGCTGTTAGCCACCTCAGGGTAGAGTAGTTGGTCTCTCTCTTAGAATTTGTTTCTTAGAGTGTTGACTGACGCTAGAGCTTCAGATAGATCTTATGTCCGGCCCACGGGTCCGTTTGACTTCGACTGAGTATTTCGCCCCTTGAGCTCTGTTTGGGTTTTCATTAGGCTGAGCGATCTACAGCCTTTGTATGGAATAATACAGACTATATTCTTTAGTAAGGCTGTGGCTCCTCCGAGCACTCAGATAGATCTATGCCTGCAGGCTGGCCCTCACCAGGGCCGCCTCTGTAGCTGGCCTAGGCTGTGCCAGGGATAATAAAGGCGCTCTGCTAAAAATTTAGCATTGCTTCCTCTGAACCTTCACTTTGTGAATGTAGGTGTCTAGCATCCCTGTATAAACAGCCTCCTCCCATGGGAGTCGTTAGGCCAAGGCCCGCCCCCTTCTCTGCATTCTGGGGTGACTAGAGTAATGCAGCGTGGTGCAGAGGATGGTTTGTAAGGACATGGTAGGCCTCAAACAGGCCTCCGTGGTATTTATGTCTTTATTGAGCAGGGTTAGGCCGTCTTTCGCTTCACGAAGAAGACTGGGTTTCCTGCCCGACCCTGCCATGCAGAACTGGCCTACGGATTTAGGCCGCCAGTTTAGGCTTCACTCACCTCGCTGAGCTACTGCTCGAGCACTAGGTTGTAGGTGGTTGGCTTTCATTCAAGCCCCACTCCCCTAGGTTGGGCACAGATAAATTTCTGTCACCCCTAGAGCCGCTGGCAGGTCCGCACCCTGGTAACCTCAGGGTGAGGTGTGAGTATCCCCCTGTGATACAGGGTAGGTCTGAGCCCTTCACTCCCAGTTCTGTTTTATCCTACCTCGCACCACTATGGCTCGGGTCGAGTATGAAGTGAGCTTCACTTCTTCTTTGGTCGAAGTACTCTCCCCTGAAGCCAGAGCATTGCCCTGAGCTGACGCCCATGCATAGATGGTAGGCCCCTGACTAACTGGGGCCTCCTTTGAGGCAGAGTGGCGTAAGTTGTACTCCCCTTGTTTTGAGGGTGCTAGCTTTCTTGCAGAGTACACTGCCATGGGCAATGTGATTAGGCACCAGGATGCTGTAGGCGCTGTGTAAACAGCTTTTCTGCCAACGAAGGCTGCGCCATTAGGTAGTAGGCCTCAGCAGGCCTCCTTGATTGGACAGCCCCCTAGAGGGCACTGTAGGCCAGCTCACTTTACGTGGTTGGCCTTGGTGGTTCGGGCAGTTGACTCACTGATGGGTAGTAGGCCTTTAAACAGGCCTCCTCGGAGGTGAGTCCCAACATTGTGGGACATACCTTATAGCGCTACTGGAAGCCCATTAGTAAATTATGCTTGTGTAGTATGGTTTCCAACAGTGTACTTTATGGCAGAATATGACTTGCTATTAGCTAGTAGGCCCGACCAGGCCTCCCTGATACGCGAGTCCCCAGCTGGCTGGCCTTAGCAGGCCACCTTATACTATCACCCGGACTCAGGGCTCGAAGGTACCAGTGGTTTTCAGGTAGTAGGCCACTCAGGCCTCCCTGAAGGTGAATTCCCACTTAAGATGGTTATCAGGTAGTAGGCCTCACCCGGCCGCCCTGAAGGCGAATTCCCACTTACGTTGGCTATCAGGTAGTAGGCCTCCCTGGGCCTCCCTGAATGTGAGCTCCCAAATATTGTGGCTGTCAGGTAGTAGGCCGCACTGGGCCTCCCTGAATGTGAGCTGCCAAATATTTTGTCTGTCAGGTAGTAGGCCTCACCAGGCCTCCCTGGAGGTGAGTTCCCACATGCTGTGATTATCAGGTAGTAGGCTCCTCCAGGCCTCCTTGAATGAGAACGGTCAGGTAGTAGGCCTCACCAGGCCTCCCTGAAGGTGAGTTCCCACATGCTGTGATTATCAGGTAGTAGGCTCCTCCAGGCCTCCTTGGATGAGTAAGGTTGGGTAGTAGGCCTCACCAGGCCTCCCTGAAGGTGAGCTCCCCACATACTGTGGTTGTAAGGTAGCAGGCCTCACCGGGCCTCCCTGAAGGTGAGTTCCCACGTACTGTGGTTATCAGGTAGTAGGCCTCTCTTGGCCTCTCTGAAGGTGAGCACCCCACATACTGTGGTTTTCAGGTAGTAGGCATCTCTGGGCCTCCCTGAAGGTGAGCACCCCACTTACTGTGGTTATCAGGTAGTAGGCCTCACGGGCCTCCCTGAAGGTGAATTCCCACTTACGTTGGCTATCAGGTAGTAGGCCTCTCCGGGCCTCCCTGTAACGTTCCCTAGTGGTGCTGGGTTTATGAAGCTAGTGGTCTCTTGCTATCAGTTTCAGCTAGCCTTAATAGGCAGCTTCTGAAGGCGAGCTTGCGCCCTGGCTCGCTAAAGTGTTCATTCTCTGCTATTGGTTCCCTCTCGGAACTTTTTCTGCCTACAGCCTGGTTCGCCTACCAGGCAGACCTGTGCTCCCCTCACCGAGGGTCTCTATGAGCATGCGGCTTCCTGAGTCTGGTCAGACGGTCGTAGGCCTCTCGTGAGGCCTCCCAGTTAGATCAGCCCTTAGGCCTTCACAGGCCTCCTCAGTGGTTTGAAACACAGACACTGGGTTGATCCGTGGATTGAGTAGAGAAACTCCCCTCGCTAGCAAGGGTTGGAAAGCACTATGCTGAGTCATACTCTCCGGGATATCCCGTCTCTGAGATCCGGGCCGAGGGTTCACTGCCAGCTTCGCAGTCCCTCGGGTTGGATGCCTTACTTAAGGCTTTGTTGTCCAGAGGCTCTGTCTTCAGACAGACAGGATTTGGCCAGACTAAGTGTCTATGTACTGACGCCAGGTCAGGCCGTCCTGGTGGCATTTCGGGGTGAGTACGTTCCCCTGAATAGTGACTGGCTGGGGTTCCTTCGGGTTCCCTAGCCACATTCCCTAGAAGGGACCCCTTCTAATTGGAAGCTGTGGTTCCAGGCCCGGAGCCGGCCCAGGTAGACCTTTCATTTAACCATGTTTATGAAGGTTTTTCTGTGAGGCTGTAGCTTGGGCTATGACCGTAGGGAATGCTGTCACTGACAGCCCAGTGTGACCTGAGGGTGAGTGGTTCTAGCGTTTCATTTGAAGTTGCTGGTTCTGACAGTTGTCACTGCCACTTGGCATGCACTCCCCTTAGCATGGCGGAGTTGGTATATCGTTCCTCATAACGTCGTTGACGTATTGTTGAGTTCCCTTTGAAAGGGAACGTCTCAGGTTACGACTGTAACCTATGTTCCCTGAGAACAGGGAACGAGACAATACGTCTCCCTGCCATGCCTCGGGGCTTGCCTACCGTACAGTCCCTTCAGACGATAAGGTGATTTGTCATGTTTGCAAGGCGCCCTTTTATACTTCCAGGTCGCACGTTAATCATTCACGCTAATGATTCACGGGCTGTCGCCGGTCAATATGATTGACGTGATTTGATAGTGATTTCAGACACCTGTCACGCCTGAGGCGTTCCCCCATAACGTCGTTGACGTATTGTCTCGTTCCCTGTTCTCAGGGAACATAGGTTACAGTCGTAACCTGAGACGCTTTATGCGTTTGACATAAAAATTAAGAGTAAAATTTACATTTTATATTTTTATTCATTCAGCATAAAAATATTCTGGATTACTTTTTTCATTTACATTTTGCATTTTTTATGCATTTGGCACGGTGAAAAAAAAAAAAAAATCTCTTACATTTTTTATGAATGTTTTTTTTTTTACATAATTTATTCAAACGAAAAATGTAAATTGCTTAAATTTGCTTTTGTTTAAAATATTTATGTATTACTCTTGGGTTTTTTTTCCATCTGGAATGCTGCTTCAGATGCATCAATGTTTTGTGATGAATGTTACATTTCTGAACAATCAAAACAATATGAGTGTGTAAAACTCCATTTACAGAGTCTTTTAGTCACTAACGGGGGAAAACTGCTTCGGTTGTTCTCGAAAGCGTGGCGTGTCAAATTTGAGCATATTGAAACCGATGTACAGGTCCATTTATTCGTGGCTCACGTCACAGGTATGCAACTGAAAGCTTGTACGTGGTCATACGTGAATGAAATACAGCAAAGCGGGATTGAATCTCGGCCCAAAACGCTTCTCATTTGAATGCAGCAAACAGCCACTGCTGCACACACACTCGAGATGAGCTTTCAAAAGTGAGCAGACAGTTGAGGTGTTCAAGAAGGCAGAGCGAGGCAACTCTGAAGGAGTGTGTGACCTTTAGCTTGCGTCACTTTTTTTTCCTACGTGCGTCTGAAGAGCGAGGTGGAGAGGAGCTTGAATGAGAGTACCACTGGGATATGACATTTCTCATTCTTTCAGTTTGGACACAGCAAGGCTCTGGCAGAAAGCGTGTGAAGAGGGGGGTGGGATTCTGGAAGGATGCCCGCAGATGTTAACCCTCGCCCGGGGACTGGAAAAACACCCCTGGGGGGCTTTCTGGACGAGCTCCGATTGCTTTTCAGACCTCAGTCATTACTAAACCACTTATATTCTGTATTACATTCACTCCATCTATCCATCCATCCATCCCTCTCTCTCTCTCGCTCTCTCTCTCTCTCTCTCTCTCTCTCTCTCTCTCTCTCTCTCTCTCTCTCTCTCTCTCTCTCTCTCTCTCTCTCTGTGTCTCCACACCCTGAGATCAAACAATAGAAAAATTTGTAGCATCCTCTGAACTTAAAATGATGGTCGTTTAGGCTAGTTATCGTTTACAATTAATTTTTAATTTAAGATTTTCCCAGTAGAGAAGTTACATTAACATTTTTTTTTATGTAAAAAAAATAAAAGAGCATGTTTTTGCATTAAAATGGGGAAAAAAATTTAAAATGAAAAGTTTTTATTTTATTTTATGCATTTGACATAATGGAAAAGTACAATTTACACAAGTACATTTTTATGCATTTTTTGTTCATTTTATGAAAATACCAATATGAATATGAAAATACAAAATATTTTCAATATGAAAATACCCCCCCCCACACACACACACACACATTTTTTTTTAAGTAAAAGTAAAGCGAAAAGTAATATAAAGATGACCTCAAACCTAACAGACTGAAACTTTTTTCACCACTTGTGGTGATGTGCACCACTTATGCGTACTTACAGTGTACTAACTTAAAAAAGCACTGGCTAATTTAAGGGTAATATATGGGTTAAGGTTTAGGGGTAAGTTCAGATTTAGTACCTATTTATTACCCTGTTATTGTAATCACCATAATAAGTACATAGTATGGACATGAGGAATATGACTGTAAAATAAAGTGCAACATTTGTTTTCTCCCTGTCCAGAACCCCATTCTTGACCGTTTAAAACCTGAAGGTTGTGGTTCCCTCTGTGCCAGCTACTGCTCACTATCTCACTTTCTATTTGCACTTCCTGTACAATATTTTACAGCACTCCTCCTTCTACAAGTGCCTCTGAAAATAGTGATTTTCCAGCTCTGGGCAGGACCTGGCCTGTTCAAATCAATGCTGCACAGAGCTTTTCCAACAAAATCACATTACTTATGTTGATCCTTGAGCTCCATCTTCTCAATGTGCCCTCCAGAAGCTCGCGTTCTGCAAGTGAACGGCCATCCCAAAGAGGCACAAAATCACTTTCATGGACCTTTACCTTGACTGCTCCAAGCTGGTGGAATGACCTGCCTAACTCAAGTCTTTAGCCATTTTCAAGAAATCTTTTTCGTCAACACTTGACCCGTTAATAGCACTTACTAATCTATATATCTATATATTTTTTTTAAATCCTTGCTACTGTACGTGTACTGTGCTAGACTAACTGGGACTAGTCACAGCACTTGCATATTGTTGCCCTATTGTTGGTTTGATTGCTTTTTTTGTTCTCCTTATTTGTAATTCGCTTTGGATAAAAGCGTCTGCTGAATTATTAAATGAAAATGTAATGTGTTTTTAAAGGCGAGTAAGACGCGACAGATAGAACCTACTGCAGTTGTTTCAATATGAGCTTTCCAACAGCGCTAACTCATCACTTGCTTGGATGTGAGTGACAACCTTTTTTAATGAAGATTTTTTTGTTGTTGACATTTTGTCTCCATTTAACAACCAGAATTACCACCAGAACATCTCCAAAACCCCAGCATTGCGTTGAATATTGAGCAGACACACTCGTCAGCAGTTGTTGAGTGTGTTATGCGTGTGTGTGCATGTACACAAGGCATTACAAGCACGGTTTATTTAGCAGACGTGCTCCTCTCTGCATGATCTATCATCATCATCATAATAACCACATTGTTTATGGTGATGCTCTCAGCATTCATATATTCAGGCCAAGCGCTGTATGATGCATCTCCCAAACTTCACTCTTCACCGGGCAATTACAGTCCGATCTGCTAAGCATAACTCACCGCAAAAGGAGCCACTGAAAGGCTCTTCATTTGCACTTGATTTGGAGAGAGAGTGAGATGAGAATAGGGAGACTGGGGTTGGCTGGCACAATGTTCATTTTTTGTTGAATATCTGTGGTAGAGCAAACATTATAAAAGCTAAAAATGGCTGTAGTTTGAAGGGAGAAAGCAAACCAAATGAATAATATAAAATAAAAAGTGTTATTTTAGTATTATTTATATACTGTTATAGTATTTATGAATGTTTTAATGAGCTTTAAATCTTTTTAGTTTTATTTAAATTTTAGTTTTAGTTATTTTGATATCTGCTTTATTGGTTATCGGACATTTTTATTCGTTTTTTCTATTTCTATTTAATTTATATATATATATATATATATATATATATATATATATATATACACAGTATATATATATATATATATATATATATATATATATATATTCTTCTTTTATATTGCATTATTTAATAAGTTGTAATGATTTTAATGATTAAAAATCAATGGAGAAACTTAAGATAGAAATATTTTTTTAAATTTTGATATGTTTATATATCACACAATCTTTTACAACACTATACACAATATACTATTTTTAATCTTAAGGTATGTTAGCATATATATTTTTTATTTGACAAGTTGCCTTCGTGTTGACATGTTTTTACTATTTATTATCTTTATGGATGCAATGAGCGTCAAGAGGGCAAACAATCAACTGTTACATGTTTGTGGAAGCGTCCAATTATAAACCGCAAATGAGAAATGAACCATGTAGTCAACCGACCCCAGCCTCCTCTAACCAGTCAAACAGAGTCTTTAATCAGAGCTCTCCGCCCGGCTGCAGCGTGGCAGGCACATCTCTAAGGAAAGCAATAAGACACAAACACAAACTCTCTCATCGGCCTTTATCTTACCCAAGACAGCTGGGGGATTTAAAAGAGCCGCAGTATTTTAAATTCGTTCAGTTGTGCACTCACACACATGCAGGTATGCGCTGGTTTTTCTTGGTACTGAACTTTCTCCCAGGTCCACTTTAAAGGGTTAGTTCGCCCATTTAAGACATGAAGTTGTATGCAATCCTTACCAGCACTATAGTGCATACACACTGACCCACTCTGTTGTCACCTCCCTGGTCAGAGTTCTGGCCGCTGGAAGTTTTTCAATAAAGTACTCCCGGTTATTTTCCGGGGCCATACAACTGTGCGTTTTTACGTGAAAAAATGATTTGCGTTTCAAAGCTTGATTAATTTACCACACAAAAAACACGCCGGTCAAAATTCATACCTCAGTTTTAATCGGCACTATTTTCTATCCATTTCTATCAATCCGCGCTGCTGTCAACGTCAACAGTGCGCACGTTCCGATCAGCTGTTCCATAGTGTTTACACTAATGATTGACAACGACGTAAAAAGTATTAAATTAACAATGGTGCGAACTTGTAAATTCCCAGGCTGTGACCACAAGGATGTGCCGGGATCAAAGTTCAGATATCGTTTTCCTGTTTCGAATATAACTATGAGACAGCTTTGGCTGGTTGCCATCGGCTACTCTGCGGGAGCTAAAATATCCAGAATAAAGGATTTTCGTGTGTGTAGTGCTCACTTCAGCGAAGACGATTACATCCCCAACCAAGGAGGAAAAGGAAAATTAAAGAGTTTTGCTGTACCAGTACCACGGGTAAGCTCTATTTACTAACTTTATGATCCCATGTCTAAACTGTAGGCCTACGGTAAACAAGCTGATGTTTAGACTCCATTATAAAACACGTGAAAAGATGTCTAATATAAAAACAGTATAGGCTATAGGGATATTGGTACAATTTGCTGTGAAAACTATTTGATTGAACACACACACAATTGAGGTTTTGTGTTGCAATCAATAACATTGTCGTTGTGCTAAATTTACTTTAATCATCTGATCCGTCTGACATTGTGCTAAAATTGGTTTCATCATCAGAAGTTTCGCAGTCAGACATGTTGTCAGCGAGTCGCGCTATCAACAGCTGATCGGAACGTGCGCACTGTTGACGTTGACAGCAGTGCGGATTGATAGAAATGGATAGAAAATAGTGCCAATTAAAACTGAGGTATGAATTTTGACCGGCGTGTTTTTTGTGTGGTAAATTAATCAAGCTTTGAAACGCAAATCATTTTTTCACGTAAAAACGCACAGTTTTGTGGCCCCGGAAAATAACCGGGAGTACTTTATTGAAAAACTTCCAGCGGCCAGAACTCTGACCAGGGGGTGACAACAGAGTGGGTCAGTGTGTATGCACTATAGTGCTGGTAAGGATTGCATACAACTTCATGTCTTAAATGGGCGAACTAACCCTTTAACATGTGGAGACCCCTACCTCTGGTGCCTTCAGTTACCCTGGCAACAGCATTTCCCTAATAATCCCCACCTTCCATCACGAGAGAGAGAGAGAGAGAGAGAGAGAGAGAGAGAGAGAGAGAGTGGGAGAAGCTCTGTGATAAAGGGGGAACAATGCAAATTCTTTCATTCAGACAGCAGACACCCATTTATATTTTTCTAGTGAAAGCGAATGCCTACGCAATCTCTCTAATAAGGGTTTATGAGACCGAGAGAAAGAAAGAGAGCAAGAAAGATGAGTCCTGTAGAGGTTCAGGGTGGAGATGTTCTCCTACGACCATAGTTTCTATCTGTAATAAAATCACATGCATTGCATTGTATAATGGAGCTAGTGAACATAGTAAATTATCTAGCACCAGCCTAGCATTAGCATAGCAATACACTTGTGTCAACACTTGCTGTAACCAGCTTCTTTAGCAATGCACTATAAATACTGCATAGCAACACCCTAGCAACCTCCCACAGCACCCAAGAATCATGGTTGTGACTTTAGTACACTTTTGTGAAAATGTATAAATTCAGTTTCTCCTGTACAGGTATGTGTAGATACTGTCTTCTTGCTGTAACCAGCTTCTTTAGCAATGCACTGAAAAACACGGCATAGCAACACCCTAGCAAAAATTTACAACACCCAAGAATCATGGTGGAGACTTTTGTACTTTTTTTTGAAAATGTATAAATTCAGTGTCTCTTGTATGTGTGGATGTTGTCTTCTTGCTGTAACCAGCTTCTTTAGCAATGCACTAAAAAACTGCATAGCAACACCATAGAAACCACGCACAACACCCTAGAATCATGGTTGTGGCTTTTGTACTTTTTTTGAAAATGTATAAATTCAGTGTCTCTTGTATGTGTGGATATTGTCTTCTTGCTGTAACCAGCTTCTTTAGCAATGCACTGAAAAACACTGCTTAGCAACGCCCTAGCAACCAGCCACGACAACCTAGAATCATGGAGGTGTAAATGTCTAAATTCAGTTTCTCTTGTCTTCTTTCAGTAACCAGCTTCTTTAACCTGAGCTCAGACAGCATAGACATATCGGATTTAACCACACATGCCCCGTGATCATCTAACGAACGCTACTATGTTACTGAGAAGTATCGGGTGTTGAACAATAACCTACAGCAAGCATTACTGCAATGCTCCTCAAACATTCCCACATACGTAATCCACAGATTACTGTTACGTGAGACTGGCCTTCGCCAACATGCTCGACGTGAGGGGATTTGATGCTGGAAGAGCGCACCTGAAAACATTCGTATGCATGATTAAACACACATACGTGATCGCACTCATGAGCGGAAACGACCTGATGCTTACACATGGGCACAGTTCCTACTCGCCTGCTTTCAGTGCTCTATTTGACTCTGCTTGTGACAAACATTATTTATTTGATTTTCACGGCATACTGTAACATCAAAACAAAAACATGACTTAAACAAATAAACATGCTATAAAAAGTGCAGTAAGCTGTATAAAGCATAATGCATCTTTATAGTGCTTCTTTATGAAAATTTGCCATGGTTTTATAAGGTGTTATTTATTTATTTATTTATTTACTTATTAATAAAAGACGGGCTGAACGCTGACTGATTTCCCAGCTAAAATCACTCGGTTATTGGTGGATGCAGCATTGGCTGTGCTCAGCTCCACTTTAACAGCTGTCAGAGTATTTTTAGCAGGCATTGTGTATCTGGCCTGTGTTTAGTCAATGATAAACATCTGTAGAGAGAGAATAACTGTATGTGTGGCACCGAACCAAACCGGCTCATGTTAGTCAGAAGCATGTAGTGTGTGATTATATGTGTTGTTGTTGATACTTCCAAAGAGCCAAATTTAATGAGGAGCATCCAACCATATAACACCAAATCACTTCCTTAAGGGTGTCAGGTGAACCCTGGGTAAAATTATCACTCCCGAGACATATGATTTAATGAGGATCAAAGCTCTCTCGTCATGTGTGTGTGGGTGCATGAATGTTTAATGTTGTACAGATGCTCCAGATAATGCCGCCAGTTTGATACACTTAAATAAGTTGATCTAATTGTGCCACGTGCCATAAAAAGACATTAAAGTACTCTGTGGATGGCTCATCCAGAAAAGTAAATTGGATTTTTGATTGCGGAAAGTTAATAGTTTGCTCAGTAAGCTCTCTTTCTCTCTTTAGCACACAAACACACACTCTAACGCACCTGCGAATGAACAAGAGGAAAAAGTAGGACAGATAAAGACTTGAGAGCCCAAGGCAAAGGACTGACTCTAACACACACACACACACACACACACACACACACACACACACACACACACACACACACACACACACACACAACACACACACACCACACACACACACATACACACACACACACACACACACACACCACACACACACATACACACAAACCCACACTCGCTATCACAAAAGTACCGTTCGGCCACCAGCAACACTTTCTCACAGCCTATTTAACACAGATTGCACAAACTGCCAAAGAGCAACATGTCTCACGTCAGGCATGTGTCATGGCTGCAAGTCAAGAGCTGGGAAACTGAGTTTCACTTATAGCCTGCCTGTAACCGCTGATCCGAAGACTCAAGACTCTTGTGGAGTGGGAGGGGAAGTCATCATGGCGAGGGGCAAACTGTAACCATAGTAACATGACCTTAAGGGGAATTTGTAATTGCAGGGCCCTGAGGGTGTGCATAATAAATGTAATGTTAGAGAGCATTTGTCAACACGTTGTAAGTTTTGTCACATTTGGACAAAAATACATCTGGATTTCATTATGATATCATTCTGAAAGAGAAACCCTAATGTTATTACAAACCCATATGACTTTCTTCAGCTATCCCCTCCAATGGGGTCAAGAACAACCCCTTTTGACCCCATTGACTTTCATTATATGAACAAAATGTTATTTTTCAAAGAATCTTCTTTAGTGTTCTGCAGTCATACAGGTTTGGAATGACATTGGAGTAGATATTGCCCTGTCCCTTAAGTTTACATAATAATTAATAATTTTATACAGCAAGGATGCATTCAATTTAGTGAGAAAAGACAGTAAAGACATGTATAATGGTTTTCAGCATTGATTCAACATTGATAATAATAAGAAATGCACCAAAATCAGCATATTAGAATACTTTCTGAAGTATCATGTGACACTGAAACTGGAGAAATTATGCTGAAATTTCAGCTTCTGGTGTGTTTGACAAAAACAAAAGGAAAATTGCCTGAATTTGCAGATTGGGCTAAACTGTGGTAGCAATAAATTGCATTTTAAAATATACTGAAATAGAAAGCAGTCATTTTAAATTATAATAATATTCACAATATTACTGTATTTTAGATCAATTCAGCATGAGAGCCGGAAAGAATTTTTATTTAATTTTAAATTATACAGACCACAAACTTTTTAAACATGTATTCACCTCAAAGTGTTGTGTTGATTACATGTAAAGAATGTGTTGTGAATAGTGTAGAACATGGCCTGGCCATGTTGCTTCTGCTAATGTGATCAGATATAATTAATTATTGATGGTGTTCAAATTAGCTGCAGTTGTGATCCTGGGGTGTACTTTACCCAAACAATGAGTGCAGAAAGACACTTACAGAGAGTCTTTGGCATATTCAGCCTAAGGGATACATTTACCTGAGCAGGTGTGAAACACAGCGCAGTCCACACAGAGCAGGAAACGCATATCCGCGGGCAAGGACAAAGCACACGCTGGTTTGATTGTGAACAGGCATTAACAATTAAAATGAAACCTGGATTAAAGACTGGATCTTTGAAGTGGCGATACGAGAGTGTATCTAAGCTGCGTTGAAATGCAGACTTTGTAGGGAAAGATTGCTGCCCTTTCCCAACAGCCCACGTAGGTACTGAGCTACTGAGCCCTCGATCGCTCGGAGAGAGAAAACAGCACTGAGAGAGAGACATACTGGGGAAAGAGATGAACGAAAAGGTCAGATGGGTGTCTGCCAAAGAGTACAGAAAGGTACAGCCTCTTGGGAATTATTCAAAAGACCTTGGTGTGCACAGTTGTCTGTAATATGCGTGTTTCACACATGCACACTCTCCTCTCTCTTTCTTTCTCAAGGCTGTCTAGTGATGAATGGGGCTTGACTTAATGGTAAATGAGAAAATGTAGCCGATCCAAGTACGAGGATATCTACCTCCATTACATCCCACTATACAATCACAAAATCAGCACAAATCTAGTAAACCCTGCTAGCAGCGAAACGCAACACACGTCATCGCAACTCGATCGTTTTTACAATCAAACAACCCCTGTAGCAATTTAACGGCACTGTGAAGGATATTCATTGTTCTTTAATCATTATTTTACCATTAAAAAACAAAGCAAACGCAACATTCGCTTTTTAACACAACAGTATACATTGTAAACAAAAGTACTAAAACTGTGTCCTAACACCACGCAACACAAGACGTTTTTTGTCCACATTTTAAATGCAGTTGTCACATCTTTACATTTTTAAATTACATTTTTAACCCAATGTTTGGGTTTGTCCATATTTTACCCAAAATTGGGTTAAAAGAACCTAACATTTTTTAGAATGCAATGCAACAATTTACATTCACCAGAAAATCGGGGCTACATGGCAAAACGCAACAGAAAATATTTTGTCTTGCCGCTTGTCTTGTTAGGACAAAAACGGAGTCATCTTTTATTGTTTGTTCTTGGTTATTAGCATAAGCATGAAAAGCTAACTAACAGCTATTAAGAAAGAATGTTGCATTTATGCCATGTCGTAATTATGAGATGACAAAACCTGACATTCTAAGTCAGAGCTCTCAGAAAATTCTGAGTTTACAAGTTGTAATTACGAGTTCTTAATTCGGAAGTCGGAATCTTGTAATTATGGTAATTCTGATATGGTGTGAACCTTACCTTTAAGAATAACATTGCTATGTGCCCTTGTAAAGTTATTGTTCGTACACTGAAGCAAACCACAGTGAAATAGCAACCTGTATCATATTATAAAACACAGCTTTTTAGTTTCCAAACACACTCAGTTAACCTCTATAAAAAATAAAGCAAATGCAATAATATCTCATTAACACAGTGCTTCACTTGTTCAGCATGATCTAAACCCCATGCGCTCAAGTTCGCTCTCCCAGCAGGGCCATGTACGTGATTTCAATAAGCACTTGTGATATATTGGCACGCAAAGCCAGCGGGAATCACCTGCTATTTTTATCCACTGCAATAATGCCATCCAATAACACGACTCTCTACCAACGTGCCATCCGCAACAAATGCAGTGATGCCGGGAGAACAAAAGAGGCCTGGTGTGCATTCTTGCCACATGCCATGAGACACTGAGTCTGAAAAGGAACATCGATATCTTTCATCAGACGTATTGGTCGTGATTAAACGCTGCAAATATTAGCGGCGAGAGGGCTTTTCACAGACATCTGATGAGAAGTCAGTATTAATTTGCATATCTGAAAGGATTTTGATAACGTTTCTAATTGTTGACGTTTTGATAATCATGGTAATGATTTTGTCTGTCCTTGTTATGTGATCAATTTGTCATTTTTCTTAATAACATGTTGCTAGTCTAGTTCTGCATTGCCTGTGTGTGTTATGAAGACATCCAGAAATCCATCCAGAATAGGGATGACCAAGATCAAATGGACTTACAAAGGAATTTCGTACATGTTTTGTCTGTCATTAGAGCAGTCATCTGAGGCAGTAAGTGCATTGCGTTACTTTTTTTTATCAACTTATAGGTTATAAAGGTTATTGTAGCTTTGTTGCTCAGTTCTTTTATTTGGCCAAAATTCCATGTTATTAAAGATTCTATTTAGCAGTATTGCCTATGACTCAGCGACAAATGCTAGACTAGGAAAACGCTGTACTGATTTAAACATGCAGTTTTTATTTAACCCTTGCATTTCAAACAAGCAGAGACAGCCCAAACTGCGTGCAACACTTCATTCACGATAGTGGTGGGTGGAGCTATGAGCTTTGACTGACAGTTTGAGGATCTAACAGAGATAAGAGGTTTAGTCACAAGCTCTTTTTAATACTTTTCATTGGTTAGATATTTGCAAAACCCACAGACAGATGTCAAGGGTGACCAATAGTAATGATTTATGGAAAAAATTAAAATGACGAAATATGGAGATACGAGGTTTCTGCCCCGACAGCGACTGTGTGTGTGTGTGTGTGGTTTTGACATTCTTGCCCAGAGCATGATAATTACTCAGAGCCGTATTGTCCAGACCTCTCACATTGCCCTATGCTCATGTCGTCAAGTGCAAGGTGTTTTATCCAAAGTGACTCAGCATTTGTCCACACAGTCGAGACCTTCCAGTCAGCCAGTATCTTTATCCTGAGCAGGACAGCATGTCCTCACTTTATTCCAATCGGAAGAGAAGCATTCGGAAGTATTCACCTAGAGGCATGAATAATGTTGATTCAGACTCCAGACGAATGCCTCATTTATTTTAATTTGAGTAGAAACTGCATTTCTCCAAATCTTCTAAAGTCATTTCTTATTCGTTTATTTTTTAATTTCATGGTCAAAACAGGCTGTAAAACAGCCTATGTGGCTTAAATTCCTCTTTAATTTATGAAGTCGTAATTTGGAAGTGTCGGATCATAAATACCAAGAGCATGTGAAGTTCAGCAGAGCTATTCCAGACACACAGGATAGTTTTTAGTAGAACTGATGTTGATTTACAGTAGGAAACAAATTAATATGGAAAATTCATTCATTTGGAGGGTGAAATCCAACTCTGGTTCAGACCGAGCAACTGAACCTGGTGTTAAAACAGCCTCGTTTTATATTCCTCTCATCCTTCTGTGTTTATCTAACACATCTTTCTGTTTTTAAAGGCAGATGACCTGCTTTTGTCTGGACATAGTGTGAATATGTAATGTTATTCCAGTGACACTGTGCCATTTTGACAGATTACCACACAGCAAGTGACTCATCATTTTCACCTTGAGTGTCTGTTGTGCAAGTGTTTGTTTGGGTGTCCGTGACTGATTTGTTCATCAAAACCCCATGATAATGTGTTGGAATTGTCAAGGATGAAGGGACATTTGCAAGTAGCGCTGGCAGCTTTTTCGCTGTATATGTATATGTAAGAGTGTTTGTGCTGTTTATGAGAATTTAAAGGGCTGCCAGAAGACTCACAAAGACCGTTGTCACTGGAGATTCAAATGTCAAAGGAAGAATGGCAAGAAACTTTGACAGTTTCTCATATCGCTCTTCTCCCTTTTATCTTCTCTTCTTTTCTCTTCTCATTCTTTTCTCTTATTTCTTACAGTCAACTTCACCGCACGTTTACTGTATTTTAGGTTGATTTATAAATTCAATCTTTTTAGTCGTATTTTCAATTAACCACTTCATAGAAACAGTCTGAGTGTTTCATTCGACTTGACTTTCATTATACTTTACTGCATTTACAGATTTCATTTTTGTTACAGGTATGTCCTGTCCTTTTGAGTCAGACATTTTCAATGAATTGGTTAACCCGGCTAATAAAACCAGTCTGAACGATTTGTTCTTGACTTGAATCCTTCAACTTCACTGCAGATATGGACTGTATTATTGTTCTTATTCTGATTTGTGAATGATTTGTTCTTTTGAGTCAGAACTAAAGTTGTTGAAACAAACTTAAATGATTATTTCTTTTGAGTTTAATCTTTTCAGGGAATCCTTTAAATCAGTTTACAAAACTAGTCTGAGTGTTTCATTAACGAATAGAATCAACCCCTTTCCAGGACTACATTTTAGTTATGTTCAACTTGTGAATGATTCATTCTTGTTTGTAAATCATTTAAAACAGTTCACAAAACTGATTCTTTCATTACCATGTCAGGTAGATTTCTCAGCAGATACAAATTGCATTTTAATTGTTCGATTTATGAATGATTCAAGAGTTGAATCTTTTGATGATTCTTTTCAGTGAATCATCTGAACCAGTTCGTAAAACTAGTCTGAATGTTTAATTCACGAATTGGATCGACTCCGTTCCAGGACTACATATATTAGTTATGCTTAATTTGTGAATCATTCATTTTTGTCTGAATAATTTGAAGCGGTTCACAAAACTGCTCTGAATGTTTCATTCAAAATTGGATCAACCCTTTCAACTACATTTTTAGTCATGTTTGATTTGTGAATGATTGGTTCTTCTGAATCAGATTCTTTTCAATGAATACGTTGGTCTAAACCGGATTGATTTATATATGTTCATTTATTATGAATGTTATACATATATCTCCCCCCTCCAGCTGAATAACACATTTACCATTATATATTTTTTTTTTGTGAATCAATTGAACAAGTTCACAAACCTGATCTATATGTTTCATTCATAAATTGAATCAATCCCTTCAACTACATCACTGCAGATACACTACATTTTAGTCACATTTGAGTTGTGAATGATTGGTTCTTTTGAGTTGGATTCTTTTCACTGAACTAGATTCATTTATATATGTTCATATATTATGAATGTTATTCATATATCTTCCCCCTCCAGTTGAATAACACATTTGCCATCTCATACACAGGACAGCTGTAATAGACCAAATGGACTAGCACTTGCATTGGCTTGAAATATTTCACCGTGACACTGGCAAGCTCGCTTAAGGCAGTTTGGATGATTTGTAGTAATTTCTGTTGGTTGGTGCTTTGTGCTTCCAGTGCTTTGTATTTTCAGAAGAATACATATTTCATCATCCAACATCTTGCTGGTTAAACAAATATAAAGAGTTTTTTGTAGTGCAATTATCCTGAATTATGTAAAGCATCTATTGTATTTGTACAGGCGGGGTTGGAATTGCAGATAGTTATATGTGCCAGTGGGAGAAGCAACATTTCTTTTAACGTTCTCCCTCTGTATTGCATTGCACATTGAAAGGCATTCTATGAAAGGGCTGACTGAGCGGCCTGTAGACAATCCTGTTTATCATTAATCAAACAGGACATAGCCTGTCAGATAAAAGATGTAATTCAATTTGCGGATTGACTTTCTCTTTTAACGCCATCAATATCACCTCCTCTTAACATGCCAATCATTCCCTCATCGTCTCTTTCATTTTCTATCCCAGTCCAATTTACACTCTGTCATCTAGTGGAAATTGTGATGTCATAAATAATAAGAGCTTCCTCATACTGATCAGCCAATCACAGAACACGTGTCACAGATTATTCATGCATTCCTGTTCATGTTCCTTATATTTATTTTCAATGTGATCTTGGACTTTTGGTCGCTACTATTACAGCATATTGCACATGTATACAACACATATAAATGCAACATTCAGACATTCCTTCAATGCCACTAAATCTACATGCAGTTGACATGTTTGCACAAGTGTATGCTCTTTATTATGGGCCATTAGTGAGCCGAAGAGCACGGGACAGCTGTCATGATTTATAATACATATGTTCAGCATCATGTAAGGGCTATATATAGTGGTTGTATCCATGGTGAGTGAATCTGCCCTGTTCTGATATTTCATTCATCATTCAAACCTCTTTCAAACTTTCATTTAGCTAGTCTTTTTTATTTATATCTAAATGCACCATCTGTCAAAAGTTTGATCAATGTATGTTTTTTTTTTCAGAAGATGTTAGAATGTTATATTATATTACTCTGTAAAAAAAAATCACATTCAATTTATTGTAAAACAAAACTGGCAGCTGTGCTTGTTGGGTAATTTTTGGTCCCCATGAGGACAACAGCGGATAAATCATAATAAGTGAATTTTTTTGAAAATCTAAAAATGCAGAAAAATTTTGTGTAATGGATAGGTTTAGGGGCAAGGTTAGTGTAAGGGGAGAGAATATACAGTTTGTACAGTACTGTATAAAAATCATTATGTTTATATGATGTGTGTGTGTGTGTGTGTGTGTGTGTGTGTGTGTGTGTGTGTGTGTGTGTGTGTGTGTGTGTGTGTGTGTGTGTGTGTGTGTGTGTGTGTGTGTGTGTGTGTGTGTGTGTATCTACACATATGGTTGTCTCCATTAGGGAGTAACAAAAATAGAATTGCATAATCCTGATGTGGATGCCTCCAGGAAAGTGGCTCGATTCCTTGTGACACAAAATTATAACAAATGAGAATGTTCTTTTCTCTCTTTCTCTCCCACATCTCCTCCCCCTACACTCATTTTTCTTTTCTGTTTCTGCTTCCTTCCAGGAGGTCTGTCACATTTCCATCCCTTTAGTGTTTTTGAGTGTAATGATTGTGTTCAAACTGGCACCTCTGACTGTTTTAATGCATTTTCCAATCTTATTCAAATTATTCTTACAGCTACACTGGTTTATGTGACGTCAGATTTTTCTTTGTGTTGGAGTCAACAAAGATTTAGATTCATTTGTTTGTTACAACATTGCAATCCGGTTTGAGACAATTACAGAATAACACTGAGAAAAATTGTGTGTTGGGGGGAGGGTTGGCTGGTATTATTATTATTATTTTTTTTAAATATATATATATATTTTTTTTTCTTATTTCAGAAATGGCATAACGTAACCTTCACAAATGAAAGGTACTTTATCTTATGTGATTATTTTGTTCTTGGAAGCAGACCAAAAAATAAGATTATTCATGACAAAGTTTGGCAGCAGTACAAAAACATATTTTAAATTATGTAACACTTGATTAGACTACAAAATATTCAAAATAGTAACGCAGTTTGCATTCTGATTGGATAAGCCAGATTTTACATTTTTTGACAACATAGCCGATGCACATCCATGTGCCACAGATATACGGTGGTATAAATTGTACCTTATCTCATCTGATGATTGACAGGACATTTCTACCTGCTGAATGTTGAGTAGCGCTGCTGTAGCATGTGTTATCTGGTTACTTATGGATGTACTGTTCATTTAATCTCTTTACATAACTGACTGATTGTGTCTACTTCGTCTTGTCTCGTGATTATTGTGGTCTCAATTAGTGTGTGTGTGTGTGTGTGTGTGTGTGTGTGTGTGTGCCAGAAATGTCTAGTAATCTCTTAAATATTGTCAAATATTCAGCTTTCATATCATCTATTTCAGCAGAGTGAATGGAAAATAATTTATGTATGTACTGGATGTATGGGTGTACTGTATGCATCTAAGTATTTTTGGAGGAAATTTAGAATTTAAATATTGCAGACTAAAAACTGTAAATAAAATTAAATAACATGAATGATATTCACAAGGAGAAATCGTAGCTGTATTATTAAAACTATTTTTAAAAGCTGCTGCAGAAAATGCAGCTGTATATGCTGTATAGTGACATCTGTTCGGATGTTTTGCTACACTGATCATTCGAAGGCAAGTCGCACAATAAAACAGCTATTTAGGGGATGATTTATAGAGATCACACCTGCATTGTATGCTCAGTAAATACACCGGTGTGATGAGAACGAGCTCAGTATGTAATCACATACATAAACACGGCTTGCAAAAGCCTTCAGATGCACCAATGACATTGCTTTTGTAAACTACTTATAAACTAGACCTTAAAGGTGCAGTATGTAATATTAACTGCTAGCGGTCAAAATGGTTACTGTAGTCCAAATTCAAAATATTGGAGAGAGTTGTTTCCCCGTTCCCTCCTCCTCAGACTCTGCACTTACGTGGGTTGCCAGATTGAGGACATGCAACAGGAACAAATGGCAAATGGAACATTGCTCGAGCTCTTCAAAGCAGGACAGATTCTGAGTGGCTGTCAATGTTTTTATCGTTCATCAGCTGGAAAAAAAACGTTCTGAAAGCGATTCCTCAGTGCGGTTATAGTTACACTTGTGTTGTGGACTTTAGTATTCTTTTATATTTAGAACGATTTTTAGAATGATATTTTTATCGTTATCTTTTATCATTCTTGGTGTGAACAGGCCTTCACACTGTATATTTATCCACATTTTAATATATTTTAATATTTCTCTGGTCATAGAGCTGTATGACAGAGGCTTTTTAGGTTGGGTAGAATCTGCAATCTCTGACCCAAGTCATTTGTTGGCTTCCATGACTGCAATCTTTATGCTTTAGTATAGTATAGTATAGTTTTTTTTTTTTTTACATACAGCACTTTTAAGCAGTGATATTTTTAGTTATATTCAACAGTTCTTATACAGATGTTATTCACTATTAAAAAAGTTCCAAGACTCATGAGCAGTCTCATGGTGCTTTGTATTGAAAATCTTATTTCTGGCTACAATCGAATCAAATCATTATTGCAACATGACCATGGGCTGCTGGAATTTGTTTCTATGTCTTTCATTTGATTTTGCCATTAACCAGCAGCATGAACAATGGGCCTGGAGCAGCACTGGTGTTCAGTGGCTTGCTAATGGTCTCAGTGTTGATGGCTCATGGCTCGCTTCTTGTGGGTAATGAACCAGTGACTTTCCAGTTACCAGCCCTGAGCCTTAAACACCACACCACAAAGTTGCATCATACATCTTGCACTGAAACCTCTAGCTGTTACTCAAGGCCGAGATACACAAGTAATTTTTTTAAACAATAAATGTAAAAAATAATTCTGTACCTTAGCAAATATCCTATAGTGAACAATACCACTATTGGGGTAAGATGACCACTACCAGGCATTGCCATCTAATTTTAACATCTGATGTAAAATAGCATACAAAAAAATAAATAACTAATTTTATAAACTGTGTATAAATTTTATTTTATTTTATTGTATTATTTTATTTTAAATGTGGCATCCCTTGTAGTATATTCTGTTATTAATGTAATACTACATCATTTTTTTTTTATTTAATGTTATTCATAAATGATGCATACCAAACTGTTCCAATGAAATAAAGTCAAGGGTAACTGCCAGATTGTAGTGCAAAAAAACAAAAAAACAAAAAAAAAACACTGAGTGCACCTTTAAAGGTGTTTTTAGCGACACCTTACACCCGGTAGCATCTTGGCCCATCTTACCTAATTTTGCTTCCAGTTCCCTCACCTCCATTTAGCTCTTGTATGCATGCAGTATCACTGAAGTTGGCTGAAGAGAGAAGTTAATGAGGAGAAGTGGTGATGATCGACTCTTAGATAATCTCAGTGAAGCCCGGAGAGAGAGAGAGGGAGAGGTGGAACACTTGTGGCTCTTAATTCTTCACTTGGGTTTGAAAGAAGAGCTCCCAAAGACTTTCTTATCGCTTTTGACAGCCCTTTGTTCTGGAGTGAGGGAGGTGACAGAGGAGAGGAGAGATCAAAACGAGAGAGAGAGAGAGAAAGAGAAAGAGAGAGAAAGGAGAAGAGATAGACATACTCAGAGAAAGCAGAGCTGCACATGAGCAAGTGCTAGAAAAATCCGGGACTCAGAACTGGAGTATACTGAAAGAACAAGGGTTTATGTCACCCGAACGCTTATCTTCTCCTCTCACTTATCCAATTGGTTAAAACAGCTAAAGAAATGGGGTATGAAATATAATCCTTATCTTTACCCCCTTTTCAACCTCTCATCTTCTCATTCACAGTTTCCTTTGGCACTGCAAGCACAGTATATTTAGTGGTTGCTGTCTCCGTTTAATAATATTTTTCTCTCGCTGTCTAACATGTGGTGAAACTGTATTTCCCTTACGTGCCTACTGAACCAGAAAACCCATCTTATTCAGCTTCGGAAGGCTGTTTATGTAGTGATTATGTCATCCTCCTGCCCTCTGCCTCATCACGTAACTCAATGTCATTTTCTACCTCCCTCTCACTCACTTGTTCTTTTCTGAACACAATTTAACTGCCACTCAGGGTGAAACAGATTTGCCTGACCTGTGGCTTACTGTAGGATGCATTAGTGATAAACCAGTGAGTGTGAATGAGGATGGATTAGATTCATACATCTCTATATATGTCTTATACGGTAATATATCTAATTAATTTAACCTATGTTTTTCTTCAAGAAGAAAAAAATGTTTTAGTATTACAAGATATGCTATCATTGAATATATTGTTTTCACATAAAGAGGAATTTCTGTTGGGAAAACGCATTTGCTCGCTTATCTTTACTGATTAGCTTGCAGTAACTGATGGCGATGATATTAGTATCGATTATCTACAAGAGCCTTCCCACTATAGATTGTCAATAGAGCAGCATGTTATATTAATTAAGCGACCTGAAGGCTGAGCACTCATTAGGGAGTTAGCCGTTAAACTGCATCATAACCAATGTTGCATCGACCAATCATGCGGCTACAGAGCAGTTAAAGTGTGTGTCAGCAAACTGAGCCGTGATCGATCGAGCGCTAATCGATATCTGTAGGGTTTTCTCTCTCTTTCTTTTCCATCATCTTAACATTACCATCTATCTGTGTCTTCCTCAGAAAGGCTGGCTGAATTTCTCCATTGCTTAATCTTGTCTGCTTTCAAAGGAACAGTAGACTACCATAAACAGCCTGAATCGTCACTATGGCATTGGCAATAACATATTTTTGGAAACCTTAAGCGCAGAGGTTGGGTGATTTTCACCTAGATAAGGCTTCACCGTTGGCGTGAGTTATACTGCTGTTGCTCGAGTGTGTAAATCTGAGCTCTGAGCTTTGCTGTAGAGCTGCTTTCTCTGCAAGTTCAATAGCCTCTGAGAAAAGAAAGATGTAAATAAGCTCTGTTAATTATCCCTTGCTATCAGCTCCCTCTGGGCTCCGGAACAAAACTCGTGCTCAAATAAGGTCTTTATCAGTCCGACGGCTCCTCAACACTGCAACACTTAACAATTGTGCTACCATATGCATATATGCAAAGTAAACCTGGTGTGTTTCTGGATGGTTTGAGTCAGTTTTACATGTAGAACTTTGGGTTTGTGTCCACTCCAGGATATACACTGAACAAAATTATAAATGCAACACTTTTGTTTTTGCCCTCATTTTTCATGAGCTGAACTCAAAGATCTAAGACTCTTTCTATGTCAGATGTGGGGGTGGTGAAAAGAGAGAGGAGTTGATGGGCTTTATTTTAATAATACAAGACTTGACTTGACTTGACTTGACTTGACGGAAACACGGTGTACATACAACGACGAACCAGCACAGGACTGAAAACACATGGAAAATAAATAGGGAGAGCAAACAAAGCAGGTAACGAGGGAGGACAGGTGGGGCAAATTAATCAGTTATCAGGTAACAAGATGGGAGGGGTAGACAATCGACAGGAGAGCACATGGCACAAGGAATATGCTCACACAAAAACATGAGAAAAACAAGCACATGGCCAGTAAAACAAATCACAACCCATGTGCTAACACAAAACGAGACATGAACACCCAGCCAATGAGAACACTCATAAGCCATGTGTTCACACAAAACATGATAACATGAAAGCACACAGCTAGTGTAAAACACAAGCTGTGTGCTACACGGTACAAGACAAAACAGGAGTGTCAGGGCTCTGTCACAAAACCAAGAAATAGACTAGACAGAAGTGACAGAACCCTGACAATCTTTTCATCCATCCATCCATCCATCCATCCATCCATCCATCCATCCATCCATCCATCCATCCATCCATCCATCCATCCATCCATCCATCCATCCATCCATCCATCCATCCATCCATCCATCCATCCATCCATCCATCCATCCATCCATCCATCCATCCATCCATCCATCCATCCATCCATCCATCCATCCATCCATCCATCCATCCATCCATCCGGCTTATGAGTGTTCTCATTGGCTGCATGTTCATGTCTCGTTTTGTGTTAGCACATGGCTTGTGATTTGTTTTACTGTTCATGTGCTTGTTTTTGTCGATCTATCCATCCATCCATCCATCCATCTTACTTGCAAGTACAGTGCACAGAGCCTAGAGGAAATAAAAAAGGGAACTTTACGAGTTAGAGTCAAGTTTGGTTAATATCGTTTGGGTCAGATCACAGTGTCTTTGTTAACAGACTTTAGTTAGATGCCCTATTTACAGTGTTTTACAAGTTTTTAACGCACAAACAAAATGAGGCTGTGAGGAATAGAAATGCAGTTTGTTCACTGTGTCAGACTATCAATGATACAGTCAATGAGACATCAATGTGTCAGAAAATACAGTGGGTGGAAAATCAGACGTCATCTTGGATCTAAGAAAACACTTCTATCCGTCATAGTGTAGTTTTCATTTGCGTCAAACGGAATGCCGTCTTCTCTGACTCTGTGTTATAGAAGGCCAGGGTGTGTTTCCGAGTTTGTACGTTCACATGCGTCTGCATGTCGTCAACTAAAGAGCTTCTTTTCCAAACATGGTAATAGAGTCTCTGTCCCAGGTGATCTTCTGTCTGCAGTGATATCAGGTTTTGATTTTCTTTGTCTCTCATTCTCTCTCTCTCTCACTGTTTGGTAACACATGTTAAATATTCATGTGCTGTTTTGTGTTGTAAGTAGAATCTTTTATCGGTGTTGCTCTCTCTCCTGTTTGTGCACCTGTCTCTGAGGGAGACACTCTGTGAAGACAGATGATGAAAAGAGACTTTGTGGTTTCTCTGAGTGCTTTCTACAGAGTTCACACTCAGCTGTTAAACACTTCAGCATGGAGCTGATGCCTCAAGGTTGGTTCTTGGGGTCACGGGAGAGGAGATTTTATGCCTTAGGCACATTAGATAGTCTTAAAAAGCATGACGGATCATATCTGTTGACAAAGGGGGATCTATCTATCTATCTATCTATATATCTATCTATCTATCTATCTCTATCCATCCATCCATCCATCCATCCATGATTTCATTTTAGTAAGTTCTGTCATTCATCCTCGTTTGTCTCACTGTATTACTTTAGTTGTACTGTACACATTTGAGAGCTTTAAACATCCACATGCTTTCTTTTTAGGTATCATTTCTATTTCTGTGGTCACGTCTGTCAGATGTGTAAGTGTTAAAGACAGCAGGAGATGGATAGGAGAGAGAAGAGTTGGATGTTTTCCCAGACATTGGGTTTGCTGTGAGGTCCGAAGATAGATGCGTTTGGCACGGTGACGACTCTGGGAGGAATTGTCTATTGCAGCGCGGTAGGGACACATTCAACAGTCGTAATCACCTCAGAGATCACTCCTGATCCATCAGCAAAACAAAACAAACTGCCCAGTTTCTTAGGATCAGCAATCTCTTTGACGTGTTTTCTGACATGTCACTCGATGAGATTGCTGCTGGACATCTTCCGGCGGGATTTACCTCCAACATATGCCACTAACACTGGGATTTGGAAAGATAGGAGAACAAATATCTGCTTTCACTCTGTCCTCTCTTGCTTTTTCTATTTCTATGACATTCAAAGTCAAACTGCAATCAAAGTTGACTCTACTTTGTGTACTTTAATACACGTCTTGGTCTTATTGTGAACAGTTCACATTATTACAAAGATGTTTGTCTTTGTAATCCTTCATCAAAATGTAATAACCTACTCTGACTCTAAAACGACTTTGCCTTTCCTTTTCCTACACTCTTTGAATATTCTGTCTAACTCAGAAATAAGTCTTATTATGGATGTAAAATGGGTGGGAATGTCATTTCATGTTGATATTTTTTTAATACCTGTGCCATAAAGATATTTATCATTTAATGTTCAGACCCTTCCAAGTTCAGAAAAACAGGAAATTGCTGCACTTGTACTTCAAGTGCACCTAATTTAATGATTGCCTCTCATTCTCGTCCCATTTTTTCCTTGAAATCTGTTCTCATTACAGTTTAACTACTTTCAAAGAAACCTTGATTCATGAACCCAATTAATTTTAAAAAGATCTCTGCTTAGTTGTCTGGTTACGGAGGATCTTTACCCAGAATGCATCCGGTGCATCAGTTCTTGAGATGTGTATTTCAGCTCACTGCAGTCTTCTGCAGTCTAGCAAATTACAACTAGCCGGTGGGGTTTAGAGCGAATGTGTGCGGAGGAGGGAAGGGCACAGTGTGTTGGATCGGTACAGTGGTGTTTCCACAGGCCCTCGGCGGCCCATGAGCCCACTGTGGTTATTACCAGACCAATACAATCAGCCTTCACTCAGTCTGCTCAAATGAGGCTGCAAATGCAATTACAACGCAACTAGCGAGGGGGAGGGTGTTGGGAAGGGTAGCCCTGGCCTTGGCAGACAAGAAATTTAATTAAAATGGGACAGATTTGACTCTCTCTCACTCCGTCTAATTTTATTTCTCAAGGACTTTCCAGCTCAGATCCAACAAAGAGATGAAGTCAGACAAGCAGAACTCAAAAACCTTGGGTCATTTCTTTCCCCTTCCATATCCCTCCTGAATTCATTCAGCCAAATGTTTTAGTTGGTGTCAGTGAGGAAATTTACCATGGTCATTTTCATTGGTGGTGGGGGTGGTGGGGGGGGGGGTGTAATGGTTATTTGGAAGACCACCATATGTCAAACCGCTGACCTTTACAGCACAGGATACACCGTCCTGGTGTCAGCACTAATGTCTTACAAACACACTACACCTTGACATTCAACAGATTTCTGGACTGCACAGCTACACCTCATGGGTACAGATGCATTCTCTCAAACTCACACACGGATAGTACGACTACTCTTTACAGCCTCAGAACAGTGTTGTTCTTGTGTTTGCTGTGCACAGTCCCACTGTGATGTTGTCTGCCTTCCTATCTAAAGTTTACTGTCTGTCCACATAGCATTCTGTCTGTCTAACATTATATCGCTTCTGTTGTTCTATTCTGTTGCTTTTCTATCAAATGTTTTCAGTCATTCTGTCTATCTGTCTTTCTATCTATCTAACATTCTGTCTGTCTTTCTGTCATGCTATCTGTCTGTCTATCTATCTAATGTTTACTGCCCGTCTTTCTATCTGTATATCTGTCTGTCTAACATTCTGTCTGTCTATCTATCTATCGCTTCTGTTGTTCTATCTGTCTGTTTTTCTATCAAACGTTTTCTGTCTACCTAGTGTTTGGTCTGTCTATATATATCATTCTGTCTATCTGTCTAACATTCTGTCTGTATGTCATTCTATCTGTCTGTCTATCTGTCTTTTTCTCTCCATCTAATGTTTACTGCCTACCTTTCTATCTAACATCCTGTCTGTCTTTCTATCTAATGTTTCTATCTGTTGTTCTATCTGTTGGTCAATCTATCTGTGTAACATTATGTCTGTTGTCCTGTCTAACGTTTACTGTCTATCTTTCTATTTATCTAATGTTCTGTCTGTATGTATGTCTATCGTTCTATCTGTCTGTCTGTCTTTCTATCTATCTGTCATTTTATCTGTCTGTTGTTCTATCTAACATTCTGTCTGTCTATCTATCTTTCTATGTGTCTGTTTTTCTATCTAAAGTTTTCTAACCATCTGTCATTTTATGTCTGTTGTTGTATGTCTAACGTTCTGCCTTTCTCTCTGTCTGTCATTGTGTATGTCTAACGTTCTGTCTGTCTGCCAGTCATCTGCTCTTGTGATAACAAAACATTTTGTTTAGATAGTAGTGTTATACATTTAGTTTATAGCCATTGCACAGGCAAGTACTACTGCTGTTTTTCTTTCTCAGACACATGCACACATGCAGACTGACAGTAAGATTTGCATCAAATCTTTTATTGCTGCTGATGTGTCTTTGTATTTGTATTCTCTGTGGAGATATACATGAGTAAACTGTCTTTCACACAGTCACAGAGGAGCCATTGAGAGGATGATACAGCATAACTGTGTGGGTTTGTGTATTTTTTGTGTGTGTGATAAAGACAGCTTGTAATTAATTTTGTTTATTGGCTCACCTTGCCTACGTCTAGATGTAGAGCAAACTAATCTGTTTTTATAGCACCAGGCAGTGAAAACACGCTCACACAGAAACATAAGCACACACAGTCACACACACACACACACACACACACACACACACACACACACACACACACACACACACACACACACACACACACATACACACACACATACACACACACACACACACACACACACACATTTTCAGAGATCATCCTTTCAAAATTTTATGGGCACATCAGAGTAAGGCCTGGGACAGCAGCAAACAGCAAGATTCAGTTAAAATCATATAGGAACACATGCATTTATACATAAACACAATGTCTGGTAAGTGGAGCATGCTAAGGTAGTGAGTAAAGAACAGAAAAGAGTTAAAAACCAAACTATAGTTGGAAAAAGATGACTTTTTTCCTGTCAATAGCAGTATTTCTGTAAATGTGACCCTGTTCACACCTTGTCACAGCCACACATCTCAAACCCATCCTCCAAATATTTCATCCACTCAACCTATTGCACCACTGTCTCTGTTGGCTTGTCACATTCTGTTCTTCACTTTTTGTCACAACTTGCTATTTTTTTAGTAGGCAGACGATTTATAGGTATACATTTTTTTAATAGTGTAGCTAAAATAAAAATGTATAAATATATTGGACAAACAAAGACTATAGGATGAAATTGGGATATATATATATATATATATATATATATATATATATATATATATATATATATATATATATATATATATATATGAGAGAGTGAGAGTGAGAGAGAGAGAAAGAGAGAGAGAGAGAAGGAGGGAGGATATGTTTTGTATAATATGTACTGCATATACTGCAATATGTATAAAGTTTAGTGATGTGCTTTTACTTTTTTTGTCTTTATTGTTTGTTTACTTATTTTTTGTTAATATTGGGCCTAACAGTCCCTATATGAAAACAGCTTAATAAACATTATAAATATGATAAATTAAATGCTAATGAAAATGTAAAAGTGAATGTCCATACATTAAGGATTATGGGATGAGAAAAAACAAAACAATAGAAGTCCCCCACCATGATAGAAAAACAATTGTGTATGTGTGTGATCTGCTTAGATCCTCCAAGTTTTATTATTCTGTGAAAGCGGTTTATGAGCAGTCAGTCTTCTGTAAGCAATTATTCATGGACTGTGATTCCCTTTAAGCCGAGTTCAACAGCCCATATATTGCAGATGTAGCTTGTACAGTCTCGTTTATAGAAGTGCAGGACCTTTTTTTTTTCTCTGAATGCTGCTAATGGATTTTTAACACGTAAGCTTCTGTCCACACATAAACTTACATACACACAGCTGTTGTTGCTCAGAAACCATCTGCGATGTCTACTGTACGCTGGAACAGCAGGTGAATTAGGGTTCTCCAGCCCAACTGTATCCTAAGTCTTTCATCATAGACAGACAAAGAGAGAGAGACAGGTCTTAATCTACCTATAAAGCTGACCCTCCTTTACTGCAGGTTTATTTGTAGTGACTGGGTCCATCTGCTCTCTCTCTCTCTCTCTCTCTCTCTCTCTCTCTCTCTCTCTCTCTCTCTCTCTGTATCTGCCTCTGTGTTGTTTGTGAGAGCTAATTTGTCCTTCATCTCTAATAGGAAGTCATTTGGGCCACATAAGGATTCATTATCCTAACAAGTCTTAGAACAGATGGGCTCACATTACCAGGCTAGAGCATTCACCTTGTGAAAGAAAATACATTTGAAAAGGGGGATACCAAATAACTGTTAGAATATTATGCTGAAGGGAAGGGAAACAAAGAGGGAAAGAACACAAATAGGGCTAGAAATGTAGAGGTAAGGGTAGAAATGTGTTGAACATTATGTGTGATCTTGCAATGTCGCCTATTAACCATACTGTCACTATACTGGGGGGGGGGGGGGGGTGATTCAAAATCACTTGTAAGAGAAAAGGGGGAAATCTACCACTGTAGTGCCCCTTGTGGTAACACATAATGGTATTGCTTGTGAATTGCTACCTTACACATTTCAGAACTAAACGGCACACAAAATCAAGTATGTTTCATTGGCTACAGAAGTCTTATTAGAAGATTGAAAGTGGGAGGAGAAAGGGTAGAATGAAAACAAGAGCTTGAGAGGGAAGGTGAGATGCAGGAGGGAGGTAAAGCATGCAAGAAAGAAGTGTAGATCTTTTTCAGGCCTGTATTGACTCTCCACTCACATAGCTGATCGATTGCTCAGGCAGTAAGAGGTGCTTTGTGATTGAGGCTTATGGTTTGAATGAGGCTTAGAACGGGTTAGAACCTACACTACAGTGAGAGAGCACTATTAAGAGTATCCCAAATCCCTGCTGTCCAATAACACTTCAGGGTCACAGGTCAAAATCAGATTTTATTAGCATTAGCATTAGCATTGTGCTGACTCTGCCTTTAGTGTACTCAACAGTAAGGGATTGGCTATTTTATTGGTTTCCACTCGAAAGAATAAGGGTTTTTACCCAACAATGTTTGTTGCCTTCAACATCATTGAAGACAGATTTGTGAAATCTGTCAACATCATGTTGCCGTCATCCTTTACGAATTAAAAAAAATATATATATTAAATGATATATAAAACATTTGTTGCTACTATAGGTGTTAAAATATATTTGCATAAATGTATTTCTATATTTTTTTGTTGTTTATTTTGATATTTCTTGGCTATTTTTTCTGTCTATATTTATACTGTCCAAAAAATGATTTAAAAAAAATATTTAAAAATGTATTGAATATCTTTTTTTTAAATTGGAAATGTTTTTTCTTGCCCCTTGAATTACATTTTGTAATACATTTTGCCATTTGAGTGTTTAAATAAAATATATTTTTAATTTGAAAAATGTGTATGTAGCGAGCAGGGCGAGGCTGAGGGCCGTGGGAGAATGGCGCAAGGCTGGTGGCCTACTGTTTACAACACATATTTTAAATGTATTCTGGACAGATTTTTTCTCCTAGTGTGAAATGTTAAAATGACTGGATTTACAAAATAAACACTCAAAGTATCAATGGACAATTCTGGATTTTGTACGAGTGCTGACTTTCTCAGTTGAGGGAGTTCATTAAAGATTGTGGGTTAAACAAATTGGTATTGATCAAAAGCTTTTAAAGCACCTCATGAATGTTGGATATAACAGTTTAGACAGAATGTGATTTGTGCACTGTTGTTGAAATATAGTGATAAAGCTATGAAAGGAGGCTTGCGTGAAGAAACTACATTCTCTGTGGCTGCATGTGAACTATAAAACACATCAAGTAAACTTCAATTACACATTGCAATGTGCTTTGTTCTTGTACTAGCACTTCCTGATTTTGTTAGAAAGTTAAAGAGAGAAACAATCTGATAGCCCAATGAGTCTTTTTAATTCCAAAGGCATAATGATTTCCAAAGTCATAAGAACTTCCCAGGAAGACCTGAAGGCAACGCTAGTGCTGTATAGAAATTTACCCCTTAAGCATCAAGGTTCTGGCTGGTCAGTCTCTAGAGATTTACATGTTCGCCCGATAAATGTGTGATGTGCCCATAAACATGAGTAGTGTAAGGCTGACGCATCGCATGATGAATAGCTGGCAGTCAGCGCAACTTTTTTGTCATGGGGTTTGTGTCAATAAAATGGACTCTGTGCATCAATTTACCAGATAATCAATCAACGCCTATAAACCATACTGTCACTTTACTAGTTTACTCTCTCGCCCTGTTTCTCTCTCTCTTTTATGTCTTCTCTCTGCATAAATCAAACTTAACAGCCTATAATAATCACAACAAAATGCTTACATGCGCCGTTCTCTTCCTCTACATTTGTAAACATGGCAAAGCTAGCGTAAATGCTAATGCTTGTGCGATAAGATTCCTCCCTTGTTTTGAGGAAAACAAATAACATTGGCAGAGTAAATGTAGTCATCATCAGGCTGATTTATTCTTATACAGAAACATGAAATGGGAGATAAAAAACGTAATGGGATGAGGGTGTCAAGGACAGTTGGGAAATCTGAGTCAGTCTCTGTGGCTATGATAGCAAGTCTTATTTTTCCACTACTCGAGGGTTATTTAGCTATACTCAAGTTTTGGATTTATTCCATGAGCTCATCTTCCTTTCCCTTCCTAGGAGGAGCTGAAGTGTTTTGCCGGAAACGGCACCTGGTTTGCGTAACCATAGCAGCGGTGGCTGAAGGGATATTCCTCAAAGGGTTTGAGAAATTAGGTCATTTATGTGTAATCTCCGCAGTCTTTTGTTAACATGTGAATGTTTAATGGCCGATGTAGGGCCTGTCATCTGTTTTTAAAGTGGAACATAGAGAATTGTATGAACGACAAACGGCCCATGGCCCACGTCACTCATTGCTGGTTCTTTATTCTTTGATAATTTGCTATTGAGAGCCCACCCTTATGGGCCCACAGATGAGGGAGCTCTCCAACTCTTGAATTATATATCAGGTTTTGTGTATATAAACCAGTATTGGGGAATAACTTAAAGTCTCAACAGTGGACAACTGTTTTTTTTAGGTGGCATTTCAGATCGTGTATATATATTATAGCAATATATATATATATATATATATATATATATATATATATATATATATATATATATATATATAATTTTGTAATTAGCTCATTAACTATATATATATATATATATATATATATATATATATATATGTATGTGTGTGTGTGTGTGTGTGTGTGTGTGTGTGTGTGTGTATACACTGAACAAAATTATAAACGCAACACTTTTGTTTTTGCCCCCATTTTTCATGAGCTGAACTCAAAGATCTAAGACTTTTTCTATGTACACAAAAGGCCTATTTCTCTCAAATATTGTTCACAAATCTGTCTAAATCTGTGTTAGTGAGCACTTCTCCTTTGCCGAGATAATCCATCCGCCTCACAGGTGTGGCATATCAAGATGCTGATTAGACAGCATGATTATTGCTCAGGTGTGCCTTAGACTGGCCACAATAAAAGGCCACTCTAAAATGTGCAGTTTTACTGTATTGGGGGGTCCGGGGGGGGGGGGGGGGGGGGGGGGTCTGAAAACCAGTCAGTACCGGGTGTGACGACCATTTGCCTCATGAGGCCAGCAGGATGTACTGCCAAATTCTCTGAAACGCCTTTGGAGACTGCTATGGTAGAGAAATGAACATTCAATTTACGGGAAACAGCTCTGGTGGACATTCCTGCAGTCAGCATGCCAATTGCACGCTCCCTCAAAACTTGCGACATCTGTGGCATTGTGCTGTGTGATAAAACTGCACATTTTAGAATGGCCTTTTATTGTGGCCAGCCTAAGGCACACCTGTGCAATAATCATGCTGTCTAATCTAATGTGAGGTCGATGGATTATCTCGACAAAGTAGAAGTGCTCACTAACACAGGTTTAGACAGATTTGTGAACAATATTTGAAAGAAATAGGCCTTTTGTGTACATAGAAAAAGTCTGAGATCTTTGAGTTCAGCTCATGAAAAATGGGGGCAAAAACAAAAGTGTTTATAATTTTGTTCAGTGTATATGTATGTATGTGTATAAATAAATATATATATATATATATATATATATATATATATATATATATATATATATATATATATATATATATATATATATGCATGTTTACATTATATACATTTAAAATAAATAAATTATTATATACATTTTATTTTGGTGTTATATTTATAATTTATATATAATTAAGTCAGAGAAACATTTATATGATAACTACATCATCAGATGGAAACAGGCAAATGTATATGAATGAAAGCATGCATGAGACCTAAGAGATCAGCCCCTTGAGAAGGGGTTTGTGGTTCATAAATGCACACATAAATTCAAGACCACCATCTGGCTGCTGAAAGCATTTGTATGTGTGAAACTAGCTGCTGGAAGCGTGTGTGTGTGTGTGTGTGTGTGTGTGTGTGTGTGTGTGTGTGTGTGTGTGTGTGTGTGTGTGTGTGTGTGTGTGAGAAACTAGCTGCTGGGGCAATTTGTCTAGCCGTGTGCGTCCCCTGGAGTGGAGGTGGAAGTGAGTGCAGAGAGAAGAGAGATCTGTTCAGGTCTCCCACCGAGTGAACCGACCTCCAGTGCACATTCACACTCTTTATACCTCGACACAAACACAATGTAATCTATGGAAATAAATTGAGAGGGACCAAGAACGCAGAGAATAAAAGAACAGTGAAGAGTCGAGTGTGTCTGAAAGAGATGAGGAAAGGCGTCTTCACTACTTTGATGCCTCGCACCACTGTTGTTCCTCACCTCGTGAATATTAATAAAAAAAAAGAGTCGCTTCTTCGCCATAGGTGCATTTCTCTTCTCTTCTTCTGGCTCCACCCCTTCAGATCTCTTTATGTAGACCTGATAAAAGGCAGAAAGGATTATCTTTTGGGAAAGATTTGCCATCTCGTTCCCTGCACAGCAAAGAGAAAAAGTGAAGTCCCTTTCACATGACCTTTTCAAGTTAAGTAATTTTTATTGAATGGTGGTTAAAGTTGAATTAGTTTGAACTTTGATTGTTTGACGCTTCACTTGTTAAAAATTTTGAAAGGGCTTTAAATTCGTGATAAAATGAAAGTAGTGACAGATCTGTTCTTCAAGTATGATCTACATCCAAGTATATTGGAAAAAGAAAAAATGTAGGACAGGGACTTGGTTCTATGCATTGATTGTTCACTGGATTTTGAGATTTGTTGTTTTAACCAGAAGTTTCACAAGGTCAAAAAATGTTTTAACATATGCACGGATAAACTGTTCACAGTAAGATTTGTTACATATGGAGCCCCTCATAGGAAATGGAGACGGTAAAAAAATTAGATGGGCACTTGCAAAACTTTTGCATTCCCCCGAGAAACTTTGTGGTCGCTCTCAAAACTTTTGTGATGGAAATAATGAAATGGAAATAAAAGGGTGGGAGAAAAAGCTATATTTCAGCGTTTTTGCAACATTTTGTCGCAAAGTATCTCAGGAGAATGCAAAGAATCTTTGCGAGTGAACGTAAAGTTTCACTCAAAGTTTAATACTTTTTTCCATCACAATGTCCCCTTAGGTCCTCCATAATAACATGCATTTAGAATACAGGTAAAATTTCATTTCATTTTGACTTTAAATATGAAAAACGTCTCGGTTACGTATGTAACCCTCGTTCCCTGAGTAGGGAACGGAGACGTTACGTCGGATGACAACGAAATGGGGTTTCGCTTAGAAAGCCTATCAACTTCGAGTATTACAAAACGAGCCAATGGCAAAGAAATACCATGGGTCTGCGGAATTTGCATGACGTAACTCCGCCCCACCTCGTGGGTATAAAAGGAGGAAGTCTGCAACAGCAGGTATGTTTCTTCGCTGAGGAGCCAAGACTGAGCTCAGGCGATCCCCGCGGTACAGCGGAAAGTGGCAGGAAGACGTAACGTCTCCGTTCCCTACTCAGGGAACGAGGGTTACATACGTAACCGAGACGTTCCCTTTCGTTGTCACTCCGAGTTACGTCGGATGACGACGAAATGGGGTTACCAGTCTAATCACGCCACCTTCTCAGCTGTCTTCCAGTGCCCTGCGTAAATCTGAGATCCCTGTCGTGAGACTAGCACGGACGAAGGACTCCTATTTAGCACAGGAATACCAAGGTACACTGGGGAGCATATCCCACAATTTTAGAGGAAATATGCAATTATTGCCAACCCAGAGGGGGGGACTTAGAGAATACACATATGACCCGAAGGATGCATTTAGAGAACACTGGGGTGTCCAGCCGCAGGTGGAATATTTCAACCCCAGGGGTGGCAAGGTGGCTTGCCAAGGGAAAGACACATGCTCGAGAGAGGCTTACAGTGGAAATACACATGTGGGGGTCGCTCAGGGAGGGACCATGCACACGGGAGGCACCTAGCCGGCGCGCAGGCAATAGACACTGGTGGCGACGTCAGAAGTGCTGGAGGAACTCAAGGCTTTCGGAGAAGCTCACCTGAGGGGAAAATCGCACGTATCCAGTCCGTGGAGTGGAATGGCGAGCAAGCGAAGACACCTGAGCGGGTCCAGTACTAGCTAGTTGAAGCGAGTACATGAGAGGACACAGGCTCCACTCGGAGATTGTAAAATCTACCGAATGTGTTCAGTGTCGCCCAGCCTGCAGCTCTGCAGATGTCTGTTAGCGAGGCGCCATGCGCTACAGCCCAAGAGGACGCCACACTCCGGGTGGAGTGGGCGGTCACACCAAGGGGGCACGGTCGACCTAGCTGCTGGTAAGCCAAAGCAATGGCGTCCACTATCCAGTGAGACAACCTTTGCTTGGAGAGAGCCTTTCCCTTCAGCTTCCCACCATAACAGACAAAGAGCTGGTCTGAGGTCCTGAAACACTGGGTTCTGTCCACATAGGTGCGGAGAGCACGTACTGGACAGAGCAGTGCCAAGGCTGGGTCTGCCTCCTCCAGGGGCAGCGCTTGCAGGTTCACCACCTGGTCCCGGAAGGGAGTGGTAGGAACCTTGGGCACATATCCAGGCCGGGGTCTCAGGATCACGTGAGAGTAAGCCGGCCCGAATTCCAGGCACGCTTCGTCAACGGAGAATGCGTGCAGGTCCCCTACCCTCTTGATGGAGGCCAGTGCAACCAGGAGCGCTGTCTTCATTGACAGGAACTTAAGCTCCACTGACTGCAAAGGCTCAAAGGGAGCACTCCGCAGGGCAGTTAGCACCACTGCGAGGTCCCAAGAGGGAACGAGAGGAGAGCGAGGAGGATTCAGTCTCCTCGCTCCTCTCAGGAACCTGACGATCAGGTCGTGCTTCCCCAAAGACTTACCTTCAACAAGGTCATGCTGTGCGGCAATGGCGGCGACATAGACCTTTAGGGTGGAGGGAGACAGCCTTCGCTCCAACCCATCTTGTAGGAAGGAAAGCACGACACTAACCGAACATCTCCGGGGGTCTTCTCGGTGAGAAGAGCACCAGCTGACGAAGAGGTTCCACTTCAACGCATAGAGATGTCTCGTGGACGAGGCTCTAGCGGAAGTGATGGTAGCCACCACCGGTGGTGGTAGGGAACTCAAACCTGCCTCGTCCCGTCCAGGAGCCACACGTGGAGGTTCCAAAGATCGGGACGAGGGTGCCATAGGGTGCCCCGTCCCTGAGAAAGGAGATCCTTCCTCAGAGGTATGGGCCAGGGAGGTGCTGTCGCGAGGAGAACTAGTTCGGAGAACCAGGTCCTGGTGGGCCAGTACGGCGCAACCAGCATGACCTGCTCCTCGTCCTCCCTGACCTTGCGCAAGGTCCGCGCAAGAAGGCTCACTGGGGGAAACGCATACTTGCGGCCCTGCGGCCAGCTGTGCGCCAGAGCATCCGTGCCGAGCGTGCCATCGGTCAGGGAATAATACTGGGCGCAATGGGTCGAGTTGTGGGAGGCAAACAGATCTATCTGTGCGTCCCCGAACTGGTCCCAAATCAGCTGAACTGACCGGGGATGGAGCCGCCATTCTCCCGGGAGGAGGTGAAACCGTGAGAGCTCGTCGGCTACACAGTTCAGAGCTCCGGGGATATAGATGGCGCGAAGCGACCTCAGATGCTTCTGACTCCATAAGAGGAGGTGGCGGGCGAGTTGTGACATACGGCGGGAGCGTAGACCACCTTGACGGTTGATGTACGCTACAGTGGCGGTATTGTCTGATCGGACTAGTACGTGTTGGCCCTTGAGCACGGCCCGGAAGCGGCGCAAAGCAAGACGTACAGCCAGCGACTCGAGGCAATTGATGTGCCATAGGCGGTGGGGTCCTGTCCAGGAGCCCGCGGCAGCACGTCCATTGCACATGGCGCCCCAGCCCGTGGAAGAGGCATCTGTCGATACAACAACATGCCGCGAAGCTCGTTCCAGGGGCACTCCGGCCCGTAGAAAGCTGAGGTCCGCCCACGGGGTGAAGGTCTGACGGCAGGTCGGAGTAACTGGTACTCGGAGGGTGCCGTGTTGCCATGCCCACCTCGGGACTCGGTCGCTCTTCTCCCAGTTGACCCGAAGGCCCAGACGGGCTAGGTGCCGGAGCACTAGGTCCCTGTGTTCGCAAACCTGATCCCGAGAGTGAGCTAGAATCAGCCAGTCGTCGAGATAGTTCAGGATGCGAACCCCGTGTTCCCGAAGAGGAACAAGGGCTGCCTCGACGACCTTCGTGAAGACGCGAGGAGACAGGGCTAACCCGAATGGGAGAACCGCGTACTGATATGCCTGCCCCTCGAAAGCAAACCGTAGAATCGGCCTGTGTCGAGGGAGAATGGAGACATGAAAGTAGGCGTCCTTCAGGTCGATCGCTGCAAACCAATCCTGGGGCCGTACACATTCGAAAATGCGCTTGGCAGTGAGCATCTTGAACGGCAGCCTGTGAAGGGAGCGGTTCAGCACGCGCAGGTCCAGGATTGGCCTTAACCCACCGGATTTCTTCGGGACAATGAAGTACGGGCTGTAGAAGCCGGACCTCATTTCGTCTCGATCGCACCCTTCGCCAGCAGGGTAGCAACCTCCGCTCTCATGATGGGGGCATTGCCACCGACCACAGTGGAGCGAACTCCCCTGAATCGGGGAGGAGACCGCGCGAACTGAATCGCATAGCCGAGCCTGATCGTTCGGGCGACCCAGCGGGACAGGTGGGGAAGCTCTAACCAGGCTCCCAAGAACTGTACCAGCGGGGTCATGCGAACCACAGACTTCCCGTCGGTGGGGCAGCGAGGCTGAATGACTGTCCCGGACGTGGACGGCATAGCGGCCCAGTGTCGGGGCATAGTCATTGACCGCGTCCTGACAGAGGAGACCAGGGAAGGACGAACGTTCCACGGGGGTCTGCTCTGCCAGGGGGCTGGCGACAGAGGGGGATGAGAGCTGCACGGTCAGGGGACGGCGCGTGCTGTCATCCGGCTCTGGGACAGAGGGGGACGAGGGGTGCACGGCTCGGAGGCGGCGCACCGTGTCGTCCGAGAACTCTGTGTGCTCAGGGATGAACATGTCACTTCTTTCTTTAACCACATTAGGGTGCTGCCCACCCGTGGGTGAGCAGCGGGGGGTGGAGAACAAAAGATTCTCCCCCGGCCCTCCACCGGGGGAAGGAGTGGTCCTGCTACCATCTCCTGAGAAGTGAGAGTCATCCCTGAGCAGCCCGTCTCAGGAGCGCCGCTTAGCCCGGCGTTTAGCGGGGGGCGGGGCAGGAGAGGGCTGGGGCGCCTTCTTACGGCTTCCTCCGCGACCGGGCCCGGGTGGAGGCTGCTGCTTGGGCCGGGCGGGAGCGGGGGGAACCGCAGGAGGGCGCCCTCGGCGGCGAACAGGTTGAGGATTCTGCCCGGTCGGCTGGGTGGAGGCAGCAGCGGGCCGTCGGGGCAGAATGTGCTTGATCGCCTCAGTCTGTTTCTGAGCAGTCGAGAACTGTTGGGCGAAATCCTCGACTGCACCGCCGAAAAGGCCGGCCTGTGATATGGGGGTGTCGAGCAGACGGGACCGCTCGGCATCCCGCATATCAGCGAGGTTCAGCCAAAGGTGTCTCTCCTGGACCACGGCTGTGGACATCACCAAACCCAGGGAGCGTGCGGTCACCTTCGTCGCCCGGAGAGTGAGGTCGGTGGCGGCACGCAGCTCATTGAAGAGCCCTGGGTCCGTCCTCCCCTCGTGCATGTCCTTGAGCATCTGGGCCTGGTAGACCTGCAGAATGGCCATGGCATGCAAAGAGGTGGCTGCCTGTCCCGCCGCTCTGTAGGACTTCGCCACTAATGTAGACGAGTACCTACAGGCCTTGGATGGGTGCTTAGGCTCACCACGAGAAGAAGCGCTCTGAGGACACAGCTGCATCTCAACAGAGCGTTCAACCGGGGGGAGCCCAGTGTACCCACGGGCAGCCGCCTCATCGAGGGGAGGAAAGGCGGATGAAACCAACGAGCGGTCACGGGAAGACATGGGAGTCTTCCAGGACTTCGAGATTTCATCATGCACATCCGGGAAGAAAGGTATTGGGGTCCGCGGCCTTACCCAAGTACCAATCATCCAACCGCGAGCGCTCAGGACAGGGTGGAGGGGACCACTCTAGTCCGATGCTCGCGGCGGCCCGGGCAAGCATGGCCGTTATCTCCGGATCAGACTCGGACGCAACCGTATGCACACCGGAAGGTGGCAGCTGTGCCGAGTCTTCACTTCCAAAAGAATCAGACCCACCTTGTGATGCTGCGATGGACATGGCGTCCTCCTCTGGAGCGCCAAAGGAAATCCGCGGGGCATCAGGAGATGGACCCGCGGAAATCCCCTGAACACTCGCGGGTTGCAACACTGGAGAGGGTGCGGCTGGGCACGGACGTATAGTCGGCGCTTTGTTCCAAACCGTCACCCTCAGATCACCCTGGCCACCAGCCGAAGTAGGGCCTCTCGAGGAGACACTAGATCGGGGTGTGGATGAGGGGACCCTCACTCTTGCGAGATCATGGAGCCTCGATCGTAGTGTTGCGATGGTCATGTTCCCGCAGTGAGAACATGACTCATCCACGAGCGCTGCTCTAGCGTGATCAAAGCCCAAACACACTATGCAGCGCTCGTGCCCATCAGAGTCGGCAACCAGTCTACCGCAACCAGAAGTGCACGGGCGGTGCATCTTTAAAAAGACGTGCCCGTGCAAGCTCTTTTTGTGAGAGAAAAGAAACTCTGAGAGTGTTGAAGCGCCCGGGGAGAAACACACTCGCTGGCAAACCACAGCACAGATAAGCAGGAAGTGCGCACTCGCCGGGAGATCGCCGTCACACCAACACCAGAGAATCTCACTCGTCTGTAAAAGCTGACAGTTCAGAGATGGCTTGTGGAACGAAGGATTAACTTGGCTCCGAAGCGAAAACATAAACTGCTGTTGCAGACTTCCTCCTTTTATACCCACGAGGTGGGGCGGAGTTACGTCATGCAAATTCCGCAGACCCATGGCATTTCTTTGCCATTGGCTCGTTTTGTAATACTCGAAGTTGATAGGCTTTCTAAGCGAAACCCCATTTCGTCGTCATCCGACGTAACTCGGAGTGACAACGAAAGGGAACTGAAAAGAAATGACTTAATACAGCAAAGGGCAAAAGAGGAGAATAATATAAAGATGACAGTGTTTAGGCGTTTTGTTTTGTTCTGCAAGAACTTCCTGCTTCTCTTGTCGTCTCTTCCTCTGACGGCCGTTGGCCAGTGTTATTACGAGACCCCATGACGCTGCAGGCTTTGGAACAGCTTTTTGGGTTCAGTCCTGCTACTGTTTCGAGAAAACTGCATCAGACAGTGCGTAGGCGTTCCTGTCTACTCTCCTCCTCTCTTCTCTAACTCTTCTTAGCTATTCCCTTTCTATTCCTAAAGAGGACCAGATGCAAAGAAACAAGCCAGCTTTCATCTTAGTCTCTCAAAAAAGCCTTTCATCCCGGTATGACTGTGTGTGCGTGTTACAGAGAGAGAAGCATGCTAGATTCTGAGCCATTTCCATTAAGATTTCAATTGTCATCATCAACGCTGTTACTTATGGAACATTCTGGATGAGAAAAAAGACAGACGAGCACCTAACAATCATCTCTTACATTTCAGAAGGGCAATTTTCATTATCCTGAGAGTGCATACTGTCTTTGCACACACACCGATACACACATCTGCAATCTAGAGCTACTCAGAACCCTTCCTGTTGCCACAAAATACCTGCTTTGCCTAAAAGCATTGCGGGTAATTTCTGTTATTGTCTCTCACTTGCTATTTCTCGCTTTCTGTCTCTCTTTCTCCCTGTTTATCTCTCTGTTCTTGTTTTTTTGTGAGTGCAGAAAGCTTGTTGCAGGAGTATATGTCTGCTGAAGCAGAGATGAAGGGTGATCCGTCCACTGGAGCGTCACCGGTAAAATAACGGCAGATAAAAGGGTTCTGATGAAAGTTTCTGGACCGGGCCCCACTGTCTTTGGTGTTGAGTGCTGTCAGGGTCTCTGAGGGTCTACACTTTGGGTTTTATCGCCATGCTGCAGGAAGAAGTATCTCACTCCAGAAGGAATGCATGTGCAAATGAAACAAATTCATCTAGAATGAGTTGACGTTGATTCACAGAAATGAGGAGAAAGTAGGCTCTGGGACATCGTGTCGTTTGTAATTGTGCTTTCTGTATATTTTTGTTTGGAAATATTAGGGTTTTTTTCTGATGTTAAAGCTCCAGTAGGTAACTTTTGTAAACAAATATTTGTTAAAACTGTCATTATGTCCTGATAGTTGAATATGAGACAGATAATCTGTGAAAAATCAAGCTCCTCTGGCTCCTCCCTGTGGTCCTATTGCCATTTGCAGAAATACACCGCTCCCGGTCAGAAACAACTAATCAGAGCCAGGAGGAATGTCTTAGCAGTGTCAATCACGCTCGTGTACACGCTGATCACACCTCTCTTGCACAGCGCGAGCGCGTACCGTCGTTCGTGACTCTCCTGTTCGTTAATTCAACGAACGAAATGATTCGAAAAAAGATTTGTTCATTTTGATGAACGAGTTCAAACAGGAGAGTCACAAACGTGCATCACAGAACAGAGCAAGGCGAGCATTTGTGCTTATAAAACTTAAAGTTTTTTATTTATTTTTGAAATGACCGATCGTTTCGCTAGATAAGACGCTTATTCATCGTCTGGTATCGTTTAAAGCCCTTTGAAGCTGCACTGAAACAGTCATTTGGTCCTTAAACCGTTTTTGTCCCATTGAAGTACATTATATGGAGAAAAATCCTGGAATGTTTCATCAAAAACCTTAATTTCTTTTCGACTGAAGAAAGAAAGACATGGACATCTTGGATGACATGGGGTTGAGTAAATTATCAGCAAGTTTTTTTAAAAGTGAACTAATCCTTTAACATTAGCTATTTATAACTTAAAGAGTGCAACGTTATAAAGTTACATGTATTGCAAAATACATAATGATTTGAGGACCAAGTTTGTAGTCAAAGTATTGGCAGGCCATAGTCAATGTAAAGCATATTGTTGATGTTTCGTCCCTATTAGTGAATGTTCCATAACTGTTTATAGTCATCGGTGGTCCTGCTTACTAGCCTGCGCGTTCACGGCAGGCTGCGCTGTGGGGGAGGAGCTTTGAAAGGGAGGGCTGTAGCGCAGCATAGAGCAAGGGGGTTGGACCTGTAAGTTGTGCTTGTTCAAATTTTCAACATTTCAACAATCAAGTCAACATTTTCTCAAAACTCCCTACTGCAACTTTAATTGTATTTCTGTAATTGCAGAATATATTTTGGCTTTGCAGCACTGTGGGTTTTGCAGCATCTGTGCCAAATGTTTCCATATGGACCTGAAATCACCTACTTGGGGCTTATAACCCCTACCCAGAGCAACCTAAAAGCCACGTTGCAAAACTACTTCTCTCTTGTTGCTTTATATAATATCTATAGTTTCAGTTAGAGAGCCCTGTGTGTGTTATTGATTTCTTTGCCTGTTCTCCATCCGGGCCTTGGGAACCCATGTAAGAATTTTATGATTTTATGTCTATTCTGATTATCCTAAGAGGATAGTAAAACCTGAAAATCGCACTTGGGCTTATGACTTAGGCCTGTAAAATCCCACTCTGGAATCATTGGAAACTGCATAGCAATATCATGTTTAAAAAAAAAACTTTCAGAATGCATTTTACCAACACCAAGATTTTCCTACTAATTTTATTCAGAAAAAGTGATATCTAGTTCTCTCCTGTTGCAATATATTATAGCTATAGCTATAGGTTCAGTTAGAGAGCCCCTGTCATCTCTTCTTTTGCCTGTTCACCATTGGGACCTTGGGAGCCCATGTAAGACTGAGGGGAATGAATTATATTCTGACCTCTCTGTCTTCCTCCTCTCTCTTGATGCTAGAAGAAAGCATAAAGTTTGAGTTGTGGAGGATTCTACGATGGTGCTCTGGAGAGCTGAGCTGGCCTGATTCAGACACGCCACCCAGGGATCATAAATCTGCTCCTCGCGTCAGTGCAGAGATCGGCTCGTAGGCTCCTTTAGTCTCTCTCACTGTGTAGATGTGCTGGAAGTAGAGATGGAGAGCAGGTTTATTGCCTGCCGTATGGAGATTAGCTCCATCCCAAATGAGTCACTTATCCTATGCCTGACACTTTAGTGAAGATAAGCAGTCTGTCTAGGGGACAGAGGCATTTACACACTTTGATTTCATGGTAGCACTGCAGAGAAAAACGATCACAAATTCTTAACAGTGTTTACAGACTCCTCAGTGAAAGCCGCCATTGTTATGCAGTTTATTAATTTTCACACTTTTTGACTAATTGTTGTAGAAAGTTGCACACGTTGGCATGTATGAACATGTTAAAGTCAAATTAAATCAAAACCTAAGTATGCATTCCTGTGAACGATTAATAAGTGTACATTATTCTTGCATGTTTATCTTCATAATTTTTGTATGTGTATATATTATGGTGGCTGAGAGAGCTCAACGCCCTGCAACTAAAGAAAACATGCAAAAAGAAAAAAAATACAGCAAATAAAAAAAAAAATATCTTAATCAGTTTGACAACACATGTGCTGCAAATGCTCACAACGCAACTAAATAAAGAAAACACGCTACAAATACTCGTAATGCAACCAAATACAGAAATGCGCTGCAAATGACACATTGCAACTAAATAAAGAAAACACACTGCAAATACTCACAATGCAACCAAATACAAAAACGCGCTGCAAATACTCACACCGCAACCAAATACAAAAATGTGCTGCAAATGCTCATAATACAACCAAATACAGAAACACGCTGCAAATGCTCATAGCACAACCAAATACAGAAACACACTGCAAATATTCACAATGCAACCAAATACAAAAACGCGCTGCAAATACTCACACCGCAACCAAATACAAAAATGTGCTGCAAATGCTCATAATATGATGTTTTATTAACAAGGTTCGGGAGGAGCAGGTGCAGATAATTAACCCAATCAGCACAAGTGGAGATCAATCAGTAATCGACTCAGGACAAGATAAATAACAGCAGAACCCACTTGTGTTTCTTGACGGTTTATCAGCATCCCACCTCCACCCCATCTCCTCACTTTTAGTTCCATCTCTAGTTCCATCTCTAGTTCCATCTACTCTTACCAACGGGGGGAGTACTCTGGGTTCGGGCAGAAATTCCGAGCTCGGAGCCCTCCACCAGGACACCACGCCAAGTACGCATAACCTTTACCATAATAATTATATGTAGATGTGAACTCGTGAAACAACCAAATACAGAAACACGCTGCAAATGCTCATAACACAACCAAATACAGAAACACGCTGCAAATACTCACAATGCAACCAAATACAGAAACACGCTGCAAATACTCACAACACAACCAAATACAGAAACACGCTGCAAATACTCACAACACAACCAAATACAGAAACACGCTGCAAATACTCACAACACAACCAAATACAGAAACACGCTGCAAATACTCACAATGCAACTAAATACAGAACAGTGCTGCAAATATTACTCCTGTTTCAATCTGAAAAACATGAATTATGCAAGTAAAGGAGGTTACAGACATCATTTAATGTTTACTGTAAATGCACATTCATTTAGTGCCGTTGCCACCGCTCAGTCTGTTTAGGAAAAGGTGTAAACAAACAGACTCTGTAAACAGCTTGATAAATAGTAACACTAGTTATCTCTTGTATGGCCAAATCAAAAAGTTACCCACTCTTGGGAAATGAAACGCATTCGCACACACGGGTGGAAAATCCTAACCCTTCGCTTCCCCCAAGGACCCAACCCTACCCCACTTCTCTCCGAGCCTCTCTGTAAATGAAAAGACCCTTTCTCTCTGCTCAGCACTGATGGAGAGATACGCTTGTCGCTGCAGACCAGGATATAAACTGGCAAACCTTGCTCGTGCTCATCACTTTAAAACCTATGAAAATGGAGGATCAGAGCTAATCTCCTCCACCCACTAATAGCGCTGCGTTTGATTGGATAATCTGTCAAGCGGCAGATAAGCTCAGCTCTTTCTCTGACTGAGGGAAGAGGATGTGAGACAGCTCATAATTCTGACCCGGAGCAAAAAAAGTCACTCTTCTCTCCTCAACTCTTCCAATCCATGCCGGCTTATTTCCCTTGGTGTGATGGGTTATGGCTTACAGATCCATGAATTAGCATATGACTTTGTTTTTGTCTCATATGCTTTTTTAAAGGATTTGTGTAAACCATAACATATGAATTGCAGAAACCAGGTGGTATTTAACAAAAAAAAATGTTAGTACAATCACACTTTTAAAGCCCAACATTTCACAAAAAATAAGTTTTGATGCTATTTGAAAGTTATCATTTACTCACCCAGTTTTGAATAATAAGATATTTTGAAGAATATTTCAGCTGTTTTGTCTGTACATGTGCATTTTTTTTTCTTTCCTTATCCTGTCAGGTTGGCCTTGTTAGTGTGGCTTCTGTCTGAGCAATCAGAGCTTATTGTTGGAACTGACTGAACGTGAGCACCTGCTCTTAACCTGGCTGGAATATAAATGAGGGATTAACATAGCCGCTCAAGTGGCTTCTGTTCTCCTGATATCCCCAGTTGTGTCTTTCGAGGAAGGCCCAGCCCGCTCTCGCGTGAGGAGTGAAACCCACCTGCTCGCTGTCTGCTCTGGTGTTTGGCTCCTGGCCAGTCAGTCATGTTGGGAGAACTGGAGCTATGTGCTAACGTCTCCCTGACAGATTCTCCCACAGAAGCTCATTTGGGGTTTGCTCACGCAGAGGAAGGACAGGAAGTGTTGCAGAAAACAAAGATGGAAGAGACGAAGAAAGGCAGACATGTTGCAGAAAAAAAAGGGACATGAATGAATGAACAAATAAAAAAAAAAGAACAAACAAATGACAATGAACGATTCAATGGAAGAGAACAAATTAGCACATTTTAAAATGTTAAATATTTATTATTTATTTTAAATATTTTATAATAATAGTTTTTGTTATTATATAATATAGTTATATATTTATTTTATAATGTATTCTATTTATTTGTCATTATATTTATTATATTATATTAGATAATTAATAACTTTATTATTATTTTAATATATGATTACATATACAATAATATAATACATGTTGCATATTAATAATTATAATAATGTTCATAAATTAGAAAAAAAAAGTTATTTAATTATTTATTAAAATTCATATTTTAAAATTAAATATATTATTTATTTAAATTATTTTAAGTTAATTATTATATTATATTATATATTATATTAAAAAAGTAAATTACAGAGAACACTTAGTATTTTGGTGATGTTTAAAGGAGACCCTGCAAAGGATCTTTATTTGTATCACTGATTGTGTTTTTTTATAAGTGATTTTATAAGCAGAACAGGAGGGAGAAATGTAGCATATTCATCCAAATGACAAAATTTACATTAAATATCCCCTCGAATCTAACTGACCCTTGGCACAAATCTGTCATCGCGCTGATCAAAGTCATAATGGCACAGTGTTCATAGTTAGTTCACTAATTGGGCTGGATAAATGATATGTTATTATTCCATCCCTTTAAATTTGTATTAACATGAAGAGCACACTTGTTCTGTGACCCTGCACTTGTCCTATCGTTCTCCTCACTGCCCTGCTCTTGTTCTAATTTTTGTTCCAGTAGACCTTAGTCAGAGTTGACGCCATTTAATTTGACATGAATGAAAATGAGGCAGTGAGGGATAAAATTGCTGACTGTTGAATTTACTGCGTTTTATTCTCTTGGGTAATGTTTCATTTTCATAACTCGTGTTTTTTTTGTTTGTTTTTTTGCCACCTGAAAAATGTGCATACAATTTAAAATCCTGTTTACTCTGAGATCGTATTTGATCATATTTAGTGTTTTATTTCTGTACTCAGACATAACGCCCCTGCTTTGGTTATAAACAGCCAAATTCTCACGCAGATGCTGACTTGTATTTCTGCCCATGTACTTCTGTCTGTGCCATATCTTCTGTTGTGTACTTGTGTGGGAGTTTAAAGGTGTCAACAACAAGCTATCAGGCGCCCTGCTTTAACAACCTCAATCAGATGCTTCACCAATCATATCTGTGAAGTCTCCATCTCTCAGTGTGTTTACCTGTCCAGCAATGCAAACGTGAGACACGCTAAATTTCACATTTGATGCAAGTTGATGCAACAATTATCTGTAATCTCTCTTTCACTCAGGCCAGAAAGCACTTATCTCAGTTGAAGTCTGTTTCGGTTCAATTGTCTGCATTAGAGTGCAGCAAACAGTATTGAACTCTTGACTGCATTACCCTTGATCTAGATAAGTGCCAAGCATGAAACAAAATGACACCTACAGTCTTTATCAGCCTGGGATGAGGCAGGTGGTAAAGGGACCAGTGGAGACCAATGGAAAAACACATTAGCTTAGTATCTGATGGTTTACAAGAGTGCAAAAGCAGCATGAGATAAACTTTGACTGTATTCCTTTACGTAATAAATGTCTGTGGTCTTATTTGTGCATGGTTTATCAGTGCACGTTTTTACAAAGAAAATCAAGAACAAATAATATTAACCAGTATTTTTGCACGGCACTGGAATGCTTGATTCTGATTGGTCAGTCACAGCAATTTGCAGCAATACAGTGACCACTGAGCAGTATAATTGACTACTGATCTTAAAATAAAATGAAATAAAATAAATAATAAATTCAGCTTAAATCATTTGTCACTGTGCTGGTTTCAAGTCTCTCGTAACATTCCATGGTCTCTTTGTTCTCATAAATAAAGTAAAATAAAATAAAAAATAATAAAGTTAAATAAAGTTAAATAGAATATTAATAAATAATAAATTCAGCTTAAATCATGTCACGATTACATTCCACGGTCTCTTTCTTCTCGTAAAGTAAAGTAAAGTGCAATAAAATAAAAAGGATAAAATTAAATAAATTGATAAAGGAAAATAAAATAAAAAAATGATATTAAATACTTAATATTAATCAAGAAAAACTACAATACATTGCCATTATGGATACCTTCATGTGCTTGATGAACATTAATTTTAATTTAATTCTTGTAATTCTCTAGAATGTCATATAATGTATGCCGAAGCATTACGATTTGGTCTTCCCTGGATTTAAGGATCCTATTCAAACACTTTAATTAGAAGGAAGTGTCCATATACTTTTGGCTCTGTAGAGTATCTCAATAGTCTGTGCCATTACAAGATTAAATCATAGCCTACATTAAGCCTTCACTATCCTGACCGACCGTGTCCTTCACTCACAATTATCATGTGATCTCTGGCGGACTTGTAAATTATTCAACACTTCATGTACTTAGCCGCACTCGTTTACTTTTGGTAATAGCATGCAGTGAAAATAGTTTTCTCAGCTTTCTGTGTGTGCGCGTATGCATGATTTATATTTTATGCATAGTCCTTTCCCTGTTCAGCTGTAATGAACATTTAGGTCTTTATAAATGTTACACAAGGCCTTTCCCCTGCGTCTTTTAATATATGTCGTTTACAGACCAAAAATATCAGTGTATGTGCACAATGTGTATATCGCAGTGTATGTTTGTGCGCATTTGCCTGTGTTATTATTCATATTCATCTTCTGCACTAATCTCCTCTTCGCTGGAAACCATCTATATTAAGTTTTCCATGCCCAGCGGGCTGTTTAAAACCGAGAAAAGGGAAAATAAAGAGGTAGTGTATTTAATATTAGTCTGCTTGAACAATATATGCTTGACATGTTTACTTGAAAAACAAAAAATCAGAGGAAACGCTATTCCAGTGCAACACAGTCAGCCAATTACAAGCAAAATTCCCTAGAGAAAGAGCAGTTAGCTTAAATTTACCTCCTTTTCGCTTGATTGCGGCATCTAGATATGTGAAATTATGTCTCTCCAGAGCTACTCGGGGGTAAAGATAAATTGTATATTCTCAGTTAGAGGAACAGAGGGAGAGAGTGAGAATAAGATTTATATTCCTGCACACGGGAGAAGGTTTTTTTCATGCATTGATCCTCAGCACTGAGAGATTCAAAACAACAGTTGGCACTGAATCAATATCATCCCTCTTCAGTTTGAGATGTAATGACCAAATTAGAATTATAGTGAACTAAGACACCAACGTAAAGCATTTTTTTTCATAATATCAATTCACTTACATTGTGTAATGTGTTCCCTTTGATGGTGTATGAAATGGATTAGCATTGAGAGGTTTGGGTTTACATGTGAACAGATTCATGGATTTGTTTGAGTCATCACTCATAAGTGTTCACAAAACGTGAAGGGCTCAGAAAACTACCATTTTTACCATTACATATTTAGTTAAATACTGCTGTTGATAGTGTAGTTGGCGATTGAGATTTTATTTTTAATCGGCCTCATGTCAATTCAAACCAATATGCTGTTTTTTTTTTTTTTTCTATGAATTTTATGTATATATATATATATATATATATACATACATATGTATATATTAGTGCTATGTTAGGGCAACTAACATAAAAGTTTTTGTTTACATAATATATGTGTGTGTATATCAGCCAGATATTGTATTTTATATAATTTATACCTTAGTGTTGTATAAACCAATTATGATGCTTTAATTGTGTTTTTGACAAATAAATGGCAGAATTAGTAAATAATGGCAGAATTTGCATTGTGGTTGAACAGTCCCTTTAACTAGTCTTGTTTCGAGTTGAGTTATTTGCAAACACTTTGTGAATCAATGAAAGAACTTGTCAAATCTAACATCACTAGAATTGATGGGAATTTAACCGTAATCACTGTGGGATGTGTGTACGTGTGTTTGCATTTCCCCTGATGTCTTTAGATTCGAGTTCATTCCATCAGCGAGTCCTTAGTGTTTAATTAGCCAGCTTATGGAAGGCCCTCCGGATTCCCACAAACTGGCCCTTCATCTCCCAAACACACACACACACACACACACACACACACACACACACACACACACACACACACACACACACACACACACACACACACTCACACACTCACTCACTGACTCCTCACACACACACACACACACACACACACACACACACACACTCACACTCACACTCACACTCACACACACACACACACACACACACACACACACACACACACACACACCCTGGAGACATTTACTAACCCTCACATACACCAGCCGATATTAGTATGCAACAGTGTTTGCGGAAGAGAATGTTTCCATGGCTAGGAGGAAACTTTAGAAACATAAGCTCAGTTTAACCAGCCATTAAACCCGGATGAGGGCAAAAACGGTTGCCTTCAGCTACACAGCCTGGAAAATGGCACGGGAAGCATGGGTGTGAAAAATGGAGGAAGAGGGAGATTACGTGGTGTTAAGAAGAGTGAGATTTTAATATTAGGGTCTTTTTCGGATTTGAATTTGATTTCATCTGTCCAGACTTCCACGTCCAGTGGCGTGATGAAAAACACGGATGAAAGAAAAGCAAAGAAAAGGCATCAGTCTGCCGTGTATGGGTGCAGAAAGGCGGATCGAGTGAGCTGAGGATCTTTCTTTTGAATGAACTGAAAGAGGGATGTCATAGAGGAATAAAAGGCATCTCTTTCATCGGTCCAGATGAGATAGAAAGCTCACCGCTGAGAGAAATAAAACATACACAAATAGAGTCCCGCTCTGTTTGTCCCACCCTTGGCATCAGTGTGTTTGTGAGAACATACTGTGTCAATGTGCTTGTTTCATCAAAAGGGATTGGTGCTGCTTATGTGGGCAAAGGAGATTAGTTTTGGACATTTTGCTTTGTGTTTCCAAGTATTACAAGAAACACATGTGGGAAGCCCATGTAATCTGTCTTTATTTTTTATGAGCTTAAAAAAACAGTTCAGATATCATAATGAATGAGTTCATTACTATAGTCGATCAAGTATTTTATAATGGTGTCTTGTTTATATTGAGATATATTTACATGCGGTCTCGTGTAACCAGACGTTTAAATGTTTTTTCTTACTCCGCCCACTAAGACAGGAAGAGATGTTCAAAGCGTCAAATAAAATTACTCCTTACAGGTTCTACTTCAGATGCCGTTTTAACCATTCCACCAACTTTTGTTATCGCACACACAGTATGTGAGATCATCAGGAAAGTGACCAAATGAAGCCATTTGAATGTAAGCAGAAAGGATTGAAATATATGATGGATGGATGGATGGATGGATGGATGGATGCACGTAGATAGATACATACATAGATAGATACATGTATGGATTATATATTTTGTCATATTTAGTCATTTTTTCAGGAATTAATTAGTTTTTTCCAGGTTTCAGACACAGCCAAATGCTCCCTAAATCCCATCAGCCATCACTTCCTCCTGTAGGAATACCCAATGTGAGTTTGAGATTATATTGGATTCAGGTACTTCTGGCCCTCTGCTGAGGATCTTCTTTTATGAGGGACAGATCGATGTGTGTCTCTGGGTCCCCCAGTGTTCAGCATCTGTCTGGCTCGGAGCTGTAGGTCTGCTCCATAAACTGCTGTTTGATAGAAGCGAGGGTATAAAATGAAAATGCTTTCTCTCTCGCTTGTTCTCCATCTCAGTTATATTCCTCTATAAACTACATGGCTTGTAGAAAGAGGTCCTTATTACTCCAATGATGAACTAAAAACCATGATTAGGGTTCATTTTCACGGCCCCAAAGGAGCCACAGCTTGTAAAGACGTCTGAGTTCCATTTTGTTTTATGGCATGTCGTCTGCTAGGTTTACAGTTTGAAGCCCCAAAAGTATAATAATCCTTTCTTCAAAGGTATGATGCCAACAGGAAGTGAAGGAAAGGAGGTTATTTCTGTCCTGCATTCCTCTTGTTTATGTGGTTTTGTTTGACTTGAATATGCAGGTGTGCATCAACTCCTTTGAGTTATGTTTAATGTCTTGGTACGTCTGTTGTATATTTCTGTCTGAATAATAAATTCAGACAGAAATATACAACAGACGTACCAAGACATTCATCACCTAAGTCTGGTAAACTACCACTTTTTATGCTGTGTTATAAACAAACTATGACATTTTTTTTATTAAAATAGTTTTAAAAGCCACAATTTTAGAATACTTAATCTTAAATGAATTGTTGATCATTAACAGCTGATATTCAGTCCAATAAGTGATATTGCCTTTATATAGTTTTACACAATTTTGTACTTTGTGCACAGTTAATATTAACAAATTAAGCTGCTAAGATACTTTCTAATGTTCAAAAATTACAATGGAATTGAAAATCATATTTGGTTTTCAAATTTGGATGTGACTCCCTAAATCAAAATTGATTCAGGAGGTGCTTAAAGATTCTCATGTTTCTTTGACTAAATGAATCCTCTCCCATCTCTTGAGGGCATTGCTGTAAATATTTGAACCTTTAAACATCTTTATTTAGAGTAGAGGTCTGCAAGCTCCTTATTACACATCTCAGTCACACTTGGACTAAAAAAAGAGAACGAGAGAGACTGAAGCTAAACGCCCACAAGGCCTTGTTTGACTTGAAATATACGAGAGAATGTGTCAGACAACTAAACTACTGACAGATCCTGATATATCTCTCTTTTCTCTTTCCCCCTAAGTAAATGACACTATATTCCCCTGATTCATGTTAGAGACACAGGTCACAGCTTTTAAGGAAGTTCTTCGCCTTAATCTTGTCACACATCACCTTCTATGAGTGAGACACATATAAATGAAGGAAAGACACTCAAACCTAATAAAGGCACCTTGTGATTCAATTCGATTCAATTTTGACTCACCTGAAATATTTTTTCAAAATTAATAAAATGTATAATTTAATATTATATATAACATTATACTAATATTTATATTAATTTATTATATTAATTATAATTCAAATTGGCTTTTATTTTTGTATACAGCGAAGCAGACAGTGACCATGGCTGTCAGGCTTCAAAAAGGACAAAAATCCTCCAGGAATACCATCAAATTATTCCATATGAATCTTCCCTTTCACCATAGCTCTTAAATCTCATTTTCTATATATTCAAGCCTGATCAGCCTACAATATACATGTGAATAAATGCCATTTGGTATTGTCAAACAGACATAATGGGCCCTATTTTAACGATCTGAAACTCAAGTATCAAACGCGAAACGCAATAAGATAATATGCTAAATGTTCATTTACGTTTTAACAATTTCTTGAAATCCAGGGTTTTCAACCAGGAATCAGATATACAAGACATTGAAAGTTCTTACGATTTATAACTTTTTAATTAATTCCTGACTTTCAAGCTGTTACACTTAACATCATTTACTGCTTGAAAATTATTATAAAATGCTAACATGAAAAAATAGCACTCACTCCCTATTTGAAAACCCTTTAAAAGAGCAGAAAACAGTAAGAAATGTTCTGAGGGCAAGATGGTAGAATTACACCAATACAGCACTTTGTACAGAACACATTAATTCAGTTTTCAGTTCAGTTTATTTGAACAGCACTTTTTACTACACAAGTTGTTCCAAAGCAGCTTCATAGACAAAATAAAAATAACGAAGATAAAAGGAAAATAATAAAAAATATGGCTCATTTCATTTCATCCTGATTATGCAAACAGACTGCGGAGTGTCTGAAAGATGAAAGTTCGACTGTCACTTTAGTGTTTGTCTGGTCGATTCCTCAGATCTGATTCTCTAGAGAGCTGGAAAAAACAACAGGATCAGGTTTGGTAAAATGTCACAGACAGAGCAAATAACCTATCAAAAATTGTGACATTTACATGTCCCAGTCGTTTGCTGAATACTCAGGGCTGTTCGGATGCCACAGCAAGGAGAATTACTGCCTTTGTGATGGAAAATAGCAGAATGAAATTGAACACAGTCATCTGTGTTAACTCATTATCGGCAAATAAGAGCGCTTCAGAAAAAGACGGATAATTAGGAATATTGTTTATCATGCGAAGTGTGTGTGAGTATGTCTGTAGGTCAATCTGTGACAGATTCAGACCCTTATTGCACCACTGTCGTCATTTGGTTCACATTACACTGATAGACGCAAAAGGACGTGCATTGCATTTCAATATGTCGACCACTGTGGTTTGGGCAGGAATCAAATTCAGGTCTAATTATGAGTGCCGTGAGGGTGTGTGTGTGTGTGTGTGTCAGTCAGACAGCATCAGTCGTGATGGGAAGTGTGTCTCGTGTTGCCCTGGGTGACAGCCAAAGATGTTGGCAGAGCATGTGGTGTGGAAGCCACTGACAGCTCCAGGAGGAACAGAAGTTTGTGTGTGCATGAGGGTGTGTGGTTACGCACTTTAGCATGCATACCAAAATTGAATAGTAACAAACAGGTAATTTGATTATATAATAAGATTATAAAACATAACTGTAATGAGGTTGGGCTGCAATAAGAAAAAGAGTAATTTAATTATAGTTGTATTCACAGAGATGGATTTGTGTAATTACGTTCTTGAGGAAATATTGCAGTCCTGAACAGTGCAATCAAAGAATTTTTTTTTTTTTTTTTTTGGGGGGATAAAAGCAGTGGCGGCCGCAAGGTCCTTCAAAGAGGGGAAGCTCATTTTCGGCCTACATCATAAAAATTGTTAATTTATATATATATATATATAAATTTTGTAAATTTTGCAGATTTTTTAAAATTCCTCTGGACTCAATGATAAATACATGTCTGACAGTTGGAACGAACCAAAAAAACTAGAAAATCGCATTCATGACGATTTATGGTGATTTTATTTCCGTTAGACCTTTTCCTACATTGACGCTGATGCATTAAAAAGGAGGGGCTCCTTGCAGTCTTAAAGAAATCCCCACTGGCTAAAAGGAGGATTTTCTCAATGGAATACTTGCGTAGTCTGTATACTGTATATTGCCTTCCAGGGCAGTATGTATAACATAGTACTGGATATGAATATACGATCATATAGAAGTGTTTTATATTGTTATATCCATTATTTCTTTACTTGTAGACAAAAAAAGTTAATTGTAGTAAATTTCACAAATAATAAAAAAAAACGGCAAGTAACACAATACATTTTAAGTAGAAAAACTGAAATATAGTATTTTCTTGTAAAATTTACTCCAATAATCTGTTTTATTTACAAAATCATTTTTTACACTGTATGTTTAAAGTCGGCATTAAACGGAAATTGCGTTCTTTTCTTCCATATTGTGATGTGTATTCAAGTGCAATGGATTCTTGAACAAGAAAAAATGTAGTGCGGGACTTGGTTTTGTCCATCGGGAATTGATTGAATGGTTGTGGTTTGCTATTGGTCGATCTCATGTGAGTGACTGGTTGCCCCGTCCTATTGATTAAAAATTATGAGGGCACATTAATATTAAGAAATATTAAGAAAAGTATGTTGCTATTTTTCCAAAAAAAGTTTGTACAGTACGACTGTATATAATTATTTGCAATTTAATGCAAAATCAGTCAACTAAAACCCACATCACATTTAAATTAGTGATCTTTTTGTTGTTGTTTGCTTATTCATTTTTTATTATTATTATTTATTCAGTGGAGATGCACTGGGAATACATGCAAAGTCATTTATCAAAAACAGTCCCTTTTGTAGATCTTATGTTTCTTATTTTGATAAACGCTATTAGTTTATGAAAATTGAATTTCAGCCATATTCAGAATAATGAATATATAAAAGCTATGAATACAGTACCCAATTTTCTTATGTAACGATCTCTGTCTCTAATCAGGAAGACTGACGTGTGGTTTATATTATGTGACAGATTACATTTTGTGTAATCTTGCAACGTGCGTTGCACATTTGTGTATGTGTATTTGATGCATTTGTTTACATATGCAGCCTTGGAAATATTACTCAATTGCATGCTTGGCCATACACTGTGTGTATGTGATTTGAAGGCCAGCCTTCACAACTCTGTACTTTGCAGATTAACGAACCCTGTCCGTATGTTTGTGTGTGTACGGGGGGTGGGGTGGGGGGAGTTTGGCATCTGTGGGCGGTAAATGAGGATTGCTGTAATTGGATTATACCTTATAAATGTTCTTATGGCTGACTGGGAATTATTAAGGCTGAGCAGCATGGCCAGATTAATTTAAAGCACATAGACTGTGTGTAAGGTGTGTGAGTGTGTTTGTTGTGGATGCTGGAGTTAAAGGCTTAGCCTTAGTGGAATGTCCTCTCTCCCTCGCTTAACATTCAGGGTCTTTCCATTTCTCATGGAGATAAACGGCTTGAGGGTTGATATTCTCATGCCATCTCAGTATACAGTACACACAAATATATATAAAACAATCAAATAAACACCTCTCCCTTCAGCACTGCACATAGAAACATAATTAAGATTATGCGGTTGCCAACATTCTGACGTGCATTTTGAGTTACAGCATATATTCAGACTTGTGTAAAACACTCATGCTAGCACGTAGCAAACAAACAAGCAAATGCAAACTCGGATGTCTGATGTAGTATCAAAGATCAGATCAGTGATCTTCTTAGGCCTGTTTCATATCACATGCACAACCATGGCAAACTTATCAAATGAAATGCTCAATTTATTTACTCAAAAATCGTTATATTCTGCGTCAAGCTGTGGGTTGCTCATGCGAACTGTGTAAAACAGGTGCTTTATGTTGTCTTAAACTCTACCAGTGTGTATTTCCAGCGCAGTGGGCTGTTTTGGGGTCATCCTGTGTATCTAAGTCAGTGGAAACAGGGGTATGTATAGATTCAATTAAGACGCATCCATTACATCGTGCCAGATTAAAACATGCCGTGTTCCATCATCGCGGTTACATAAACACAGCTTAGCACCAAATCCTGGCCCCAGGCGACCGCTGCCAAGAGTGGAGAGACAGAGAGAGAACTGTGACTGGCATTTTAATGACGGCTACATGGTGGCAAAAGCTATTGGGAGTTAGAGCTCTGTCTTTGGGGAAAAACATTACTTTTGTGTGTGTGTGTGTGTGTGTGTGTGTGTGTGTGTGTGTGTGTGTGTGTGTGTGTGTGTGTGTGTGTGTGTGTGTGTGTGTGTGTGTGTGTGTGTGTGTGTGTGTGTGTGTGTGTGTGTGAATGCACTAGTCAGTTTTATAAAAAAAAAGTCTTTAAAAAAGGGGGAAAGGCAAGCAGCACTGGTTTTCAAATATTTTAATAATACTTTGTGTTACTGTGTTTGTATATTTTGGCTTGTGGGTTGGTGTTGAATACATTAGATGTCTTCTTCACATTAGATGTCATTAAGGTGCTATTTTTTATGTGTTTGCTATCATGTGTCTTTTTTGTCTGAAAGGTTTGATTTCAGTGACATAAAATGGTTGATATTTTATTTTAATTTTATATTTTAATTTATTTTATGTTATTTTATTATTTTGAGGGTGTACGTGCATGATACAGTATGATTGAATGGCCATGCTTCTATTGCGTTTTTTGCTTCACATCTAAATCAGATGAAGGCAGTGAAGCATGAAATCTCACCCGAGTAAGAAATGTAGGACACGCATGCACATTTAATGCATGCCATATACTTACATACACATTTGCTTTCAAAATCATAACTTAACATACATTCATAAACAACTCTAACACTTCATGATGATGAACTTTTCATATTGTTGCTCCATTTAACTTGTGCCAATGTGGTGCTTTCCATACTTTGTAATACATACATTTTTTATCTCTTTTTTTTCCTGTAGCCCACTTTTGTTAGTCAAGTTTTTGGCAGTTGTTTATGTCTGTGTATGGCTGTGATTGTCGAGTCTTAGGATGTTGTTGTGAATGCGGTCGGGTGCGTTGGGAACACTAATGGGGTGCATGACTAATCTTGTGCATTGTGTGTTCAACACTGATATGGCTTTGGATGAAGTACAAGAGATTACGTCCCAGAAACCATCTTCAGCGACCGACTAATCTCTGTGTCCCCTCCCTCTCGTCTCCAGAACTCCCACGTAAAATGTTATAATCCTTCTGTTTATTTTGAAAACACACAACACCATTTAAAAAAAATTATCTACTAGTTAGTGATATCACAGTTAAGTGACATAAGGGGTGAACTTCAAATAATTTCACTACTTTGGTTTGAGCAGATGTTGGCATTTTTGTCAAGTCTGCAGTTGGCAAATTGGCGATTTATTTAGAAATATTTCAGGTGTTCTTGCCATTTTGTAAATAATCATGTCATAATAAAGGATGTCTGAAAGGAATATATTAAAAGTCAATATCATAGAAATGCTTCTTATAATGTATAGAACTGCATAATCAGCAGTAGTAATCTGCAAATGAATGTGTAAGGTCGTTTAAGGTAATCGTTCACATGACCTTCTCCGGCTCTACCGCTAATGACAGTTAGAGGACTGAGAAATGCACGGATACAAGTTTCCTGGGAAAGCCGCAAAGTTATGTAAGCGTGTCTTCTGTTATCCGAGAAGGGATCTCCTATTACCTATGTTTCCTTGCCTCATGGTCTCTATACTTCTCTCTGTCTCTTAATCAACCTCTCTCGGGCAACCCGTTTTACTTGCTGGATTAGCCCTTTGTTTCCACATACCGAGCTCTGCCTGTGTCCACCTGTGGTGTTAGGGTTTCACCTGTGCATGTCAGCCTTGCTCAGGTAGGACTTACACTGTACTTAACTTGTGACTCCCAATAAAAAAACATTGTAGCTAATACGTAGCTTCTTTTAAATAATTTCACTATTTCAGTTTTAACGGATGTTGCCATGTACTTCACAATTCTACTGACTTAAAAAAAAAAATAAAAAAATGGCCATTTATTAAATATATATTGCAGGTGTTTCTACATTTTCCCCTTTCTGTAATAAAATTATTTCAAACAAGACATTGTTTAGGGCATAATGTTGTAATTGCTCTTTTTACCCCATATTTTTTAAGATTTTTGCATGCCAGATCACCAATATAAAATGTGCTATAAAAGCATCACTAGTGATGGCTAAACATATTCTTTGGGCGTTTAGTGTTCTGTAATTTGGGACACACTAATTCTAATCTCGCATACTGACTCACATACTGACTCATAGCGTCAAACTCATGTACTGCTATGCTAATTGGGATGAAGGGCATGTTTTCACTCATCCGTGTTAGTGTTTGTTCATTTGCAGCTCTTTTATTTCATTCGTTTAAAGACATTTAACCACTTATCTGATCATGCTGTGAGTGAAGAAATCACTCAGATGAATGAAAAAAAAAGTTTTTTTCCGTTTAGTGAGTCCTCAACAGCCTTGTTGGAGAACATCAAAACTACACCTATATAGATATTTCATTAACTATCACTGAAAAGTAGATAAAGAACAGTCCACATCAGAAAGCATGATCTGTAACTTTTTTAATAACTCCTATTTCTCTCATAATCTTTGTTGCTTTTTGAGAAACATGTAAAGCTGCTTTTGTTTGCACTTTGCGCATGAATAAAATATATAGCTTGAAGCTAATGCACAGAGCAGCAGTGGCAGGACTGATTAAAGTTTCACAGTGCATTTTGGGAAAAACATCAGGCAATTCTATGAGCCTCTCTGCATCTATCATTTCTGTTTATATCTCCCGCTTTCCCTCTGTGGACTCTCCAACGTGCCGTTTATCTAGAATCCGTCAGAAATCGATGGCGCCCAATAGAAACCCAGCTGAGATCTGCTTGCGCCACATGCTGACTTTTCTCTTTATCCTCTCTGCCTGCCGTCTCTTTTTGTTTTTTTCCCACACTTATCCCATCCGGCTCTCCGAGGACGGGTCCAAGGCTCCTTCTTACTTCTTGCCTTGAGCAACAGGCCCCAAATTCCCTGTTGTGTGCCATCCTGGTCATGCAGCTTTCTTCATTTCCTGTAAATCTCCCATATAAGGCACACACAAACATGTGATCCCCTATCTCACTTCTGTCATGACACAGGAGGACGCGTCCCCCAGGGGTCTGTCCTGGGTAATCTGCTGTTCTCAGCAGGTGTGTGTTTCTAGGGGTTGCTTCTGTTAGGGGTTTTTCCATGAAGGATTGCATTGTCAGGTCTCTGTTATCGTTAGATGCTATCACAACTGTAACACCATCCCTCTAGCCAGCGTCTCTGGCCCTCTACTCCTTTGTGTCTTCTGAGCTATAAATGTAGCCCTATACCTCCAGCGAATTATCAGATGTCTCTGTCTATATGTGTGTGCGGCTGATGGGTTTGACAGTGGTAAATGGAACATGTGTGGTGTTTGTCCCAACCTCCGCTTGTTTGTCATGCATTGTGCATTGTGCGTCCCATTCTTTTCTGCTTTAACAACATACTTAATTTATATGATAGACTACCAAACATGAGACACATCAATGCTGTTAAACACAAAATAGCACATTTAGCTCATTTGACTTCTGTAATGTGAGGGATATTAAGTGAAATGCTTATTAAATGAGAAAAAGTAGGTCCGGGATAGATTTATGTAAATAATTGTAAATTTTGTTAATATCAATGACCTTGTAGCATCAATTTGTCACAAAAAAATGCAATTGAATAAGAAAATAATGTTGGCCAGAGCTTTTTAATTCATTGAATATTGATTGTTTGGTGAAAAGTGGTCTCCTTGACAGGTGGTTGGAGGGGAGGGGCTGAAAAAACGAGGGGGCTTGGTGCTGTCAGCCAAAAAGGAAAGTCGTTTAAGAGGTGGAGCAAGTTGATTACTTTTTGATGAAAGACTGCAAATAACATGCACTGATAAATAGTTCAAGAATATATATTAAGAAAACATATCTTATGCCGACTTTAATGCCCCAACAGTGGTTAGTTTTACTAAATAAAATTGTAAAACTAGTTTACAAAGAGGTCCACTCCAACCCTATGGAAAAGTTTTTCCAACCCTAAACCAAAGCATTGATTAAGATAGAGGGTGACATGTTAGGCCACTCAAACAAACATATTGATGTGTGTTTACACTCTTCAGGAAGTGAACCTGGCTTACTTATAGTTGTCTGTTTACAAGACTATTGTACTGTTTTACAGACTATATTATAGGAAAAAGTATCTTAACATCGAAAATATTACACACCCGCGAACCATGTCCATTTATAAGTGAACTCTCCTAATGTGTATTGTCTGTAGCACTTATTTGCTGCATTAAGTGGGTCAGATGCACACACACGCCGCGAGTCAACCTAGATGAGACTCACAGTGAGAGTTGGTCCGAATGAGACTGTCAATCAAACAGAGGGATCACGTAATGTGACACCCTTCCCATCATGCAATAATGCGTCTCAATTTAGCACCCCCACATCTCTTTCTCTCATTCTCCCTCTCCAAACCTCTCTCCATCCCCAGACAAGCATTCGGCCCAGATCCCTTCCTCACAGTGACGGATGGATAAGGTACAAACAAAGGAGAGAACAATTCCTTTCATCTAATACTACCTCTCTCTCTCTCTCGCAGCGAAATCTAATTTAAACACAACACCTCTCACCTTCCCGCCTCGGCTGTCAATATTATTTATCGATCAGCACCCACTCATCTATGCGCTACTTCGCACAAACCAAAAGGCATCCCTTCCTGTCGTATGTGGGCCGCCACATGCCACCTTCTCTGGGGATGGAGATAGAGATGGTGTACCTAACAGCTACTGACCTGTGAGGGAAAGCTAATTAGCTGAGAAAGCGCTGCTAATGCTGGAGCGTTCCACCCGCAGGTCTGGCCGGGGGTCACCCTTGATTAACCCCAGAACAGATCACTCCAACTCCAAGGACCAAAGTTAAAACCAGCTAGACTCAGCAGAATGGATCACAGGCACTTTTGTAGCATAAATAGTCAACTATCATAATCCATCTCTTTGGTGATGGTTGGATGACTGATGATTGAAATAAAAGCAAGTGTAAAATAATCAATAAGGGTTTCAAGATTCAGACATGTCTAGATTTGTTTGTGAATTGTGTATAATAAATCATACAGTTTTCTGTAGTTTATGACCGCTCAAATTGTATACTAGCAATATTACATATGTCATTAATTTACACCAATTACACTCTAAATTTTCTGATGTCCTCGACAAACATCTTTTTTGACATATTGGCATGGAATCCATTCTAGGCTGTGTTGCCTCAGTCTGTAGTTGCAGCATTTACACTTATTAAGATTCAGCTTTTTTGGTTTTGCTTCAGATTTACATTGGACATTAGGTAGCCAACACAGCACCAAAATTGTTTGTAGTACAAAAGTGAATATAAATGTCCTTTAAATTAAACATTGAAACAAGCAACAGATGAATTTGACATCAATTCATCATCAGTTTTCCCCCTTTTTTCACAACCCTACCAGTTTGGTGCTAGCTCATTGGGTCCATCTGATCATAATCATGTTAGCATAGTCATTGTTCATGTATGTGTATTATAATCCTGTTTCTTAATGACTCGTAGCCTCACTCAAGCGTGGTTTGGTCACGGCATGGCCTCCATGTAACTTCTCCTCATATTATAAATGTGGGCCCTCTATCATAGCTGTCAGCTCCTCCATTATTCATGCCATAGTGTTAGCCTAGCAAGAGCACCGCTGATTTATACAGGCCATTCATCTCTCCTAACAACGTCCTGACAATGTTTGCGCAATGTTAAGCAGACGCAAACAGCTCGTATCTAGCAACATGCCCAGCATAGGTTGCTGTGTGTGTCAGTCAGGGTTATCATAGCAGATGTTTGATTAAGAAGTGAAGAAAATCGAGTCGGCCGGATCAGTAATTGGTTGAATTTTGCCTGATCTTGTGTCTGGTGGTGTTGATAAAGCACTCAGGTTTGCTGTGGTCGATGGATCAATACATAGTTAGCTCGGCTGAATTCTGATGGCAGCCTATTGATTTGCAAACAATGGGTTGCTTTCCGTGCATCAGTTTGAGATGGTAGCTTGACCATTGAGGGGATATCCAGTCATTATTGGCAATTACTTGTATTTGAGGCCCGTGCATTTATGTGAATGGTGTTATTCAAATCAATGGCAAATAAACGTGCCCATGATAAATAAAATGAATGCTCCTTTTAAAATCTAGGTTAAAACACCCATGCTAAGTTCTTAGATATATCTAACAGCACATTTACTTTTTTCTTTTGTCTATTTGTATATGTTAAATTAATAATAATAATAATAATAATAATAATATATATATATATATATATATATATATATATATATACAATTTACAGATACATTTTTTTTTTAATTAATAGATCTGGACATAAAAATGTGTCATTGTCATTTGTAATGTCATTTTTTTTCTTTTAAGTTTCTTTTTTTATTATTCAGGTGCATTCTGGTATCTTCTCTGCATGTCGTGTCTTTTGTCCATCCTGCACTCTGTAAAAATAGAATTATTGAACAAATACGCTCAATGTAGCTGTGGCAGCGGTAGCAGTGGTACTATAACCTTTTTTATGAACACATTTCCCAGTTTTGCAGGAATGCTCTTACCAAACATTCTGAATCCTGTTTCTTATCAACAACCTACTTTTCCCAGTCTTACTTTGTCATCCATAAACCTCTACTTTCCTTGGATGACGAAAGACAGGATGAGTTCCGGAAGAGTTTGCGAAAAGAAAGAAGCGCGAACAAACTGGATTGTCTTTCTTCCGCAAAATATATTATGTATCTCTTTTCCGCAGACACTTTCTTAGCCTATTTTCTCATATCTCCTTAACGTTTAAGTGCTGATGAACTCGCAGGAAAAACCCTGCAGCATGAGCTGAAGGACAGAGGAGGATTGGAGAAGAGAAGGGATCGGAGGGATGCCGATTTTAAGCAGTTTTCATCCCTTAATATTTCAAGAGTTTTCCCCAATCTCTACAGTGTGGATTTAAATAAGTCGTCTGTGCTGAAATTGTAAAGTGTATTTTCAGATGCATCATTTCGTTTAGGTTTTTATACATGTGATGTAATAACAGGACATTAATTGCGGCATATGAGTAGCATTGCGTTTTGTGAATATATCTACAGTATAATGAGCCTAATTTGCATAGATTTGAGAGGCATGCTTCGCTTGAATAATAATATTAACTTAAATACAGGTCCTTCTCAAAAAATTAGCATATTGTGATAAAGTTCATTATTTTCCATAATGTAATGATAAAAATTAAACTTTCATGTATTTTAGATTCATTGCACACCAACTGAAATATTTCAGGTCTTTTATTGTTTTAATACTGATGATTTTGGCATACAGCTCATGAAAACCCAAAATTCTAAATCTAAAAAAAATAGCATATCATGAAAAGGTTCTCTAAATGAGCTATTAACCTAATCATCTGAATCAACTAATTAACTCTAAACACCTGCAAAAGATTCCTGAGGCTTTTAAAAACTCCCAGCCTGTTTCATTACTCAAAACCGCAATCATGGGTAAGACTGCCGACCTGACTGCTGTCCAGAAGGCCATCATTGACACCCTCAAGCAAGAGGGTAAGACACAGAAATAAATTGCGGCGTGGCATGGAGGCAATCAGCCTGTGGCACTGCTGAGGTGTTATGGAGGCCCAGGATGCTTCGATAGCGGCCTTAAGCTCATCCAGAGTGTTGGGTCTTGCGTCTCTCGACTTTCTCTTCACAATATCCCACAGATTCTCAATGGGGTTAAGGTCAGGAGAGTTGGCAGGCCAATTGAGCACAGTAATACCATGGTCAGTAAACCATTTACCAGTGGTTTTGGCACTGTGAGCAGGTGCCAGGTCGTGCTGAAAAATGAAATCTTCATCTCCATAAAGCTTTTCAGCAGATGGAAGCATGAAGTGCTCCAAAATCTCCTGATAGCTAGCTGCATTGACCCTGCCCTTGATAAAACACAGTGGACCAACACCAGCAGCTGACATGGAACCCCAGACCATCACTGACTGTGGGCACTCCAGTCCGGCTTCTCTGTAGCCCAGGTCAGGCGCTTCTGCCGCTGTTTCTGGTTCAAAAGTGGCTTGACCTGGGGAATGCGGCACCTGTAGCCCATTTCCTGCACACGCCTGTGCACGGTGGCTCTGGATGTTTCTACTCCAGACTAAGTCTACTGCTTCCGCAGGTCCCCCAAGGTCTGGAATCAGTCCTTCTCCACAATCTTCCTCAGGGTCCGGTCACCTCTTCTCGTTGTGCAGCGTTTTTTGCCACACTTTTTCCTTCCCACAGACTTCCCACTGAGGTGCCTTGATACAGCACTCTGGGAACAGCCTATTTGTACAGAAATGTCTTTCTGTGTCTTACCCTCTTGCGCGAGGGTGTCAATGATGGCCTTCTGGACAGCAGTCAGGTCGGCAGTCTTACCCATGATTGCGGTTTTGAGTCATGAAACAGGCTGGGAGTTTTTAAAAGCCTCAGGAATCTTTTGCAGGTGTTTAGAGTTAATTAGTTGATTCAGATGATTAGGTTAATAGTTCGTTTAGAGAACCTTTTCATGATATGCTAATTTTTTGAGATAGGAATTTTGGGTTCCCTTTCGTCCTGGGAACTCCGACGTGTCGTCGGGGGAGTTCCCTGACGAAATGGGATCACGCTAGGGAGCCAATTGCCTTCGAGATAATTAAAAACGAGCCAATAGAAATTGGCATGCAAGATTTGCATTCCGCGACCCGCCTACCAGCGCGGGTATAAAAGGCGGAAGTAAACATTGCGCAATGCTTTTTGCTTCGGAGCCATCCAGTGTGTTCTCTATTTGAGCTGCTGTGTTTTCCGAGTTATAAATAAAACGAGTCCTCTTGGAAGAAGAAGGATCCTCTGTTGCTGGTGTGACGGCACTTCAAGCGACCATCGCCCCCCGTTGCCGGCCGTTCTCTCTATTTGAAAAAAAGAGCTGTTTTTACGGCTGGTATCTGGTACTGGTGAGTGCAGCACGCGGGCTTGCAGTTTCCCCGTCGTGTCTGCCGCGGTGGTCCCTGTGTGCCTCGGCACGTTAAAAGAGCGTTCCTTTTTCCTTCTAAAAGAGCACCACGGGCGTTTCGCGTCCTTTTCAGGATGTCGTTTCACCCGTGCGTTTCTGGATGCGGTCGACTTCTCCCTCAGGAAGATGGTCATAAACACTGCCTCTCGTGTTTGGGCTTAGGGCACGCTGAGGCAGCGTTTGTGAACGAGTTATGTTCTCATTGTGGGAACATGACTCTGGCGATGCTGCGTTCGAGACTGAGATCCCTAAAACATGGGGGAGTCCCTTCAGAGAATCCCCGACCTAGTGTGTCTGCCGGTTCAGTTCGGCAGACGGCTACTTCGGTGATTCCTGTTGGTGAGCGGATGAGGGTTACCGTGCAGAACGTCCCGTCTGGTGAAAGATCCTCACGGGCTTCTCACGCCTCTAGTAGCTCGTTGTCATCAGGTGTCCCAGTGGAGCTTCCGGCACCGCCTCGTGCGGTCCCGTTTGTCTCCTTTGGGGCACCGCCTGAGGATCAGATGTCGATCGCGGCATCGGAGGAAGAGCGGTCCTCTTCTAGTGATGACTCAGTGGGTCTACCCCCTTCGGGTGTGGTGGCTGCGGCTGAGCCGGATCCGGAAATGGCTGCTATGCTCGAAAGGGCAGCTGCGAATGTCGGGCTCGTCTGGAACCCTCCACCGGGCCCCGAACCTTCGTGGCTGGATGATTGGTGTCTCGGAGCAGGCCATGCTGTTGCCCCGCGGCCTGCTCCAGTACCATTCTTCCCTGAAGTGCATGAGGAGCTGAGGAAGTCTTGGCTGGCCCCCCTTGCGACCAGACGTAGACAACGTCGCTCCTCCTTCCTCACCACCCTTGACGGCGGAGCGGCGCACGGGTACGAGGGAATCCCCCCAGTGGAGCGGTCGGTTGCGATGCAGTTGTGTCCTAAGACCGCTTCCTCCTGGCGGAGTGCCCCTTCACTCCCCTCCCGCGCCTGTAGGTTTTCCTCTGGTCTGACCAGGGATGCCTACATGGCGTGTGGAGACGACGCTTCCGCCCTGCATGCCATGGCGCTGCTGCAGGTCCACCAGGCCAAGGCACTCCATGACATGCAGGGGGGTGGTCTCGACCCAGGTTTGCTGCAGGAGCTGCGTGCGGCGATGGACCTCGCCCTCCGAGCGACGAAAGTCACCGCACGTTCCCTGTGTCGAGGGATGTTCACCTTGGTGGTCCAGGAGCGCCACCTGTGGCTCACCCTTGCGGATATGCGGGAAGCAGAGAAGAACAAACTTCTCAACTTCCCCATATCCCAAGGGGGCCTCTTCGGCGACGCGGTGGAGTGCTTCGCCCAAGAGTTCTCCACCGCCCAGAAGCAGTCGGAGGCAATACGGCATGTCCTGCACAGGAGGCGGACTGCTGCTGGTCCGTCCTCTGTGGCCGTAGAGCCTCCAGCTGCTCATCACCGAGGTCGCCCTCCGGCGGCTGCTCCTCCTTCAGGGCAGCAGTCTAACCCTGGAGGACGGAGGTCGGGTCGTAAGAGGGCGGCCAAACCCGCTCAAACGCCTGAGACGGGCGACCTAGTGGAGGTTCCGGAGACTGCACGTTGCGAGGGTGCCCCTGCACGCCTCCTTCCCCCGGGGGAGGGCCGGGCGGAAAATTTTTCTTTCATTTTTGTTTTTGTTCCGCCGCTGGCCACTCGGTCAGCGGCCACTCGGTCAGCGGTACCCACATTTTCAAAAAAAGAGCAGTTTCTCCTTCCTCCTCCAGGTCATCCATGGCCGAGACTGATGGGCAAACAGTCTCCCCCATCCAAGAGGGCCAGCACGGCAGCGTGTGCCGCCCCCGAGCGGTTACACCCCCGTTCCCCTCTTCCCAGTTTGCGGATAGCAGTGACGCAGCCCCAGCTGCGTCGCTCCGGTCTGCGGCTGGGCCCGGAGGCGGACTGCTGCTGGTCCGTCCTCTGTGGCCGTAGAGCCTCCAGCTGCTCGTCGCCGAGGTCGCCCTCCGGCGGCCGCTCCTCCTTCAGGGCAGCAGTCTAACCCTGGAGGACGGAGGTCGGGTCGTAAGAGGGCGGCCAAACCCGCTCAAACGCCTCCTTCTCCTTCCCGTAAAAAGAAGGGCGGGAAGCGTCCCTGAGACGGGCGACCTAGTGGAGGTTCCGGAGACTGCACGTTGCGAGGGTGCCCCTGCACGCCTCCTTCCCCCGGGGGAGGGCCGGGCGGAAAATTTTTCTTTCATTTTTGTTTTTGTTCCGCCGCTGCCCACTCCGCCGCTGGCCACTCGGTCAGCGGTACCCACATTTTCAAAAAAAGAGCAGTTTCTCCTTCCTCCTCCAGGTCATCCACGGCCGAGACTGATGGGCAAACAGTCTCCCCCGTCCAAGAGGGCCAGCACGGCAGCGTGTGCCGCCCCCGAGCGGTTACACCCCCGTTCCCCTCTTCCCAGTTTGCGGATAGCAGTGACGCAGCCCCAGCAGCCGGAGGCGCAGAGACCAGCACACGAGGAGTCAGGGCCTCGTTCCTAGTCTCTCCCCCTCCCCTCGCCACCGGGCAGTCCGCAGCAGAACGCCCACGAGCCTTCTCTGCCGTCTGCCCCTCGGTGGAAGCAGGTTGGTGTCAGGCGCACCCAGACCCCGCTCTCGGTCGCTACAACGCCACCAGAGCCGGGTCCCTGTCTTCCACCTTGCTGCCCCTCCGCGGGTACGCCGGTGGTTCGGGTGGGTTCATTGGGACGGTATCTGGAAGCCTGGCTAGCGCTTCCGGGTCCGTCCCAGTGGCTCATCCGCACCGTCCGGTTCGGCTATGCAATTCAGTTTGCACGCCGGCCTCCCAAGTTCAGGGGCTTCCACTTCACCCGTGTGCGGTCGGTGGACGCCCCTGTCTTGAGGAAAGAGATCGATGTCCTGCTTGCGAAGGACGCGATCGAGCCGGTCCCTCCTGCCCCTACTTCATTGTACCCAAGAAAGGCGGTGGGCTACGGCCAATCCTGGACCTGCGTGTTTTGAATCGGGCCCTGCACAAACTCCCGTTCAAAATGCTTACGCAGAAGCGCATTTTCGAGTGCATCCGTCCGGATTGGTTTGCAGCGATCGACCTGAAGTACGCGTACTTTCATGTCTCGATTCTCCCTCGACACAGACCGTTTCTTCGGTTTGCTTTCGAGGGTCGGGCGTATCAGTACAAGGTCCTACCCTTCGGGCTGGCCCTGTCGCCTCGTGTCTTCACGAAAGTCATGGAGGCGGCCATTGTTCCCATGAGAGAACAAGGCGTTCGCATTCTCAACTATCTCGAAGACTGGCCCATTCTAGCTCACTCGCGAGATGTGTTGTGCGATCACAGGGACATGGTGCTCCGGGACCTCAGCCGGTTGGGGCTTCAGGTAAACTGGGACAAGAGCAAACTCTGCCCCGTGCAGAGGATCACTGCTGGTTGAGGATTAACGCACAAACACTGCTGGTTGAGGACTAGAACAAAACACTGCTGGTTGAGGACTAGAACAAAACACTGCTGGTTGAGGACTCGAACAAAACACTCTAACACTGTTAGAGTGTGTAACTCACACTGTGTTAGTCTTCAACTAGCAGTGTTTGTGTGTTAGTCCTCAACCAGCAGTGTTTGTGTGTTAGCCCTCAACCAGCAGTGTTTTATTCTAGTCCTCAACCAGCAGTGTTTGTGCGTTAATCCTCAACCAGCAGTGTTTTTGTGTTAGTTCTCAACCAGCAGTGTTTGTGTGTTAGTCCTCAACCATCAGTGTTTGTGTGTTAGTCCTCAACCAGCAGTGTTTGTGTGTTAGCCCTCAACCAGCAGTGTTTTATTCTAGTCCTCAACCAGCAGTGTTTGTGCGTTAATCCTCAACCAGCACTGTTTGTGTGTTAGTCCTCAACCAGCAGTGTTTGTGTGTTAGTCCTCAACCAGCAGTGTTTGTGTGTTAGTCCTCAACCAGCAGTGTTTGTGTGTTAGTCCTCAACCAGCAGTGTTTGTGTGTTAGCCCTCAACCAGCAGTGTTTTATTCTAGTCCTCAACCAGCAGTGTTTGTGCGTTAATCCTCAACCAGCAGTGTTTGTGTGTTAGTTCTCAACCAGCAGTGTTTGTGTGTTAGTCCTCAACCATCAGTGTTTGTGTTAGTCCTCAACCAGCAGTGTTTGTGTGTTAATCCTCAACCAGCAGTGTTTGTGTGTTAGTCCTCAACCAGCAGTGTTTGTGTGTTAGTCCTCAACCAGCAGTGTTTGTGTGTTAGTCCTCAACCAGCAGTGTTTGTGTGTTAGTCCTCAACCAGCAGTGTTTTATTCTAGTCCTCAACCAGCAGTGTTTGTGCGTTAATCCTCAACCAGCAGTGTTTGTGTGTTAGTCCTCAACCAGCAGTGTTTTGTTCTAGTCCTCAACCAGCAGTTTTTGTGCGTTAATCCTGAACCAGCAGTGTTTGTGTGTTAGTCCTCAACCAGCAGTGTTTGTGTGTTAGTCCTCAACCATCAGTGTTTGTGTGTTAGTCCTCAACCAGCAGTGTTTGTGCGTTAATCCTCAACCAGCAGTGTTTGTGTGCTAGTCCTCAACCAGAAGGTTTTGTGTGCTAGTCCTCAACCAGCAGTGTTTGTGTGTTTGTCCTCAACCAGCAGGTGTTGTGTGTTAGTCCTCAACCAGCAGTGTTTGTGTGTTAGTTCTCAACCAGCAGTGTTTGTGTGTTCGTCCTCAACCAGCAGTGTTTGTGTGTTCGTCCTCAACCAGCATGTTTTATGTACTAGTTTTTAACCACCAGTGTTTGTGTGCTAGTCCTCAACCAGCAGTGTTTGTGTGTTCATCCTCAACCAGCAGGTTTTGTGTTCTAGTCCTCAACCAGCAGTGTTTGTGTGTTAGTCCTCAACCAGCAGTGTTTGTGTGTTCGTCCTCAACCAGCAGTGTTTGTGTGTTCGTCCTCAACCAGCAGTGTTTGTGTGTTCGTCCTCAACCAGCAATGTTTGTGTGTTCGTCCTCAACCAGCATGTTTTATGTGCTAGTTTTTAACCAGCAGTGTTTGTGTGCTAGTCCTCAAACAAAAATGTTTGTTTGTTCGTCCTCAACCAGCAGTGTTTGTGTGTTCGTCCTCAACCAGCATGTTTTATGTGCTAGTTTTTAACCAGCAGTGTTTGTGTGCTAGTCCTCAACCAGCAGTGTTTGTGTGCTAGTCCTCAACCAGCAGTGTTTAAAGTAGCTTTATCACCCCGCACGTTCACGAAATGCGTGGATGCAGCGTTAGCCCCTCTCAGGCTTCAGGGCATACGTATTCTGAACTACATCGACGACTGGCTGATTCTAGCGGAATCAGAGCAGTTGGCGGTTCGGCACCGAGGTGTCGTTCTCGCTCATATGCAGATGTTGGGGTTGAGGCTCAATGCCAAGAAGAGTGTGCTTTCTCCAGTACAGAGAACCACTTTCCTTGGTGTGGTATGGGATTCAGTGACAATGCGGGCCATCCTATCGCCCGTTCGTGTAGCTGCTATCCTGTCAGCCACAAAAGAGCTGAAGCTAGGCCAGTCACGCACTGTAAAACAGTTCGAGAAACTGTTGGGTCTTTTGGCAGCAGCGTCCAACGTGATACCTTTTGGCCTGCTGTACATGAGGCCTTTACAGTGGTGGCTCAGGACCAGAGGGTTCTCCCCGAGGGGAAACCCACTTCGTATGATCAAGGTCACGCGGCGTTGCCTTCATGCCTTAGTTATATGGAGGGAGCACTGGTTCTTAACCCAAGGTCCGGTGTTGGGAGCTCTTTGCCATCGAGTTACTATCTCGACAGATGCTTCCCTCACCGGCTGGGGAGCGGTAATGGAAGGCCGCTCGGTTCAGGGTCTGTGGAAGAGTCATCATCTCTCGTGGCACATAAATTGCCTGGAGATGATGGCTGTCTTCAATGCGTTGAGGCAGTTCCTCCCAGACCTGAGGGGCATCATGTGCTCGTACGAACAGACAACACATCAGTGGTCTCTTATCTGAACCGTCAGGGGGGCCTGCGTTCGCGTCCGCTTTGCAAACTGGCGCACCAGATCCTCCTGTGGTCTCTGGGGAAGGTACTCTCTCTGAGGGCAGTGTATATTCCTGGGGTCCAGAATATAGGAGCAGACATCCTGTCGAGGCAGGAGCTGAGGCCAGGGGACTGGAGACTCCACCCCGAGGTGGTGGAGAAAATCTGGGAGTTTTACGGCCAAGCACAAGTGGATCTGTTTGTGTCTCAGAATACGACGCACTGTCCTCTGTGGTTCTCCCTTACTCACCCAGCCCCTCTGGGGCTGGATGCTATGGTGCAGACGTGGCCGAGGCTACGTCTGTACGCCTTTCCCCCTGTTGCTCTGCTCCCAGGAGTTCTGGAGCGAGTCCGCCGGTATGGAATAAGCCTACTGCTAGTAGCACCACGCTGGCCAAGTCGGATCTGGTTTTCGGACCTGATCCATCTCCTAGATGATCCTCCCTTCGAGATCCCGATCAGGAGAGACCTTCTGTCTCAAGCCGGGGGCACAATATTTCACCCTCGACCAGAGATTTGGAACCTGTGGGTTTGGCCTCTGAGGGGGCCCAACTCATAGAGAGTGGTCTTTCAGCCGAGGCTGCTGAGACCATTCTAAGCTCCAGAGCCCCAGCTACTAGGAAACTATATGCGCTTAAATGGAGAGTTTTCTCTTTATGGTGTTACCAACATCAGTGGGATCCAGTTAACTGTTCTGTGAACACAGTACTCGAGTTCCTGCAGGAGCGCTTTACGTCAGGCCTATGTCCTTCCACGCTCAAAGTCTACGTGGCGGCCATTGCGGCTTACCACGCCCTGGTGGGGGGTACATCGTTGGGTCGAGACCCCCTGGTTACACGTTTCCTTCGTGGCACTTTAAGGCTGAGGCCTGCAACTCGCACTAGGGTGCCAGCTTGGGATCTTGCTATAGTACTAGAAGGCCTTTCTAGGGCTCCATTTGAGCCCTTTAGATTCGGTTTCAGATAAGTTTCTTACCTTTAAGACTATCTTTCTGCTAGCTATTTCGTCCCTTAAGAGAGTTGGAGACCTTCAGGCCCTTTCGGTTTCCCCCACTTGCCTTGAGTTTGCACCGGGGATGGTCAAGGCATTCTTATATCCAAAACAGGGGTACGTCCCTAAGGTGCCGACCTTGACTCCGAGGCCTATTGTGCTGCAGGCTTTCTGTCCTCCTCCTTTTGCATCTGCAGACCAGGAAAGACTGAACCTCTTGTGTCCAGTGCGAGCACTGGACACTTATGTGCATCGGACTTCTTCATTTAGGAAGTCCGACCAATTACTGATTTGCTTCGGATCACCTAAGAAGGGTCTTCCTGCTTCTAAACAGACGGTCAGTAGGTGGATAGTTGAGGCTATTTCACTTGCATACGAGTACTCGGACCAGCCATGTCCTTTGGTGGTCCGAGCTCACTCTACTAGGAGTATGGCGGCTTCTAAAGCCTTACTATATGGGGTTTCTCTTCGGGACGTCTGTGATGCGGCGGGCTGGTCCTCTCCGCTCACATTCGTTAAATTTTACAGTTTAGACCTGGATGCTGCCCCAGGTTCTCAGGTGCTTAGTGCTTAGTTACAACAGACTAACACTCAGGTACTTGGAATTCTGGCGCTTTGGGTATTCTCGTTCCCATGGCGTCGATCGACGCATCGTTGAGTTCCCTTCGTAAGGGAACGTCTCAGGTTACTATTGTAACCATAGTTCCCTGAGAACAGGGAACGAGACGATGCGTCACCCTGCCATACTTCCTGCATCCCTGTGATCGGCTTGCTTCGGCAATTTTCGAAGCTAATGCCGGTTTGCACCGGATGTGCTTTTATCATTTCCTGGTCATGACGTCACCCGCCCGTGACGCTCATTCTTTCCATTGGACTAGTTGACATAGATGCTTCAGACGCAGTCACGCTGGGGGCGTTCCCATGGCGTCGATCGACGCATCGTCTCGTTCCCTGTTCTCAGGGAACTATGGTTACAATAGTAACCTGAGACGTTTTGTGCTAGTCCTCAACCAGCAGTGTTTGTGTGCTAGTCCTCAACCAGCAGTGTTTGTGTGCTAGTCATCAACCAGCAGTGTTTGTGTTCTAGTCCTCAACCAGCAGTGTTTTGTTCTAGTCCTCAACCAGCAGTGTTTTGCATAATGAAGCTCACATTAATGACATCTCACTGCAAAACAATTTGCATCCAATGCTTTTGGTGCCCATTTATCTTCAGTTGCACTTTTCAAAGGTTTTATTTAGCTGTGTGCGCTTGTGTGGGAATAGTCATACTGTATTAACTTGAGTCACCATTAGTAGTTGACTGGGAGTGGGAGTGGGAGGTTGACAAGTAATATCCTGATAATTGGAGGGAAATAAGTGTGAAGGGAAGAACAATGTGGCCAATGCAGTCATTCTGTCTGATTGTGTTACTATTAAGATACCAAGATAGACTTTTAGAACATTCAAAATTACCTGTTCACTCATTTAGATGAGTCTCGAAAGGCTATAACATATAATATAATATTTTTATTTTATATATATATATATATATATATATATATATATATATATATATATATATATATATATATATATATATATATATTGTTTGTCATTCTGAAGCTTGACAGCCCATTCACTTTCATTGTATGGAAACCATGAGCCTCCATCTCTTTGTCCAATCGCCTGATTTATCTCCCATTATAAAGTACCCATTGTCACTAAGAGTTCACAAGCATAATCATCATATCTCGCACAGATTATATTTATCCTATCAGTTGTTGATTAGAAGGTTCAAATTGATTTTATCAATAATATGTCATCACTCAAAACTTTTTGCATTCATTTCTCTCGCTCACACCCGCACTGTCATTTCAAGGTCAGATTTAATTGAAAAGTGCATCTAAACTGCTCTGTGCCTCATTACGTGCCAGATGGCTTTGCAAAAATTAATAGCGAAAAAATGAAAGGAGGTATATAATTTAATGGCGGTTTCCCATCAGCGTTATCTGCTAATGAAGGGCTTTCTCTCTTGCATTATGAGGGGAATCTGTGTTTTCAATAAGCCCGTTATTAACCTGAATCAGTGAAAGGAGATTAAAGGAGAGGATGTTCCAGCGCTTTTGTTTATGAAGCATAATGCCAGCTAGGTATTAGAAAACAATTAGCGCTTGTGATGGAGGCCACAGCTTTACAGCTGCACCATCAGCAGAGGTGTTTGCTCTGCTAAGGCTCAGAAAATAACATAAGCTGTATTTTTTATATCTTTAAGATTGAACATACTGTATAGATTAAAGTAGTAATCCATGAGAGACTGTGCTACAGCAAATTTGCCACAGTTAAGACTTCTAAAATCAATGAGATATGATTAAATCTTTCAGTTTTCTATAAAAGTTACAATCTAATTCTAACCATTTTCCCTCAAGATGAAAAAAGTATAATTTCCAAATTATGTCCCAGAGTGTACCCAGTTTTATTAATAATAATCAAAAAGAACAAATCCCCCACCAGTAATATAATTAGCCCAAACACTGTGTCAAACATTTTAATAACTAAATTATTAAAATGTTTAATTTTCTCCTTGATTTGTTTTTATTTAATTCAATATGAGGCAAGGAGAGGGAAGAGTTTAAAATGGATCAATGGAAAATAATTAAAATGTAAATCTTAAAACCAGATAAAGAGCGATCTGCCATGTTTCATGCATTTTAAATATTATATTATATTATATTATATTATATTATATTATATTATATTATATTATATTATATTATATTATATTATATTATATTATATTATATTATTCTCATTTTGTTTTTAGAGTTTATGACCGACTGACTGGCAATGCAGTAATCAAATCTTGCATTTTATTTTTATATTATATTACATCACATATTATATTACCTTATATAATGTTCTCATTTTGTTGTTACAGTTTATTATGTTTATACTGTTTATTATGTTTTACAACGGTTTTGAACGTGACTCATCCTGTCTGGTTTATAATCATGAGACACACATAAACACACAAGGTTAAGTGGGTTGAGGACATGAAATCTCACACATACCCACACACACAGCAGGGCAGACAGGCACCTAGGCCAACCTCTGCGCTCCACCCACAGTTCACTAACAGAGCAAGCTGTCGCTCACGCACACACGCGCGCGAGCGCACCTGCTATGGCTCTTCCACAGGTACAAAACCTGAGACACACACACCTGCTGCTTCATAGGTGTACCCAGGGGGGAAATAAGGCAGAGAAAAATAGATGGATGGCTATTTTCAGAAACCTATGTCTTTTTCTTTTTCTTTTTTTTTTTTGTCTCTGTGTGTCTAAGCGTGTATACTCACCGTTTCTTATTTACACCTTTCCATCTGTGCAATCACACCTCCAAAGAGTGCACCTTGCCGAGTGATGACAGAGCGAGTGAATGGAGGAAGAGAAATAGTGGTGAAAGTAGAGAAGGATGAAGGGATGCAGAGACTCCACTGTGAGAGGAGGAACGGTCTGTCTGAAGACATTTATAACAGGCTTAATGAGACAACCTGTTAGTCAGACATGCAGAGATCTGCAAGTCCTTCAGGAGAGACCGTGATGCCTGCGCAGTGGTGTTAAACAAGCAGCTGTACACAGAGATTTTTAGAAACAGGTCTTACTTGAATACCTTAGAGGAAAAGAGTTTGAGCTAAGTAGTGCGAACCGCAGGATGGCGAAAATACCCGAATAGCCAACTTCTGCGAGCACAGAGAGGATGAGTCTGACTGTGGCCATTTTTAGTGACTTTCAGGCCATCTGAGATCAGGGTTTCATTTGTGTATATAGACAGTACTCAGAAAATAAGATGACAGATCTGAGTCTGGCACTTTATGCAGAAGACTGATGTGATTTATCTCAAAAGACGCTCGGATGAGAGGTTAGCATAACGGATGCATAATTCCACTGGGGGCAGATGCACTGTAATCGCTCAGAGCAAATTTGTGGAAATGATAAATTACTCTCATGTTTCACATTTTCCTGTATAGTGTGTCACAGTTAAAAGGGACAGTACACCCATAAATGACAGTTAATGGATTTTGATGGTTTTAATAAAAAACTAATTATTTGAAATTGCTTTGTTTCTAACACAAAAGATTTTGATCAGTCTAGAGTTGAAAGAAGCCTACATTTATTCAAAAAAGATGCATTAAATTGATACAATATTAAGACAATAATAATGTTACAAAATATTTCCATTTCAAATTAATGCTGGTTTTTCAGGGTTTTTTTTTTTTTACTTTCTGTTCATCAAAGAATCCTGACCAAAAAAATGATATCACAATTTAAGCTGTTTTCAACAATAATAAGAAGAAATGTTTCTTGAGCACCAAATTAGCATATTATAATGATTTTTGAAGGATCATGTGACACTGATGATGACTGACTATGATTCTGAAAATTTAGCTTTGCATCACAGGAATTAATAAAATATTCAAAAATAGAAAACTGTTGTTTTTATATTTCACAATATGTATGTTTTTGCTTTATTTTTGATCAAATTATTGCAGCCTTGGTGAGCATAAGAGACTTCTTTCAAAAATGTAACAAAAAAAAAAAACTCTTACAGACTGCAAACTTTGTAACGGTTGGAACCGACTTTCATGTCCTTCCAAATCCGGCTTAAAAAAACGTAATTTGTGTTAAAACAAAAGAAGAAACTTGAGTGTCCAAAGTGATCTCGAGCTCCAAAACAGCAAAATAAACGTATAAATTACTCAAAATGATTAAATCTTCTGAAGCCGTACAATAGCTAGTTTAAAAAACCGGCCTGAAATTTGTTCTCAGACCTGCCATAGCTCTCAAAAGTCATGTGTCCAAACCTGGCACAACAAGTCTTGACATGTCATTTTTGAGTGAGATTTGAGAACAATAAGTCAAATTCCAGTCTGTTCCAGCTGTATAAATATATAGGCTTTTATTGAGATGTATGGGATCAGGAATGTTGCTAGCCAGATTCGAATTTGTCATTTGAACGAACACCAATGACTCATATGTGCAATCACTAAGCAGATTTAGCTTTCTGATGTCCGCCACATCTGAAGTCAGCAGTCACGCCGACCCAATATTTTGTATTCCGAGTGACTCTGCCGATGATTGACTGTGCAGAGCCCGTCTTAACACCACACTCATTAATCTACATCTGTTGTCATGGTTTGATATGAAAGAGAATAAATTAACAGGCAACAAATCTTCTCTTCTGGCTGTGTCGTGCCCCCTGTTGGCTGGGAGCAGATGGTGTACGGGAGGGGGGCGAGTTCTGGATGGGTTTCAGTGGCTCAGATTGCTTTTGGGATTAGAGTTTAGCTTAGGTTAGTTCAGTTTGGTTTGGACATGCTGTGCGCAGGACCTCTGAGTGTCACCAAGGTTGTGCCAAGGAGCTGCATTGTATTTGAGCGCCCCCTAGTGGTGCTTCATTGTGCTCTGGCTCACACACACAATCACTTCAGTACACTCTTAAACACACATTCCTGCAAATAGATGCAAACAATAGAGTAGAGTTTATCAAAGAAGTACTATTCTCTGAGCATGAAACACCACGGATCAAAGCGGATCTCAAACGCTCTTCACAGCGGTAGATCGGCGTTCTCACCTCACTCTGTAAATCAGCTTGCTTCAGAAGCGAGAGGCTTTGAGTCGAAGTAATGACGCGTGAAGCGGCGTTGTTTACTTATAAATACATGCTCCTTTTATCTGACGAGTACAGTGTGAGAAATTCTGGGTACATTTGCTGTTTTACTTTTCCGTGTAAGTGTGTAACTGCAGAGTAATCACATTTATTGGCGCTGAATGTGATTACATGCTCAACAGGGAGGCTCATTGTCTGACTGTATTTAGCTCATCAAACCCTGAGCAGAGCCAATATGATCTGTCAGGTGCTAATCACACAAACACTTCAAGAAAAGCTCAATTTGCACATTAACGCATTGATAAACACAGCATGTGTGTTTTTGTGTTGCAAATTAGTACGTAAAAATGGTTTCTGCTGCGCCTTAATGGCCCCTATAGGCTACCTGCTTTTTTTATATTAAAATCCAGATGTAAATGCACTCGAGACACTGTGAATAAATCGCCACATCCAGAGGTGGGCGGATTGTGACCACAATTGGTTTAAACTAGAATAGGTTGTACATTTTTCCAACCATCTTTTTTAATCCATCAATAACAGTATATAATTAAAATGAGATATGTTTTTATTTTTATTTGCTCTTGCGAGGCCTTTTAAAATTTTAACTTTTATTAGATTTATTGCTTCTAATCCCTATTAGCATACGCTGTAAAAATTTGTATGATCAATAAAATATGTTTTTACATTGTTTTAACTCATCAAAATAAGTTAAAGTCCCCCTGTGGTGAAAATCAAGCTTTTAATGTTGTTTATATGTCTATGTGTTGTTTTTAATATACTTTAACTAACTTATGCTAAACTAACTTTAGCTGGAAAAAACATTATTCAAGAACCACTATAAAACCAAACCAATCTCTGTTAACTTAAATTATATGTTTATCTCTGTAAAGCTGCTTTGAAACAATCTACATTGTTAAAAGCACTATATAAATGAGGATGACTTGACTTGACTTGACTTTAAGACAAACCATGTGCAAATTTATAAGTCAGCACCATTGCTGAGTATTTTCTCCTCGAAACTGCAGTGAACCAAAGACAGTCTGAAAAACGCGGTTTGAAAATGCTTGTGATTCTGACGTCACAAACTACCTTGTAACCAATCAGGTCAATGTGTGATCGTCAACGAGTGGATCTCTGAGCTGGTGCGAGTGAGTGGAGGCGGGGCTAATGTGCATATTCATAGAACCACGTATACTAAATGAGGCAAGGGTGTAGAGTTACATTCAAGCAATTTTAAGGCATTTAAAGCATTTATTTCAAGGGAAACAAAACATTTATGTCTTTTTTGATGATCAAAGGTGAGTTTTAAGGGATATAATTATTGACTACAGGGGGACTTTTCAACTTTTTATTCAAGTTATACAAGTTTTAACTAATTTTTAAGTTAGTTTTAAGTAATTTAAACATTCAAATTGATTGTACTTAAAAATTTGAAATTTAAGGCAGCAGCTGTTGTATTTTTCACAGTGGTGGAAATGTCTCTAGCTATTTTTTTATACATTAAAAATGGCATTCATACCTACAAAAACTTAAAAGCACATCTTCTATGAGCAGCATGCTTTTAATTTCTGAACTAAACAAATTCCCTTTGATGTTTTTGGGGGGCATGAAAAATGGCCATCATCAGAAGAAAAAGCCCTTTTTTTTTCAAAAGACTTTCTCCCCCCTTTTCTTTATTCATGGCCACTTACTGTCATTGACATATCTGAAGTAGGAAAACGTTATAAACTAGATATCTATCTGACAAAAGGAAAGCAGCATCAATATTTTAAAATTAAGTCAATGATGGAAGATCATCTGGTCAGAATCCTTTGTAATTTTAATATGTAAGTGCTCAGTAGAGATACATTGGAATGCAGCAAAATGCAATGGAGTGCAACCACACACAAACAAATCCAGATACTAATCTGGACACGAAGTGCAGTGTAAAGTCGACCTGTGTGCGTGTGTCTTTGTGATGTGGATTCGATAGTGTGATGGATCAGTGTGCGAATGAGGGATTGCGTGGTTGCCAGGGGTACCACCTCTCTTCACCCCTTCTCCAAAAAGAGATGGATGACATGGCCCACAGCACCAATTTGGCGGATGACAAGTTCAAAAGCAGACGGATGAGTGAAGCAGCCCAGGTGGGCTATTTATAGTTTGCCCGCCTTTCATCCCTCTCCATCCTTGGCTCAGTTTTCCCTCTCATTTTTTATTCCGTGAATTATAGCGGCTCTACCGGAGACACTCTTTCAGAGGGAACAGGACTGGTTTATCCGTCACGGACTCCGTAAAGAGTCAGAAGATCTTATGATGAAAGATCGTGATGATCAGGATTTAACAGATCTTCTGCTTTCACAATGCTCTCATAACCAGGCTAACAGTCCAAGAAAGCTCCAGCTCTAATATTTAGAGCTTATTTCTGTCAAATGAGTTTAAACCTAGTCAACTTGTTGAATGGAGCCGCAAATACAAGACTCTTAATTGTAGATGAAAGCAGAATTAGTCAAAATTACCCAAGATTAGTAAAAGCTGTGAAAGTTGTTCTTTGTTAGTTCATGATACCTAATGCATTAATTAATGTTTATGCATTGAACTTTAATGTAAAATGTTATTGAAATTCTTTTAAAATAGTTGAACCCCTCTGATTATCACTGTATAATTTACACATACTTGATATTTGATATCTAAAAAATAATTGTTTTAGTCATCATGTATGCCAGAACAGTGTAAACTCCAATCTCAAATGAGTGGTGTTTCTAACAAAATTGGACAGCAAAATCTGCTAATAAAACTTCTACCTCTAAATTTGTCATTCATTTTCAGTATAAACACACACAGAGAGAGAGAGAGAGAGAGATAGAAGGAGAGAGAGAGAGAGAGAGAGAGAGAGAGAGAGAGAGAGAGAGAGAGAGAGAGAGAGAGAGAGAGAGAGAGAGAGAGAGAGAGAGAGAGAGAGAGAGAGAGAGACTATGGGAACGGAGACAGTATTACTGGATTAGAGAGAAATATGGCATCTGCATCTGTCTTGCCCAAGGCCTGGTTGACTAATTGTCCTCTGTGCTCGGGTCTGTAGGTGGAATGAAGTGTCAAACTGGAGTTTGTCTCTGAAAATGTGTGTGTGTGCATAATTTAGTGAGATTATGTATGTGTATGTTTAGCTCTGAGCTGAAAAGGTATGCAATAAATCTTTCATTTCACAATTGTTTGCGTTTCTTTCCTCCTCATACGAGTGTGTGTTTGGCCTTTCCTTGAGGACTACACAGACAATCAATGGAACTGACTGAGACTGAGTCAGATCTGTATTCAGACAAATGCTGTGTGTTTTTCCTGACAGCTCTCAGAAGAAACATTCAGTGTGTGGGTGTATAAATAACACATCTGCTTCTATACGTTTGTGCATAATGGGTGAATCTCACGGAAAACTCTCAAAGACATGTCCTTGTCATGATTGTATGGCTTTACAATAGGAAGGGGTGAGAAGCGTCCTTGCGTTGGCAGTTATGATCTGCTCCTCTAGTATAGACCTGCTTGCAGGGACCCTAAGGCTCGTTGGAGCCACCATATCATCTATAGGACGGGCCGACTCTGTATGCAGTAATGAGAATCATCGGGAATAATGGGAACTACAGCAAAAAACTAAAAAACTCAAGATACATTACAATAATGAGTTTTTGATGGGAAATATAACAATATTTCTGAATTGTAACTTTTTCACTCAATTGTAGCAACTTTAAATTACTCAATGTGACTTCATGTCTAAGTTTGTCTATTACTATAACTTTATTTCTCTATTTTACAATTGTATTATTTCAGTATTAATATATCATAGGATTAATTCATATTTTAATTAGTTTTTATTTTTATTCTTCAGTTGCCATTTTAATTTTAGTTTAAAGGTACATTGTGTAGGAATTTCTCCCATCTAGCGGTGAAATTGTGCTCTCCAGCACCTCGCTTTTTCAAATGCGTGTTGCATCTACGGTAGCTGTTATTTACCAAAAAGCTATGACAGGATGTCTTCTAATAGCACTTCGTCGAGTTTTCCTTCGGGTGAACAGGTTTGTTATTTCAAACAAACTGCAACTTGACACAACGAACAAACGAATGTTACAGTATGAATAATAACAGTGCAATGCAGCCTTTTAAACTTGCCGGGGCAGTGACAAGCGCCTCTCACTGCTCTGCTCCTCCGTTTCTGCTGCTTTCAGTCACGTGGCGCTGGCTCTGAACAAAAACGCGTTGTAGAAACGCGTTAACCTAGTACTTTTTGACCCTCTCTGCTATTATAGTTTTTCAAGATGGCGGAACGACATGGAAGCCTCCGTGGACCTACCCGTCACATGTATATAAAGATAATAAATTCTTTGTTCACGAAGATAAGTCAGATCATTGGCAGAGGTATTTGTACCCCATTGAGGACATATTTATGAATAAAAATATTGATTTTAGATAATAAAATACCTAAAAAACTACACATAGTACCTTTAAGATTTAGTCATTTTGTTGGTTTTGTAAATTTTATTTATAAATATTTCAATTTAGTTTTTATTATTTTTAGTACTTCGACCTAAACCTATTTATTTCAGTTAGTTGCCAAGGCAGCAAAAATGCAAAATATTTATAGTATATTCCATTATATGGACAAAAACAGCTAAAACATTCTTCAAAATATCAGGTTTGCAATGACATGAGAATGGAAAAATTATGACGGAATTGTCATTATTGGCTGAACTATCCCTTTAATAGTCTTAAAAATAGACTTCCTTTATGCATTTTTTTTTGGTGGGGTGGGTGGGGGTGAAATAAAACCTGGACATATGTTCTCAGCACGTTTTTGTGAAACCCACATACTGTAAGAACAGCGGTTGTGCATGTTTATGTGTGTATTGGTGTGTCAGGTTGACAGACAGCTACAAATGTTCTGCCTTGAGAAGGTCAGTTATCACAGATTGAAGCATCTTCACCCTCACTGCTGGAACCTGTGTCGGACACAGCGCTAAACATTCCCTCAATGTCTGTGGACAATTTCCTAAACATTATTGCAGCATAATGCCGCTTGACATCAGCGCCACACTGTGACCTCTGCTACTGCCTCAATGATGTTATATCTATTCATGTTCTGCCCTCATACCTGATTTCTTTCTCCTACACACTATTGCACATTGGCCTTTGACATTTGATGCAGAGTTTTCCTTTGTGATAATGTCAGGGACAGCTCATTGATTTGACCTCGCTCGCTTGCCATATGCCCAAATGGCTTCCCTCGGAAATAGAGGAATGAAAGAATGAAGCCATTTCTCACATTCAGCGGCTCTCTTACGTGCCTTTCCATAGCTGCCCTGTTATGACAGTCTGAAGGTTGTAGATACAAAATTCCATGTTCAAGAGGCAGATGAAAAGATGACCTCTGAGTCAAATGTGTATGTGTGAATCATAAATGTTTCACAGAAGCATAACTGTACAGGAATAGAACATTAATTATGGCATGTCGGTGGACATGTGTTAATGTACTCTTCTGCTCACACACGACCACACAAGCACCTGCTGCATGAACTTAGTTACACTAATGTCGTCTCATCTTCAGATGATGTTCTCTGATCATTAGTGTTGGTGCTAGCAATGACATTATTTGCTCATCCAAATCTCAGCCCCAGCCATTTCTTTTGAACTTTGAGACACGCAGTGTTCTGACACACTAATCAGACCCATTTTGTTTGCTTTGCATCCTGTTCTTCCATGTTTCTGAAGTAGTGTGCATATTAACATTTATTAACCTCTTGGTAGCTGTAAACAAAATCAATTTAGCTGCATATGTTAGCATTTTACTTTCTATTTCAACAACATTAGCAATTCAAATGAGAAAAAAAACAAACATACACAGTGGATTTCTGAACGAGGGTTATTTGCATTCTGCCAAAATCTGTGAAGGATTTGTCCTTGAGTTTTAGTTTTGCCAAAGTAGATTCCATGTGGAGCATCTGTTGCATATGCACAATACTTTAGTTATACAGTGAGAAAAGGCTGAAGTTTTTTTTTCCCCTTTCCTCTGTCTACTGCGAGAGGCAGGGGAGGTTCGACCAGGTGGGTCATTAACATCCACACATAATAGCAGTTATGTGATCATAATTATAATGATTAGCACTTAGTCATGATATAAGTCCTGTTGGACCGAAAGCAGAAAATAATTACGTAAACACATTAAAATCTCTTTAGGACACAACTAAATCACATAAAACAAACTTCCAGAGCTTCAATTATTCCTGGAAATAGTGCAATTATTATAATAGGTAATGTTTTTTGTTTTTGTTTTTTTGTTTGTTTGTTTTTCGCAGAAAAAGAGAACCGAGAATGGAATCTAGCAATGTATAATGAAGGCCCAAAACTTGCATAAACAGAGGTCGATTTGTGCATTGTGGCATTTCAATATGTGTTGAAAATACAATTATTTAATGCAATTTAAGTAATCTTGCCATGCTAATTATTTCAAGCTTGTTTAAACTTATACGCACCTAACAAATGATATCATACACATTACAATTGTCTTTCAGGTCAAGTAATTTCATTGTGGACTGTCATGCATAAAAATGCAAATTTGAATGCAATACAAGTGCGCATTGCTGCAACAGGCACTATAAAAGGTTGTTATCCGTTTTCTCTTTCAGGTCAACTACTGTCATGATGCGCAAAAGTTTAAAGTAAAAAAATGCCATGCTAGTTAGTTAAAGTTAGCTTAAACTGCTTTTGTAGATCGATCATCGAGTATGATAAAAAAAACAACAACATCATGTGCTTGATATGTATCTGCTTAACAATCACATTTGCATACTCACATCTGTCCTAAAACTAATAAGCCGTTTCCTAGAGTTTTGAGCAGAGAAGATTTTAGTGTTGTTTAGCCTCTTAGCATACATTAGCTTCTCGACCTCTCTTCTCCATAATCGATTATTCACTCTAAGCTGGACGCAGTAGGGAAATGAGATTGCTCTAATTGATTGGGTTATGAGTGTATCATGTTTGCCCATAAAAGCTCATTCACCTTCCTCTGTTTCGATGTCAGCGCATCCCAACTTACCCCCGGTTTTTTTATCCTCATTTTGTCCATCAGCGATGACCTCGCACTGTTCCTTCTCCATATCTCATCACTTTTCACACGCTGTTCCCCGAGCCGTGACACAAACGGCATCACCAGCCACAGCGCCCAGCTGTGTAAAAATGGCTGATCTGTCCATATAATGATCATTAAGTGTGATCTTCTCTGGAAATTGAACACCTTGAGCTTCACGCCCATTGTGCGGGGAGAGTATTTTTTTCTTGGACACAAAAGTGAGCTCAGAGCTTTATCTCTGATTGATCTGCTGTGAGTAAGTGGAGCAAGAGACCAATCTGTGGGTTTATAAGAAAAGATAAAAGACCCTTATCTTCTCTCTCTCCCTCTCCCTCACTTTTATGCATCAACGAGAAGTTGCGTTTGAAAGCGAGGAGATCATCTTTCATTATCAGGTCAAGGACTTTTTACCTGCTTGTTCTAAGAGCTCGGGAGAAAAAAGCATTGGTTGATGCGATAAACTCTATGTGTCTGTTTCACCTCTAGCCATGCTCAAACAGGGGACATCTCTGATATGAGTCTGAATGAGTGTCTGTCCACAAATGTGATGGAGGCAGAGAGAGTGAAAAGATGTAGGAAGGTAAGATGGGATAAAACAGACTGTTGAGCATTCATGGGAGGGATAAGGAAAGCATAGACAGAATTATTGATGAGGGAGGGAGGGAGTCTCATGTGAAGCTTCCAACTGCCTCACCATAAAGCATTCACAAAAGCCTTTCATGAAACCCTCAGTTGTGAGATTTCACCTACAGTGCTGTGCCCAGCCGAAGGAGAGGAGAATCAGAACTCAGTAGTGCTGCTTGTGAATGACATACACATCCCGCTTGTTTTGCTTCCTTCACTTAGATAAGTTGTGGAACAGTGTTGGTCCTTCTAGAGTTGGACTAAGGTGGGACAAATCTCAGCATCTGTCCACCAAAAATGTAATCTCATGTAATTAGGTCTATTAGTGGTTATTTTTAAGGTCTTTATTTACTGACAGCAAGTCAAACTACTTAATGCTGATACTTTTCATACTTTACATTTATGGGCATAACTTGTTAACCAATGTTTGTGATACAGGCATGAATGATTCCTCCAATAATATGGCATGATGAAGACAGCTGTGCTGTTAATTTTCCAAATTATCAGACTAATGATTTTCGCATTTTGGTCGATAAAACAGGTGAAAAAATCCCCTTGATTAGAATATCTTAGAATTATTACACAGTAAAAAAAATGTGCTGCCTTAAATTAAGTACAATTAACTTGGATGTTTAAGTCATTTCAACTTAAACTACATTACACTGACTTTAAAAATGAGTTGAATCTTGGTACAAGATTGTCCAATTCAAATCAATGTGATAAACGAATTAGGTCAAAAGTAATCTAAAAGTGATCAGAAAGTAGTCCTATAATATTAGCATGTGTAATGTAATGCATTATGTTACTAACTAAATTTTTTGTTATGTAACTAATTTGGAATCAGTATCTAACGTTTGTAAGTAATCTACCCAGCACTGCTCCTTAGCCTCATGACAGTGAATTGTTCACGGACAGCGCATGCTGATGCTACTATTTTTCAAGCGAAGCGGTTTTCTCATAGCAGACAAAAAGGGCCAAAAATAAACAACATCGTTTTCAACCATTACGAACACCTTAGCAAATGCTGTGAAAGTTTGCGGTTTGTTTAGATTACTTTCAGCACTCTTACAAATTATATTTGCATAATGTCAGTATGCGAATACTGTGTGAATACGATTATTCTGTGCTTTAAAAACAGTCACATACATAAATGCACATTACAGGACAATAAAACAAAGAGAGTGACATTTCCCTCACGTGTGACTGTGAATAAGAGTTAGAAGCCCAGACGGGCTTTGTTAAATGGAATGTTCTAGTCATTAACTCAGGCTCTTAATATTCTAATGAGTGCTGAATTCGTTAGACTTGATAAGCATATTTCATCTCCAATCAGTCCAGAGCTTCATGAAGCAAGAGTTATTAAGTCAGTGAGCGCTGCGTTTTTTAATCTCACTGTCTCTTTATGTCCATCCACCCTTCTCTCATTTCACATAACGCTGGAGCTGAAGAGCGAAGATATGGACTCATAAAGTGTGGGAAAAATAGCGGGTTTTACTGCTTTTTAGTCATGTCAGGAGTCTTTATGTCTCTCTCACACACTGGATTTTGTCCACCCCCTGTAATCTGCAGGACTGTGCTTGGGTTTACTTTGAGACTGTGGGTGTCTTTGATGACCTGTTTTCTCTGCCGGCTGATTGGATCATAATTGCTCTGTGTTCATCAAGGTGCTCTCAAAGTTTCTTGCAGAAGCTGTGTGAGTTTAATTAGCTATAGTTTGAGGACAAAACTCATAAATTGGACAAAACCTTGCTTTGGGGTTATCGTTAAAGGTAAAAACGATTTGTAAATATTAAAAACAATTTTGAGAAAGTTTAAAATAAATTAAGTCACATTGTAAGAGATATAGCGTCGCAATCATGAGAAACAAAGTCGCAGATGTTAGATATAAAGTTGGAATCGTGAGAAAAGGCCAAAATTGTGAACTACAAAGTCATATTGTGAGATATAAAGTTGCCATTGTGAGTTAAAGTTGCTATTACGAAAATGACTTATTTACGAGAGTCGCAATCACAAGAAACAGAGTTGCAACTGTGAGATATGTTACTTTCTGAGAGATAGTCGCAATTGTAAGAGAAAAGTCACAATTCTAAGAAATAAAGTTCTCTTGAAAGACATTGTTGCATTTATGTGATATGAATTTGCAATTACAAGAAATAGACACATTTACGATAAAGTCGCAGTTACGAGAATCAAAGTTGTGAGATATGAAGTTACTTTGTGAGAGGTAAAGTCACAATTACAAGAAATAAATAACAGTTGTAAGATAAAGGCCCGGTTTCACAGACAGGGTTTAGATTAAGCCAAGATTAGGCCTTAGTTCAATTAGGGCATTTAAGTAGCTTTTATAAGCGTGCCTTAGAAAGAAACATTACTGGTGTGCATATTGAGACAAGATATATCAGTACAAGTTGCTTTCGATTAAAACATGCATTTTAGTCTGGGACTATCTTAAAGGGATAGTTCACCCAAAAATGAAAATTCTGTCAGTATTTACTCACCCTCATGTTGTTCCAACCTCGTAAGACCTTCGTTCATCTTCGGAACACGAATTAAGATATTTTTGATGAAATCTGAGAGCTGGATCACTACTCCATAGGCTTCTAAGTGATTGAAACTTGCCAGCCCCGAAAAGTTATAAAAGACATCGTTAAAATAGTCCAAGTGACTACAGTGACTCAATCTTAAGTTTATTAAGCGGCGAGAATACTTTTTGTGCGCAAAAACCAACAAAAATAACGACTTTATTTCAACTATTCATTTCCTTCTCTGTGGGCCTCTAGTCAGTTAACGTAGTGTGATTGCGTAGAGCTACATCACACGTAGGCTCACTATTGGCCGACGCTGGTCATGTGTGTGATGCGTGTGACGTACAACAACAGAAGCTTACGCTGTTAAACTAGTGAACTGACTCGAGGCCCACAGAGAAGGAAATGAATAGTTGTAATAAACTCGTTATTTTAGGGTTTTTTTGCGCACAAAAAGTATTCTCCTCGTTTGATAAACTTAAGAACGAGCCACTGTAGTCACTTGGACTATTTTAACGTCTTTTTAAAGTCTTTAATAACTTTTCGGGGCTGGCAAGTTTCAATCCCTTACAAGCCTATGGAGGAGTGATCCAGCTCTCAGATTTCATCAAAAATATCTTAATTCGTGTTCAGAAGATGAACGAAGATCTTACGGGGTTGGAACAACATGAGGGTGAGTAAATACTGACAGAATTTTCATTTGTGGGTGAACAATCCCTTTAAGCCTTGTCTGTGAAACCAGGCGATAAAGTCTCTAAGATCTCTTGAAGATTAACTTCCTGACTTGTGTATACCAATAACATTAAACAAGATGTATGCATACGTGTTTTTGTGATTGCCTTTATTTGTTTTGTGCTGCAGTGAAGTGTGTGTGCTTTTCTAAACTAGAATCATTTTCTCACTTTTCTGAGTGGCCAGTACAGGTCGCCTGGGTTAATTGGGATGCTGTCATACGTAACAGTACTGGACAGTGAGCAGCAAGGAAATGACAAACGCAGAGAGCAAATTAGAGTCCTTGCCGTCCCCTCTAGTTCGCTACACACACACACACACACACACACACAAATACACCTAAATGACACAGTGCAAGGTCAACATCTTTTTTTACGTTCAGGCTGGCCGTGGAGAATCAAAATGCGACGCACACACACTTTGCAAATAACAGCTTAGTGTGCGGATTTGGATTAGCAGCTAGTGGCCGACATATTCATCATGTACACAAATCTAATTATGAGGGTAATTGCCTACAAGGGACTTTATTGGTCCCTTATAATAAGTCTATTGTCTGTCGGTGCAGAGGATCACAAAGCTCTCTATTGATCAGACATGAATACCGCTATAGCTCATGCGACCATTAATATGGATATTTTTCAGGGCTCTGAATGACTGGGTCAGTGTCGTTGATAATGTCGGCCACGGTACAGAGCAGAAACGAGAGCCTCTTAACTCTTTGCGTGTCTTGTCTTTCTCTCTCGCTGGCATATTTAATTACAGGCGTTTAATTGAAGAAGTCGACTCTGTGCCGTACGTAATTATGGCTCAGTCTTTGGAGGCTTTGTCGCATCAGGCCCCTTGAGCTCATATTCTCTTCGCCGTAATTCAATTAGATCACTTAGAGCACGGAAGCCTCTCAGCACTGTTACGGCATGCTATGCACTGCTTTCAGTATCTCACAATGCTAATTTATTTATTTATCTTTTTAATTCTTTTAAATCATAGCATATGTCCTTTGAGAGGAGATGAGTACTGGAAAAAGCTCTGCTGTTCATTTCAAAAAGACTATATTGACCCTTGAAGCACATGTACATTGCCATGATGTTTATTCAATACATGAATTTTCATCTTAAAGTGACAGGGTTGTTTTTGTTTGTTTCAACTGTTTTGTCCATAAAAGTCAATGGGGTCCAAAACAAACCTATTGGACCCCATTGACTTTCAGTGTTGAAAGTACAGTAATACAGATCTGTGATGGGTAAACAAGTCAGGCAGTTAGTCTTCTAAAGAACTATATGTATATTGTATATATGTATATAAGATTTTTCTCTCAAATTTGCAATTCTCATAACTGAGACTTTATCTTTCACAATTGTGACTTTATAACTGTGCTTTAATCTCTATCAATGTAACAATGTAAGTCACAATTTTGTATTCGTTTCTCATAATTGCTTTCTTGCAAATGCGACTATTTCTCGTAATTGCACATTTATATCATATATTTCTCGTAAATGCAACTTTATTTTTTAGAATTGTGACTACCCAATTGAGATTATCTCTCACAAAATTGTGAGATTAAATCTCACAATTTTGACTTTCTTGGATCTCATAATTGCGACTTTTTTGTAAAAGATGCATTTTTCTCTATATTTTACAATACTACTTCGTAGTTCGCAATTTTGTCTCTCCTAATTGCCACATTACTTTTTGTAACTGCAAGTTTTATCTCAAATGCAACCAACAGTCATACAGGTTTGAAACGAAATGAGAGTTAGTAAATTTATGTTTGGGTGATCCTGATTTTTCAACGAATGGAAGATGGAGGTCTTGGTTCAGGTCTTGGCCCCTGAAACATATTGTAAATCACTTCAGTGGTCATAGCAAAATAATTGTGATGAAAAATTATAGAAGGCATATAGGCCTACCATGGTGCCGAATTATTGCAATATTTCTATGCATTTGCATGCTACTTGCTGGCGATGTTCCTTATTTGTTAGCCACAAGTATCAGCTAAATGAAGATATGTAAATGTCCTTCAAAGAATACTATGGCTTTACCATGGTACATGTCCAAAAACATGGTAATATAATGAGACTTTTTGTACAAGTACAATCACCATCAAAATCTTAAAGTGGCGCTGCTGGAATGACAGCTTGGATACTGATGAGATTAACCATCATTCTGTTGACTAATGGCAGATCGTCTCCTGAATGCCAGTGACGGAGATGGTTTGTCATGCGTTGGCCTGCTTTAAAAAGACGAAGAGGAGGTGGTACAACAGAAGGGGTGTGTGTGTTTGTTTGAACAAGAATTAAATCGTGCCAGTACTGTGTGTTCTCAAGACAGCATGTTCACATGAATGGCATTTTAGGACGACATTGTGTGGAATATGAGCATTTTGGATCTCTGTAATGGTTATTATTTTAATGTAATTTTAAATTGAGAGTTGGGAAGTAGGGCAGAGAACTTGATCTCATAGCATGAAACTCAGCCCACACACATGCAGCTCTTCCCACCACATGCAAACCGTCTTTTTTTAACATCAAGTTAAAAGTTTGAGGATGTTAAGGCTTTATGAGGAAAAATGCCTGTGGTCAAATATATATATATATATATAAAAAGACATTTTTACACAAAATATGAGAGTGAATATTTGCCCCATGCTGTATGGTTCTCTAGTGCCCCCTAGTTGTCATCTGTTTATTTTTACCAGATGAAATCACCTGAGCTGGTGGAAATGAAGCAAGAATTAAAAACCAGCTTGTGAAGTCTAAAATATTTCTGCGGTTTCAGGGTCAATGACGTGATGGAATTCATTTAGCTTATGCTTTTATCTAAAGTGGCTTATGTTTTGCCTGGAACTATGAAGCTATTCAGAAAAACAAGACTTGAATACACCTATTTTATGATGAACATTTTTAATTAAAATGAATGTGGATATTTTTTGGGGGATTTGAAGTAAAAAAAAATGTGTAGGTGCTCTTATTGAGATTGTAATACAGAAAAAGTCCCATTGAAAGGCTCAAAGTCTTGAAGAAAAAAACATTGGCAAATTTGTTTGAAAATATTTTTTAAAGTCATGTCCCCGTGCATAAAAACATAAAACGGGAAATATCACAGATTAAACCCATGTAGACCATCATGACTGTGTGTACCGTATACAGGGGCGTAATTTTCGGGTGGGACATGTCCCCACCACTTTTTGCCAGGGTCGATATTGTCCCCACCACTTTTTAAAACCTCTCGCGGCACGGATAGCTACCAGTAGAAATAAATAAAACATCTTCAACTGGCAGACCATTCATTTCGTCCGTTTGTTAAAAGAAGCGATCTAGCCCTGAAATACGTTGTTTTTTTTAATCAAGTGATCCTCCAAACTCCTTGCCGCCTGCGATCGGTGGCGGCGCGGTTACAGTGTATCTCGTGGCTCACGCACAGTCTTCACATGCACGCGCGCTTCAATCCGTTTCGGAGACTCTTTGTTCGTTCCGGTGCAGAGCATGTGAGCGGAGTGGAGCGCGAGCGGGCGGATCTTGGACAGAGCGCAGAGCGGCATTTTTAAAAGGACGGAGCGTCGCCCTATTTCCCTAAAGAAGCTCGCATTGTGTTCAGCATCCCAAGCGGGTCTGCGAGCGCAGAGAGGGTTTTCTCCGCAACCACCGCATGAGTCTGAAGCCTCAGACATTGTCCAAACTTGTGTTCTTGAAGGTGAACTCAAAAGAACTGTAGATAAGGAAAGCAATTCATTTTCTTTCTTTCTTTCTTTCTTTCTTTCTTTCTTTCTTTCTTTTTTTTTTTTTTTTTTTTTTTTAAAGTTTGACAACATAAGCCATTTAAATTTTAATCCACGTGCACTGCGCAAAAGTTCAGTTATACGAATGTTGGCCTAATAGTTAATTTAGCCTACTTTTAAAACATTGATGTAGCCTACAGTAGGCCTATAGCCTGTATATTTTTATTTATATAATTAGGCCCATTGATACGTTTAATTTTACAGCAATTTTTTTGTACAATTGATATAAGCATATTTTAATTTTAATTGTGCGTGCTGTGCAAAAGTTTAGTTATCAAAATGTTGGCCTAATAGTTAATTTACTTTTAAAATGTTTATGTAGGCCTATATTTTTTTTTTTTTACATTTTTGTTTATATAATTATTTATATTATTAGGCCCATTTATTCGTTTAATTTTAAAGCAGTTTGTGTGTACAATGGATAGGCTATAAGCCAATTTACATTTTAATCGTGCGCGTTGCGCAAAAATTCAGTTATCAAAATTCTGGCCTAATAGTTAATTTACTTTTAAAACTTTTATGTATATTTTTGTTTATATAATTTTTAATCATATTATTAGGTCAATTTATTCGTTTAATTTTACAGGACTTTTTGTAGGCTATATTCCTTCTTACATAGGCTAGGCCTAATTTCTAATTTGAAATAAAACATTTCTATTTGGAAAATGTTGTTGTTGCTCTTTAGTTCTTTGGGAGGTAAGCCTGTGGTCTAAGCTAAAAGTGAAGTACATGCAGATTTGTTTCCTTTTTTGGAGCGAGCGGGGGGCGATTTGAGTTGAGCGCGAAGAAAACTGTGTTGAGCGCTGAGCGATAATGGGCCTGATGTGGCTTTGAGCGGCGAAGCGGAGGGGTAAACAGTTCCGTGAGCGAGGAGCTGAGATTCTCACCGCTCCGCTCATATGCTCTGTTCCGGTGAAATCACAAAACAAAAATGCACACAAACGTTTCCCTGCTTGATATAATACAACCACTGATGAACATATTCGGTTTCATATACATAACATATTCACTGAACTGTTGCCACTGACCCATATCTATGTTGTGACTCTCTCCTTTTCTGTGTTACAGATATGGAGACATGGTTCCTAAGACCATCATGGGGAAGATCTTTGGCTCTATTTGTTCTTTGAGTGGCGTGTTGGTGATCGCTCTTCCCGTTCCTGTCATTGTGTCCAATTTCAGTCGGATCTACCATCAGAGTCAACGTGCAGAGAAGCGCCGTGCCCAAAAGGTACCCTACACCAGCACGGTCCACGACCTCTGACCTCACAGCGCTAAACGAAGCTGGGCTCAAATGTAGATGTTCTCTTGAAATACAAGCTGGTCTGGCTGTGGCAAAGAGATTAGTCCCTGACAGGACCAAGAACACACAAACACATAAATGACACTGGGATAGTATTTAATACAACTTGGCACAATGTGCTTGCGACCCAGATGTCTGCACGCTGAGTGGTGTGTGTGTCTCTGTGGTATGTTAACTGCAGGTCTCTGTGGAACCATCATTTCTAGTGCATGGCCAGATCTCATCCCGTACTTCAACACAGCAGACAGAAACACAAACACACAGAAACAAGACAGACAAGCAGAGAGAAACTTTGAGAATGGCAGATATAAAGAAATTATGAGAGAATAGGACAAAAGAGAGAACGGCCACATACACACTGCAAAGTTTAAAAGCTCAAGTGAATGGAAGCTTGTTTCGAAGCAATGTTGAATTAAATATTTAAAAAGTCATTGCGACATTTTATCTCACAATTCAGATTTTTTTCCACCGCAGTTCTGCCAGATATAAACTTAGAATTGTGAGATATAAACTCTCAATTCCGAGGGGAAAAGTCAGAATTGTGACATAGAAAGTCGCAATTCACTTTGTTATTTTATTCTGTGATGGAAAAAGCTCAAAATTCCAGGTTATAAACTCAAAACTGCGAGAAATACAGTCAGAACTGTGAGTTTATCTTTAAATTCTGACATTTTCTCTCAGAATTGTTAGATATAAACTCACAACTGTGAGTTATAAAGTCTGAATTATGATATATACGTAAACTCGCAATTCTTTTAAAAAAAAGTCAGAATTGTGAGATAAAAGAACTCGCAATTGCGAGAAAAAAGTCAGAATTGCGAGTTTGTATCTCTCAATTCTGACCTTTTCTCAGAATTGTGATATATGAACTCGCAATTGTGAATTATTGTTATTACGAGATAAAAAGCTACAATGACCTTTTTCATATTGTTTTTTTATTCCATGGCAGAAACAAGCTTCCATTCAAGTTAATCTCCTAAATACTCAAATTTCGTTATGCCTGGAACCAGTGGAGAAAATAATTTTTAGTTTGCTGTTATCTTAAACTTTAGTAACACTTTATTTTAAGGTGATATAGTTACAGGTTACTGCGTGTATAGTACTATAGTAGTAAATTATGCATAATTACAACTAACCCTAAACCAAACCCTAACCCTAACCGTGACTCTCTAGTAAGTACATGTAGTTGATTAACATTACTCAGTGCTTATTTGAGTAAATTCAATGTAACTACGTCACCTCAAAATAAAGTGTTACCCATGTGCACCAATCCGTGATGACGGATGCTTCAGGATTATTTAAAAAGAAACGATTCAATTAATTCCCAAACCTCAATTAATCTGATTACTTTTGCAATTAAATTTAAATGCAAGTTTTACAGCCCATCTGCACAGCGACTGCCATTATAATCAACGAAGCTGTACACGCACTACATTTATAGTCAATGCATTAGCCAGACGTTTGAATTTATTATGGCACAAGCCTTGTGATCTGTCATTACTTTTTGTGATTATTCCTACCGTAAATCATCATTTCATGTGCGTACGGAAAACAGGAGTCTCTTCTGAACATGCAATGATTGACATAGTGGTTTAAACACAAACGCCTAATTATTTGGTCATCATCAAACTTCTAAATGACAGAACTCTATGTACAAGAGGAGTCACAACTGTATTTAGCTGCAGTGTGTACTTGGCCAGTGAGACCAGGCAAGGAACAGATGCTGTGTTCTGTATCCTGTTCTCCTTTGGGGGTGATCAGAATACAGACGTAGTGATATCACATCATGCCTCATTAGATGAGTGTCTTCTCTTAATTTAGGTGTTCCTCTCCAGCCACAAACAGTTCAGATATCCCACTGCCCCTCTGCGCATGGATAAACAGTACAAGCAGTCCACCCAAGAACAACAGTCTGTTTATCCAGTTAAACTGAGAACGAGAATAGAAGAGGGGAAAATGAGACAGGAAGTCAAGTTTGTAACAATACCAACATTTCAGTAGTCGATATACCAATACCCTTATACTTTTACAATACTGAAACTTAAAAATAAACTCATTTTTTAAGATGTTAATACTTTAATGAATAAAATATTTGTTGCAGTCTGATATTTTGACACAAATTGCAGGTTTTTGTTCTGGCAATCTATCTGGAGATATAAAGAAAAAAGCCTGAAAAGCCTGAAATTCCTCAAGGAAAATTTCTGAAATAAGTAGTTTGACATAATTTTATAAATATAATTCTTAATTGTTCTATATCTATCTATCTATCTATCTATCTATCTATCTATCTATCTATCTATCTATCTATCTATCTATCTATCTATCTATCTATCTATCTATCTATCTATCTATTTATCTATTTATCTATCTATCTATCTATCTATCTATCTATCTATCTATCTATCTATCTATCTATACACACACACACTACTGTTGAAATGTTTGGGGACGGTAAGATTTTTAAGCTCACCAAGGTTGAATTTATTTGATCAAAAGTACAGTATAAACAGTAATATTGTGAAATATTATTTCAGTTTTAAATTTAAATTATTTTTTTTTCCATTTTAATATATTTTAAAATGTAATTTATTCCTGTGTTGGCAAAGCTGAATTTTCAGCAGATGTTCTGCTGATTTTGTGTTCAAGAAACATTTCTTAATATTATCAGTTGATCAGTTAATACTTAATATTTGAAAAGCTCAAAATATGTATTTGAATTAGACAGTATTAACATTATAAATGTCTTTACTGTCACTTTTGATCAATTTAATGCATCCTTGCTGAATAAAAGTATTAATTTCTTTCAAATAAATCTTACTGATGCCAAACTTTTAAACAATTTATATATAATTATTCTTTTTATATGACTGTATTTTTATATATTTATTTAATTTATAGGATTATTATGTATTTTTATATTTAATTTAATTTATTTTATATATGGTGTCAAACGATTCGCTGCTTGCAATGATCTAGCCACATTGCAGAAAGACTGGTATTGTTACAATTTTTATTTTATCAAAGTACTTTCAACGGAGAACATATGACACATTGCCATTCTTCATGTCAGACATGAGCATGCAAACCTCCAGTCACATTCACAGCCACATTGATCACGAGAGGAGGACGTGTTAGGCTAAACGCACGTGTGTTTGTCCACCTGAACAGAAAACCAGGCTTGCTAGAATTCATGCAGCGAAGAGCGGTGGTGCTAACGCTTATTTGCAGTACAAACGCAATGGAATGCTGGTGGACGCAGAGGAGGAGGTAACGGTGGAAAGCAATTCGCCGGGGTCTCTCTTAATGGAACGTGACATGATGGGCTGGTGCTGGTGCATGTGGACCCCTCTTCCCCCCTGGCCGTTCACCTCTCCGCCAGGGGGCCCGGGTCCAGCAGGGCTGTCCCCATCAACGCTTCCGTGGTGTTCCTCTAACTTTCTATCTTTCTCACTCTCTTTCGCTCTTTCTAACGCCTAGACCGGGTACGCCGACACCTCTTACTGGTGGCTGGTCATGAGACCATCAATAATCGTGTGTCCTCTTTTCCAATGGCAGTGCGGTGCATGCGGCTTGGCATTGCGGGGGCCACTCCCATCCGCTCCAGTTCCAACGGGGCCCCCTGTTTTTTACTGCAACCCTTTTCTCCATCTACTTTATCTCTTTATTACTTTTTGTATCTTGTCTACTTGTTTTAACTGCTTTTTTCGACAACTATTTTTCTCCGGACTGGTTTTTGCTCTATCTCTCTCACTCTCTCTCTCTTCATGACATCATCAGAACTCATCACATGGAGGAATGAAACTGTCTGAGTTGCATGTCACTGATTGTCCAGCATCTATACGGGAGGCGGAGTTTAATGTGAAGCAGAGACCATGAGGCGTGTTGATCGAGTGCCTGCTGATCATATGCAGGTTCTCAAAGAACAGTGCTCTAGTCCTGGGGTGTCCAGTCCTGCTCATGAAGGACCACTATCCTGCACAATTTTGCTCTAATACTAATCAAACACGCCTAAACCGGCTAATTTGGCTGCATCCTAAATTACATACGTCCCTACTTTATAGTAGGCGAAAAACAGTATGTGAAAAGAATAGTACTGTATGTCCGAGTTCACAGCATTTCATAAAACGGTAGTCGAAAAGTTCCCAGATATCCGACTACTTCTGGCGAGATTCTGAAATGCGCATGTAATGGACATTTTATCCCATAATGCCACAGGAGAGAATTTATGAAGGGACACTGGTAGATTACATGACAATGACAACATTCCTGGATTAAATTCATCCTATATAGAACATACATCGCAAAGTACACAAAGTACCTACTCAGAGGGAATACGATTTCGGATGTGACCTTGAGAATTGGATTGGTGTTGGGGTAGGTTGGAGCTACAATCTGCAGGACATTGGCCCACCAGGAGCAGGATCGGACACCCCTGCTCTAGTCGCCTGGTCACTGCGTCATGGTGATTCATTAAGGCTGTAGTGAATTTGGGTACGGTGGCCGTCATGGTTCAAATACAGCAGACACATATTTAGACAAACTTTTCTAAACACTGCTTATTTTTTTTTTTAAATTTCAATAGACATTTACATACACAGAATACTCTTGTTCCTGTTGTCCACTGTTTTTGAACCTAGAGCTGTCCGTCAATGTGGTGATGTTGAGAGAACAGGACAGGGCAGTGACCTAACGCCTACCATTATCACAATGAAGTGGTTACACGTTCCTCAGCATTGTCTCAACATTGCTGGATCATTGTGAGAATTCAGGCCTTGCTGTCATTGATCTAGTCTTTTCTCTTAGCTTCTTTCTGCTCTGATAGGTTGATAATCAGTGTTTTCTGTTTCTCCAAAAGGCATCAAAACAGGCGGGCCAAGCTTTGGTATGTAAGACCAACCCCACTTTTGAGACCCAGCATCACCATCTCCTGCACTGCTTGGAGAAAACCACGGTAAGAAACCTATGGAGAAACCTTTACACATACAGTAACTGGAAGTTTTTCTCAGCAATTCAGCATTACCATTATTTGATCTTTTTGATGCACAGTTCTCCTAAAAGGCACACTAAGCACATCTGTAAGAATGTGAGAAGAGGTTCTTCTACAATTTTATATTCTTTCTCAGCTGTTTTTTAGTACCTTATAGAAGGTTCAATAGCAACTGGACAGGTGTCTGTATTTAATGTATTTAAAGTGGAAATGAAAATGATGTTATCATTTATTCCACTTCACATTGTTTCAATCCTGTATGACTTTCTTTCCTCATAGGATCACAAAAGGAGAAGTTTGGCATATTATCCCAGGTGCAAGAACAGACACTGTAGAGTTACAAAAAAATGTTTAAAAGTATTGTGTAAAGTACATACAAATATTTAATACAACTATTTTCCCAAGTACAAGTGCTATTTTCCAGGTTTTTCTTAAAAAGGCCAAGTTTTCTAAAAAAAATAAAATAAAAAAAAAACTTTGTGTTAACAGACTGAAATTTGAGTTGTTATTAGCTGACGTAATCGGTTATGACATGATAAGCAAAGCTTTTTGGCATAATTGACATTAAACGTGGCACGATGCCTCTTCGTATACCATATTTGAATAAAACATGATTTGAGAGCTCTGGCAGAGGGAAAAAATGAAGGTGAAAGTGGACAGAAGTTTCATTTTCATAACCTTTAACAACCAGTGCCTGACTTTGTCTGCACCCTTGTTTGCCTCAAGCAAGTGCAGTTTTTCTCTCAAGCGAAATCATTAGTCAGGCACTGGCAAGAAAATGACAGCCACTGTGGTCCCCTGCCAGCTAGACTCATGACAGTCTAGAGAACATACTGTGACCCATTCTTGCTTTCCTAGGGCACTAGACTTGAGACATTTGAAAGGAAAATTCCAGTGTCCTGCTGAGGATGGAGGACTGTTTGAGAAACAGCCAAAACAGTAAATCTGGATTCAAGGACACCCTCTGATCTTTGTTTTGACTGGCTCACATTATTAAATGCTTGTGCAATATTTGTTTTAGAGACAAAGGGATTTGAGATTTACCATTATTCTTTAAGTTCTTGTCAGCAATTACTGAAACTAATGAGAACTCAATTTAGACAAAGCACTAAAAACATAAAACAAATTGAGCACAAAAGCATGCAGAAAAACGTCTGTATTTAATTATTCCATTCATATATATTTCATTAATACATATTAATGAAATATTTCCAGAGGTGTAAAGAATATCTGAAAACCATTCTTAAGTAGAAGTACGGCTACCTTACAGTGAAATGGCTCTATTACAAGATACAAGTCACCAATTACAATACCACTTGAGTAAAAGTCTAAAGAGTATCTGATTTTAACAGCACTTACGTATTTTGATCATTCTGAATGTAGGCTCAAAGATGCACTAGTCCTCATCACCTCAGAGATATGCCAGTGAAAAACAAGAAACAGTTGATTTGTGGGGAAAGCAATGACACATTTATTTTCTAAAATCAAAATAAAACTCAAGACCTCAAAATTGCAATAAATCAAGGTCGACACAACAGCCTCTTAAACATCTACAAACACCCAAGTCTCAGTTAAGCTCACGTGCTCGGAAAGGGCATAAGAAGAACAAAGGTTCTTCAATATAATGGATAAATAAAATAATGTTAAGTAAAATTAAAGAGTCAAAGCCTACTTGCACTGGATGTGCTGGTTTCGGCCTCATCACCGACTGCAGTCATGTCCTTATCTCATTTATGAAACTCCTGCGGTTCACAACTACCTGCTAATGCACTTGCATTCGCATAAAGTAGCCTTGTTGACAAGTTTGGGTGAGTAAGGGCAAAACGCACAAGATATTGTGCCTTCAATGCCCTTTAGACGGCGATATCACTTCTTTTGTAGCAGAAATAAACTGCTGCAGAAAAAGTTAGGTGCCATGCAAAATGTCACGAGTAATTGCACTAGTCATCACAAATGTATTGGAGTAAAGAGTACATATACTTATTCAAAAATGTAGTCAACTAGAGAATAAAAGTTGCTAATATCTTTGATACTATAGTTTAATAATCATCACCCACAATAATATAATATTCAAATACCAAAATTAATCCTTAAAGTGATAAATACTTCCTGTTTCGTTTTCTCTTTCAGAATCATGAGTTTGTGGATGAGCAAACCTATGAGACGAGCTGTATGGAGGTTTCTCTAGCGAAGGCGTCCATGTCGCGTTCTTCCTCGATGTCTTCATCTCCGCACGGCCTGTCTTCCTGCTGCACACGCAGAAACAAGCGCAAGAGCTTCAACGTCCCCAATTCCAACATGGTCGCCGGCCGCAGGGGCAGCATACAGGAGCTCAGCACCATCCAGATCAGAGAGAGACCGGTTAACAACAGGTGCTCTCACAGCACTCATGCACACTCACACACACATAAGAAGGAATATGACGATATATTGGCCGTGGTCTGAATATTATATATACAGTATATATATATATATCCCTATTATACAGGCCGAGCTGTGTCTTATTTCATTAGAAGTGTTTATAATACTGACTTTGTGAAAATGGTGGGTTTATCTAGAGGGGTGTGTATGTTTTTTTTATTTTGCTGTCCGGTGAGTTCTTGAAGTTCTAGTGCATATTGTTTGTTTATTTATATTGTTTGTTAATTTGCCAAGTAAAATATTTGATCAATATCAGCAATAACATAAAAAGCCATAATTCTGCAATCTGTTGTGCATTTAATTATGTGCACATTATACTGTATGCAGTGTTGAATGTGGAATGAAGTATATATTAAATGTGAAGTGTACATTTGTAGAATAAAGTGTATAAATCACAGTATGCAATATGTAGTACATAGGATGTAGAATGCATATTAGCGGATATATTTAGAATGTATACTATGTAGAATACAATGCGTAATGTGCAATATAATCCATAGTATTTAGTATGCAAATGCTAATTTAAGTATACCGTGCATAATTTGCAGTGTATAGAGCCGTATGTATGTATAGTGAATAGTATGCATAATATGCATACTATGCAGTATATAGTATGCAATATGTAGTGCATAGGATGTAGAAAGGTTATTAGTACATATGCAGTATGTAGAATACATAATGTGTAGAATACAATGTGTAATGCATAATATTTAGTGTATTTAGTGCACTGTATTTAGTATGCAAATATTTGGAATACAATGTGTAATGCATAGTGTGATGTGTATAATGATTAGTATGCAGTGTTCAAAGTTTTTAGTTCAAAGAATGTAAAATGCTGTGTATATTACATATAATTTAGTATACATAATAAGTAAAATTCAGTATGTAAAGCATAGCATCTAGTGCACGAATGCAGGGTATAGTTTATTGGTTTAGCATGCATAATAAATTAACGCATAGGATGTAACATGTAATGTATAATATGCAGATTCTGTTTGGATCTGGGTATGTGAAATTGTTCCCATAGTGATTCACGCTGCTGGAATCCTGTAAAGCTCCGGTTGTGACACTCCCCATATGCCAGGATACTCTGGGAACGCTATCATGATTCCCTCCAACAGCTGGGGGAATTTGCCCATCAGCTGGATTGTATTCTCACCCTCCCTCTCTTCCTCTCTCTTCCAATGCAGCCGCTCCAGTCTCAATGCAAAGTTCGAGGAGACGGTACCCCTGAACTCGGAAGAGCAGTCCTACATCACTGCCGCTGTCATCAGCATGCCTACCCCACCCGTGACCACTCCCGAGAGTGGAGACCTGGGCAACTGTCCCGACTTCTTGCAAAGCAACATCGTCAGAGTGTCTGCGTTATAGACCATGACCACTATCCTTTCTTTTTATTTTTTGGTGAGTGGACGCTGCAGCGTAAAGGATTGATGAAGCCCCCTAGTGTAGCGGAGGAGGCATTGCAGCAGGATGGGCCGTATCTTTTTAATCAGCTCCCATCCAGAGCTCTCAGTCTCTGTGAGCTCCATCAGCTCAACCTCTAGGCCCATACGTCATGTGAGGAAAATTACCATTATGGTTGTTACCACTTCTATGATTCTATGATTGTGTGTCTTTGAATTAATTGTCTTCAATTTGATGGAATTGCGAGATATTTGGGACGAATAAGGAGTGTACCAGCAGGGGCGGGATTTTACAAGCTTTTAGACAGCTCTACACACACTTTTGATACTAAAAAATGTAAAGCTGGGCTCTACTAGGGTGTGCGGTCGGATGCTTTTGTGCGCGTGTGATCGAGACCGATCTCTTGCATGATTTGCGTAAGTCTTTGTCTTTTTCCAATTCGGCATGAGCAATAAGGTTTGGCTCTCTCTGTCAGAATGTGCGTTTTACTTGTCAATAATTTGCCTCGTTATGTAGTATTGATCTTTCAAACCCAACGAGTGTGTGAAAACAGCTGTTTTGTTGCTCTCTGAGGGATTGGCCTGTTGATCCAGGTGATAGACTGAGAAAATCCTCTCTCACACTCTGTCTGTCCCACCCATGTTGCTTTCACTCCTTGCCTGGGCTGATGGGATATTTGTTATACTTCTCTTTTTGAGAATGGGCACAAAGCAAAGCTAAACGAAAAGGGAAACGCCTTTTGTGTTTCAACAGACTTGACTTTCTCACACTGACAGTGCGGCTTTTGGACTTGAGCTCAAATACTAGCCATTCCGTTTTATACTCCAAATTTTGCGAGTAAACTGTGAAAAAAAATAACGTGCTTATTTATTATCTTTGTTAAAATTATTGTGCATGTTGTCGTGGACATGTAAAATGGGCCAGCCCGGACCAGAGCATAGCCCGCCCAGAACTTTTTTTTTTTTCAGGTAATGTTATAACTTTTTCTTCCCTTCTTTGCCTTCCCTTTAAAGTGATGTACTTTTATCCTCACCAAACATCCTCACCAAGTCCTGCTATTATTTCTGTATAATGGCATCAAGTTGTGTGTGATTACACTTTGAGAATCGTCCAATCAGATTCTTTGCGCTGTTTTAGAGCTGATCACCCAAACCCGCCAAGCGTGAATCTCACAAAATCATGTTCAGGTATGTTTCATTCCAAAATCAAAAGAAAATAAATTATATTTTGCATAAAATTGTTTAAAAAAAAATAATATAAATAAATTTTTAATGACAATTAAGCACACTTTACACATTCTCATGTATTTCTCATTCTCAGTGAGGATATTTGTTACTGTAACAGTAGCCTACTTTTAAAGGTACTACAACAAATGTGAAATGCTTCATAACGATTGTAAAAAATACTTCAAAATGTAAATTATATCATTACAGTAATAATTATATTATATTTTGCATTACAGTAATGACAGATTTGGGGGTGTAAGGTGCTTAATTGTCATTAAAATAATGCACAAAATTGTGCAGAAATATGTCTGTGAGATTTATCCAAAATGTATAATTATTAATTATAGTATTTAAAAAAAAATGTGCACCTGAAATATGAATGATCTCTTCTCTGCCATTTAATGTCTGGAGTTAGCGAGAAATTAGTCTATAATGTTGATTATTTTTATACCAATGTCAATGCAATTTGTTGTGCTGAGGAGCTCTTAATGCACCTTGCTCAATACACACACACACACACACTCACACACACACACACACACACACACACACACACACACACACACACACACACCACTGCCCTCCTGCTCAATGCCTGAACCCATTCTCGCTTTACCATGTGACTTATGCAACAAGATTCCTTTTGTAAAGATATGCTTTGTATTAAAGGAGTTACTTGGGGAATAGAATCTCCAAATGCATATTTTTAAAACTCAAATGGTGTTGATTATATATTATAAATGTATTTCAGTTGTAAAATACACAAACAAGAAAAGAAAAAAGATGAAAACAGAAAACTACGAGAGTGTTGCTAGTGCACCTGTGCTGTAAATTTGTTCTTCGGTGTAGTGAAATTTATTACAGTTTCTTAATTTCTCCTAATTTCCATGGACAGAAAATTTGATGTCTCACAGTTTGCTTTCTGGATCGACGATGACAAAGGCTGGACCATCTGTTTAGGTTTGAAGAGTTTATTTTTTCCTGTTTGGAGGGCAAACTTGATGGAGTGCATGTGTTCACAGACTCACAGAGAACATGTGTGGGTTTTTTTCTTCTTCTTTTTTCATGATCCACAGGAGACTTTTAAAACAGACTTCCTGTTTGTGATATAATGTACATTTAAATGATTACCAGGTGACGATGGTCCTTTGGAATTTGTTACAGCTTGTGTTATGGACATTAAAATATGACATTGAAAAACAATGGAAAAAAATACAAATCAGTTGTTTAGTCCGGTGCAGTATCTATGAATAAATAGAATTAATTAATTGTCCTATTAAAATACAAATAAAAAATGACAATGGTGTTGTGATTATTTTATTAATCTTAGTTCATCATGGAAGCGCACATTTCCATCTTATGATATGTAATTCTTCATTGCAACTGTATTGTGTGGTTTCAGACAGGGTTTAGATTAAGCCAGGATTAGGCCTTAGTTCAATTAGGATATTTAAGTAGCTTTTATAAACGTGCCTTAGAAAAAAACATCTTGAGACAAAACAATGGCAGATACATATTTTAAGATATGTCAGTGCAAGTTGCTTTTAGTTAAAACAGCTTAAACATGCATTTTAGTTTGAGACTAGGATGTTAGCTTTGTTAGCATTAATATGCTAGCAAACTGTTAAAAGCAGATACATTAATTTAAAATGTAGTCTTTCTTTGTAAAATATTGACAGTGTATTGAATTTTTTTTTTTCAGGGACCATTCATGTCCGCCGAGAATACAGTCATGATCCGCACTCAAAATTCAGACAGCATTCATGTAACACAAACGTCTGGAGTAAGTTGCACTCCAAAATTTTGCTATGTTTAGGGGTTTGTTCAAATCCCTAACCATAATTATGAGTAATAGTATAAGCAAGTTAGCAAGGCTTCACTCGCTTCTATTCCCAGCTGAGTGCCATTTTCTTTTGAGTTTCCATTTTGCCAATTTCACGCGTTTCTCAGATGGTACATTTAAAGGGACCTGCTTTAATACGGGCAACCGAAGCGGTCTCGCACTCTAGGCACTTGGCATGATTACGTTACACATTAACTTTCTAAATGCGATGACCACTCAGCTTTTCTTTTATACACAGGAATCAAAGGGATGAGGAGGGCCGGAAGGCAAGGGATTGCACCTATTTTCCGAGTTCACTCAGAACAAGCCCAGCGCAGGGCTGTGGTGAGCTCCCAGCAGGCGAACGATACTGCGTATTAGCATATTTCCCATCATACTGAGGGTAATTGAGACGTTTGAAGTCGGTTGTAGGAAGAGACCGTATCTGAGAGACGCAGAAGGAGGGGGACCTCACCACACACCGGGGGATATTGAAGTCAGACTTTATACAAGCTGCAGCTGTCTGTTTGTGACCTCGCTATTTTTGCAGAGAGGTGAAAGGTTAATGGTTTTATTTCCCCGCTGACTCGTTTTACTGTACTTGGAGAAAGGAAAGAGGGATGGAGGCTGTGTCTATATGATAGTACCGTCCGTGTGAAACTCTCTGTACATCTGAACCGATGCTAAACGGCGGATGACACAAAGTCACCAATCTCAATTGGTGTCTTTGGCTGGAAAGTAATTCATTTTGACAGTGATTTACCACAGTATGTGAACACACACCAGCAAATGCTTGAGGATGGAAGACTAAGTTATAAATCCAGATTTTATTTCTCTGTCTGCAGGGCCATAACCAAAAAGTTACAATTTTAGGATGGTCTTCCTCAGTGGTTTGCGTTTTTGTTGTTTACATTAGAGACGTTACATATCGGTTTCATAACCTTGCACATTGAAACCTGATTTCAAAAGTTTGCGTTTTCAGGCCGGCAAAACACCATTGTCGTGTAACTAAACGCATAAAAAGTTTTCTGTTTTTAGTTGAAAATGGTGTTGTGTAAAGAACTAAGTCTCTTTAAATACTTTAATTCCTTTAAATAAAAAGATTCCACCATAAATGGCCCCTGTCTGTCTCTATCTAACACAGGAGATGAATAGACAGGGGGTGTTCGCAACAAGAGAGGAAACAGTATGTCTTTTGTATAACGGCAATCCTGTGTGCTCCTCTCTGTTTCATAAATCAAATCCTGCACTGGCAATGAGCGGTGGGGGAAAGAGGAAGCTGACAGGAACATTTCTAGCTCTCCACAAGCTATGTAGATTAGCGTACTAGTATACTGTTCATGCTATTTCTGCAGTTAACTCTGTGAATGATGTTTTCTGTATACTTGGATGACTTGCTATTTGCCAGAATGTCCAATGTGCAACAGTGAAGTCCTAACTGAAAGTAAGCTAGGTCATTTGGTGGCTAATGCTAACTTCCTAATGCTATTTTATAGAATGTCTAAAATTTGCCAAGATTAATGCTTCCCTCAAGTACACCTGTGAAACTCGTACTTCAGAGTTGGGCGTTTGTTATTACATGTCACACATTCAAGTCGTAAACATAACAAAAAATGAGTGTAAACAAAGCGAAATGATTAAATTGTGAATAATAAACCTAACTCACTGTGTTGAAAAATATGAATGAAGCAGACTCCGCAATAGCAAACGATAACTATCCAATCAATTCCCAATTAACAAAATCAAGTCCTGCCCTTCCATTTTTTTCTTGTTTGAGAGGCGTTTCACTCGGATTTACATCACAACAGGGAAGAAAAGACGGAACTTCTGTTTCATGCCGACTTTAACACCATTTGCTACAACTTTATTCCAGCCACTGATCTCAGATTATAGCATATCTGTATTATATATCAGTTTCCACGCCTCTGACAAAGTCACAACATGCATCATTGAGAATTTCCCACTCGAAAATATGAATTCACTCATTCATTCATGTGCTTGGAACTTGTAATTACGATATTTAGGACTCCACTTGAAGGGCACATTAGCATGCTACCGTTTGAAATGTTTAGTGTTGTATATAGCCTATATTCTGTATTAAAAAATTTGTACGAAGGATATAGTGTAGAATACAGTATTCTAGTGTTCCATTCGGACATAGCTTGTGTCATTTCCATGTGTCTGCTTCCTCACTCTTTCTATATACTCTCCATTTAGATGTTTTATTCATTGCTTTACATCTGTTCAAATTCATGAAGCAGGCCAGGGCTAAATCCCTGCACTTCTCCTCAGCCAAGGATGTCTTCCATCAAGTGCAGAGAGGGGCCAAAACTTCCACCTGTGTTTCCACCCAGTAGCACTTATGCGTGACACCTCTGGAATGCTCAAACTTGCAAACAAATTGCTCTGCAGAAAATCAGCCTGATTCGCCGAAAGTAACTTCATGGTAAGAAACCAGGCTTTGCTGCATGCTTCAATTGTTTAAAATGAAGCGTAATGGTTGTTACTAGGCATGAAATTGGTGAATCATGTGTCAGATGCATGTTGAAATATGCTGGACCTTGTGGTTTTATGACAAAAGTTTAGCCACTCATACGAAATTTGAGTCCTTTAAAATGTTACAGTTTAGCCCAATATAATGGGTATTTGAAAGCATTATAAAACATGAAATCATAAATGACTGATTTTACATTTATATTATGAGTGAATTATCAGTAGACATTTTAAAGAAGAAAAAAATTAAAAGTTTTAAGTTTTATAAATATATTAGTTTGAAAAATACTTTAAAATATGTTTATAAATGTAAATATTTGACAAATTTTTGTGGTTACTTAAACCTTTAATAATGTTTTTACAATTTATAGAATTACTGAGCCTCCCTAAAATGTTATTGTGATATTCTTTAAAAGGGTTTAAGGCCATCCGTAAATTCGCTTATTTGACTCACTCATAATAAATAATGGCTGAGATGTTGTAAACAAACACACTGGCTTCAAATAACATCAGGTCTTCTGTGTTTAATGCACTGTGATTCACATGCAAGTTTCATAATAGGTTTCTCAAACCCTCAACAAAGTTTAGCCCTCGTATAACCTATGCTGTGTGCAGACTATTTCTGCATAGAAAATGAATACTACTTCTGAGAACTAAAACACTCTTTAGTGCACCAATCCATGTGAATCAATCACGGCGCTGTTAAATTAAGACAAGAAAATCCGTACAAATGTATCCTAGTATCTTCACGATGAGCAACGTTTTCATTCCATCTGAAAAATCGAATTAAGACTCGAGCTTCTGCCCACGTGTGTGTGTCTGTGTGCACGTGTTGAGTGTGAGAGAGTGGAAAATAGAGACCTAGCTGTTTTTTTTTCTGTCCTTTAAGACTGTTGCTTGTCAAATTTCATAATGTGAGCCGGGTGAGATCTTGTGTTAAAGCCAAGGCCGGCATTTTTGTTTTGTATAAATTTGAATGCTCAAATACAAATGTTTAATAGTACCACACACAAACCTGGTGTCTGAATGTCATAGCTTGAATGAAAGAAGGAATTTGTGAATTTTTTTGAACAAACTTAAATTAAATTGTGATCATAATGTGAAGAGAATACATTTTGACAAACAAGATTGCAGATTCTCTTGAAAAATCTCTTACGATTCCTGATTCTTGTGTAAATAGTGGCTAAAATCGTACAGTTTGCACCCGATTTAGTGGTTAACAACTAGGTCAGTGTAAGTGCTGATGGCCCGTTCCATTGAGAGGAAGGAAGATTTATGCGAAAACGGTTCATTCCAGAAACCTCCCTCTGGAGAATTCAAGTCCGTAGAGACAGAGGCAATGGCTTTATTTTGGAAGAACCCAGTAAATCCTCATCTTCTTTCCATGTAATGACCACAAAAGCTGCTTTATCCACTGGTATATAAAGTTTTCAATAAAACCACTCACACCATCTAAATCTTGTCATCCAGGCTCCCACTTACAGTAAGGTCCATTTTCTGGTCCAGTTCACTGCTGTCCGATCCGTTCAGTGTCAGTAGAGGGCAGGAACATCATCTTTAGTGTCTCCACAGTGTGGAAGCAGCTGATGGGTCACCATCAAGTCTCTGCTAGGAAAGCTGCTCCATCTCAAACTGGGTGTGTCCGTTAACGGGCGCATTGGCCCAGGCCTCAGGCGCTCGTGGGTGTGAGTGGCTGGGCTTCAGGGGGTCTTCTGCGGGGCTGTGTGTGTGGATTAAAGAATCCGGGGACGCTGGGTCAGGTGGTTTGTGGTCGTAATACAGAGCCCATAGTAGTGTCACAGTCAACGTCATGGCTAAGATCTGGGCCACTCCGATCGACACGCCCAAGAACCTCAACACCTGCAACTGCTTGGTGCCCCGGATAAAACTGTAGATCTTGGGACCACAACCCTGTTGAAAACAAATGTAGTATAGTTATGTCAAAATGAAATCAAAATGGACTATTGTATATATATATATATATATATATATATATATATATATATATATATATATATATATATAATTAAAATTGGGTGTCATTGACTTTAATCTGTAATTGGTGGAAGATTTAGCAACTTTTTAGTTAACAACATTTTTTAGTTTTTAACAATCAGCAGTTTTTATGCATTTTCATTTTTTATTCCTAATTTATTTTTATTTTATTTTACTTATTCTTTAATTAGCTTCCTATCATGGCCAAAATATTTTGGCCTATACATTTTTAATAATTTCTTTCCTGGTTTAATGCAGCTCTAATAACATAATTCCAAAGAATATTTTGAAAATACTTGATTTTTTCGCTGATATCAGCTAATTCCTACTTTACCAATAGCCAAGTGGCTATTTAGCAATTGTTTTAGCAAATTAGCATTAGCTACTTTATTAGCTACCTTATGACATGTATGCCCACTATTCATAATCCAAACAATTCCTAATGGATAAAATCAAGTTACCATTTACATTTTTCTCTCATTGCACTTCCTGTTTCAATATTCAGAATTTCAAAAATTTTAATTATTTATGTCAGGCCAGTCAAAAAAACAAGCCTTCTAATAGATCACTGTTGTCTCTTCACATTAACTTGGATGTGAGAAACTAACAGAAAAAAAATCACACTTCTGCTTTAACAGTTTGTTTTCATGTAAATCTACCCTACAACAGCTGCCACACTGATATGTGAGCAATGTGACCCGTTCATCCGCTCGCGTGTGTGCCTGCGTATTTTGTGGGGTATTTCCTATGTTGAAGTGTGGAAGAGCAGGTAAACTATTTCCTGTTAGTGAGGGATTTATACTGTGGAGTAATTCCTCTGTCATCCACTCAGAAAGAGAGACAGGAAGTGTGTGTGTACCACAAACACACTGTGTTTGTAATGTCCATCGTTCAGTCTATAATTCTGTCTATCTCTCTATCTTTCGTTCTACCTGTCTATCTATCTATCTGTCTGTCTGTCTGTCTGTCTATCTATCTATCTCTATCTATGTATCATTCTATCTATTGCTCCGTCTATCTATTGTTCTATCTATCTCTGTCTATAAGAATAAAAACTCATTTTATCCTATAAACCTACAAACTTCAAAGATTTTTAAACATTTATCAAAACCTTCAAAGACTTAACAATAGTGTGGCAGACGTGTCACAGGCAGGGCATCTGAAGAGCTGGGTTCTGGATGAGACACTGTGTTGTGTCTGTCCTCGACCGTGTGTTTTAGGAATCCACACACGGGTGTGTCTCTGAGCTACGTGACTGATTTTAATTGCACTGCTGGAGTCGCTCATAACACTCACTGGCAATACAGCTTGATTAAACTCACGCTCAGCAGGAAAGTGAATCTCTCCGCTGTCTCGCCTCATTTTTATAAAGTCACGTTTTAATTAGGGCTGTCAATCAATTCACTTTTTTAATCAAATTAATCACATGCTATTTCACATATCAATATTTGCTAAGCCCCCAAATTAAAATTAAAATGAAATTACACTATTGTGACAAATGAGTAAATCATTGAATAGACATCACAAAAAGTGGCTTTTAGAAGTCAATATTGAATTATTTTTGCTTTCATATAATTGAACATAAGTCTAACACTGGTTCACCGCAATAATATAGCAAAGTTATCAATCCAGGTTAGACATGGCAATATTTTTTAATTGTTTGTCTATTTACAAATGCAGACGAACACCTTCAGCTGTTGCATCATAACTTGACACGTGCCATGAAATGCCATTGGACCACTTGTAAGACCCCTTACAAGAAACAAGAATACATTTACTATTTCCAGATGTTGAATCAATATCAAAAATAAGCTCACCTCCTGGTAAAGGTCACTGAGGTCATGGTAGTGGGCGTTGCGGGCGCACCCTGGATATTGATTGGAGCAGCAGGAGTCAGGTGGCCACTCCATCTCTGTCATTTCCAGCCAGTCAGTGAAGTAGATCACTCCACAACACTTTAACTGTAAGGCAGGTATGAAAGTTAGCACATGTTCATACTATGCTCAGTGCAAGGAACTATTTTTGATGTATACATATATTGGCCTGTGTATTCCACGCATATAGGTTGCATACATATTTTACATCATTGCTGCACCTCTCCTCCCTTAGTTCCGGCCTCTATGAAGTCCCTCCTCCCGCAACTTTCAACAAACTACTAACCCAACTCAACTAGGCCTTGTCCCCTTTTTTTGCGTATGCCTTGGGCGAGAATTATTTAAATGAGAAGAAAAGGTAGTTCAGAAACAGTCCTTAATGATATAGAGAATAACTCCCTAACTTTGCAAACCTTTTTCATGTTCAAACAGCAAAATTGCACTATAAAGAAAGTTGAAAAAGTAAAAAAGAAAAAGAAAAGCATATTACATCTTTAAAGATCAAATGGTGTCTGATTTGAAGCTTGGCTTCACTCAGCATTTTTGCTTTCAGTGACACCAATAAAATTACTTGACACCAACTTGTTGCCTTGTGTGTGGTTACGTAGGTGTTGGATGAGGTGTAATACTGGTGATGATTTTGACCTCTCACCTCAGTCTGTAAAGAGTTCCAGGCATGCGTGAGCCACTGGTAGCGCTGCAGGCCAAAATGAGGCATGCGTGACTTTAGACTTATCATATCAGACCTCTGTACCATAGGCTGAAGAAAGAGAGAGAGGGGGGGGGAGTTATGGAGAAATATTTCAAAATTTTTAAAGCCCTTGTGATTTTGTAATCACATAAAAATCATTTCCCTACACTGTTATTAAGGACGTTTTCTAAATAACAAAAACAATGTGTTTTCCAGGCAGTTTAAAGGACCATCCACACGCCCACACGGCCAATTTTAGGCTCTCTTGTGACCACTTTTTTGGCTAGCTATGAAATGCCCTATTCACAAGTGCATGCATCTGTTGTTTATATAGTAGTTGGCATTTTACAATTTAGTCCTCATGAGACATTTCTGTCTCATATGATGGGCATATGATAAGTACCCACAATGCCCGGAGGTTAGGAGTGTCATCTCCTATTTTGGGCAGCAGAACTTGCTAAAGCAGAATAGATTGAAGTCAACATGAAATCGCAATCGACTATTTGAAAAAAGAAGATTTCCTTTCTATTATGTTGTTTTTTTTTAACCAGTATTACAAATACTGTTTAGGTGCATAAACCTGCATAGAAATATAAAGTTGAAGGATGGATGGATGGATGGGATGGATGAATGCCATTAGGATGGCCACTTTTCTCAGTCCTATCCAATTATAATTTATAAAATGAAGTCTCATTCTACAGTTTTTTCTCAATAACCAGTTTCACTCTGAAATAAGTCACATTTTGGAAATAAAGTGGGTCGCGAATGCCATTTCATGTTGACTTTTAAACTGAAGAAAGTTGGAATGGATGCACTGTTGATACAACTGATAACATGTAACCAGTCCAGGTGCAGCAGAATAAACACTCATTGCCCTTACGCTCACAGGGGTCACATTAGGCCACAACAGCACAATAGGACCATCAAACCCAGCAAAGGTTTTGAGGTTTGTGATAAAAGCGTATCTTGAAGCAGAAGCTGTGTATGTCTGAGTGAGAGAAGCTAGATTAAAGCCAGGTGTGTGTGATATCTTCCCCCTGGAGTTGCGCCTTATCTCTTGTATCCCTGGGCTAACAGAAGCAGATGCTACCTGCAATCCCTTTTCCCCTTGCTGATCAAATCTTTTAGTCTGCACAGATCCAGGACAGGTTTCTGTAAAGCCTGATGCTAATCTGGCTTTAAGAGCCAACTAGAGCATTTACATAGGTGACTCCATTCTCAATCCGCACACAAAAACACTCTGCTTATTAACTCCCCAAAAGGAAGTCTGCTTGAGTCAGGCCTTTGAAGTCATAATAGTTAAGATTAGACGTAAGCAGGCGGTTCAGAAATCGAATCCTCATTATGTTTTCTCCTGGGAATGGCCATGTGGCGGCCGCGTTGTTGACGTGAGAGAGGGAAGAGAGTAGATATTTCTGTTTATTCATAGCACCACGCACCTCGTCATATGTCCACACTCCACTGGCCAGCTCCACGCAGAATATCACCATCAGACTGCCAAAATACTGGGAATGCACACACACACATAAGAAAAGAAAAGGTTTGGTTAAAAAATATGTTCTGAAACAATAGGGCAGAAGGAAGGTGTTGATGATCAGACATAGAGAAATGAGTGCAAAGTGTGTGTGCTTGTTCATGTATGTTCGGATCTGGATTCTGAGGACTGTTTTTCTCTCAGGTCTTCTCTCGGGAGTTTCGAGCAATTGTGACAGGCTGTGTTCAGAATAGCATAGTAGTCATGCTATTTTTTGCGGTGTGCAGGATGTATACTTTGCAATATATGTAAATGTAACAGAGCATACTGTATCCCATTATACAATCGCAAATAACATATATACAATTATACATTATACAATTGCAAATAAATGTACAATATATATATATATATATACTTTGTTTTTCAAAGTTGATAATTGGATGTCTCTAGAAGACTTACAAAATATGAAACATAATGAGAACATAGTGATAACAATGTAGCATGATACTAGTTGAATTGTTTATTTATTAATGTCTCAATATTAAAAAAAGTAGTATGCAGTATGCTTAATATGCTTGGGTGGATGGAACAAAAATCTTTCAAAGTTCCAAAGTTTTTTGCATTCGCACATGCACAGATTTTGTATTTAGGGCAAACTAACACATCCATCTCATCTCCTCCCTTCCTGAAGACAAAGACACTCTGTCTTTCTCAAAATCTCTTTAACGTACATAGTTCCCCTCGGTTGAACACACACTTTGAGAGAGATAATCAAGATGAATGACAGTGTTAGGAGCCGCATTCAGAGCAGACCCCGTCTGACAGCTTGTTTATTTGGGAGAATCTAAATATTTGTGGCTATTCTACGCCTGTGTTAGCATTTCAGCTAGTTTGTCAGACGCTTACCACAAAAAAAAAAGACAACTGTTTCTCTACACACCCTTCCCTGCTAATATCTGCCCTTCAAATATGTCCAGTGTGAACTTGTAACCCCTGGAAGTTCCCAACAAGCTGGCTCATCTGCAAACACACACATTTTTCTCAGGTTAAGAGAGGTTACATTCTCTCAGCGACCTCTCAGTTTATTGATTTGTTGAGAGTTTTACTCTTCCTCTTTCACACTCACACATTTTTTGGCAAGTATACTGTTACAGAAAACAGGACACTGTGAAATGGATGTATTTCCTTTTGACCGGAACGATTAACACCCCCTTTTTTACTTAGTCATGCAAACAGAACGAGAGTTAGATGCATCTAGAGTCTAGTATTAAGTCGTATCACGTATGTTTTGACAGATGGCTACTGTTAATGTCATTAAACTGGTGTTTTTGGGTATACTTGTAGTTAGAGATTTGAACAACCAATGATATGGACATGATGGATGCCTCAAATTGTGTGTCTTATTGAGGAAAGATGTGTTATTAGTTTTTTTTTTAAGTCATTAGGGATGCATAGTGCACCATATTGGTTATTGGCCAACGTTAGAGAGATGTTTTTAATTATTTTTCCATACTGGCTGATATTAGGTATTTAATTAAAGATTACTCATTAGCTGGACGCCTGGACCAACCTGAAATATATAAATTTTTATAATATAAGCAACATTCATGAGAGTGTCCATGTCAGATTTTTTTATTTGAAATATGAAATGTGAGCTGTGAGCTTTAAAGCTGCAGTCTGTAACTTTTGGCGCTCTAGCGGTTAATAAACAGAACTGCATGCGTCTTGCGGAAAAACATTGTAGCTGGAGCTACTTCTCTTTGTTTATGTCTATGACGAGTCACACAGGTACTGGGCTACTCCGCAGTGGTGGTGACCTGACCGAATATAAAATATATAAACACTTAATATAGGGGAACCATAGTGATTTAGGATAAGACAAAAACACGGATTGGAAAATGGATTCATGATGTACTCGCTCATTATATCAATTTTGTCAAATTTGACCACAAAAAAAGTTACGGACTGCAGCTTTAAAACCAAAGGTAATGTAATAACAGTTACATTTTATTATACCATGGTCTGTCTGAATACTCGATTCTGATTGGCTGGACTATAACCATTAATTTCATGTGCCATTGAACAGAAGAGAGTCTGTTTTTTTGTTTTTTTGTCTGATTTTCCTGGCAAAAACGACCTAGGTTCATCACATAAAAATCAGTCAACAGGCTTCCAGGAAGTCAGGGAAGTTTCGTTAGAAGCTGTTCACAAATTTACATTTAAAAAGCAATTAATTCATGAAAATTCTTAGAAATTTTAAATCTATTCCACCATTCAAGATGAACTCCTATCTGCTCTCCTGATCTCTCGATTGCCTCCTCCTCTTCTTTGCTCTGACAGGACAAAGAGTGTGTGAGAGTGTTCAAGTTAATGTGCATGTGTGTGTCCGGCCAGGTCGCAGCACTCAGTGAGAGGGCGGCTGGTGAATAGAGCGTCCACGTAACCCAAGTGCCTCTCCTCTCTTCATGTCTTCCCGCTCTCCTCTTGGATTGGTTTACCTATTGTATCTCAGCCAGATAATATTGTTCGTTGCTGAGCCTCTGGGTAACACAAGCCCTCTGGGGCAGAGAGGAGAGGAGAAAGGCTCCTCAGGAGATGAATGGAGACACAGAGAGAGGAGGAGGAGGGGGACAGATGGGCAAAGGAGTCCCAGAAAACAGGTCCTCAGTGTGGGTCAGCAGACGGGACCCCACCCTCTCGCCCGCCGCACACCTGGGACTGACAGCCACAAAACAGCCCTCTGCTAACTCTCTCCTCCCCCTACATGCTGGGATTTTGTCAATTCATCATCATAAAATAGATTTGCTGACCTTCTAAATGTTACACAATGACAGCCTTTCAAAGGGGCGATTGCATAGAAAACAGAATTATCCTTGCTCTTTTGAAATAAAACTGTCCAACATATTCATAGAAGCTGGAAAATGGTAGCTTAGAAATCACAGACATGAACGTTTCTTATTTACCATCAAGATTTTAGATTAAAATTGCAAAGGGTTTGAAAAGTCTGAGACCTCTAGTGAAAATTATTCTATTTTTGTTATTTGATTCTAATGTTTTCAGTACGTTATGTTTTGGTTTAGATTTGATTTTTTTTATTAAACAAAAAATATTATTAGTTAAATGTTTTTATTTTAAAACAAATTAAAAATATTTTCGAAATAAAAAATAAATTTAACTTAAGTTCTAATTTCACTGCATGTAAGCATCTAGTCAAAATGTATTTTTTCATGCATATTTCTTATTTAATATATATATATATATATATATATATATATATATATATATATATATATATATATATGAATCCTTCAGTGAATGTAACATTTATGTAATTTAATTGTTTAATGTTTTTGTGCTAATATATATTTCAATATTAATACATTTTATTAATATATTAATATTTACATATAATATGTAATTATATATAATCATATAATATGATTGTATTTACATATAATATATGTAAATATTAATATATTAATAAAATGTATTCATATTGAAATATATATTAGCACAAAAACATTAAACAATTAAATGTAATATGATTATATATAATTACATATTATATGTAAATAATAATATATTAATAAAATGTATTCATATTGAAATATATATTAGCACAAAAACATTAAACAATTAAATTACATAAATGTTACTTTCACTGAAGGGAAAAGGAACAGTCTGGATATTTTGTTAAATATCTTTCTTTGCGTTTCGACATCAAATGGGTTTGGAACCAAATAAAGTATTTTCATTTTGGGGTGGACTGTTTCTTTAAAGTAGAAAAAGCAGCCTGTTTAATTCTAAGGGTCAGATAGAGGGTGGATTTTCCTTCCTCCCCAAATCATTTATATTATATGTGCTAACAGCCTGTCAAGATCTTGCCATTCACAAGTCACAATGTCACGAATACATCTGTCTAAAAAACACACAAAAATCTCTCACAATAGATATAACTATGTGGCCTGTGTTTGGCCCTCCTTGACAATCTATCATCCTGAGTGAAGTGCAGTGCTCATACATTACTCCTGTCTAACTCTTTGTCTCAGAGTCGCTAGGAGCTTTACGACCTCCATAACCTATAGAGCAAGTTTCTACAAGTGTCTGAGGAGGTTATTATCATCTGAAACACACATTCTGATGATACGGATAACTAGACGCAGGGTGCACCATGACATCTAATATAAGAAAGATATTGCCTTGTAGTATCCCAGTGTAGTCATGAGGTGTGAATATGGTAAGAAGTGACTTCCTGTGGCTATAATGTGTCATGCTAGATTTGAACACAGATATCTGTAGCAGAGAGTCAAAAACAAAATGAAACTCCATTCACAATACATATAACTTCTATGAGAAGACACATTTCCGAGTGTAAAACAATATTGGTTGGGACTTGGGACTGTAAGGGCATTCATCAGGATTTGATTAGATGTTATGCTGTGGTATTATTAGTTAACGTGACATTTTCTGCCTGCAGGGATTTTGCTACATCATAAAAGATCATGGCAAGATCATTGATCAGCTTATTGTGCATGAATAATCATTGCATGTTATTCCAAAAAAGCTCAAATGTTAGTCTTCGTAAAAATGTACTAAAAATATTAATGTTTATACTTCATCAATAAAAAATTTTGCAAAATATTTTTTTAAATTATTTAAAAAAGCAGATTAACTTGAATTTCAATTTCACCTCATGATCTGTGAGCAGCTTAGATATTAAATATCTCTTTCGGTCTAAATAGTCTTTCATCAAAAAGCTTGCTCGACCCGTCCCACAATTTCTTCTCGTCAATCACCCTTGCTGCATACTAAATCGCATACTGTATAATGGGTACTACATTTGTTTTGAAACTAAATTCGTGACTGTTAAAAAAGTATGGTTAAAGTACTACATCCGCCATATTGTCACTGTCATGTGACCTTCGGCATCAGTTGCATCTCTTCGCCTCTATTACAAATCCTCTCCCGTGGACTCATGGGATACTAAAGTGTCCATTGAATGTGCACTTCAAATTCTCGCCGGAAGTAATAGGTCATCCGGGTACTTTTAACTATATAAAATGGAAGTAGGCAGATGGAAATACATCACAATGGGTTCAGGATGGCTTTGAGGATGTGACATCTCTCTCTACTCCCCTCTAGTGTGTGAAGTGAAGACACAATGGTCTCTGCGGAGATGTGTGGATAAAGAAAGCAAGACTTGTTAGAATCTGGTTCGAGGGTGTTTGGGGTCAGCAACGTCAGTGCCAGCTAATCTTAAAATATTCTCGGTACACAAAACCACACACATTCCAAACCACACAATGTTCCTGCTGTGCTCGTCTTTTGTTTTCTTCTCTTCCCAGTTCTACTTACCCAAGACAGTAGGAGCAGACTGCACTTGAGCGTGCCGCAGTAGCCCACCATGGCCACGATGATGAGAAAACAGCACACGGCGATGACGACAGGATGGACGACGGGGGAGTATGTGAGAACGGCTGCCTCCTCCAGTCTTGAGGAGCAGAGAGAGAGAGAGAGAGAGGAAGAGTCATTTCTTGGCAGGCTTTTTGTTTATTTATCCGTCCATCCTGCTCACTTGCCTCTTCCTTCTCTCATAGGGCAGCATATTTGAGTAATACACCAGTTGCAAATAAACAGTGATTATACTCTGTAGGAATGCAAACTCTCTCTCTTCCTGTCTCTTGCTGTCTCTACTTCTGTTTGGCTCTCTTTTGCACCAGTTTTCTGAGATGCAACAATGTTTTCACTAAGGAAGACATGGAAAAGCTACAGTTTCAAGGAATATTCTGGATTCTGAAAGCTAAGCTTTTGAGGCATAATGTTGTAATCGCAAAGAAATTCCATGTATCTCTCCTTTTCTTTAAAAAAGCAAAACTCTGTTGTGCCAGTGAGACACTTACAATGGAATTGAGGCCAATTTGTAAACATTAAAATACTATTTCAATAATATAGCCACAAGATGCAAACAAAATGCATGTAAACATGATTTTAGGAGCTGTTTACATGACACTATTTTCAACTAAAAACAGTTTTTATGCGTTTTGGCCATTCATTTACACGACAGCGGCGTTTTGGGGGACTAAAAAAGCAAACTTTTGAAAACAGATTTCAAAGTGCATGTTTTTGAGAATGATACTGTTATCCATGTAAACTATAAAAACGCAAATTTGTGAAAACAGTGACATCATGCGAATGTTCAAGTCTATAGGCGCATAGTTTCTTTACAAAGGGATATCGTCAACTACTGGCCTGGCATGCATAATACAGCCATTTTTAGACGTTTTCGTGGATCCATGTGAACAGGGATCATTTTGACAATGTTGTTTTCTGTATACGGAAAACTGTGAAGTAAACAGTTTCCATTTTTAGTACATCATTGTCAGGTAAACATACCCTTATTGTGAGAAAAATGCTAACTAACCTTTCTGTGTAAACTTGTATCCAATATTACACTTTCACTATCATGAAAACCCAAGACCCTGTAGATCCTAAAATACTAAAACAACTGTTTTACTATTAAGAGTTTTAAGTTATAACAGAAGAATTTGTGTTTTTATCAATTTTAAAGCTTCACACCTTTTAAACCCTCCAAAAATTGGCCCATTGTTAGTGCCTCGCCATAACCTATTTTTGCTTTAATGAAAATTAACATAATGCTATTAGGGCTGTCGATTAAGCTTAACTTGTACTGAATATTTCCTGAGGTAAATATCTAACTAAAGATCACACACAAATACACACATCTGTATAAGTCTGAAACGTTCTATTCTAGTTGATATCCTATTATGTTTCATTGTGCAGAGATGAGATTTTTACAGTCATCATAGGAGGGCTGACTCAGCATATTACTGCAACACAACTCTGGTAAACCTATTTGTTGTGTACAATCAGGTTTTAACAATTTTCTCTCTGTTGATTCCCATTCATGACATGATGTGGCCCACAGAGGGCTCAGTAATTATAATACACATCTTGGTGATAAATTGCTTTTTGTCAACACTAATTACTTGCCTCCAGGATAATATTGTTTCTTTTGGGATTTTTCATGCAGTTTTCCTTTAATGCTTGAGATGATTAAAAAAAAAAAAAAAAAAAAAAAAAAAAAACATACACAATTGAATGGTTCTCAACCCAGGCCCTGTCTCCACTGGCAACTTAATGCATTTATCAGATTTTTTCTCCAGAACTGCACACCTCATTCATGCTTGTAATTGGCAATTTGATCCAGACCAGCTGAAAAGTTGGAAAACAGTAAATTAGACCTTTACATGGACCGCTGCCCTGAATGAAAGGATTTTACGGCTCACATCTGTCCATCCGCTGCCTCTCACCTGGTGTCTGCAGTTAAGGTGAGCACATTGTTCAGGTGATCCCTGAGGCAGGCGGACACTCCCAGCACACACAGGGCCATAAGCTTGGAAAAATGAGAAGAAAACACAGTACTTACACAGCCACACTTAAACATGCATTTTTGAAGATATCATTTACAGTAGTGGTCAAAATCGAGGTCCGGCCTATATGAAAATTGACATCTTCACCCTTTATCCAATATTATTAAAAAAGTGTTAACGATTTAGTAAGCCTATTGCCCAGTTGTGCTGAAGTACATTTTTTATTTGCGATAACGCAATGAAACATGCCAAATTGTGCAGTATAATTTTTGGCTAGGCTGTCAGACAAAGAAATTATAAACGCATGCAAAAATGAGAGAACCAACAAAATATTAATTAATAACTGATTATGTTGCAGTCAATGTATGCTTTTTCCTGTGAGCTGTTTGTTTTTCTAAGCTTTTTTTTTTGTATATAAAAAATAAAGCATGTAGCTTTAGTTTGTCTTTTTTCCCAATAAATTTGGCAGATAAATACCTTAACCAAGGTTAGTGTTTTGTTCTTCCCTCATATTTAAAAAAAAAAAAATTATGGTTTGATAAAAACAAATCACTTTTGGTCTAATTATTTATTATATATGTTTATTTCTATATTTAAATATTATGTTGATTGATATTTTATATACACCGTATATATATATACATTATATTTACTTTATTATTTAATATTTAAAATTAGAATAAAAAGTATTTAGACACTTTCTGGCTGCCAAATGTTAGTGGGACACCATGAACTACTTTGACTGGATACAGCCAATCACCTTTGGATCAGCTAGTAATCATAAAATTGGCTCAGAAAAGTGAAATTATAGTTCTGAAAGACAGTCTGGCACACTTTTCTTACAGATGCCACTTGGTTTGATTATGCAATGCAGTAAAATTCATGCATTTTAGTTGTCTTTGGGGCCTTTGAATATTAAAAACATGGAGATATGTTTGTGTCCGGTTGGCTTGGAAACCTATTTAGGTACTGTGCTATGTTTGACATGCAGCAATATTAGTGGCATGGGTTTAGTTTGCCCTACGCAGGCATTCTTGGTCTAAAAACACACCCTGATGCTTATCACATTTAATTCCCTAAAAATAGCGGCCGCAGCAGAATGTGAGCTGTGTGCCATTCGAGCATAGCTGGGATTCAAGCTGTCCTCTACATAAAGATAACATAGGATGAGGAGGGAGGGAACACAGATTGCGCGTGTGTTGGTGAGAGAGTGGCTGTTGCGCGTCTTGGAGAGCGCACAGCAGCACCGTGCCATGTAACGTGAGCGCTCGCTCGGCCACCTGCTCCGACTTGGACTCGTCTTACCCAGAAGAGAAAGTTGAGCGCGTAGAGAAGACAGCGCAGACATTTCACCGAATCCTCCCGGGCCATTCTAAGCACACCAACTGCTCGCCAAAAGACCTCATTTTAACTTCTGCCACCAAGGCACCATAACCGCTGAGGGGAAAACAACAATTAACAATCACATACAGCTTGCTTGAGATGTCAAGATGAACATATCGCTGCTGCAGAAACCACTCTAAGTTGGTTGCTGGTCTTTGTTGGTCTCATAGCCTGGTAAAGCTGGGCTCTTGGTTGGTTGTAAATGGGTTTTGGCCTCCTCATCACATTACAACCTGCTAAACAACCTGAATACCAGTTTGATCATACCGGGAGACCATCTCAAACCAGCTAAGGCCATCTAACCACCCAAGGCCAGCTGGCCAGGTAGGGAGACCATCATAAACCACCAAAGAAAAGTTTCTTCCCCCAGGCAATCTACATCACAAACAGTTACATGTTCTCAACACTGTGCAATGATAACTAAATGCAATATCACTTATATTTATTGGACAATATTTTACCTCGTTTTATTCCATTCCCTGTTAATTATACTCTATTCTATTTGTAGCACACCTGCACATACAAATTGGTCTATTTTGTATACATATGTCTTATCCACATATATCTTTTTTTTATTATTATTATTATTATCTGTGCACTGTTGTTGTCTCTGTTTACTGAAAGCTTATCCTGTCACCGAAACAAATTCCTTGAGTGTGCAAACATACTTGGCAATAAAACTTTTTCTGATTCTTAAGACCACTTTGGACAGGCTGGGGGACCAGTAAATAATCTTAGGCTATTTAAGGTGTTTTTATGGAGGTTTTTGAAATCCTACCATGTCATAAGTCCTTGTGCGTGTTCAGTGCGCATCCAGAATGTCTTGATATAATGTTGCAAATATCCGTGGGAGGTTTAAAAAGCAACATGTGATTTTAAAAAGACCAACAGGTTGCAACTTTCTCTTCTTGAAGGGTGGTTAAATTAACCTGGATCACTCAGGACTTTTCTACACCAAAAAAAAAAGAAATAAAAAAAAGTATCCAAAAGAGAACAAGAAAAAGAAGTTTAGAAAGTACTGCACAGACAACCCCTTTATATTTTGTCCAGCATGAAGTTTTAGGAAACTCCTCAAACTTAGATGCAATGTAAAATCATATTGATATTCCTAACGGAGCTGCGCGCAACAGTCGGGCGTGTTCGCTGCGATCCATTCACTGTCATTCCAGGCGTTATATGCTCCATTCAAGACCAGCTGTGTGCACCTCGCCTTTCCACAAGTGTTTAACTTCTGCATGTAAGAGACTTTCACTCCTAACGCGCTGAGTGTCATTCGGAGCAGCGGTGCCTCCGGGTCCTAAAGGCAATCTCTGGGTCATCCCGATTATGGCAAGCCGATTTAGTATTTATTTAAACAACTAATCTCTATGTTGATACTATATACAGTAGGCTATACAGCACTATAAGCAGTAGTAAATGCAACTTTTTTTCTTTGTTCAGATATCAACTTTCTTTATTTCAGACTTCCAGTTGTTGCTTCAAGAAGCTATTCAAGTTTTACTAGTAACTATTGAACATGTAGTAGTAGGCTATTTATTTCCCAGTTAGGAAGATACAATTAAGTATTCCAGATCTATCATGACAACTCTCTGAAGATTTTTAGCATGAATAAATCCGCTATACTGCTGCTACTGATATTGCTGCTGTTGATTATTGCTGATGTTGTATTAAAGGTAGACATAAACATAAACACTTTTTGTTAATTCTCTTCACATCCTGATAGCAATCAATTATATAATTGGTCTAATAATATATATATATATATATATATATATATATATATATATATATATATATATATATATATATATATATATATATAATTACATATAGGCTATCGTCTGTGAAGTCTCAGGGCCAAAAAATGTTTGTCCAATCACTTCATTCCGTCCGAATGCAATAATACGATGTCTTACCTGCCTGTCAGTGTATGTATTTCCATACCTCCGCAAACCCTATTTGTGCAGACATCACACGTCATCTGCGCGTTCCGTAAGGCTATGCAGAGTTACATCACTCAGACAGCAATCGGAAAGTAGCCGCCTTTTACAGTTCCTCCTGAACCAAAACAACGACCTCGTGCTCCGTAAGTCTGAGCTCTGTTAGTTGTTTGCGTTCATTATTATAATGTGCTTTGATACATGAGGTAATTTAATGCCATCTCTCCTTTCGTGACACTTTTCAGACTCTGCTGTGTGCGTTCATGTGTTTTGAAGGAGGCATGGCTTTAGAGAGCGCTCTGAAGGGAGGGTGGGATCTTATTCTTTCAACGCTAGCTTGCTATTGCTAGCTGCTCCGAAATCGCCTACAGGAACTTGCTACTGCCAATACAAACACCGATATGCTGCTGTGAGCATGTAACATTAGCACATATACAATTACCTGTAGCAGATCTGTAAAGGTGGAACTGGGGAAGGTGAAGGGTTTTAGAGGAACTCTGAAAGCACTGCAAACTGCTATAGTGAACACTAAACAGCTATTTAAATGTTGAGCAGCAAGCTCATTGGCTGCAGATGCGACATGAACCAATAAACTTGTGCCATGTAGTTAACTAGTAAATATCATAAGGTTGCATTAAGGACCCATCACCCTGCGCCATCTGTTTCATGACAGAACTTGGTATTTTTACTAATATTACATGCTAGTATAGCGCACTAGAATCTATTCTAGTGTTTATATGAAAATTACATTTAAAATGCCTGGTCATAAGAATAAACTCAAATAATTAATCCCATATAGTTATGTCATTTCAAATAAATAAATAAATAAATATTTTGTTCTTTGTGGTGATCAGAGTATATTTGAGAAGGAAACAAATCCCTGGATGTCTTTGTCTTATTGGAGACACTTGTACATTAAGTAATTTAGGATCTTTACGTCGTATCTGACCAGTTAGGGTCAACTTCTGGGCCCGCTCATTTTTGGGTGCCTCATATTATTAGCCATTCTACCTGCTTAACCAGTTTCTGTGGTCATTACATGCTTCCCAATCGCATGCATCAACAGTGCTTGGCATGTATCCAGATCCCCGCCCCTGAGATATCGTATGCCCGGGTGAAGAGGTCACATCTGATGGGCGTATTATTGTCTTGAGAGAGACCCAATCTGCTGTTATCTGGGAATGTGTGTTGATTAATTTCACTGTGCTGCAGCTGTCCTGGTAATTTATATGGTCTACAATTATGTTACACGGGCAAATATTAATTTACAAAAGCAGTAATAATTACAACAGTTTTTTAAGTTGTAATATTAGTCCTTAATAATCATCCAGTTATGTAATGGCTTTGAGCAAGGAAAAGACAGACATTAAAGTGATTCCTTTAAGAGATTTTGCTTGCAAAAATAATAGACTTGCTAATTTGCATGCAATATTACATATTCAACTCCCTTATTTAATTATCTTACATCAGAGCGGCCTGTTTTAACACTTATTTTAAATATGTATTTCATTTTGTTAATAGTTGGGTTTTTAAATATATTTATTGTTCAGCTTACAGACAAAAAAATTAGTCATTAAATAAAAAATCAAAACAATTTTTTTTTTTTTTTTTAGAAAACTGTTCAGAAAAATACATAGGTAGTTACAAATGCATGCAAAACCAATATGCTATACGCAAAACCAATATTGCATTGTTTTATTTTGAGCATCTTAACTGTTTACTGACGGATATTATTTAATATTCTACTGTGCAAATATAGCACCAGGAAACTCGGATGAGAAGAAATATAAAAAGACAAGCTTTCAAACGGCCACAAATGGATGGAACAGTCATCAGAAAAGCCACATTTCCTGTTTTGATCTCGGGCATATTTTTATTTGATCCAAATTGAGAGCTGAGGTGCAATGTCACTTTGCAGAACAGTCTACAGCTGTGAGGTAATTTTGTCTTGGAAATAAAATATTTTATTGGGCGTTTTATAAAAGCCTCTTCCACCACAACTGCACCAAATCATAACTGTCTACAATAAACGTGGGGTCAAGCTGAGGTTTCTTCCTCTCAAGAGACAGCTGGGTAGTTACATTGTCTTCCACTGGCAAATTTCTTACGGTATGTTTTACAAAAGCCTCTTACACACAGACAGCACCAAAATTGCAACTGTCTAGAGCAAACATCTGAATTGTCATCCCACATTACAGTCAGTGCTGCCCTCCAAAGGCCAAAACGGCATAAGCTGTCTACTAAAAGACTGTACTGTACACAATGCTTGTATGTCTCTCACAGGGGCGCCGCCTATCATTTTGGGCCCTATGAAAGAATCTGAGGTTGGGCTTCCTACCGCACCCATTCCATTAATAAAATCGATATCTGGGGCCCCTAAAAGTGTGTGGGCCCTTATAGTCCTAACTTTCAACTTAGTGGCGCCCATGGTCATAACCACGATGATGTAAAATTTAAAGAAGCTAAGGATAATTTTCATACTATTTTTCATTTTAAGTTATTATATTATTTAGTAACGGAATAAAAACAGACAATTAAAGAGTTTGTTCAAAACAATGCTACTGTAAAATGCTCTACAAATTTATAGAAGGAAACTTCACAGATAAAAGAATAAATAAACTGAGCAGGAGAAAAATGTAATAGCCTATATATATATACATTTATGTTGTCATAAAATAGTTTTGTATTATATAATTTTTCATTTCCATTTATTATTATACACACAAATTATGTTTTTCAAATTAACATAATTATATGGTAGGCTACAATATAGACAAAATGCTAATGTCCCGTTACACAAAATTGTTTTTTATTTATAAGTGTTTATGTTGGTGTCAAGCACATATTTTTGTGAACTCTTCCCTCAAAGGTGTGAGGAAAGGGGAAATGTAAAGCTTTCCATTCTATTCATTCATATATATATATATATATATTTTTTTTTTTTTTTTTTTTTTTAAGGCAGAATTCACAAAAATATTAGCTTGACTCCAACATAAAAACTTGCAGAGAAAACACTCTTTTGTGTAACTGTATTTGCATATTGTCCATATGTAGCCTACCATAATCCAAATTACATCCCACAATTTGCAGCGGTGGATGTAGTTTCAAATAGCGCAATTAAAGAACTACAAATCCCATGAAAGCAATCACAAAAAGTCAGCTTCCGCGCAACTCCATCAGCGTCCAATCAAATCCCACGTCCTTCACGTAAGCCCCTCCCCTATCAACTTGTGTTTTTTCCTCCCCTTCAGTTCTCCGCTGTCTCCGACGCCATATTGACGAGAAACACCCTTTCTCTAAAACGCCTGAAACACACTCTCCGCCAGAATGTTGTACCTTGAGGACTACCTCGAGAGTGAGTATAGTAATTATTTTAATGGTTCACGTTCGAATTAAAGGGTTTAAGTGTCTGGGAGGTCTGTTATGGACGTGTGAAGGCGTCGGAGCCGTTAGCTTGTAACGCGTTTCTGTTCTTCTCCCCGGCAGTGATCGAGCAGCTACCCATGGATCTCCGCGACAGGTTTACGGAAATGAGAGAGATGGACCTGCAAGTGCAGAGTACGAATACAGTTTAAACTCACTCTTCTCCCGTAAAACATCACATCTGACCTTGACTAATGCAGAAAATCCTTCATAACAGTGGGGATTTGTTTGGTTATTTTGCATGCATAATGAGCATGTATGTGTTTGTGTTATGATGTTGCATACTGATGTGAAGTGCATAAAATCATGTGGAAGTTAAGCAACATGAGTGTAACTCAGATAAGGACAAATAGCATGCATTATTCATTTGAATGCTTTTTATTTTTTACCCTTCACAAACTCTGTTGACGCCGTCAATGTCCTTACTGATATGAATATTCTCCTAATATTCATCATCACTCTTGATTATGTGTAAGGGTTATAGTACATGCATGTATTTGTTGACCATTATGGGTTTTGCATGGAGCATAATCCATCAGCATTTGACATGCCTATTAACTCATTTTATTTAGTAATTTGAACTACTTATTTAGCCATGTTTACAGAAGAACTATTACTGCTTTTAATTTTAACTTTTATAAAGTAAAGTAAACCTAATTATTCAATATATATATATATGATTTTGATTATATTCAAAATCATTATAATTTTTATTGTTCAAATATAAACTGTCTACAGTAGTGGCCAAAATAGAGTAAATCACAATTTGAAAGTAGCTTGACACTTCAAATAAGGATTGTATAATTTATATCGATAGACCAGTAGGTGGTAATAAGTGACTGTTAAAAATTTGTTGTCATTCATTCAAGAGTTTTGTTCAAAAACGCCATTCATCCAGTAATGATTAATGACGACTCTTTATGAGTGAGTCATTTTATTTATTCAAACTGATTTATAAAGAATATATATTAAAATTAAATTACATAAAATAAAATTGACTTGTTTTAAATAAATTGCAGAAATTAACATTTTGTCAGAACCTCTAGTAAATTAGTAATTTTTTTTTTGTTTAGTTGTCTTTTTAGAATCGTGGGAGAATTGTAAATCTCTGTTTTTAAACAACAAAAAAATGTACTTCCTTCAAATTACTTGCCTTTAAATGTGATGGTTCATGGATCACACTTTGTGGGGGTTGAACCTACAACCTTTTAATGATCTTGCCCAAATCATTGACCACTAGGCTACACCACCTTCTCCATCGAAAGATTTATTTTAGTGATCTGACCATAGACTTCCACAGTAGCCGATCAGTGTGATTGTGAAGTGAGTGTTGGGCTCTTGACTTACTCCTGCCTCTGTTCCTTTGTTCAGATGCGATGGATCAGCTAGAGCAGCGGGTTAACGAGTTCTTCACTAACGCCAAGAAGAACAAGCCTGAATGGAGGGAAGAACAGATGGAAATCATTAAAAAGGTAAAGAACAGATGCTATGCGCCTCAGTTGTTCGAAGTAGTTGTTCCAAAAATTGTATTCAGAATAATATTGATTTTTGTCTTAGTAGAGAATCCAAATGTCAAAACCTTCAGTATTTTCAACAAGAGAGATAAAATGAAAGCAAAAATACACTAAATTAGCATTTGTTTTAACATGATAACAGGGATATCAAGATAAGATCAGACAAAACTGATCTTTCTTACTCACTGAATTGGTCACAAAATACAATTATTTACGCTCGCACCAAGATAAACAATTATATCAATCATATATTTTCAGTGAAGAGCGTCAAAGATGTTTATTTACAACACGTTTGTCCCATCAATGGTATAAAAGCCGAAGTGGGTCCAGACTTGGCTGGGGCATCTATTATTTTACTCACACTGCTCACGTCCCGTTAAAAACCTCTTTGTCTTAAGCTAGTTAAACTTATGTTCACTTTTCCCTCATTCATGTGTTGAGCGCTACCTCGAGGAGCCATGAAGTAGCGACGCTAGGAGCAGGGAAATCTATTTAAGAGCGCCTTATATTATTAATGAAAATATCGATATTTGGCGTCAGCGTAATAATTCTCGCATCGCACGGAGAAGGACAGTGATATATCCCTATAGCCCTATTGATATTCTGTCCCACCCCTAGTGGCTAGTGGTTTCCTAGCTACTCAGCATTTTCCCTGGCCACATATAGATATTTTTTAATATTATCTCATAATCTGGCAGCAGGTATATTAGGCTTCTGTCACTTTAAGACCTGAAGCATGGATCTGTTATACTGTTACACATGCGTTTTCTTTCTCAACTGTTTACAATCACTTAAAACATAACTGACTGTTTACTTTTTGACATTATTTTGTCTGTATTTGACTGTTTAAGCGCAATAAGCGGTGAAAAATAACTTAATTTAGTACTGAGAGGCAGATTTGTGCACACACTTTAGGTGTAAGTACAAAGTCTGCAGGAGGGAATAACATTATGCACAATCCCACGCCAAAATTCATGCCCTGTAACACCAACAATATTCATCCGGAGCAAATGAAACGAGTGAGTGAGGAGAGGCAGGTTTGTGTGTCAACTCGCTGTCGGAGAGATGAGCGAGCTGGTTTCGTGTATCTTTTCTGTGGAAAATTATTATTAGAAGCGTTTCAGATACTTCAGTATCGATATGTAATGAAAAATCTATATTTTTGACAACACTATATTGCACTTAGTTCATTAGTTCAAAATACTACAATTGAAAACTATGTATTCAATAAAAATAGTAACAAATACTGAGAGAGAGGAGAAAAAAGAAACACTCAGTATTTTTTGATAATGGATTAATGGATAAATTTTCAGTGGGGGATCATATGCACAGTTTTTTAAAAAACAATCTCTTTCTCTTTATCAGGACTACTATAAGGCTTTGGAAGATGCAGATGAAAAGGTCCAATTAGCCAATCAAATTTATGATCTGGTGAGTACCATTGTTGAATGAGATGTGATGGTACTTTGTGTCAATACTTCATGTTTCCAGTAGGTGGCGGCACATCATTGATAGTGAATGTGCAGTGACTCACAGGGCTGCCGTTTACTCCTGCTGTTTCATTGATCAACACTGATGCCTTTTCATGTGCTTTAATTCAAGTCTGTTTTGATTTACCCTGGAGAGGGTTTATGGGAAACCTGCTGCGACTTGAAGTTTTTGTGATAATGGGGTCTCTATGTAGGTTGATAGACACTTGCGGAAGTTGGATCAGGAGTTGGCGAAGTTCAAAATGGAGTTGGAGGCGGATAATGCTGGTATCACAGAGATCCTGGAGAGACGTGGGTGGCACCTGTCAATCACCTTCTTAGTAGTTTTAATTAAAGGGCTAATTTAAAAAAAAACAATAATAATAATTGGTAGAAATTACATTTCTACTTGCTAAGTCTTTGTAAAGGTACCTGATAGGAAAAATAAAGCTAGTCTGAAAATGTCTGGACACACTTTAGTAAACTGACCATGTTGTGGTTTTGTGCTGATTTGAAATTGTTTGTAAAGTCAGTTTTACCTGTTCTAGGGTCGCTGGAGATGGACAGTCCCTCCCAACCTGTCAATAACCACCATGTGCATTCACACGCCACTGTGGAGAGTAAGCCTGTTTCAAGAGACTGTCCGATTCCCATTTTTCTGTTCCAGTCTTCTGACCTGCTTTGTGTGTTTTTTGACAGAGAGGAAGTACAGTGCGCCAGCCCATCACACTACTGAACACGTACCAGAAAAGAAGTTTAAGTCAGAGGCCCTGCTCTCCACACTCACATCAGACGCTTCTAAAGAAAACACACCAGGTAAAACACACATTCTCACTCTTCTTGAGTCGCCATATAAAAACATGTCAGGCACAAACATACACTGACATTCTTCAGAGAAAAGAAACCATTTCAGCTGATATTCAGTATATATTTCAACATCTGCAAGACTGCTCATGTTTTTTTAGAATGCTAACCTAGACTGCATTTATTTGCGTTTATTAAAAATACAGAAAAAAACAGTAATATTATGACAATTTTAAAAAAAATGTTATATATTTTTAAATGTTTTTCACCATGTAATTGATTCCTGTGATGGCAAAGCTGAATTTTCAGCATCATTACTCCAGTCTTCAGTGTCACATGATCCTTCAAAAATCATTATAATATGTTGATTTTGTGCTCAAGATACATTTCTTATTATTATTATTATTAATGGTGAAAACCTACAATTCCTTTAAAAAAAAGTTTTTTTGTTGTTGAAACAGATTAAAAAAAAGTGCGTTCTTTGACGAATAAAAAGTTTAAAAGAACAGCATTTATTTTAAATAGAAATCTTTTGTAACATTATATGTACTTACTGTCACTTTTGATCAATTAAATGCATCCTTGCGATTTAAAAAAAAACACCTATGAATGTTAGTGTTTGGTTTTTAAATTACTTAAAATGGTTATTTATTTATTTAGTTTTCCTGTCAGAGGAACCATCATTAAAGCTGAAAAGCCATTGTTTACAAATTTCTGTAAGAACTAAAACAATCTAAAAATGTCTAGTTAAAAAAACTGTTCATAATTGTTTTTTTGTTGTTGTTTGCAGCAAAAAAACAACAACAAAAAAAACAGAAATAATCAATATTTCATATTTTTTTAACCTACATCCTCTATATTTTTATGTAAACGTTTTGACAATGTGTAGGGAACATAATGGCTAAATAAAAAGAGCGTTTAAGTCATTATATTAGTGCTGCACGATTAATCATATCGCGATGTCAAGCCTATGCGATTATATGATGCAAAATGCTGCGATTTTATGAAATAAATGCATGTGTGGACATACAACCCATTCTCAGAGCTGTTTGCCCATTTTCTACACCGCTAATAAAAAGAACTTCACCTGTTCTCCGGCAGCGTGGAGAACAGGTATTTACCTCTGTTATATGGCGATATTTTGGCTATAAGATAACCGACACTGAGCAGAGAGAGCAGGGCTGCCAACTCTCACTCATTCAGCGTGAGACTGACGCAATTGACACTTTTCACACACTCTCATGCCACACATCCATTTTCTCATGCAGAGAAAAATTGCGACACTGACACCGACAGACTAGACAGAGCAAGTTACTTTTGATATGAAACAAATCATCAGCTCTCAGATTCGGTCAATTCTATTACGAAATTCAAACAATAGCGTTTTGGTGCTTGTAAATGTGGTGACAGATCGTGTTTGTGAACCGAACATCTCTTACTCTTTACTAGTTAATAGTAAATAAACACGAATGAACAATAGGTTTGTTGAAAGATACAGTACAACTTACCGAAATGTTTATGCCTCATACATAATATCGATCAATCAGTGTTTTTAAAATGCGGAAAGAGGTCAATAAAATAGCTGGAGAACAATAGGCTATGTCACAATGTTACATTTACCTCAGGAAAGCCATTTGATAGCACGTTAGTTGGCTAGACAAATTATATATAGAGAGGCGTATTTTGCTAAATATGTGCACTATATTAAATATTTATTATATTTTTACTTCTATCATTCAAATATTGTAATGTTGTTATTATAGCCTAGTAAAAACCAAATTATATTTAATTTGAGTTGTTGTTTTTAACCTTTAATAATAATACCAGCTGACAGTAGGGCTGTGCTCAGAATATCGATACGACGATACATGGTCATGAACTCCTGACGATGCGCGTATCGATACAGCAACTGTCGTGCTTTTGAATGTAGCCGATGCAGGGCTCGAATTTCAGCACGGGATTGCGAGTATTACGCATTATTCTAATCATTCCCGCAGGTCTCCCACTTATAATGCGGGAAATTCCCTCAAACATTGATTGAGTGTCCAGCTGTGCCGTGTCTTCTGTCTCTCTGTCTCTCAAAATGGGTTGCTCAAGGCAAGCGTCAAACGCGCTGAAGGCGGCAATACTACACTCTCGCTTTTAGGAGTTGGGACATGACGGAATATTCACTTGCATATTCGGGCGAGCATTGCATTGTCACTTAAGTTTACCATTCGCTCGTCTTTTTAAGTCTTACCACGCTCTCAAGCTCTCACGCTCAATAGCTCTCATATTCAAGCGATTTTAAACTATTCAGTACTCGCACGCTCTCTGAGAGATGGTTTTCTCTGCATGCTTACATAGAGTAAAGCCGCCTCACAAACAGCCTGTGAGTAACAAAAGTTCTTTTTCACGGATTATATCGCTTTTACAGCCAAAAACAAGCAAAATGTTGTCAAAAATGTCGGTCTTGGTGAGTATCCAACACAGCCGATTATGACTTAAATAAGCATAAAATGCATGTGATATGACAGTATAATGAAAACAGGATCCGTGCACTAGCTCTTAAAGTGACAGCAGCCATGTGTGTCTGTCATTAATATTGTTGTCAAAACAACAAAAGATAGCTTTAATTATAAGGAATCTGGATTTATAGTCGATGTATTTAATTTAGTCAGGACTAAAATACTACCCAATGTTATTTTACATTTAATTACTTTATTAAGTTCTTAATACTAGTGCTAGACCTATTCAAAAACTTTTCTCTTTATTGGTAGGCTATCTTTATTCTATTGTATTTATTTGTTTAAAATGATTTCAACATAATGTAAAGAAATTACTGTGTTTGGTGCACATTCCAACACTTATTTAATTTAACTCTCATTGTTTTTTAACTGAAAAACTATTTAGTTTTTGTCATTATCACAACTGTTATAACACTGTTTATTCAATAAAGATATTACTGTTACTAAACTCTGCTCAAAAGAAATTTAAATTCCAAATTGATCCATATCATGATACGTATCGTATCATGGGTTTAGTATCGTGATGCGTATCGTATCGTGACATTGTTGGTGATACACAGCCCTAGCTGACAGGGCATTATCATTAATCTGTGTGTGCATTTTCCTTGAGAACTAAGCAAGTTGACTCATGAAACCATGTGTTTATTATATCGCAATCGCATTATTGACATCAATAATTGCAATATGACATTTTCCCCAAATCGTTCAGCCCTAATTGTGATGTTATATTTCCAACACAATGATTGCAAAGCTTCAGTATAACTGCAGCCCTAATCCTAATGACAGTGTCAAGGGAAATAAACAGCAATTATGATTTGTCATAATCATTCCACCCTATGGGCACATATATTTGTGATATTGAATGGTTCAGAAGAAATATATTTTATGATGTAATGAGATAACGTATCACTCATGTTGTAGTGTTTCTGGTTATTAACTAAATGTGATTTTGTGTGTGTTTCAGGTTGCAGAGTGAACAGCACGTCCACCTCTAACAGCATGTATAACGTAAACTCCTCCCAATCGCTTTCCTCATACAACCTGAGCCCACTTCCTGCCGGGCCGGCTGCAGGGGCGGGGGCTATTTCCATGGCAGCAGCACAGGCAGTGCAAGCCACCGCACAGGTAAAATTCTAATTCACATCTCTAATTCTAGAGCTATTAGCCCCCTGTCCTCCTCCCTTCACTTCCTGTTTCAACTATTTTTGGCCTCTTAGGGGTCTTTCTCATACTTTTCTTCCCCTTTCTGTTATTTTTGTGTAAGATTGTTATCCTGGCACTCAGCCCTTGTTAATTGCAGCGTTCACTACTCAGAGGCACTTTGATATTGTTCTTCGAGGGAAATCAGGTCGCTACACCCTGTCCTGTAACTTTGGGTTTTTCATTAAGCCTTTCGTTTCTTATTTAGGTCCAGTGATACTACATCAGTTATCGTTTGGTCCCACTTTATATTAAGTGGCTTTAAGTATTATGTACTTGCATTGAAACTAATAATTTGATACAATGTACTTGTTGTGTACATGTTTTTACATTGTACTTATATTTTAAAAATACCTTCATGTAATTACAGCTGTAATTAATGTATGTAGTTACATTTGTAATTACACTGTTGACCCTTCACTTACACCTTAACCCACCCTTAAACCTACCCATACCACCACACCAGCCCCTAACCTTACCCGTATCACACCTCAATAGCAGCAAAAGTGATTTACAATACAACATGAACACAATAAGTACGTTGTACATATGTTTCAATGTAAGTACATAATACTTAAAGCCACTTAATATAAAGTGGGACCGTGATTTATATATCGCATTTCAGACTTTTTTTCTGAGAATTGTAAGTTATAAACCCAGAAATTGTGAGTTATAAAGTTGAAATTGTGTAATATAAACTTGCATTTTAAAAAATAAACTCAAATAAATTTTATAACTCACAGTTCAGAGTTATATCTCAATTCTGAGAGAAAAATGGTCCAATTAGTGAGGGGGAAAAAACTGAATTGTGAGATAAAAATAAGCTTCCATAACTACTAAATCATCAGCACATTGTTTCTTTAAGGAACTTGGGTGGTTTCTTCCTTCTCTTTAAGGAACTTGGGTGGTTTCTTCCTTCTCTTTAATGTGTGTGTGTTTTTCAGATGAAAGAGGGCAGGAGAACGTCCAGTCTCAAGGCCAGTTATGAAGCTGTCAAGAACAACGATTTCTTGGGACGGGAGTTTGCTCTGAGCCGGGACTCCAGCACTTACTCTTCTTCTGCGCTGGCTAACACACTCACACAGCCCCTCACGTCCAGCAACAGCTCAGACTCCCGCACAGGGCGCAAGACCAAGTAAGCATCACACTTGTTTCCATACTCACCTAAATGGTTCCTGAATGAACCCACCAGAGATATGTTTGTTGCTTTTGTACATTGTACCTCCGCTATAAGCACAAAGTCCCTTCCAAATTCATATACATTGGATTTTGTTTAACCGCTTTCTTGCTGTTTGTCTTTTTTTTTTTTTTCAGAGGCAACACTAAGTCTTCCAACCACCAGTCCTCTTCATCCTCCTCTTCCTCTTCACTGTCATCCTGCTCGTCGTCGTCAGCATTAGCTCATGAGCTGGTGCAGGCCACAGTCACAGAAACTGACACCAGCAGTCAGGTGGACTGGACCTACGACCCCAACGAACCCAGATACTGCATCTGCAACCAGGTGTGTTCACGTCACATCTCTCTCATGCAGCGTACTGATTCTAGTGTCACTACTATTCCTAGTGATTCTGATATTGGATTAATTTACCATTGCATTGATTGGCTAGTACTAATTTATTGGTACTGCTATCTGCAAATTTCAAAGCTTTGGTATGGCAGTAAAGATCCACACAGTTTTGAAGTTATTTATATTTGTTATTATTATTATTGTTCATTTAATTTATCCGTTTAGTCCCTTAAAATTAAAATCTCTTTTTTTTTTTTTACACAATAGACCGTTTGGGTTTTTGAGCACAGCGATGATGTTTTTGTGGGCGGAGCCTTCCTGATGGCTGTAAATTACAGTAAATTCTTCTCTCAATTCTGAGAAGAAAAATCAGAAATTCAAGTTTATATCCCACATTGTTGACCTTTTTTTCCTAAGAATTTAGATAAAAAGTTTAAAGGTTAAAAAAAAATTTTTGGCATCTGTTCCTAAATGGTCTATAAAACAAGCATTAAACAATGGACAAATATGACCAGAACAAGGAAATAAAATATTTCTTTTGTGCTATTTTTAATCATCGCCACTAGAGCGAGATCATATAGGAAAGTCAAAGATCTTGCTTGGGAGGTGAGGTGTGTGACTCCAATAACGGTTTTCAGAAGGATTGTGTGTGTGTGTTTTTAGGTTATGAATGAGTGCAAAAGAATTGTCTCCCCCTGAATGCATTTGTTTTATGGCCTCAGTAATATTGCTTTTGTCAGAGTATATCAAAAATAGAAGTGTGTGTGTGTGCGTGTCTCTGAATAGACATCAAAGACCAAACTTGCACATTCTTTGTTCGCAGGTGCACCATTGGTGACACTCGGCTGCAGGTGTGCGTGTGCACGCTTGTCCCTAATGCTCTGTCTCATTCTCTCTCTGTCTTTGTGCAGGTGTCATACGGAGAGATGGTCGGCTGTGATAACCAAGATGTAAGTCAACCCTTCATCTCCAGAGACATACAGACACATTTCCTCTTCAAACAACACTCTCTGTCTGTGATCTGACAGCTATTGTGACTCGTGGGCAGCCACGATTTTGTAGAGATGACAGCAAACAGTAATCAGTATTATTGTTTCAGGGACCAGCGATACACTATTATTGATATCAGAGTTGTATCATGATGATAAAATAAAATGTTATATATATATGTGTATATATATGTATGTTTTTTTTATCATTTTTATTTAATTTTTTTCATATATCATTATTTGCTGGTTGTTTTCATGATGTTTAGAATGATGCACAGTAGAAAAAATTGTCTCTTCCCGCAGTGTCCGATCGAGTGGTTCCACTACGGCTGTGTGGGTTTGACCGAGGCACCCAAAGGGAAGTGGTATTGCCCACAGTGTACAGCAGCCATGAAGAGGAGGGGAAGCCGGCACAAATAAATGCCAAATCACCTGGGCCAACCTCTCTGAAATGACTGTCCCCCTCGACTGCGACTGTACATGTTACATCACCATGTGATCGGGGTGTGTAGATGTGAGAGAGAGAGATCTTTGCCTGAAAGATGGTGTGGCTGATGTGTGTGTGTGTTTGTGTAAATCACAACAAAGTTGGGTGTTTTTAGCTGGTGAATCTAAGCACACACTGCCCTCAACTTTTCCTATTTTATGTTTTTCTCTTCATCTCCATTAATCTTTATGGAGGCGGATGGGCAAGATGATATTGGAAGGCCCATTTATTTTATCATTCAAGACATTCCTCGGCTTGCCATGCGTGATGACCCTTCGCATCTGGCAGCTCCTGCTAATCCATATCGGCATAGATTGGATTGACATGATGCAGACTGGGAATTGTAGTGCTGAACTGTTTGATGAACTACAAGTTCAGCTAGTACTACACATTCAGCTCTATAAAAAAATTCTTAAATAATCCTGATATGAACAGATTACAACGGCAACAGTGACGCCCCATTGCTTGACCAGTGGAAATGTTTTTTTGCTGGATTATTTGTGTGTAATGGATAGATGATGTATTGTGCTCCTCTTAAAGGACATGACTCTTTTTTTTATTTTTGCGAGGAACTCTTAAGATATATAATAGAACAAATGAACAACTGTGACCTGTGTGTATGTTTGTGTGTCTGTGTTTCTAGCCTGTACTGCACTGATGTGGTGATACATTTTGAGAGATGTGTGGGGGGTGGGGAACAATAAAATGATCAAGAACTTTTGGTACACACTGTCTTAAAAGTGCATTGTTGATGATCGAATAAGTTTTACAGTTTCTTTTCCAAAGTAGATGTTTCTGGGTCATGGAACAACACTCCTATCAACCAATCAGTGCCCTCTGGTTTTAGTTAGGGAAAAGATGCTGTTCTCTTCATATGAACTAATTTAATTTGTGGCCAACATTTACTTTGTTATTGTGAACTTTAAAGCTCAGACTCATGTGAACATTTTGCATGGCAAGTGTAAATTATATATTATATGTAAGGGTCCTTACATAATAATTTATTATAAAAGTTGCTGTCACATAAATCATGACCACAATACATGTAGGCCTAATCATGTCAGCGGTCACTACTAATTCTTTAGTAAATGGTAAAATGGAGTGTTGCTCCTTTAAATAAATTAAAAATAAACATTCCTATTTGCACACAACTGAGATGCGTGTAATAAATGTGTATGAGAATAGCAATGTAATTTGTTTCATTGGGCTATTCAAAGACTAAATAGCATGTGCACACTTATCTGGGAAAATGTTGGGAATAAATGGGTTAACGCAAACCAGGTGCGCACTTAACAAAGCAAAAGCAAAAACCCAAACATTCTTTTTTGCTGGATTTAACTTAAACAGTATCTCCTAGCGTTGTTTCCATTTCAACAGCTAGACGAAATGGTGACGAGACGCGTTTTTTAAAAGTTAGGGTTATTTAACTATTTTTTAAAAACCGTATGCGCACGCCAGACCTAAAAATAGTGAGAAGCCACGCAACGGTCATTGATGTCAGACGCTCGTCTACGTTGACCAACAATTAAAAATATACTGTAAAATGATCGCTAACATACGGACAGGCCTTAAGTTCAATATGTTTGAGACACCTAGTCGAATTCATAAGTTTACAGCGGTTTGGTAAAGGAAGGCAGGCGCGCGCTCAGCGTGAAGGAGGCGTATCATTACTCTCAGTCATGAGGTTCCGCTGCTCGGGAGTGTTTTTAATCAACCGTGGGGCTACGCAGCTTGAGAAGAAGAAAAAAAGAAGACTTCAGAGAAACTTTTCACTGCTTTGACACCCGGACCGTTGAAACGAGTCTTTACCACCAGCTCTGATGCGCGTCGAATTAGTTCAAGATTTTCATGATCATGTCATGAAGCGTCTTCAGATATGTGCGCTTCGGATTCCTGAACTGCGCGTTTGAGCGCTTGTCGTTTGACAGCGCACCGTGATCCTTAGGGATGATGTGGGGACCAAACGCACATTCCCAATGGTATGTCTCTTGACTCTATCCAGGAACGTTTGTGCAGAAGTCGGAATGCTTTTCCGTGGGATCTGGACGCTCCGCCGGAGGTGCTGCACGGGTCCCGTTCTGCTGTTGGGGATAGCGGTCGGGGTGTTTTACCACACTGTGACTATGGACCGGGACAGATCTGAGTTCAAGTCATGTCAACGGGACCAAAGGAACAAATCAGCGGTGTTTGAGTATAAACTGCTTCTCAAGAACCCAGAGAGACTCATATCTCTACTAGAAACATCACATCTTGGTTTTGTAAGTAAACCAAAAGTTCATTATTTCATCATTGCCTATAATAATAGCAACAACAACAATATTATTAGTAGCCTATTATTATTATGGAATTAATATTACAAAATAATTTTACAATATGGAAAATTAGAAATACAAATATTTGAGATATAATACTGAAAAATATTTATATTATTTAGTACTCATATAGTATTACTGCATTATTTTAAAATTTATTGTATTATTCATGCATTAAATTTTTTTTGTTATCATTAGTCATTTATAATACTGGAAAAAAAACTCAGCAATAACAGCATTAATACATTTAAATTTAATTATTTAATGTAGGCTATTATTTATGCTTTTAAAATGTGATCTTTTTTTAATTGCCATTTGCCTTTTTTTAATACTGGATGCATTTAGTTTGATATATAGCCTATGAAAAATAAACTTGAAATTTTATTTCCAGTGCTGTATAATGGATGTCACTGGACTTCAGCTGTGTTACAAATGTTGTCCAAATCAAAAACTTCACTTCAAAGATCTCATCAGAGCAAAGCTGTTGCGTTGGGATACTTGTCTTCCCCCCTTTAGCATGAAATCCCTGGTTAAAAATAATCAGTGTGTATTGTTTATTTATGATGGGTGTCTTTGTTGGTGGTATTTTAGGAGTAGAAACTCAAGGCTGGACATTCATTGGTTTAAGAGAGCTCATGAAGGAGGGGTTATTTATGAGTGCATGCATGCTTTCGTCCAAGCAGGGATGATTGACTTCTGCGGGGAAGTGTTATGTCAGTATGGGATAGAAAGATCTGAGGAGAGATGCCAGGAATTAAGAAAGTCTGTCATGTAGGATGCCGAGCCAGTGGTTTATTTATGACTTTTGTATTATGAGGAGGAGGGTGGAGCATATGTGCATGAGAGAGTGAAAGAATGCGCAAAACATGGAAAAGTGTGTGAGAGAGAGAAAATAGGGTCAGTGAGGCAGAAGATGAGGGCAGGAAAGCAATGAGAGGTGAGAGAGGTTTAGTTTTAAGCCATGGATGCGGGAGTATGCCTTCCGATAATCCCACACTAACTAACTCCGAGCAGGAAGTATACACTGAGAACCATGACAGCTGTCCTCAGTGTGTGTGTGTGTCTTCAGTCGGATAGAGTTATCAGTCTGAGTGACCCTCAGTGGCTCTCTGATGTGTTTGGAGACCGGACAGTGCCCTGTAGTGTCTGGTGCTGCCATATAAATCGTCATAAACGCCTAGGTAACAGACTTGTGCCGGAACTGAAGAATTACCTAGTGCAATTGTGGGCATCATGACTTGTTATTGCAAATATTTTTGTGAGTATGTGGGAGTGTGTCTCGTCGAATTAAGGATTCTGGGGATTTGTTTTGTGTTTAGAAATTTTATACTTCACAACAACAAGAATAAGCGACACTAAAATGTTTGTATGGATGACCATAATGTCATATTACATTATTCATAATGTTCATTTGAACAAAGTGCCTATTCCCATGGTTGCTGTGCATACTGTGAAAAGTGAAAAATTCCCATCCCATAAACCATTGCTGTCTTGTCGCCCCTAGAAACTAATGGAGGACGGACATTCATGTTAACGAAGTCACTTCTGTCTGTGCTTTCGGACTGGAGTCCGCCTGGTTGTGATCCAGAAACGCACAATTGCATTCACTCTCAGCTGATTAACTCCTAATGTTTACACACACACACACACACACACACACACACACACACACACACACACACACACACACACACACACACACACACACACACACACACACACACACACACACACACAGAGTGAATGTGAATAACTACTTTGACTGCTGCCATATGTCAGGCTAATATGAACCACACTATGTAGTGTTTAGACATCACACTTTAGCAGCCAGTTGGACGGTTGTAATCACATACTAATCTCACAGAATCTACACTTTATTTTTTCTATATATAATATAATATAATATAATATAATATAATAATAGGCATATACTATAATATAGCCTAATATAATAATTAAATTTAATGCATAATTAAAATATGTAATACTGAAAAATATGTAGAATATTTAATACTCATAATTTTACAGCGTAAATGTATATAAATTGAATGAATTAATAATACATTATTCATGAATGCAGTATAAAAGGCCTCAAGAGGTCAAACCTCTGCTGTGACATTGCTGTCAGGAGACAGTGTAACCTAGCACATTCTATTCATGTTATAGTCTATATTAGGCCTGCGGTTTGCACGAACAACTGCACTCCGTCTCTGTTGGCCTGAACGCTCCCCAAAGCGACCGTGTAAGTATGCTGAGAGTTTATTGTCTGCCTTTTTGACTGTGTGGGGAGAGGACAAGTACAGGAGGTCAGCGGGTAGCGTCCACTTCTTTTCTACACCATGCGTTGCATTGTTTTGGAGGGTCTAGATGTGGCATAGAGGCGTGTTTGGTATGTTATGTGTTTGATGTGGTTTGCGTTCGAATACGTCTCTAGGAGAGAGAGTAAAAAAGGGTTATTTTTATATATAGGGGCCTCTCGACAGCCATGATTAACCTCTGAACCTTATCCACGGAGCCAGTGGTAACAGAAACCCTCATCCAGAGTGGCACAGAGAGATAGAGAGAGAGGGAGAGGTATTTGTGGAGGGGGAGGAAGAAACGAGGAAAGCGCAGAAAAACAGGGAGAAGTAGTTTGTGGTGGGGGGAAGCTTGAATAAAATGTTGAGTCAATGCCAAATGTTTAGCCAAGTAAACCATTCACTTTTCATGGACAAGCAGAGTTTGAGGTCTCCTTTGAATACTAACAGAACCCACATTTTGTTTTCGCTCTCCTTTCCACATCTCAAGCGGTCTCTTGAAGTCTAGGACACGTTAACCCAACCCAGCTGCGCTTCACACTGTGTTCAAATATTGAATCTGGATTACAGGGGCTTTTTCTCTGCAGAAAGTTTTTTTTAGAATAAAAGTAACACTAACACTAATAAGGTAACACTTTATTTCAACAGTCCACTTTAGACATTCTACTGACTATAAGTAACTTTGCAACTACATGTCAACTTATTCTACTAACCTACTAACAGTTTACCTACTAACAGTTTATTGTGAGAAAACCTTGTCTGTGTTAATTGTTTGTGCAAGTTAATTTTTAAAATGCCATTGCTCTGATGCGTGTGAGCACTTTAATAATGATAAAATGGCAATTTTGTTTGGATTGCCTTTCCACATTGAGTATAAGGAAACAGAGCAGAGTTTGAGATGATAATGGTATTTTGGCAAGGACATTAACTCCCAAAGTGTTATCCTGACCACTCAAAAACTTTAATGTTTTGGTCGTCTTCACAACTAAAAATGTAGCATCTGAAACCGTCAGTACCAGCACACTTTCTTGTAAGGGTCATGTGTTGGATTTCTGCATAGTGTCTATCAGGGTGGTCTGTTCTTTATCATGTTTATTGTGTCAGGGGGCATGTGCGGATTGAGTTGTTTGAATCTGAGTACAGATGTTTTGCTGCTTAGATTTGTTTCTTTGTATTGTACACAGCACTTGTGACCCTTTTGTATAAGTATGAGCATGTGATTTGTTTCAGCATTGCATGCGTGCACGCATGTCTTTGCGTGTTTTTCTGCATGTGGGCCATAAAATGCATGACCCTTTGGAGACAGTAGGATGGCCTCTAAAGATAGTAGCATTATTTTTAGTCCAAACACTTTTGGAGTTTAATTGCACATACCAAAAACACTGTCTCTCTCATACCCACATATGATATCCCTTAAAAAATAAAACCTCTCATACATTTTCATTCAAGACTCTGGTTCCTGTTTAAAATGACCTCTGCTTTTTCATCATCTCCAAGTTAGCAAGCAAAAGCGGATGCTTTCCCACGAAAGAGCAATTTCAGCTGTGACTGTTTTCACAGATCCCTGCACCAGAGGACTAAATTAATATGTATGTGTATATTCATCTCCTGTTTTTATGTGGTGGGAATTAAAGCAAGATTTCCCTGAGAGGATTTAATGTTTTGTGTATAGCTGATTTAATTTCAGATCTTATTAAAGTTAATGTATCATTCTGCTCTCTCAGCTCTTTGGGTTTATATATATATTCATCTCCCTCCCAACTTCCTTTTTATTTCCCTCTTTCTTCATGAGACGTTTCTTATTGGTTGTTATTACTTCCTTTGAGCGCTGGGCTGTTTTAGGCAGCGCTTTAATGAAGTAATGATGTTTGTGTCTTGGGCCGCAGACACGGAGGATGAAATGAATGCAGTCCAGTAATTGCATGTTTTAGATTAGCGTCTGCAGCCCGAGGTCTCACAGAGGGGGAAGAGAGAGGGAGCAGATCGGAGGAGGAGAGACAGACTGGGAGACGTGGGGAAGAAAGAGTGGGAAACTAAGTTTGAATGGAAATGAGATGCCTCTGGTTTCTTTTAAGTTAATGATGAAGTTGGAATTCTAGTGTGTGAAAATAAAATAAAATCGATTTTTAGTGGTGTCGCCCCATGCAAAACTCACCATCACAATGTTAGGGTGTTGCTATGCAGTTGCTAGGGAGTTGCCATGGTGTTTTTTTAGATGGTTTTAATGGTCAAAGTCTTTAGATATGCCTTAGTGTAAATATGGATTATTTTCACTAGTTTTGTTCACCAAGTGAGTCTAATTGCTTAAAAAAAATACACATCTCCTCAAAAAATATTATCCAATATATTAGCCTACATAGGAATATATGAAGGGAAAAAATAAAATATGTAAAGAATAATTTAAATGATGTATAATATTATTATTATATGCAAATTAAATACTTAAATATATTACTATAGAAATGTATAACTTTTATTAAATTATTATTATTAGTAGTAGTAGTAGTAATATTGTTGAAATAAAAGGGTTAGTTATACATTTCTTGTTATCAGTATAATTGAAAATAAATATAAGCATTATATTTACAAATAATAATAATAATAATAATAAAATAATAATTATGTTGTTGTTGTTATTGTAATTATGATATGTCAATATAATTCCTAAATCTAATTAGAAAATGTTTCAATATAAATATTACTTAATGCATAACTAACCCTTTTATTATGTTATTATTATTATTATTGTTGTTACACACAATATTGTCTTATAATGATTTGTCAAAGTTGTTTAGGTTTTTTTATTTAATTCTTAACTTGTGTATGAGCAATAGTAAAGAGTCTCTTTTGAGAACTAAATGAGCAAATAATGGGGTGCAGGGGTTGACTTGGCCATTTAAGACCCTTTCATTAATGTGGCTGAGCTCCCAGATGGAAACAGTTACAAGCAGAGGAGGAGTGGACCACTGAGAGAGAGCGAGAAAGATCAGCACAGCACGACTGCAGAAAAAGATGAACGCATACAGAGAGCAAAGAAAAGGAATCGGTATCATCCATGCTGAAGGAGAGGAAACGCTCCCCTCCCTTCCTCAGTCACACGCTCTGCCCAAATAACGCTGTGTTCCTCTGAATCTGTTACGCAACATGGAACTGGATGATCGTGTGCTATGTTTAATGACATTTAATAAGACTCATGCTGTCAAACTTTCCTCTGATGCTAAACTAAACTGTATGCCACAGTTCTCCTGTGCAGTTGCCATCACCTGAAACTCTGAACATGTCCAGGGATCTAAAGTCTACTCTGATCTAATCCTGCTCTCAGAGAAAACAGGGTTCAGCCCTCCTCCGTACCTGACGGCCCACAGAGGTCATTACCACGCCACACTGCATTATGGGTACTTTTGAAACGCTCGGCTGCCTTTCTGATTAGCCCCTGGTGTTGTGATCCTCACATGTGACAAATTCAGAGGATTGTTTGAGACCTGTTATATGGAGTCAAATCCATGCCACAAAGATTTGCGAAACAAAGTAAAAGAAAAATGAAGTATCGAGATTAAAAAAAAAAAGATTCACAAAATAAAAATAAAATAAAGCGAAATTAAAGATGGAATTACTTGCAAAAATCAATGACAGCTATAAAAGAAGCTTAAGAACTTTGTTCCAATTTTATCTCTGCAACAGATTTTTAGCAGCAATGATTTTGCAACACAAATTGTCCATGGCCATACCTACTAATTCATTTTCAATGCTCCTTTTATTCTGCATTTCAGTCAGGTGTGAGCTCTTAAGACCGTTTCCCCTTTGCGCTCCACTTTTGTCTGCGTTTCACTTTATGGCATTGTTTTGATGTGGGGGTGGAGTCACGGGACTGGGGTGTGTTCAGTGAGCCTGGCCACACCTCCCTCGAGGTGATGTCTTCAGATCCAGATGCAGATCACAACAGATCAAGGCACCATACTTTGCAATACTTAGTGTTTCGCAAATATACGCTGCATGGATTTGACTCCATACTGTTATGAACTTCATGGAGAATTTGTAACTTACAAATCAAGTTTATTGTACATTTTTAAAGTTGTAAAGGAAGTAACCATGTATATTCAAATGTATATTCAAAAGTGTAGTTGCTAATCAGTTCCTCTTTTCTTTCTCTCCCAGGTGCATCATTCTAAACACAGCTGTGCGGGAAAAGCCATTATTCTGACAGGCCAACATGCTCCGACGGACACTGAGGTCCAGTTGTACCAGAGAGTCCTACAGCAGCAGGGGTATCGAGTGGATCAGGCCCGTTATGCAGAGACCAGCGCCTCACTCAGACAGGACAGAAGAGGTGAGAGAGAGATATCATGCCCTTTTGTGTGTAAATCCAGGTTATATTACCTAGCATACTTACTGCACAGTAAACAGTACACTGAATGCTGCCTAGTTTTGTCTTCTAGTGCAACAGTGAACACCTCAAACTATAGTAATCTACATGGTTGTCACATTACCTCATTTAGCTAGTAACATCTATTTGTCATCTCTAATATGCTGTTCTGTAAATATGTAAATGTAGCATTTTTAATTCAATTGTGTTATATCATGGCTAAAGTACTTATGTTTTTTTGCCGACCTGAAAATGTAAGCTCAAGAAAGTTCATTGCATTATGGGATATAGTATTCTATTTAGTGTATTGTCACTGCACATATAATAGGATATCTATGTTTAATTATGCATACTGAACATTTTGTGCATATTATGCACAGAATACATAATGCATATTTAAAATGGTAAGAGTATGATGTTAATATGCTGTTCAGAGCATAGCACACATATGCATGCATAAACTGTATGGGCTCAGGACAGATTGGGTATGTTTGGACTGGCATGCTACCAACTTCTATTTTTGAACCTCGTGTCACAGTATGCAAATTTTCTTGATGCATGGAATGTCTGCAGTGAACTACTACATTCAAAAATGTGTAGTATACAACCAAAGCACGGTGCAAATGCAATGCTCTTGACTTTTGCAATAAACTTGACTTTTTCCATTTATAATGTGAAGAATGAACGGGAATTAATATCGATTGCACAATTTAACTTTTATATATATATATATATATATATATATATATATATATATAGTCAATTGTTGTTTGTTGTCTTTCCTTTCTTTGATCGAACTGAATATTTGTTTTATGCAAAAAAAAAAAAATGAAAAGTAATTGTACATTTTCAAGATTGACACCTGTCATGTGACAACAATGTAGCATGCTACTGTTTGAAATGTTTATTTTTGAATACTGTGTAGTGTTTCAAAAAAATGAAGTACGCAGTACACAGCACATATTGTGTAGTACGTAGTATGCGAGTATTCCAACATAGCCAACCATCACTTGACTGCTGTGTGTGTGTCTTCTTGTGTGTTTATTGTGTTGAGGTATCATTGATTGGTATCCAGGGACACAGTCAAATATAGTTAAGTGGTCATTAAATATTTGACTGTAGAATGCTGCGATTGACCAATCAGAATGAAGTATTCCAGAGAGTCATAATGAACTGCACTGTTGTGTGCTGCTAGCTCATGATCTCAGAGGTTTGTTGTTCCCGTCCAGCATCAGGTGATTCAGGGGTTAATTTGGTCTCTTTACGTTCCCAGCTGTCATCCTAAGACCCTCCTCCCCACCTCCTCCAGGTCGTGGCTGGACACAGAGAGGTGATTGAGATGGAGGCCTCTCTAGCGAACTGTGCCGTTTCGTTTCTGTAAATGTCTTTCACTTACATAGCGTCGGCCATTGATACTTGGTTATGTCATAATTCATCCTGATATTTATATTGATGCATAAACTAGTATTATACAACTTTATTACCACAAATTGAGGTAGTTAAATGTGAGTTAGAGCCCTTTCTTAAAAAATAAACAATAATGTTTTTTACATAACTGTTTTTTAAGTCCTTTCGAAAACCACATTTGCTGAATGAATGATTTAATGACACATTATTCTAGGTGAATAAATACAAACAAAATACAGTGAGGCCTAAATGTCAGTCTACTAATGAAAATCCCTCTATTTTCCATTTTTCCAATTTAGTATACATGATTATATGTTATACTTTGAATGACTAATAAATTATGATATCAGTATGAATGAGATGTTTTACCTAGACCTAGAATTTTTACAGGATTCTTTGATTAATAGAAAGTTCAAAGGAACAGCATTTATTTGATAGAGAAATCTTTTGTAACATTATAAATGCATTTACTTTTATTATTCAAACTTTCTTTTTTTGGATGCCACTTCATTATTTAATTTGATTTAATTGTTTAATTTAATTTAATTTAATTTTATATTCATTTTATGAGGCCATGCAAGTATGTCCATGTGTATTATGTGAGAAACTGAGCAGGTGTTTGTTTGCTGATGCGGACTAAGACAGGTTGTCAACAGCTGTCAGTGAGATTTACGGTCAGGCCTGCCAACCACATCAAAAACTTTAAGGTCATCAGGCCAGAAGCTCCACCCAAACAACTTTACCAGAAACATACACAGATGCGCTACTGATAAAACACTCATCTTAATGCCAAGAACGCTGGAGGCATCAGTGGGCTTTCCAGTGCTATTCCATTACTGGCCCATTAAACATCTAAGATATTGTATATGTGTGTAAAGTGTTTGATTGTAGATTCACATGTGGTGACAGTTATATAGTCAGTACAGTTATATAGTCAGTACAGACTAACGGAGATGCTTATTTAACTGTAGGCTGTTTAGTATGCAGCAGCCACAGACTGTTGTCTAGGCTTTGACCTGGAACTCCACTGGAAACCATGGGAAAACCAGAATAATTAAAATGCATGGAATTGATTAGAAAGGATGTGCTGTTAACAGCATTATTTGTATAGAATAAGTTGAAATTATCATGATCATATCAGGAGGCACATGAGAGCTGATTTCCCATGATACCCTTTGGCTATAAACAGTACTTCCTGTTGTTTGGGCTGGCTGGGACGGCACTCAGACACAAATGTTTGGACTTTATGCCAAATACACACCAGCCCATTTCCTGGAGCACTGCTGATACCACAATAACTACCAGATGTGCTTTTCCCAGTCTCTCTCTCTCTCTCTCTCTCTCTCTCTCTCTCTCTCTCTCTAAAGAATTTAAAGTTTTATTAGCTCAATAAACAATGGCTCAAATTTCTAAAGCATTAATAAACAAACAACTTAATTTTAGCCAAGTTGAACGTTCCTGGATCAACATCCTTTTGGACTTGGGACAACATTCCTATTAATCAGTCATATCCCTATAATTGTTCGTAATCCTAACATTAACCTGATTGGTTGGTTGCAATTTATTATTATTATTATTAACAACAACAACAGCGATAATAATTGTATGTATTTATTTTTTTTTATTTTTTTATTTTGGTCGGTTAATTAAGCTGTAATGTAATGAAGCTCAGGATATGACCCATGTGCCTTAATATATCCTGTTTCAAGTGGACCGACCATATTGTGTTTGCTAGATGGCTAATTGGACATCTGAACCTCTGGTCTAGCATTTGGTGAATTAAAAACGCCACTCATAAATCATATATGTTTGCATGCAGAGAGATTGCGTACGCCGTATAGGGGGCTACATGTCTTTGATGGCTTGATCGAAACCATCAGCTTCCCTCTTTTAATTCAAAGCTGAACAAAAGAAATAAAAAACTTAAAAGAATGTCAAGTATACATGAAGGCAATCTTATTCCAAATGGAAAATTGGCTGCGTCTCATTTTCTTCCTGACTGCGCTTAGTGTTGCCACAGCATTATGTAATCCACTTTTGTGCTCATTTTTAGGACTGCAAAAGGACTTCACAACTTATTAGAACGAAGATTTTTCCAAGCCTTAAGCTTTCTTCCTTATCTCCATATGAAAATACAGACAGCTTCACTTAAGTTTTTGTGTTCTTTTTCAGTGTTTACTCAGCTTTACGTTGGGGACCATTGTCCCTGGAAGTGAGCTAAATATGACAAAACCTCCCTTTAGGGGCATTCAGGGATGTTCTCTTTCCTCAATAAAATTGATATTTCAACATTTACTGTTGAAACAGAAATGTATATATTGGGCCACACAATTTTGAATTCATGGGGCCTTTAAATTATAATAAAAAGTTTTTTAGGAATAGGGTTTGGATTAATCTACAGTAGTAATAAATAATAATATAGAACTTTATTTAAAAAAAACAATAGAAATGTACGTCCTTGATTTAGCCAAAAAAAGTGTGTGCTGAACTGCCTTAATCATCTCTTTTTGGCAAAGTGTCATCAGCATAATAGTCAGTGCTGATCTTACCATCTTTTTTTCTTACTTTATTTCTTCATCTAAATGCTAAATATACTCTCTCTTGAACACAGATGGAAGAGACTGGTCTGTCCTGATTTGTCTAAAGGGCTCTGAAAAAAGTTGCCTGCGAAAAATCAACTTTGCCCATCCGCAGCACCACCAGAGGGTAAGACCACCCACTCCCTATAGCTGACCCAAATCACATCCAGCGCTCTTGAAGAGATTCCTGTTTATGATCAAATGTAATACACAATAATTTAAAAAATATGGCCTGTTATAGATCTGAAACTGAGAAGGAAAATCAAACACAAAAGCCAAGTGCTTATGCCAAATGCTTTTTGTTTGATATGCATGTGAAATAAGATCCGGTCCAGAGGTTCAAAGGGAATGTTTATAGAAACCAGGACGCAGTAAAACATTCCAACCTCCTCGACGACTCTGAGCTCACTCTCTAAATGCAGAGAATATATAATAGCTTGAGCCATTCTTGTATTTTACTTACAATTCATTTTAAACCTGTACTTAGTAATGCTAATATAATGATCAGATTTGCTTAAATATCCCAGCTGTTGCGAGTTTCTTGGGTCAGTTATAGTTCTGGAATTGATCCAAGAACAACTGCTACTTACTGTGTCGGTTATTAGATCGCTCTCCCTCGTAGGCAGTTAGTCATCTCACAGGATCTTAAGGCATTACCGAAAGACTGTTTTAAATGTTTTTAAACTATCCCATCAGGGTGGTCTTGGTTAAACTCTGACCTCTTCACACAGGTTAGCATAATACCAGCCTTTGCTGGAGCGTTTCTGGACATGGGCGGAGTCTGCCGCTTTTTGACGGACAGCCAGTTGTCAGGTAAGCTGGAATGTTCCAGGCATTTTAGTTTTTAACACTGATACTGAGTTTGTTCTGTGGAATACAAAAGGAGACGTTTTGCAGAATGTTCATGTTTCTCTTTTCTGTAGGACAAAAGCAGTCCAGTGATCTGGGTTTTAAAAAAAATAAATAAAATCACCATAAAAGTTGTGACACGTGCGCTATATTCCAAGTCTTCTAAATATGACATATTTTTGCAAGAAGTTGACATTTTGCAAGAAACTAAAAGGGATATGTTCTCATAAAATGAAATTTCTGTCATCATTTACTCAACTTCATGTTGTTTCAAACCTGTATGACTTTCATCTGTGGAACATAAAAAAAAAAAAAAATATATATATATATATATATATATATATATATATATATATATAGGCCTATTTAAATAGTTCAAACCATTTTTTGCATCTAATGAAAGTCAATATTAATTATATACTATTATTGAATTTATTTATATTTTGAGTTATATATTTTTCATCTTTTCAGTTTTCATTTTAATTTGAATTTAAGTTTTAGTAATTGTATGTGCTTTTGTTATAAGTTTTTGTAATGTTTATTTTTACATTTAATTTAGTACTCATTTCTAACCCCTTTGGAGCCCTTTGGCTTTCATTAGGATTTCAAATCCCTTTATAATAAAGCTTCATCATTTAAATTGGTTGGAAAAACAAAGTCCATTCTCAATTGAAGAATGTGTGTGTGTGTGTGTGTGTGTGTGTGTGTGTGTGTGTGTGTGTGTGTGTGTGTGTGTGTGTGTGTGTGTGTGTGTGTGTGTGTGTGTGTGTGTGTGTGTGTGTGTGTGTGTGCGTGTGTGTCTGTGAGTGACGCTCTTCTGTCAGCAGTGTTTTGGAGTGTTTTATGGTTTTCTCTGTAATTGCTTATAAAAGTCAGTGTCAAGGGTGATATGCAACTCTCTGTTGCATGGATATTAAAAGGTAAGTGCAAATAATAAATGGCATTTAATTGTATCAATAGTGAGTTTTCTTAAATGTCAGAGGAAGGCTGTATTGACAAAGCTCTTTGAACTTGATCATGCTTAATTTAATTACTTTAAACCAATTATGGTCATCACCACTGAAAGACCTCAAAAAGGAGGAGGATAACAGTCCCTATGTTTTGTGATAATAATGATTGATTTTTCACCCGCTGCCCCTGTGGCATCAAGACCGCCCAGCTTCAGAAAAGGAGGCTTTGTCTCCGGCTCTGAAACAATATTGTCCTTCCTGTTGGCCCGTCGCCCACAGAAACAAGAATGATTGAGTCCTGGTGTTTGGGGTTTGGCCAGGCAAGGTTGTGTCCTCTTTATAATCATATCTGAAGGCAGGCGTACAGTAGGGTGCACAAATATACACATGACATGGACGGGTCAGTCACCAAGTTAAATGTAAACTCAGCATAGCTCACACACTTGGGTTGGGAGTGACCAGGACTTTGGCAGAAGCCAGAGTTACAGAGATCCTGATGTTTTTCCAAGTGTTTCATTAGGGTTTGGGGTTTGAAACCGGGCCCAAGGCTGGTGTGGGTTAACTGAACAAGGTTTGGAGATGTGTAATGTAGAGATGTTTGAGGGTCTTAAGCATTGCTTCAGTTGTGTGGTATGGTGGCATCCTTTCTCAAGTGTGTGTTTCTGATTAAATGGTGACACAGGGACTGGAATCAGTGAAGGAATTTACATTCGCACAGCAGTGCCAGATCACTCTCTCACTCAGAATGCTGAGCTGTGCATGTGTTGAAATGAAGCCTGTAAACACACATTTGCACACTGCACACACTTTTGATTTCTATTTAATTAAGTTAGTTATAATTGCAATCAAATGATCCTATATAAAGCAAATGGCCTCACAGGAACGTGATCTGGCTCTAGCAATGGAGCCTTGTGCACCACCACACAAATACGAACTGAAGAGACTGAAAAAATGAACTGACCCTCATCACTTGTTGCGAATGTGCTTTGAAGAGGAATCCTTTATTGCTAGTTGTTTTATCGTGTCACGTCTGGCACATGTCACTCTAAAATCCAACTTCTGGCAGTTTCAGAAGTGAATGAAGATATGTAGTCTCTTCATTAACAATGTTTCCATTGAGAATGTGTCCATAATGCAAAACATACTACCGTTTAAATTGATCATAGTCTTTTGCACTGTTACAAACAACATTTCAGATAAATGCTGTACTTTTTTACTTTTTATTCATCAAAGAATTATGAAAAAAATGTATCATGGTATCCACAAAAATATTAAGCAGCACAACTGTGTTTAGCATTGATAATAATAATAATAAGAAATGTTTTTTGAGCATTGAATCAGCATATTGGAATGATTTCTGAAGTTATTTTAAATTGTAATATTCACAGTATTACTGTTTTTACTGTATTTTTGATCGAATAAATTCAGCCTTGGTGAGCATAAGAGACCTACCTTGTTTTAACGAAATTGAGGCAGAATTGCACACCTTTTCGTGGAGAAAGGAATGCATTGCGACATTGAAAGTCATTCTAACATGGCAGATGAAGCGAGGAAAACGTTAATTACCTTTAACTTTTAAAAAATTCTCTTTTTTTTTTACCTAATATTTGTGAGCAGTGACATTTTATGATTAGCTTGCTGTTAGCTTAGCAACATGCTAATGTCAAATTATATTTAAATAATCTGAGATTAAAGTCTCTTGTGCGCATCATGTTTGCTTTGCACTTTCTGCCTATGTAGTGCGTCCAAAATCAATCACTTATGAGGTTATGAGGCTGCTTTGTGTTGACGGTTAGCAGTAAGGCAGGGAGCTCACTATGTTATGGAGCAGAGCTTCAGTTTATTTATCACAGAAGCAAAACCTGCATGTGAGAAACCTGGTGAGACTCAACGATTCGCTAACGTGGGATCTCTAGACAGATGTCTGGAGGTCTTTGTGGAAAGAATTGAAGTCGTTTTGGCCTTCATGTCGATGCATGTGCTATGTGTCTTCCTCACAGAGGAAATCAATGTGCCTGACTCTATCCTCCTCTGCCTTCTGCTTTTCTTTTCTCAGGAGTGACATTACCCATACACCCTTCAGCCTGTGCTTTTTCCACATCTCCACAAGAGGGAACCCCAAACACTGCTGAAGATCAACAGTAAGTCATGCCACATGTGAGAGAAATGGCCAACCAAAAATGTTTTTCTTCAGAGTCGTTGTGATTGTATCCTACAGGAGGCAGCCAATCACACGCTCAAACAATCAGGGCCTGAATGCTACTGTAAATGTATACGTCCTGGTTACCTCTGCAACACCACTGACCGCTTTCGTCCACCGCACAGCCTTGGTCAAAACCCACCTGGATAAAACTAGTTATGCTATTGAGGTAAGGAAACATTTTCCTTTGAGTGAGAAAGCTGTGAAACAATTACAGTTTAAATAAAACAATATCTGCATGTCAATACTCAAATGAGCTTATAAATCAATATTAGGTTCCTTTTGGCTATTTTGACAAGCAGTTATATTTTTAAAATCAGATCAGATGAGATTTCTCTAGTCTTAATATTGCAGTTTGTATCCCTGTGCTGCAGTTTACTGATGATGAAGGCTTGGCCAAGCGTTTATTCCCCATGTGATGTTTATTAGGCCTCCACGCAGCTGTGAAACACTGCTCTCATTGCTGTGTGTGTGTGTGTGTGTGTGTGTGTGTGTGTGTGTGTGTGTGTGTGTGTGTGTGTGTGTGTAATGCCAGATTACTGAAGTGGCTTCAGTCAGAGTCTTGTAAACAGCTGGAGGGCACATTGAGATCTAATATGAGACAGATCATGTTTACTGAGTTTCAATGGTTGATAAAAGAGTCCTGACAAACAAGCTGATTACTACAAAGCCTTCATAAAGGTCTGCTCGTTCCCTTCTGGTCCTGTGTGTGTGTGCCGTGTGATATAGATCACAATCTTATGCAAAACTGTCTTAGACCGTTTGTGTGCAACAATATGTCCTTGGGACAAAATCTCCCCTTAGTGTCATCTTCATTAAAAATAATTTTAGGGTTAGAGGAATGTCTATGGTAGCTCCTAATTAAGATGGTTTAGTACACGTTTTGTGTGGTCTAGTAATGTTATTTCACAAGCATAAACAATTGTTCTTCTACTGCACTCTAACGGTACTGCTCTGTCATTACTCTTCAGCTGGATTCATCAACTTCCTCTGTCTGTTGTGCTGCTGTGTACAGTGGAATGGTTTCTCTCATGTGATGATACTGTGTACAGATCACTCACAAAGTTAGCGTGCCAAATACACATTTAATATGTTTACTGTTCACAAAGATGTTCTTGAAAACACTGGAATTTATTTAAGTATTATTTATTTATTTAATATTAAAGGGATGGTTCACCCAAAAATGAAAATTGTCCTTATTTACTCACCCTCAAGTAGTTCCAAACCTGCACAAAGTTCTTTCTTCTGTTGAATATAAAGGAAGATATTTTGAAGAATGTTGGTAAACAAACAGTTTCTGGTCTCCATTGACTTCCATGGTATTTTTATTTATATACTATGGAAGTCAGTGGGGACCAGAATATTTGGTTACCCACATTCTTCAGAATCTTGAAATAAATATATAGTTTTGGAACAACTTGAGGGTGAATTTTCATTTTTGGATGAACTATCCCTTTAACTGCATAGGCTAAACACTATGCAAAATTATAATAATAAAAAAAAAATGACACAAGCTGAATAGGAAATGTTTCTGACTTCTAAATAATTATTTATAGCTATATAATTGGTAAATATCCTTTATAACTCGATCTCCACTAGGTGGTGACACTAGGTGGTCCTAAAACTTGTGGACAGTTTTCCACGTGGGAGAGTTTTTGTCTTGGTAGCTGTGGTAGTATGCATGTCACCGTTAAATCAGTATTGATGAAGAAATTGCAGTGTTCTGCTCAATTTGTTTAGAGAGACTGAACGCATGCTGAATGATGGAGTGATGAGATCTCTCTGTTATTGATGCTCTTCATCTTTGGGTTTATGTACTGTGTCAGACCTCTCTCTCTCTTTCAGTTACAGGTATTCTTTAGAGAAAGACTGGGTCTTTTGCTCTCTCATCAAGCCATTGATCACATGAATCATGTTATCAGCGACATCCTGAAAGCTGCTCTATTATCCACAAAAGAGAGCAGCTCTTCACCAAGGTCACAAACACACATCATCCAGAAAGTGCCCACATACTTTAATCTTAATAAAAAAAAAATTGTAAATAACAACAGATTATAAAAATACTGGTTAGACTTTACAGTAATAAAATAAAATCATATAATGCGTTGGGCAATATATTTGTTATCATTGTTCAGGAAAGTTACTTTTAAAAGTAATTCATTAAGTAACTAATTGCATTACCTAGTTTATTTTTATGGAAGGTAATATTGCGTTAATTTTGCATTACTTTTTCTCATCTGGGGTGGGCGTGCTTGCTTGTTTTTAATAAACTAATAAATAATAATAAAATAATGATTAAAAAGCCTCAGGTTGAAGGAAATGTAAATTCACACCTGTACAGTAGAGGGCGCAGCTCAAACAAACCTGGATTGCAGAAGAATAGGACGAATACTAATGTTGACCTTATTTTAAAGTGTTACCAAAATATTTAAAACTGATAAATGTTTTTTTTTTTTATGCATGACTAAAACTATGTTTGTCCTGTATTTAACTTAAAAGCCATTGATTTGATATTTTTTTATTAATAATACTTTTGGCTATACTGTAGGCCTATATATCATTTTATAATATATATGTTGATCAGCTCAATGTATAAAATTGTGGTTATTTTTTTTTCTTTTTCTTTTTTCTTATAGGTGTAAGCTGTGTTTTCAGTTAATGACCTTCTCATTGCATTATGACGCTTCTCTTCGTCCAGTGGTGGTGAAGGTAAGAATGAATACCCATCCATGATCACCCGTACAAGCTCTCAATATGACCACTAGATGGCAGCATATCAACACACACACTTTCTGTCTCAGCTTCAGACTGATCTACACTTTAATGGAATGAAGGACCCTCACTTTGACGGACAGATTGCCAAAGAGTATATGCTGGAGGATGTGCTGAAACTGCTTTTCCCAGTATGCAACAGTGAGCCCAGTTCACCTCTTAGCACGCAGGAAGAGACCCAAAAGGTAAAACGGACGTCCCTGTGTCCTTATGTTTTCAAACGCAAGTTAATTAATTAACACAGTTATTTTTTTTTATGTGTCCTGACTCTTTTTGGAGTGGATGTAGGCACATGCAAAAATCGGCCAGTCAGATCTTACCATATTTGCCCCCATGAGGCAACTTGGTCCATGTAAAATAAAATCACCACTGAGTTTGTGTGATTTTAAACATATGTAAATTTAAAAGGACATTTATGAAACATGAGTAGAACTCATTTTATGAACCCATTCTTGCAATAATCAATGTATTCAATTCAGTCCAAAATAATTTGTTCTTCTTGTGTTTCATGAATGAGGCCTATTTAATAAAAATTAAATTAAAATGTCAAATAAGTAATTTCCCATGCCTTACAAACAGTCAATTTTTATTTATTTGGTTCAGTTTCATTGTCTTCTTTGTTGCTTTGTAAAATAGTATTTTTTTTCCCATGCACATCAATAGTTGTTATCATTGTGGCCTAATTATTTGAACTCGTGCTGCAGTACGGTGACTGTGAGGGGCCAAACGGTCTGTGTCTGCCTCCAGATGAGATGCATTTACTGCGGCAGTTTAATCAGCTCCTCAAAAGACCAGGACCTTTCCAGCTGGTAAAGACACATTTTATGTACTTTTAAATATGCTCATATTAGCTATAGTATATATGCTTTTTAATATGGACTAACAGGCATAAATTTAATTGAATTTGACATGCAAACATGCATCATGTTTGAAGGATCTTTCCATGTTAACTTATCGCATAATAAACCTGTTGTCCATTTTTTGTCTGTTAAATAAATCAAGTGTGTGTGTGTGTGTGTGTGTGTGTGTGTGTTGGCAGCTGTACCCTATATCTCCTCCTCCTGATGATCTCCATCATGATCTAATCCAGGGAGAGTCCCTCAGCGCACAGGATTATGGATGGAGACCAGCTCTCATGGCCCTGCTCCAAGAACTCAGCCTTTACTACATGAGAAGACATCAGACTGAAAGGTTACACACACACACACACACACACACACACAAACACATACTTGCACATCATGACACATTTGCAGATTCCCCAGGTCATATCATCAAGCCTTATTCTTTCTCCAACGATGAGATGAGTTATGCTGCAGGTGTGCGAAAATTCTGCAAGGGTCCGGAGATCATTTCATACAAATTGTTTTCTATTCAATCATTCTTAGTGATGTCCTGTTTTAAGCTTGTGGTGCTTTGGGTCATCTGCAGTATTTCTCACACAATATCTCCCAAACCTCCTGATGTCTTACTTTTATATATTCCTTTTTTTTTCTTTTAATTTTCTCACTCTCGCACACCATCTGTCAAAGAAACTTGAGAAAATCCAAAGCCCTATTGAGTGAATTATTCTCTTTTAGTTCATATTATTATTATTACTTAATGGCAATAATACATTTGAAATGGTTTACAATTAAATAAATACTGTCAAAGTAATACTTTGCATTTTCACAATAGCATAATTTAGCACAATAGCTTTTGCTATTCCTGGAAAACAATCTGCTAATGTTCCCTTCTTCCAATCACCTGCATTAATAAAGTATTTTAGAGCATTTTGAGTTTTCTACTTAAAATTGCTGTACTTTCTATAATTCCAACAGCTTGGATGAGCCAAAAAGCCCAGAGGCATCAGATTCACTGTCAAGAAAAGGCAAGTACCATGTGGTAACATATTAACCTGACTATTAGAATTACAAATAAAATAAAAATTAAGCGCCTACTGTTTTTACTTAATACATTTATCAGTGTAATAACTGCACTGTAAACCCGTAGTTGGCTAAACTAATCATGTAAATAAATTAGGTAATTAGTTACATCAATATTTTTAAGTTAAGAAATTCAAAGTTTAAGTAAGCAGAACTGGCAGATTTTTATTTTGTACTCGTACATTTTATTTGCTCTTTGAGTAAGCTAATTCATACATTTAACTTATAATTATCAGGTCTCAACTTAAATATTTTTAGTATTGGCCTTGTGGCTAGCTTTAACTATTATTCTGTACATTCTAACACAATGCTTTGATAGTATTAGCATGGCATAGCAATTGCTAGAGTACAGCGAAATAGAACAATTATCATAATTCTGTTCTCAAACTAAGCTCATGTTTCACTCGTCAACATGATGGTGCCCCCCCCCCCCCCCCCCCAAAAAAAAAGAAAAAACACATAACAGAAACTCGTCTAAATTAGCATAGCAAAGCAATTAACACTACTAAATGCCCCACTTAACATTAATCTTGCACAAAAAGCATTATATACCACTTAATTTTAGCATTTACTCACCCTTTCGAATGTCATGGCAAAGCATGCTGGGAAATAGAAATCCCAGCCCAGTTTCAGTCAAATTTAACTGTCTAAATTAAAATAAACAATTAGTGTGTTAGTTTTGTGGACTCAAAAGAGCAAGAAAGTGCTAAATACTCATAAAAGTTAATTTGATTGAACTAATTTTGAAGTTTACCCCACTCAAAGCAATTAATTATTTTGACAATTATTTTTTACAGTGCGCTGGTAATCAGTATAAAACCATTAAATGCGCCTTACTTCTGTTTTAAGGGAGGTGTGTTGATCCTCACCTGAGGCAGTTGTACACAGACCCTCCGATGGCCCTGATGCCGACGTTTAACGCATGGATGAAGGAATATCGAGCCGAGGTTCCATTTGATGTGATCACCATTCATATCCGGCCAGAACCAGTCAGCCCGCACTGTCACATTCACCTGGACGAACATCGTGGACCCAGGTAGATCAAACACATATGGCATAATAACCACAAACTCAATGGCCAGATTGTAGAATTAATTATTGTGGCATTCAAATGTACATTTAAGAGATTCATTTGATGTGCATAAAATCACAGAAACTTTACTGTGTGGACTGTGCAGCCATGCAGTCAGTGTTGTAAAACACAGCAGCTTAAACTGGGAAACAATGAACAAAGGGTCTGCGGTACGGTAGTGCCGTCACTGCTTTTTTCTTGGTAATCAGATCTAGCTTCTTATGTGTCGGCTCAAACTCACTTCACCGTTTGATTGATTTATCAGATTAATTTCTGAATTTGCTTTCCCATGCATGGCGAGTCACACACACACACACATTTAAAATCCCTGATTACTGTCTACTGGACTCCATTACAGCCTGTAATCTCTAATACCCATAGAGGGGAAAAAAGCGCTTTTACACATTTAAAGCTAACCCTGACCCAACATTATAATAAGAAGCTATTGGGCTTTTAATTGTTATTTAATAAGGAAATGTTTAATGATAATAATAAATAACACAGTCAACAAATAACATGGATATGAATGCTTTTTATAATGTTCATTAATGTATATTTTAATAATAATATTTATATCAACCTGACTTCATTAGATTATATCAATGAAAGTAAGTTTATTGGTTAGATTACATATATATATATAACTCCTTAATATAACAACTACAAGTTCCCACCTTCTACAGTGAAGCCTTTCGGAGAAAGACTCAATTGTAAGGTTATTAGTTTTACTCATAGAAAGCAAAGGGTTGATGGATCCGTCTGAAAGCAGTCTGGGCTGTCTCTTTTCTCAAGGTTTTGTGAAAGCACAGACTTATTTGTCCACGAGTGAAGGGTCACCTGTTGACTGGGACCCAGTTTTAATCCACAGTAATCCTCCTCCCCTGTCACAGCAAGAATAACCCCAAAAGTGAAGGGTGTGTGTGTGTTTGTGAATGTGTGTGCGCATAAGTGATGATCGGGTACACTGAGTTCCTCAGAACTTTCTTCTGTTTCCTTCAGAATGGCAAACTATCCAGTTGGCCTGGGCAACAGCAGAATCAACATTCTGGTGATGGACGAATCAGAGGCTGAACCTGTCGTCATGACGATATACACTCTGCACATATACCGCGAAAGCAGGCCCAGTCTGCCAATGTTTGATGAGTATGTGATGTGCAGCTTTGTGCAGGTACACAGGACAAACACACACACTCTCACCGACTCCTGCCCTAAACTCAGCAGCTAATCTAAATACACACATCTGTCTAAGAGGAATTTGTCGGCTTACATTCCAACACTCAGAAAAAAGGTACAAAAGCTGTCACTGGGGTGGTAACCTTTCAAAAGGTACACCTTTGTTCCTTATTTACCCCTAAACGGTGCATATTAGTATCTTAAAGGTACATATTAGCTCCTAAATGGTACATACCGCCCCAGTGACAGATTTTATACCTTTTTTTCATTTTTTTTCAGTAGTCTTGAATCTTTAGAACTGGTTTTAAACCAAGAAACTCTCAATTTGAGGATGTTTACTTCCATCTTGGATTCAGTCCATCCAACACTCAAAGTCACTTTCTTTCTTGTGGATGTTCAGGTTTCAGTGCAAGCTGATAGCATTGATCGTAGACTCAGAGTTATACTGAATCACAGCAGGTTTCTGTCACACAGTGTTGACTCACAGTGTGTGTGTGTGTGGGGGGGTATATTTATGTCTAAAATGAAATTAACACATTGATAAATTATTTAATCATTGCTATTTATATGCAACAATATTTACCTACATGTATTATTTTTTTTTTACCAAATTATTGTTATATGTAAAAGCCCACACAGCAAAATCTATAAACATTTTGAGTGGGATGCATGCAAATGAATCATTGAATTGATTTGAAGGGACCAACAATAAAACATTATTTTTGTTACTGAATTAGATATGTTTTAAATATTATTCCAAGATGTATTTTACATTTTCACTACTTCTCAATGATTTCTTTGTATGGCATGGATCAACGTGATGCAACAGAATGGGGTAAAAAAGCCAAATGAGTGAACAAGAAAAAGAGAGAGTGACAGTGTTCCTGACTCTGTGGATCGCTAGCTCATTCTGAAAGTGTTTTATGGCTGTGTATAGTGATAATGAGCTGATGACAGCATAATCCTTAGGGATTCCTGTTTGGTTGGAGCTTCAGTGAGCATCAACCACTTTCGGATTCAGGCATCATAAATTAAGCGTAAGTTACTGGAGCGTTCTCTGAAAAGATTCAGGACTTCAAAACTTACCAAGTGATGAGCTGTGAGTTTTCTTAATTGGTCAATCTCATTCTCTAGCTGTGTTTTTGTAAAATTAACATAGGAGATTAAACAAATTCCTAGTGAACACCAGAGTCTTGATGTTAACATGCACAAAGCATGTTAATGTGTCTGGGCTGATGTGACTTGTGATCGGATCAGCCAAGACTAATATTATTGTCAGGTGTAAATTGAATTTAATATTTGGGATAGTTGTTACCAGTCGGACCAATTGGTAAGACTGTGTCCTGTGTTAGAGGATTTATTTTGTTCTCCGATCTTCAATGTGTATGAGGATTGCAACTGCTCCTTTCTTACATATGACATTCCTTCATTTATCCCTTGATCCCTGGAGGGGAGAATGGGCTGGAAATCGAGCATTTTATCACGTTTCCCTTCAAAGACAAATCAAAAGGTTGTCTGAGGCTTTATTTACAGCGAGACAAACATATTCATAACTCTTCTCTTTGTGTGTCAGGGACACAATCCTAAAATCATAAGCAGCATCAGAATTTACTGACTAGCGTTCACATGGGTATATAAAGCAACATTCTGTTGATGGAGTAACCGAAAGATATCCATATGTGTCAAAAGATAATTCACCATGTGTACCTCATTAATACACACAGGACTTCCTGACCTCATCCGGCATATAAATACGAGCACTAAGCTTGATGAATTATCCACTGTTTTACATCCAGCTGGAAAAGTTTTGTTTGTAACACATCATCTCCTTTATTCTTTCACTTATTTAAGGGTGACATGGAGCATTACCCAACATCCCTGATGTCAATTTTGACAGTTTTAGGGAATTTATGTAATATAGTTTTCATTAAAATGAACAAAATTTGTTTATTTGTGTGTGTGTGTGTGTGTGTGTGTGTGTGTGTGTTCCTCCATTTTATAAGATTTAAGTTTAGAATTTATAAGATTTGACTATAGAAAATACAACCATGACCTTTTCTTCAATAAAACTTAATCATGTGGTTTGTAAAATATTTCAGACATTAGTTTCGTCAGCGCAAATTAACGACACACTTCACCCAAAACTAAAAATCGTTATTTACTCTCCTTGTCATTCCAAAACGATGACTTTCTTTCTTCTGTTGAACAGAAAGGAACATATTTTAATAATGTTTCAACTGTTTTTGTCTATGTCTCTCTCATCATTAGTCTAAACTGATATAAAGTAGATGATGACAGAGTTTATTTTTCTTTTCTTTTTTTTGAGCCATCCTTTTAACTGACTGGTTGGCTCTAAAGCTAATTTTTAAATGAAAGTGGGTGCTGTTTTCTGACTTTCAGGGAACGTTCTTCCCATCTCTGTGTTGACATATGGCTTGTGATTGAATGGGTTTTGACTAGGAAGCATTTTTTTTCTGAGCAGAAGCCACAATGTGGTTTTATAATTCTGGAGCTGTTTCCCTGCATATGATGGGTGTTTTTCAAGCTTCGAGGTGACATTCAGACATAACGGAGAAGATTGGCTTTGTTGGCGTATAGATAATTTTATTTATGAACTTTTCAAATATTGGCACAATCTAAAGTCAACTCTTTCGGTTTCTTTTTTTTTTTGTATTTGTATCTCACGCCAAGAAGACACATCGGGTGGTCTTGAGGGAAAACAATGCAAGAGACTTTAATTCTTTCCAACTGCGTATGCGCATCTTTTTACACCACAATCCTTCTAAGGAGCAGTTCACACAAGCGTTATGGGCAGCAGTGGAACAGAACGCATGAGTCTCTTTTTAACTTGACACGGCGTCATATAAACATGCCACGAGATGTTACACAACTGGAAAGACATGTGTATTCAGACACTCAGAGCGTCTCTTTGTCCTGCTTTAAGTGGATTACTGTGTAAAACATTAGTGCAGAAGGGACAGGGGAGGCAAGGTGGCAGCTCAAAGGAATCCTTTTGAAGCTACAGCATGTCGACATCCACGTCCACCATCTGCCCTCCCTCTCCTTTTCTCAACGCTCTCTCTGTTTGTCATTACGACCCTCATCATCCATCAAAGCTCTGCGGTGGCAAAAAATCACCCCTTTTTGACTCTGATGCTAAGGCAAATCGTTTAGCATAGATTGGACTAGTAAAGGAAAATTTTACTCTAAAAAGGGAAATCATTTACTAATTCTCTTGTCTTTAAAACCCAAGCCCAAAATCTTTTGTTGTTGTTGTCGTTCATATAATGAAAGTCAATGGGGTTCAAAGTTTTTTGACTTCAAGATATCATCTTTTGTGTTCTGAAGAAGAAAGAAAGAGTCGTACAGGTTTGGAGGTTTGGAATAAGGGTAAATGATACCACAATTTTTATTTTTGGGTGATCAATCTCATTAAATTCTTGACCCTATATTCCAAATTCTTCAGAATACTTGAAAAATGGACAAGTGGACGACCTTTATGACGCATTTATGGTGTTTTTGAAACCCTATTTGAATCTTGAAACCTTCTGAAGATCTTTTCTCTGAAACATGAACCTCTGCTTTTTAGATATGGTGGATTGTTACTTCATTCTCTCCATTCTCTCCGTTCTGAGGCAGTGAAAGTGAGTTTGTCTGTCTCTCGTTCCTTCGTCTGGTGTTGTCGTTAGTCAGCTGACCCCTGCTTTCTAAAGCCCACTCCAGCTGAGAAGTGTACCACAGTGTGTTTGGCACACTGGTGTGTGTATGGAGTCTTCTTGGGTTTATGGAGTCGGTAATTAGGAGAAGGGACGTATTCTGTGTCACCCTGGCACTGTAAATATACAGATGAGGTCTTTTTAAAATAGTGTGACCTTTTCAATGCTGTATGGCTTATAAAACCAATGAAGTGCTAAAGAATGTAATGGTCTGTTAGGAGTGGGATTCTTTCTGTAGAGAAACTGGCATGTGTTGGACAATCTGATGGATGTGTTTTTTTAACCATGATTTGTCTGACTGCAACTTAAGGATGAAGAGAAAACCAGTAAAAATGTGTTTATAGTTTAAGTTTTCAGTAGGAATGCCGAGCTAGTATGTTTAATTACGAAATTATCAAATAAGTAAACTTTTTAGCACATTAATCTGATTTACGTGTTAATGATTTAGGTTTGAACATACAGTCATGTAGTTTGAATCTCTCTTGTCAGTATAAGATGTTGAAATGAGATGTTCTTTGCCGATCATTATCATCTGCGGCCTTTGTATGGAGGAATTTATTAATCATTAATGTTAACCTATTCATACCTGGTGATTTAGAAAACAAAAACACTCATCTATGTACCTATGTTTTATTTAATTTTATATTTTACCCGTTTTTACTTTTCCTTTAAAGGAGATACTGAGTAAATTGTTTAATATATATTAACATATATATATATGTATATATATATATATATATATATATATATATATATATATATATATATACACACACACACACACACACACAGTTCAATGGTTTTATTAACATCTTACTTGCCTTAAAATTTTAACAGTAGTGTAAATTGTATAATTATTATATAAATTCTATAAATAGTTTTTTGCATAATTTTAAATTATATACAAAATTCACAAATAAATGTAAGTATTTATTTTAAAAAAATTGTTGCTTCAGTCCGTTTAACCAACTCCCAAAAACCACCTGGACTCTTTTCCTCTACCAAGTGCTCTCTCATCTGTTCTCTTTTCATGTTTTTCTCTCATTTCTTCCCCCTTCACCTCAATGGGTCAGCGAGAGTACCATGATGGTCATAGCTGGATGTCTGTAAATTGGGCGGGGGGTTTGAGGACCACCAGCACCCCCTACCAAACACAAGCTCCATTCACCCTGCTGGGCTTTGAAGTCCTCTCAAGTGTCCCTGGCCGCTGTATTGTCAGGCTAATGCAGAATGTTGCCTGATTGTTGGGGCAATTTGATTTTTAATTAGTTTAAGATGACACAGGCAGGATGGCAGGTATGCAAACAATTATTATTCCCACCCACAATGGGTTGCATCAATGTATCGACTCCCATACACGCATCTTCCTCCTCAGGCTTCCTTTATTTCTGTGTGAACACCTGCTTTTTATCTTGTAGTGAAAACAAACAGACCAAAGACAATTATGAAGCACTATTGTAATGGTGCCAATGAACATGAACATAGACGTTTTATTCTCAAAACCCAAAGTAGCCATAGGTTAGTCTGTCTTGTTAATCTTTTCTCTTTTTGTTTTCTTTAGTTTTTGCAGAATCCTGCAGTAATACCAAAGGATATGTAGCCTAGCGGTTAATGCATGTGTCCCAGGCGCGTTGAGCTGTAGATATGGTTCTCTCACCTTTTTTATCGTCCACTAGGGGAAAATATGTGAAAGTGTGAATACTTCAAAAAGCAGTTTTAAAAGTTTAAAACCCAGGTTAGCACTTACACATGCTAATAAAATGTGGTAACGTGTTTTCAGCTACCTTTGACCTAAGTGTGAGTCATTTTAAATCGCATTTAAACCAGTATTTAGTGCTGTCCACTTATAAACGGCTGTAAAGAGACTCGAGGAACAGTTAATGAGGCATGGATGATTTCCTAGGTTCCTTTGTAATGTAGTATTTTTATATTTGACCATCTTGTTTCTCACAGATTGTGTCTGACCGCCAGTTCACCTGCTAATGTGACGCTGCCCTCCTCACTTCAAAACTCAAAAGAAACTGTACTCATTCCACATACCTAGCCAGTCGGTATGGCGATATAGAGTAATGTGCTCATTTCTTTACATTGTCAGGAGCTCTTAATCCTGTTTTGAAGTACAGCAGCTTGGAGGATCCTCCATCGGGAGCCTCAATCCTATTTCATAGAGAAAACTGCCCCTGTTTGCCCAGAGAGAGCTATTGGCTTGCTTACCCGCAGTTTGTTCGCGCACATCTGGACTGGCTAGCTCACCACAGAGAGCGAATGACTTCATTGGCCTTATTAGTGCTGGACTGAGTTAGCACCAGCCAGGGGAAATGCCAATTTGACACAGTGTGCCACATTCACACAATCTTAATAAGATACAGCTGTTTTCTTGCTGATCTGATTAGGGAAAGACGTTTTCTATTTTCGTCTGAGCGTCACAAACAGCTGTTGGTCATATGCGACTTAATTCAAGTGATGATGTTTAACTTTTTATTTACCAAGCTAGGTATCTACCAATTACATTAAAATGGCAAAGTTTTACGTTAGCTATATTGATAACATTGTTGTTTTATTGTAGTGACAATAAATATCCTTTGAACAAAACTCTTTTGGCTGAAACTTCTATGGTAAATGTTTTTAAGGGCTAAAATGTGTCCTGATACATCAATACTCATTATTCTAAAGAAAAAAAAAAAGTTAGAAGTCCTATTTTTATTTTTTTTATTTAATTGAATTTATTTTTATTGAATATCCTGTTTAACAATGAAATACATCACCTTTTTATTTCATTTCAAAAGCAGATTTTGTTACCATTTTATATCTAGTCATTCTCAGTCGTTTATTCATAAAGAAGGCTATTTATTATTATTTTTTACTTTTTTTATACTTGCAGAATCCTGAGCTGTGGGTGAGCTGTTAGTGTGCATGATCCATATATATTATTTTATTTTAAGGATTCTCACTAAATATCCTGTTTTTACAAAAGTAAAAATGTTTTTCTAATCCTATACTCCTAGAACAAACTTGCTTTTATTTTGCTAATCCTTCATCCTTCAGTATTTCTTCTGCATTATTGGTCTTGAGTTTCAATCAGGTGATGACAGAAGGGTTTGATTGGGATGACTGATGGAGGTGGATATATGGAGAGAGACAGGAGAGACCTCCTGAACACACCCACACCTTTCATCTCTCTTTTTCCCTCTCACGCACTAAAACCTCTTCTTTTTTCACTCTCTCCAGCTCAGGCTCTCACAGTGGGTCTTGAGGCCTTTATTTGCCCCATCAGGATCCAGGGTTGAATCTAAGCGATTATGTAGCGGTCCACATGCGCGCGTGATCGGGAGCTCTGCTTTTGAAGTCTGTCAAATCAGACCAACTCACACACGGATTAAGCTCTTACAGCACCGTCTGGGTCAGAGCGGGGCGCAGGACACTGAATGCGCATGCATGGTCTCCCACCGGTGCACTTCTCCAAAATGTTGGTGTTGTAATGTTTGCCGTGTGTTACTTTTTACTTCTGTGTGTGTGAGGGGGGGGGGGGGGGGGGGGGTTTAAATCAAGGTGAAAAGAAAGACTTTTTAACACTTGCAATGCCTGTTCTCCCCCCTTTTTGTTACACACCTGTGTAAGCATGAGGGGAATTGACTTCATACATCCACTTAAAATGCAAAAGTGAAAATGCAATGCAAAAGTGAAAAAAAACAACAACAACAACTCTACACTATTAAAAAATAAAGGTTCCAAAAGGCCAATGACATAGAACCACCACTTTTGGGTTACCCAACCTCTCAGGGAACCTTTTTTTCTTAATGTAAAGAACATTTTAATAATCTAAAGAACCTGTTTCAACTATAAAGAAACTTTTGTGCAATGAACAGTTTTCATGAATGTGAAATATTTTTTTTATAGAACCTTCAATAAAACAATAAAACCTTTATTTTTAAGTGTTTAGCATCATTTCTTTGCAGATGCCTCATGGATTAATGTTTTATTATCTAATGCTATGGCATTCAGACATGTTTAAGTGTAACTGAAGTGTCCAAATACGGTCTGAGCAGTAGAAGTCTGGTAACAGAAACGAGAAAGATGGGGAAACTGTTTTAGGGTCTGAGAAAGATTCCCCATGCATTCTACACTATAACAGAAATATGAAATAAATAACAGAAATAACTTTTGGACCTGACTGCTGGTTTTCATTGAACATTTCTGCGGTCTGGCCATAGCCCACTTTTTGCTTTGTACCTAATCCGCTCACTTGTACCATAGAATTGAGAAAATGTATCCGTTCTGTTCTTAATCAGTCCCTGTTAAAGAAGGGATCGAGCTAAAAGCTGTTTGCCGATCTCACTCAGAAGCTGACTGCTTCCTGCTCTGCCTTGTGTTTTTGTGGTCCAGCGGCACAATTATTTCACAATAACAAACCGCTGGTGGTCTACTATTAGTGGTCAGGCTTCGCTATATGCTTCAGTCAGTTTGTGTGCTGTGTCATGGATTATACAGTGTTGACTGTACATTGTTTTTTCATATTTTATATGTTTTTTTTTTTGCTTGCTTATTATGCTTTTTTGAAAGGAAATTGGGCTACACTTTATTTTTAATAGTCCACCAATAGTTAGACATTCTACTATAAGTAACTTCACAACTACATGTCAACTAACTGTCAGTAATTCGCAAATACACGTTAACTAACTCATTGAATTTGTAGACAGGTTAGAGTTCGGGTTAGTAGAATAAGTTGACATGTAGTTGCAAAGTTACTTATAGTCAATTGAATGTCTGTTGAGGGACCATCAAAGTGTAGTGTTAGCAGATAATAAGCTGTAATACTCTGAGAGTTAGTTGATATATAGTTGCAAAGTTACTTTTAGTTATTATAAAATTCTACAATATACAATTCTATCGAAATAAAGTGTTACCAAAAATGTATTCATTAAATTGATCAAAAGTGACAGTAAATGCATTTGTAATGTTACGAAAGATTTCTACTTCAAATAAATGCTGTTCTTTTGAACTTTGTATCAATCAAAATATCCTGAAAAAAAAGATAACTGTTTCTACAAAAATTTTAAGCAACTGTTTTCAACATTGATACAGTTTTTCTCGAGCAGCAAATCAGAAGGGTTTCTGAAGGATCATGTGACTATTCAGTATTAAAACAGAAAATCATATACTACATTTTAATAATATTTCACAATATTACTGTTTTTACTGTATTTTTACAAATAACTGTAGCCTTGGTGAGCATAAAAACATAAAAAAAAAAATCTATTGACCCCAAACTTTTGAATGTATATGCTTAAATATAGATATTTATATATTTGTATATACAAGTATATTTATATACATAAAAAAGCATGGATGTATTCTATGAAAGTCCTGCCATTGAGATGAATGAGAATCCTGACAGATAGCTCAAGTATTACAGACCTTCTTGCCCCAGCCAGTTAAAGAAAGATCTGCTTTGGCGGTGATTCATTCTGGCCAAAGTAAAGATGCAACATTTTTGACCTCAGTCCAATTTGTCTTCAAGGACTGGAAATTTACCACTGTTAAATCTCACACTTACGTTCCTGAATAACTCAGGCCTGTTTTCATTCTTCAACTCTCCTACGGAGAGACCGATCAGTGAAGTAAGAGCAGCTGTGAGTGTGTGTCTTTGTCCAACTGACTCTTTCTGCCTCTGCTTCTAACAGGACTGGAAGATCACTTGATTAAAGCCAAGCTGTGTGCTTTTGACTTTCTTTAATGCCCGTGTGTGTGTTTGGTGGGGAAACGAGGGCCATGAGTGTGTATCACAGGTGGTACTGGGCTGTATCGTATTACAGAGGTAGTTAGTGTGTGTGTTCTGAAAAGATGAGACTGGCAGCTTTGACTTCTGCTCATTTCCTCACTGTAATTAGTAAATGCTTATCTGATGCCATGTTTAGCCTGGGAAAGAGAAAAAGAAGGTAAGAGAGAAACCGATGAGAAGGGAGACATGCAACAAACTCATAAATAGGGCAGACTGGGGCAATTGTAATAGACACAATTATAACACTACATTTCAGTAATATACAGAGTAAATGTCATGGCTCGGTGTAATTAGCAAGTAATTAATAAAAACTATTATTTTTGTTCAGCTATTTTTATTGCATATTAATAATAATAATAAAGAAATATAAATATATTTGTATTATTGTTAATGATTTATAAATTGGATTAATAAAAATAACAGTAACAAAGAAATATAAATATAAGATTTTTATAATATAAAATAAAACTTTTTATAAATGGCAAAAATTATATTACACACGAATGTTTAATTAATGTTTAAGAAATACATTTTTGAGGTTTCTATTATTTTCTATTATTTTATTCAATTTATATGTGTGTGTGCGTGCGTGTGTGTGTGTTTTGCCAAGTCCGTGGTCTTCCTGCAGAACTGGGCAACTTTTAGATTGTCGCCGCAAGTTGATTTAAAAAAAAAAAAAAAAATCCACTAGTTAATGGACGTACAAATTCGGCTTTCCGACCCACGCTGGCTGGTAGCCAGTAGATTTGTATTAGTTAGAGTTTGTACAAGAAAAATATAAAAAAATGCTTAATTTGCCCCAATCCCAAGACTCGTCATGCCAGTCAGTTATGACTGACACAAAAAGGAAAGGAAGAGATACAGAATTTTACTGTCTTGTCATTGCATCCTTGTATTTTCTAGATGATAGATCCCTATTTTGATTTCTCAGATCCTTTAATAGAGCTTGACTAGACCCCAGATTCTATCTGTCATCTTCCATTACAACTCAAATTTGTCAGAACCGCAGCTGTCGAACACAACTTCAGTATGACTTAGAAAAAAAACCAAACCGGTGATGGCAGTGTTCGAACACGTGAACTCCAAACCATGTGAGCTTAGATCTGACCCCCCCACAACAGATGATGCTATCAGAGGTCATGAACCCCTGAACCCTGTAAAGCATTTACAGTGAGCATACCAAATAAGTGTTCGGAAGATTGTTACAATATCAGTGATTAGATATACTGTATGCTTATGTGTGTACTCATGTGGTTTGTATTAACAGTCCACTGATCTCATGTCAGATACAGACTTATTCACTATTAGCAGTGGCATTGGATCTTAGACCAAAATGAAATGGATCACCAGAGATTCGCAGGAAAAGGCTATGGCTGTTTGCAAATGGAATACCAGTATATTACTCATTTTGTACTGTGCATTACTCTTTATATCGCAAATTTAATTATATATTCGCTTAATTATTTTATATGCCTGTTATTTATTTATTTTCTAATTTTGTTTAAAAGTTCGGATGTATTCATTTTCACACAGACAAGTACTGTACTGCTGTATGAAAAAAAATTGCATACTCTGCTCTTTATAGCACAATACTAAAATAGTATGAGTACTGTTAGTAGTATAGTGTCATGCCACTATACCAGCATTCACTATTTTTATGAATTGAATGCAAAAAGAAGGACATGAGCAGGCTTACTTCTGTGGATTTCAGTAACTTCCTCCTGCCTTTTTATGTTTATCTGCTCAAGTGTGCGTGTTTGTTGCGTGTTTAGTGTAAAGCTGGCAGTAGCTCTGCAGCTCTAATAGAGATCTACTGTATGAAAACAGAGAACAGATGTGGCGTAAAGCTCCTCTTCAGATAACCTGACCTTATAAGAGCAAGTCTATAACTTTTTTCCAAAACCTTATATGAGCTTTTTGGCTTGGACCTGCTACAGATGATTGCATCCATGTGTTTGTTCGTGGATGTTGTGGAATTATGTATGGAAACAAAGAACTTCAGAACTGAGAAAGTTTGACAGACAATCATATACTATGAATATTCCGTATATCAAATTGCTTCTTGATTCTGCTTAATGATTAAGTGATTTGGTCTGTTGTTGCCTCTCTGTTCATAGGAGACACATTTCGAGGAAACCATGCGATTTTATTTGATTGTTTTTTTGTTGTTGTTGTTTTGTTTCGTTTTCATTTAGTGTCATTTAGTTTCATTTCGTTTCACATCTTACTGTATGTATTCAGGTTGATTCAGCTATATGAAATATTTAATTTTAATTTATATATATATATATATATATATTTATTTATTTATTTTATTTTATTATTTCTTCACCAGAATATTCTCCCTTGTAGTCTGTGATCTTTTACTTGCTAAATGCGAATGCTAGAATTGAACTTTTGAAGTTACTCTAACTAAAACCTCCCTTTTGGTTCTCTTAGCCGATTAAAGGATTCGGTCAGAATACCTCTTTTATATTCTTTCAAATAAAACTTTTTGATGCCTGCTGCATATGCTACTTCTGTTTTCACCACCCTAATTGAAAAGAAACCCAATAACCTGCCTTATAGTGTGAGGGATTGTCTGACAGCATGACAGTTCTATATAGGATTACAATCCACAATCCACAGGATTACATTAAACACTCTCAGTAAAGCCACTTCAGGCTTTCATAACAAAGGCCTTATTTCATTGAGCAGATGGGACATCTGTACGGCACTTCTCACAATCCACCCAGTTTAATTACACTTTCCTTTTTGCATTGATCAGTGTTGAAGAAAGCATGGCACAAATGCATCAGCTTATCTGCCACTTCTAAGTCTCTTTGTTGGTTGGACACTCACACTGACCTGTAATACAACATCTGTCCAATCAAGTTCTCATCTGACAAAAAATTTTCAGGCCAAGAGAAGAAAGGGTTATATTTGAGAAGAGCCTTTAAAGGTGGACTCAGTCATTTTGCCCTTATTAACGAAGTTTCACAACAATAAATGTTTTTTAAAAATGTAAATAAATTCCTCGTCATTCTACGCTACTAATATCTAATGAATAAAATGGCCGAAATATCCCAAGTTGTTAGATAAACAGTCTAACTTTCTTTTATCGCGACTTTCTTTCTTTCTGTCAAAGTTTCATTTTGATTGTCAATTGCTTTACTTTCATCCAATATAGAGTGAGACTTGATCCCGCTGGAATGGTTTTACATGTTTGATCCTCTAGAGAAAGCTGCTAATCTCCTGCTTGTAAATTTTTATGTCTTTTAGTGCACTACAGCTGAGGGCTTTGTCTCCAGTGGCGGCTTATTAAAACAGCCCTCTTAAGTATGTGTCTTTCCTCTCAAAGGACTTAAGACTCTCACTTGAAACAAACTTTTAATGATAGAAGCTAAGCTGAGAGTTCTTGTGGAATTTGAAAGGGTTTGTGAGAGCTGGTAGTAAGGCAGAGACTTGACCGTGTTGGTCGCTGAGAGTAGGATCTGATGTACGGCAATAATCCTGACTTTTCTATCAGCGCGGGTTATTCACTTTGATCAGCAGAGATTACATTGCCGTTTCTGTTGGTCTCTGCACTTTACCAACAACACGAATGGTTCAGTAAAGCTTTCAAGCTTAAATGTTCACACACACCCTAAAAACATGTCAAAATTATAGCAATACCACTTACATACCTAAATTTGAAGTATAATTCATATCTGTAACATAAATGGTGCACACACATTTTAATTCGAAGAGTTAGGAGTCTCTAAGTATGAAATATCACCAAAGAGTTTCACAGAACCTGTAAAATGACTTAAGAGAATTACTAAATACTGTCAAATTCCCTTTCATCAACTTTAAATTGTTCTAATTTTTTATTCGACTCCCCAGTTTCTCGTGTTCCTCTCATTCATACTGGTTTTGTGAAATCCTCATTAACCAGATGCTCTTGATTCATTATTCTCTGGTGATATGAAGGCAGAAGGATGCATCATCTGAAAGCCAAGCTCTGATCTCAAGTTCATCCACTGACTCCCCTGCTAAACCATCACTGTAAAAACCTGAGAGTACCTGACCTTGGAAGAAACTCTTTATTCCATCATTTTCTTCTCCAGGGAATGGAAAAATGACAGATGAGAGAGATAAAATTAAGGGTTTTTGTTCTTTCATGTTTTGTTTTTTTTGCCCTCGGAATGTGAATTAATTACACGCATTTTCCTTTCCGGAGGGATGCTAACTTTTCACCGGCTCTGATGCATAAAGCGCTACATGGTTTCCGCCAGGCTCGGATGAGCCTTCTGATTTATGCTGGGCTGCTCAGAATCAAAAGCCCGCTCGTGTTTGCACGCACACACTGTGTGCAGGTACGAACAAGAAAATCCCTGTTAAGTTGTCTTGTGGCACTTTGTCGAGAACAGCGGCAGGAACTTGGGGAATGTTACGTGGCCTCGAGAAGCCCCTGTGCAAAGTGTTAAGGAAGGGGGCAAGCAAAAGAGTCAATGGAGACCCGGTCTTCTGAAGTGGAGCCAGACCCGATGGCTCCCGTGAGGGACTTCAGGGGTCGGCTGAGCAGGCTCACTGCTGTCATTTAGCCTGTTTGGTTTGTTCGACCCTTGACCCATAACAAGGGGCAAGGCCGCAGGGCAGGCGTCAGGCGGCGCGCCTGCTTTAATTTGTCCATGAGGAACCTTGTGTATGCAGACACATGAAAGCGAAGGGTGGAGAAAGCTATGGAAACTTCAAAACAACTCGATCTTTATCCATCAAAGGGCGATTTTATTGTCTTGAGTGCTTACATTTTTAACACAGGAGTGCAACCAGCATCTCAGAATATCTTTCCAGACTCAAAACTCACCTGTTTCTCTTTCTTTTTCCACTGTATTTCTGCAGGACTGTGGCCTTGTGGTCAGACCAGATCAGCTCTGCGGTTTGGAGCCCATTCCAGGGTCGAGATCTTCAGGAGAGGCCCAGGTCTCGCCTCGGCCTTGCCTCTCAGGAGATGAACCTGGTAGGTTTCTTCCAGGTTTTAATCATGGGCTTGTAGTAAAGTATCTGAAATTTGAATCAGAAACTTGCTGTAAGATTTACAGTCCTGTTTTTTATATATAAGGTAGTAACTCAAAAAGTCATACTGGTCGCAGATTGTCTGTTTTGTGGACAGATGATTAATTTTCCACCTATTTTTCTTCTGAATGACAGCGTTGGCCCTAAAACCACATTTCAGTTGCAAAGTAGTTAATCATGTGTTTGGCTATATTAGCACGAGATTCACGGTTTATTAGCTGCTCCAATAGAGGATGGGAAAGGTTTGCTAGTGAACTCAGAGTTTGGTAATTTATGTCTGCTTTTACAGTGTGATAATATACTGATTTGTTGCTTTAGTTGAATCATTGCTCAATTATAAGGTTAGGGCCTCAGTGCTGACTTTATGGGGGAAAGAATCATTTCATAAAGGTTTTTTGAGTGAGCTGTCCTTCTGCAGGTTTCGCTTCAGTGAGTGTATGTTCAGCTGCTAGGCCTTTTAGATGTAAAGCCACCAGGTTAGAGTTCAGAGGAGGTTTTCAGTCAGAAGTAAAAAGAGCGTCCTCAGCAGGGTAGTGCATCAAAGACAGCGGGGACTACTTTAACTAACTGTTCGATGTGGAGTTATAAACTTTGTTTGTGTGTGAGAACCCATCTAATTACATTTCCTTCTGATACTCGAAAATCTGAAACGTTAAAGTTTTCAAATCACTTTTTCTGAAATTAATTTGCACACTGAAATTAAATCAAGGTGTATTTATCAAATGCACAACAATACAGAATCTCCAAATAAATGACAATGAAATTATGCGAGCTAAATACATTTTATGGATAAAAGGTCCAATGAAAAGATCAATTAAAGAGAAAAATATGTGATTTATATAACCGGCACAATGAAGTAATCATGTCTATCTCCCACCTGATTCAGCATTTTATGGTCAACTTTTGATATACAGCTGTGGAAGACTTTAAAACTTCACAGAGATTCACTCCACTGTGAATCACATGCGAACATTGTAACTTGAGTAGATGTTTTCATAGAAATTTAGTATGGTGCACTATAAAGAATATTTTACATCTCTGTCAGGTCGTTGGGTCATCCCTTGCCTGAGCTGCTCCGATAACAGGACTTGTGATTGGAGAGAGGTTGCCTGGCAACCAGACAGATGTTATCACCCCTTGCTGGACCAACCTCAGTTGGAAACCTGCATGATAGACCGGAAGGTGAGGAACCAGGAACCAAAAACAGTGTGTGTGTGTGTGTGTGCGTGCGTGCGTGCGTGCGTGCGTGCGTGCGTGTGCGTGTGCGTGTGTGTGTGTAAGAAGTCTCTTACTCTCACCAATGCTACATTTATTGGATCATAATACAGTAATATTGTGAAATATTATTACAATTTAAAATAACTGTTTTCTGTTTTAATATACTTGAAAATATAATGTATTTCTGTGATGGCAACGCTGAATTTTCAGCATCATTACTCCAGTCTTCAGTGTCACATGATCCTGCAGAAATCATCCTAATATGCTGATTTGCTGCTCAATAAACATTTCTTATTATTATCAATGTTGAAAACTAATATTTCTAAAACCATGATAAATTTTTTTCTTCAGGATTCTTTTTCAGGACGAAAACAAGTTTAAATAAACAGCATTTATTTAAAATAGAAATCTTTTCTAACATTATAAATGTCTTTGCAGTAATTTTTGATAATTTAACAGTTTCTTTAAAAGAAAAAATCTTACTGACCCCAAACTTTGAACGATAGTATAAAGGCCCGTTCACACCAAAGATGATAACTATAAAGATAACGATAAAGATATAGTTCTAAATATTGTTCTCAATATTAAAGAATAGCAGAGTTCACACCACAGCTTATAACGATAACACCACAAATAATCAATATTGTTGGAATCACTTTTAGAACTATTTTATCTAGCTGAAGAATGATAAAATCTTTGACAGCCAATCAGAATCCATCCTGCTATAACTAGTGGCAGACAAGCATGCGCTTCGAATAAACAGAATAGTATCGTCCCCTGGTATGGATGCTAATATAGTTACAGTTACTGTTATAGTTATCGTTGTTGGTGTAAACGGGACAATATTTTAATGACTCGTTAATGGAAACTATAGCCCCTTTCACACAGAGATTCCGGAAAATACACAGATAAAGTTACCTGGGATTTGACCCGGGTTCGTTTGACTTTGGTTCATTCACACTGCCAGTGATTTTCCGGAATCAGAGAGTGCGTTCACACACAACCCGTAAAGACACGTGACATGGATGTGACATGTAATGTCTCAGCAGCGTCTATAGTTTGCTTATGAGCTGCGATTTCTCTCTCGAGAAATCACGCTTGTGCATTTTTGTTCTCTGATTAGATCATAAACTAGCGCATTACGTACCGTTTCACACTGTACAACACGGCATTGATTACGGCTTTTGTTCACACAGCGCGCGTTCCGGGACTGAACACGGCAATGTTACTAGGTCCCCAACCCGGCATCAATCCCGGCATCAATTCCGGCTCGTGTTTGCGTTCACACAGAAGGTGTTCTGGCAATTTCCCGGGATCACCGCGCTGTGTGAAAGGGGCTAATTATAAAGTGTTTCCAGTACTCAGTTTAAATCAACAGTTTGAAATTGCTCTCTTACCTGCAGTTGATGTTAAAATACATTTCACTGGTTCTTCTGCAGCTGACAGCTTTGCCATATGTGTGTATATACAGTGCAGTACTGAAGAATAAATTAATGTGGAAGGCAGGCAGCTCAAATAGCATTGAAGTTCCATTGGCAGAGAGCAGCTGTTTATCAGAGACTAACAGCAGGTGCTGAGCTCACATCAGCCGCATGATTCAATTACACTGCTGCTTTTAAATATGTGCATGTGAGTATGCTGTAAATTCCTCAGAAAGAAGAGAGGAAAGGATTCTGGGAAAGAAAACCATACTCTCTTGTGTTTGCAGCTACGTTTTATTTTTATTTTTATTTTATTTTTTAACTTAATGTGATCTGCACACCTCCTGGGTTTTGGGTTGTTTTTAAATGATTGCCTAAAGCCCAGCAGGGGTTTTCGGTGCAGTGTGCCAAACCTACAGTCTGTTCCCGCTTCAAACACTCCCTCAGCGCTCTTCTTCACAGCATGACTTATTCCACTTTTCTCAATTTAAGACTCACAAGATCAGATCTGACACAAACAAATAGCCACATTACACAAGGGCCCAAGCTCTCGCTATACAGACAAACCTCAACCTTCTGACTGCGAGCCTATCCAACAGGAAAAACAGTGACTCTTCAGGAAAGATTTTCAAATAAAAGAGCTTTAGATTGTCAAGGACTAGAGTTATACTCATGAATTTGTTTCATGTTCAATCCATTTCTGCAGTCTCAAGGAACCCCTGTGCTTCGTTTTGAGTTCACAGTGTCATTTCAAATTTGTATGCTATTAATTTTCCTGTACAAAATACATTTACAAAAAATAGTAGTACAGCTATTGCCATATATATATATATATATATGCCACAAGTGAAAAAAAAATATATATATTTTGTACTCCACTGGGGAAAAAGTACAGAATACAGGTTTGGAACAACATTAGTGCAACTTCTGACTACTTGCTGAAAATATTTGTCCTTAATCTTGTAAGTATGTCTCCAATGCCCGCTCCCTGAGATCTTGTGATTTAGACGGGCATTCCTGCCAATTTCACTCCAAAAGCACACATACAGACGAACATCCAAGTTTATCAGACTCTTGTGCTTCGTGGCGACTGTGATCTCAGCAGAGCATATTGTAATTTTTACTTCCTTGCATTTGGGTTGATTGAAGTCTGGTGCTCATAAGGGACTTTTTAATAATTTTAATAATCATAATTATGTTGGCCTATTTATTTAGCATTCATTAAATAATAATTTTTGCATTATTCTTTTTTTTACCTTTCTTTCAGTGATTTAAATAAAATAAAAATAAAACATTTTTTTTTATTTGGTAAGATTTATGCCAGTCTAATACTATAAATGTGCTGTATTCATTACACAAATATACTTGAAGTACTTATACTAGAAGCTTCCTGAAAAAATAAGTTAGTAGCATTTTGGACCAATGTGTTTGGAAACATAAATTCTCACATGAGATAAAGAGATATAGAAAAAGTGGCTTAGAAAAAGCGGTTTCATTTTCCTCAGGAGTAGGCCCAATGTTGGTTTTAATTAATTACTGTAATTTAATGAAATACTTTTTAGAGAGACTAATTAACACAATATTCTAATTACATTGTTGAATATGTAATTAGTAGCTAGTAATTAATTACTTTTTTAGAGTAACTTACCCAACTTTGGGTGGACCCCTCTTGGAGGCAGCCATGTTGAGATCACATGACCAGCAGAATAATAATTTGGTAACCCCGCTATTATGTTTTGAAAACGTTTTGGAAAGATATGTTGTAAAAGAAGATGCATAGTAAAACATATAAAGACTGACTTGTGCTTTTTAAATGGAGGATTGTGTGTATTGTGATGTACAACATCTGACCTATGTTCATGTTTTCACCCAGATCCTGTTTATCGGTGACTCCACCAATCGAGGGATGATGTACTACCTTATGGAAAGGGTGAACACCACGCTGGAGGACTGGGACAAGGCCCACGACACCATTATCTACCACAACCTGAACCAGGGCCGAACTATCGTTAGCTACTCCTACTACCCACAATTCTGGCTGCCAAAGTCCCAGAGACCCACCTTCCAAAGAGCTCTGCAGCAACTTCTAGAAAGGTGTGTGTGTGTTTGTGTGTGTGTGTGTGTGTACGTTGGAGGACGTTTGTCTCCATGTGGCTTTGGATTACACCCATTAAGCTGTGAATGTGAGGGTTTGGTGTCGGTGGTAAAGGCCTTGTTAACACACTAAATGACTTTGGCAGCGTGTTTGATGGTGGGATGTGGGCTGTATGTGGTTGGGAGTCTGTGTGTCAGATCAGAGTATCTCAGCAGGGACGGTAACCGCTGCTGGCTCAGCGCACTGTTGATCTCACACAGCTACTGATGTGGGCAGAAGGGTGGGATATGCAGCACAGATGTGATTGTGTTTGTGTTTGAGTGTGTTTTAGTGTGCATCTGTTAGGGACATGTGTTTTGGAAGCTGCTTGAATGATCTGACACTTTTTGTTTTTGCAAAATGAAATTAATAAGCAGGATTTAGATTTGTTTCAGTGGTAGAAAACAAAACAGTTTGCAGTTTTACTTGGAATTGTGGGTCATTTCTTGGCATCAATGGCATGGATCGTTGGTTATGTTTTTAGGATGTGGTGTTGATCTAAACTCTTCTTTAAAACCACTTCCACCGGGACAGGTCACAACCCCTGGAGAACTCACCTAAGACAGTGCTGGTCGCTGGAGGGGTGCAGTGGCTGAACCTGAACCATTTGAGGACCATTCAACAGGTCTTACAGAGGTAAACATGTACCCAAATGCCACACAAACCCAGCCTGTTCATTATTAGCTTGAGTTGACCACATTTTAATGAACAAAGTTCCAATGGCAAATACTTTTCTTCCTTTTTAAGGTTGCTGGTTTTGCTTTGTGTGGTTTACTACCAATCTGACTGTGTCTGACTGTTAATACTTAACATCATATCTCTAATTTATCTCCAAGGGAGGGTCTTGAGAACATCATGGTGGTGGTGAAGTCTTTAGGAATGGGTTTCCATCTGCCTGTGGACGGTATTCGCTCCCTTCCACTGGTAAGGACCACTGGAAACCATGAGAGGTGCTTGGATCTGGTCTGTATTCATTCATTTATTGACAGTCTTTATCATCTTCATTCATTGGTTCTAGAATGGAGTGCAAGAACTCTATAATGTGAACAAGAATATTCTGGAAAGTGCCAAGCATCTTGGATTTGAGGTCATTGACACTCTCAGCATCACTATGGGTCGTTATAAGGAGTTCCTGCAGGGACGATGTGCCTGCCATTTTCATGAGGTAAAAGGAAAAAGAGATTAACACTACCGTTCAAAAGTTTGGGGTAAAAATGTATATTTTTATAAAGTGTAAACATATTATAAAAGGATGCATTTATAATATTACATTTTTTTTTTTTAAATAAATGTTCTTTTGAAGTGCTGTTCTTTCTAATCATCAATAATCTTTTCAAGGATCAATGGACACTGAAGACTGGAGTAATGTTATTTTAAATTATAATATTTCTTTATTCCAATATTGCTGTTTTTACTGTATCTTTATGAAATAAATGCAGCCTTGTTGAGCATAAGAGGCTTCTTTCAAAAACATTACACAATCTTACAGGCCCCAAACTGTTCAATAGTAATTCTGTACTACAGTAAAAAGTGTTATACAATGATTTAAAATGAATGAAAGTCAAGTTATGCTAATTAAAGTCCTGCCTCGCATAGACACTTCTATTAATTTAAAGCCAAAAGAACACAACTTATTTTAATAACCATGTTGTTGAACCAGGGTCTCTATGGTAATTCTGTAAATTTGTATCTGTAGTTATATTATTATGAATGTAATTTACTGCACAGAAGGCACATCCAATTGACATAGTATTTTTTAGATCCACACATACATGTGTGTGAATGAAACAGTTCTACCAATCACACTCTTATAGATCTGGCTAGAAACACTTTTCCAGGCTTCTAGTCCCATAAATATTTTACAAGAGAAGCCATTCCTTTTTTTACTTCACCCTAAATGTGATTTGTGGATCAGTTAATGAGTAATTAGCAATTAGGCAGGTTTTTATTAGCCAATAAAGAGCAGGTTGGGAACAGATGTATTAGCTCACTAAGTGTGTGAAGTGGTGGTAGAAACACCAAACATGCTCACATATGGGACTGATATCACTGTAGAGCGGCCACATCTGACAACTGGCCAGCAGATTTTTTTTCAGACTTTTGCTTACGTTTTTAAGGAGCCGTTGTTTGGTTTTTGATTTTTTTTGTTATTTAGTGCTCAGAGGAAACAAGTTCTTAACTGTTAAGTATTTTGTAGAGCAGGGAGTTAATAAGAATTGGCAATTTAAAGAGGATATAAAACTGAAAGGGGATAAAGACTAGATTCCTAATTTAAAAAATGTGTCCCATGTCAGAGAACGGAGCCACACACACAGATGGGTTATTTGCTTACATGATCAAAATCTCTCATTCCCTGTGTATTGAGTGCAACAGTTGGGTTCTGGAAGTAAAAACTGTTCATTTTCTCCATTAGGAAATAGATTTTTAACAATAACTTATGAACCATTAAAGGCAGAGCTAATGTGAGCTTCGAGGTTGTTAACCAATGCTATATGCTTTTATTGAAGCCATCAACACGCATTGTTTCAACTTATTTTTTAAATGATTGTTTAACAGCTGAATTTGTGGGGGGAAACTACATTACCCATGATGAAAATCCCACCAATCGGAGTCATGAAAGGCTATTTTTCTATAGATATATTCAACAACTTTGAATGAATACTTTTATATTTCTCCATTTTTAATTTGATTGTTGTTCGCAATGCTTCATGGGATTGTAGTTTTTTTTCCCCTCACTAAAGCCATTAAGTACACAGCCTTGTACCTTTGTCTTTTTGTCCCATTTTCAAATACTTTTTTGCTTCAAATAAACTTTGCATTGTTTGTATTTTGTGATTCACCTTGTTGCTGGTTGGCTTGGTTTCTAACTTATAAATCTTTATAAGTGGATAGATCAGGGGTTTTCAAGCCTGTGTTGGAGCACCCCACTGCACATTTTGTATGTCTCCTCATACACACCTTATTCAACTCCTCACCTCATTAGTAGAGACTTCAAGACCTGAATTGAGTGTAGAATAAGGGAGACGTACAAAATGTGCAGTGCTCCGGGACAGGGACAGGTTTGAAAACCCCTGGCATAGGTCATCGATTAGCTCAAATGATTCTAAAGAAATCAGATTGACCAAGAAATGTCTTTGAAGATCATTTTACTTTGTTTGCAGGTCTATAAACTTCCCTTTCCAACCGCTGCTTCCCAAAGAAATTTGAAGATCTTGAAGCTTGGTGGAGAAAGTGGGAACCCGGCCAATGAGCAAACGGGGCTTCAACAGCACGAGGATCCATCGTCTCCACCAGACGTGTCCTACCACGTAAAGGGACCAGTGAACGCGGTGTACTCGGAGATCCTCCTCAGCAGGATATGTGTGAATCACGCCGTCAACGGGACCATTCGCCAACATTGACAAAAAAAGACATTTAGCGGCTGGTGACGCTAACCTGTGCTTGTTGTTCAGGTGTGTGTGTGTGTGCTCATTGTGTTGAGAAAGGGCTAAACTGTGCACACCGATTGGTCTAAATCTTCTAAACCATATGCCAAGTGGTAAATTGGAGGGCGAGTTAGGTAGGTGTCTGTTTGTGCATGTGTGTTTCTGTGTAGAGCGAACCAGATGGAAAAGGGGTGTGGAGGGTTCAATGAGACCCCCTGAAGCCCGGTCAAAATGACTTTGGCAGCTGTGGCTTAAGGGCAGACAGTGGCTGCAGTGCGATGCTGATGAAAAAACTGAGACAGTCTTGCGGCCCCTTCAAACAGCCTTTCAAAAACTTTCTTACAACGCTAATGCAACATTCCCACAAGGCTGCTACTGCTGAACCATGGTCTGAAATGTTCCCAATATGTTTTGGGAACGTTTTGCAGGTGCTATGGAGTGCCTTTGATGTCACCCTGCCTCACATTGTCACTTTTATGGAAGCTCGGGCAATGTTTTGAAGTCTAGCTTTACACCCCCTTTCCTTCACATGCCAGGTTCATCAAGTATTTATGAAGTATGTTCTATGCCAAAGGTCTTATGAAGTATATTTTGTGTTATAGTATTACTGTCTTATGTTCCTCACACATATTTCTATGTTTATTCTATTTCTACATTTATTTTTCTACCAGTGTTTTCTAGTGCCTTTAATAATAATCTGTGTAAAATGTTATAAATGCTGTTTACAAAAAAGAGGTTATTTATACTTTTTTGAAGAATTTTTATATTGTTGCTGGATTTACTCTAAATTGCTGGAATGCGTGATTTTTCAGTTGTCCATAATTTAAGTTAAACAGGAAGTGGTTTGTGGAAAGAAAAATTAGCAGGATTTATTTAAAATATCTCTTAAAACAACTTATCTTCCCATCAGTTACTTGAAGTAAAATAAATTAACCCATGAACCCGCATGAGTTGACACGTAAAGATTCCGCTGCGCGTGATTACTCTCTTATTGACATGCGTTTTAAGGTCAATCTATTACATATGTTTTGAATGTTTATAAAGGGCTGAGCCAAGGTATCTGTCTGGTTGTACCCTACATGAAATGTGTGATTCCAACAATCAACATGAAATGTAACTAAACATCACAAACAATTAAAAATGTATATTTTCATAATTTAAAACAAATTCGTTCTTCAATTTATCAAATGTTTTTTTTTCTTCTTATATTAAATTTGATTCAACCATTCCATTTAGGTCATAGGCTATTTTAGCAGAAAAATTATTTGACGTGTAGTGTAGTCCATGCAAACATAAAACTTTTGCTGAAAAATAATAGAGCTTTATTGTCATTGTAAACAACAAGATTACAAAAAGTCACCATGCTCAGAAGCACTATTAAAAAAACTATTGAAACTTGATCTATTAAAAAAACTATTGCTGGAAAAGAACCCTTTTTATTAAAATGTATTCAAAAAGCCTTTTTATAGCATTATCATAGTCCTTTTTATTATATAATTACATTTATATCAACTTTTTACTTTTACTTGACTCATGTTTTTTTATTATTATTGATTATCTAAGGCAGTTTTTTTCAAAACTTTTTTTGTACCCCCATAGTAAGACACAAGTCCCCCTTAATCGACTCCAGATCAGATAGTGGTTTCGACTAATATGGAAATCATTATTAAAGTTGATTAGCAATAATTATGGGTGAAAACAAAGTAGCACGTCAAAGTCAAATATACTCTGTGCTCGTTTGCGTTTTATAAACATTTTGTTTTATTCTCTTAATTGTAACGTTTAATTAATAACATTTAGGCTAGTTGTTTTAGTCATTTCTTTTTTATAAGAAAAATCGAAATCCTTAGTACCCCCGTTTGGGAAGCTCTGCTTTAACTTGTAGATCGAAATTACATGAAATATATTCTCTAAATTTCCAGTTCAGTCAAAATAAATAAATATATAGGCCTATATAGGTTTTAAATATAGGCTATTAAGTTTCACTAATAATAAAAGATAAATTTAAATTATTAATTTATTGAAGTTATTTTATAGTAGTCGACGCTTTTGAAAGTCACTGTATAATTTGAACACTGTGGGCAGTTATTAAATCTCAACATGTTTTATTTTAAATGGTTTTACCCTGTATGCGTCAGCGTTTCTGTTCTTCTGCCTTTTATGTTAACCTTGTTTTTTTTAAGTGTATGTTAAATATGTTCAGTTAAATACTAAAGTCATTTTTATTCTAAACACAGTCCTTTAAATATCACAAAAACCCGAGTGTACTTGATTCTTTCTCGCTTTTCTCTCTCACCGAACTCCAAGCCAACATCGCTTTGTCCAATCAGTGTTGACAACGGTCATACCTTCTGAATATTAATGAACCTTTCCAACCAATCACGATGTGGGAGCGCTGCACATGAGAGTGTTTAGTTGCGCGCTTTCCAACAGCAGTATATAACTGTTTGTGTCTATTTGAGTTCGCAGTGATGGCGAAGGTGACTTCTTGGTGGTTGGATCGTTTTTTTTCGTACCTGCGACTTAATGGATACATGAAAGGAGACTTGTGAATATTAAAGCACCGTTTGTGGATTACATACGCTAGATATTAGATGTAGTGGACCGGTATGAGTCGGTTTTGTCCTAACGTTCTGTTCGGGACTTGTTAAATGAAGTGGTCATGGATAATACCGGTAGTGGAATACATGCAATTTACCATATATTCATTATATGGCTCTCAGTTTGCCCTCTGTGCTCTCAGGGAAGTTGGATGTAAGTACATAAGTGCTGTGTCGTTTTTACTGTCAAATAATGTTTGAATAAAATGTTTGAAAATTGTCTCCTTTTCCTCGGGCCTGGTTATGGCATTTCAATCCAGGCCGACAGGAGAGGAGAACCGCTTCTGATCTTTGTGTCACACTGCTCCGCATCACAGGTGGTTGGGCATCACATCTGTAGGAGTGCCCGAGAAGTTGGGTTGCGCGCATTTGCCCCTGTCGCACAAGCAGAAGGAGCTGTGCGCGCGCAAACCGCACCTTCTACCGAGCGTTAAAGAGGGCGCGCGCCTGGGCATCACCGAGTGTCAAACGCAGTTCAAACACGAACGCTGGAACTGCTCGACCCGACGGGACCCGAAAGTGTTCGGCTACGAGCTCACCAGTGGTATGCATGCAATGTCACATTGAAATAGATTTAATTTTAATGTAGTTTTTTTTTTTTAACTATGCAGTTAACTTTATTCAATGAAAGTAAATAATATAAAGTTTGACCAGCACATAAAAAAACCTCCATAAAATAGGCCTACTAAAACTTACGGGGAAAGAGGATTTTTTTTAACATTTAAAAAAAAGTGGGAATGAAAATTTATATTAAAAATCATTACATCGATATAATGATTGATACATTGAAAAAGGTAGAAATATCTCAACCTTTAAACTGAGCCATGTCGTTTGATGATCACTAGTAATTGATGCTAGTAAATTATTTCTTTCAATATTAGTCTCGTAAAGCAGGTTATTCACCTTCAGATGTCAATGATAAAATTATGTCTAAAAGCAGAAAGCAATAATTTAAAATATATTATGCATATATGTGGTTACTGGACACTTCAACAAAAAATAATCAGTATCTTCAATTGTCACAAGTTTCTATGTATAATGAGAGATCATCACTTTGTAATTGTTTAAAGCATCTGAATGTTTTTAATTGACTGTCAATCCTATGTTTGACCATTTAATGATTGATTTGAAATGCTAATTCATGTGTTGATCAGATGTTTTATTCATTGAACAGTTGTGAACCCACATCTGTTTTAGGTTAACCATCTCTATACAAAATTTACTATGGTCTTCTGCTGGCCCTGAATTTAATGCATTCAGGATTAGAGTGATTATAAAACAAAGAGTCGACCTGACATGCTAGAACGTGTTTCTTGATTTTTGTGAATTCATATAAGATTTACCCCAAGTTTCTGTCCCAGACCAGTTAAAATCCAAGCATTAATCAAGGGAAAACTGAACATGTGCTGTACTGTACGTCTGATTTCCTGCTGCCACAACCAGGGTTTAGACTAAATTTATAGGCATCTTGCTATTATCTCTACAAATATGCACTAAATTTACCATCACAAATACAACAGTTTTTTTTCTATTCTATTCTAATTTTATTCCAGTTATTTAGACTTCTTGCTCTATGTTTAGGTCATCTCTCTTGAAAGTAATAGAAAAAGATCATAGCAGATATTTTCTAGTAATTAAGACAAAATCTACTTTGCCATGTTAAAGCAAATTATAAACCAAATTTCTTCAGAAATTAGTTATGTGTTATAAACATAATTTTATGTAAGCTATTAAAAATTTGCAGGAACTGCATGGATGATTTTATGAATAAATAACTTGTTTGCTCTCAATTAAAACTTAAGAGGCATGAAGTGATTTTTAAACTAAATTGAAAATAGATATAAAATGATATAGTTATTGTGAATAACCTTTAAACACAATCCATCCACTAAAAGTATATCAGAGATATTTACTTAATGTGCAAAATAGTGACTTTAAAAACCAAATCTTTTAAAAAGGCTGTTCAGAATTTGGTTACACTTTATTTTAGTGTCCTTGTTACACGTGTATTTAACTGTAAATTATGCATAATTACGATACATAATTACCCTAAACCAAACCCTAAATGTATAATTGCATTCTAACAAGGACACCTTAAATAAAGTTTAACCCAGAATTTTTATAACATCATCTGTTCTCACAATATTAATAAAAAAACCTTCAGCCAAACACTTTTGCTCATTTTTATAGTGGGATATCAATGTTTCTCTGTATGAATGTAAGTAACATTCCCGGACTCCTCTGCTCTGATACCCTTTTCACAAATGTCCTGCTGGGTATCTTACATTCCCAGATTTTCTGGTTGTTTCAACATTTGTAAGTACTTGACCGGCATCTTGCTTACATTCTCTTTTTTTTTTTTTTTTTTTTTTAAGGGACAAAAGAGACAGCATTTATCTACTCGGTAATGGCTGCCGGGCTGGTTCACGCAGTCACTCGCTCTTGCAGTGCAGGGAATATGACAGAGTGTTCGTGTGATACGAGCCTGTTGGGCAGTGGTTCGCCTACAGAGGGCTGGCACTGGGGCGGGTGCTCCGATGACATCGCCTTCGGGACTCTGTTCAGCCGCCGCTTCATCGAAAATGCGGTAAAGAACACATCAGCCCATGGTGAGGATGCCCTGCTCACTATGAACCAGCATAACAGCGAGGCTGGGAGACAGGTGGGTGACACAGAACTAACCTTTCTAATGTGAATAATGTTGAAAGAAATGAGATGCACAACAGTGACTGCTCGCTTATTTTTTCCCTTAATATTCTCCATAGAGATCTCAAAAAATACTTTAATAAAGGCTTTAATAAGAAGTCAGGGACTTAAACCAACCAGCGCTGAGAAAAATAATAACATTCCAAACTTTATTTGTAACAAAAAAGTACATTAATTTAACAAATAGACAATTCCCATGGGCTTCAAATGGGAATCAAGCCATTTTGTATATAATGACTGTGGAATATAACTGGAGCATAAAGGGAACTGAAATACTGAACTGCAGAGAAAAAGTGTAAATAGATGAGTTTTTTGGGTTTTTTTTGGGGGGGACTTTGTACTTAACGTCTTTTATGAAGACATAGACTAAAATCCCAAAAGTATTGCAAATGATGTAATCAGTTCACTATGCTTCATGGGAGTGTGTGGTCGTTGCTGAGCTCTTTTGCAGCAATTTCGTTTTCCATTGGGAGTTCATTGATCTCTTTAAGTTGAAATCACACTGACTTGCAGCTTTTACAGAAGCGTATGTCATTGCTTTATATAGTTCATCGTATTTCGTTATCATGAAATGATAATCATGTTTTTCTGTGGAGAAAATGGGATTTATAATTCGGAATCATGGTGATTGCCCTTCATTGTCGTACCGAGAGAATTTCTTGCTTTTCCATTCACATTTTGAGTGACATATGTAAAGTAAAAGTATCAATTTGCATGTGACTTTGCTTGCCTGCTTTAAAAAGACAGCTAAAGAACTAGCGAGCTCTCTTAGTTCAGGGCTGTTTCTCTATATAGATGATAATTCTCTCTAATTGGAGAAGATATGAAAAGTGTGACAGTGGAGAAAATGTCCACCCTCAGACAGCATTCTTGCAACATTCATAAAGCATTCAAGGTTCTTCTTACAGCCTCATTTATAAACAGCCTTATGTCATCTCTAAAATTCAATATTGATGGTCCAACACAAGGTTTCCTCAATCACCTCAAGGTTTTATGCAAGATGACAAACTTGCATACTCTCTGTGTGTATTTACCATTTAAAATATGACAGTTTTCTCAAGCAATTTAATCTTTGACTTGGTTCTAACTGACAATAGAAACGATTTCAAAACAACCAAATACGAACAGAAATAGTAATGGGCTGCTTCAGCTCTGGCAATTTGTCGTTCAAATGAGTTACATCCCACGTGTTCTTGATTAATCTAAGAAGCTGATGATTTGCACCGAATTCCACAGCCTTGACCGAAGAACACTTGTAAGTGTTTGGAGACCCTAAACCACAGCTCTGGTTGGAAACCACGAAGGAGCGTTCAAGCGAGACAAAATTCCCCTCAAGTCAGCAAAGGGCCCCTGTAATCTTTCACCCAAACGAATGCTCCTATTTTATGAAAGTCATCAGCTCACAAAATACTCCTTCCACTTACATGGTGCAGAACATGAAGGAAAGGAAGGACATAAAATCTCCATCCTTAAAAATTATATAGTCCTTGGAAATGTGGTTTATAGTCAACCAGGGTTAACTCTCCCGGAGATTTACATTAGTTCCGCGTTTTTGACTGAAGTCCAGGAAGTCTCAAAATAAATTGCAAAAATGTTGGAAGGCTGAAATTGAATCAGTTCACATGTCTGCATGCTTACATAGAAAAACAAGCTTCTCTTCTGATCTCAGTTTCTTTCTATTGTCGATCAGATACATAATATCCTCCGTATCCTATTCCTCTACAGGCAGTGGCCAAAACAATGTTGACAGACTGCCGCTGTCATGGCGTGTCGGGTTCGTGTGCGGTAAAGACGTGTTGGCGCACAATGGCCGCGTTTGAGCGTGTGGGTGCCTACCTGAAGGAGCGCTACGAGACCAGCGTTCAGGTGGTGGAGCGTTCCAAACGTAAGGTGCGACGTAAGGACAAAGACCAACGCCACATGCCTATCGCCAAAGAGGAGTTAATATTCCTCAACAAATCGCCAAATTACTGCTTGGAGGACCGACGGTTGGGCGTGACGGGGACCAGGGGCCGCAGGTGTAACAGAACTTCAGTCGGGCCGGACGGCTGCAACCTGCTGTGCTGTGGGCGGGGCTACAACACACACGTGGTACGACACGTAGAGCGCTGCGAGTGTAAGTTCGTCTGGTGCTGTTACGTTCGTTGTCGGCGCTGTGAGACGATGAACGACATGCACACCTGCAAGTAGAGCAACTACTTGGGGAGGGTTGGAAAGATCTCCTGAGACAAGACCTTGTGAGAGGAAGTGGACCTTCTTTGCGCCGTTGGGCCTATCAAACAAGTATGTTGACAAAATATCCATGGCAACCAGCAATCCACAGCGAAAACCAGGGAGAAATGGTATAATCCCCTTTAAGTACACATGCGTAACTCTTCCCATGGGCTTCAAATGGGAATCAAGCCATTTTGTATATAATGACTGTGGAATATAACTGGAGCATAAAGGGAACTGAAATACTGAACTGCAGAGAAAAAGTGTAAATAGATGAGTTTTTTGGGGGTTTATATTGAGGGCTCCTTCAGTTAATGATGAATTATAATGGGAATTATGTAGATAATATGCCAGGATATTTTTGATATGTAGGTTCCAAATGAGAATCCCTTAAATAAATAATTCCCAAAGGATGTATTCTGCAATTTTAGCTTTTTTTTCTGCATTTAAATGTATATATTAAATTATGAACAATCGACATATGCGATTCCAATTACACCTCGTTTTTGAGTTTGAAAAACTTAAATAAAATTAGTTTTTTAGAGACCATGAACATTCTTTTTGCTTGTGACTGTTGATATTTCTCCGTCTGCTCCTTCCATCCTAAACAAATAAACGGGAATAATTCCCGAAAGTGTAGATAACCGGGGGTGTTCTGCAGTTGCAGCTTTATCGATTTACAATTTAAATGAATATTCCAAATTACAAATCATGGTTGTTGCCTTTTCTAGCTCTTATTTCTTGTGACTGATGTTTGTGTCTCATTCGTTTCCTCTTAAGCTGTAATCCCACACACACATCTCTGAAAAAGTAGCGCTTTGCTAGAAGTAACAGAGTTGTGCCAAATACCATGGTTGCATTCTCTTAAATGCTAATGCAAATGGCCCTTTTATGTAGCTACATTCCAAGCAACGGGACGGTGACAATTTACGGCAGAACATATCAGAGATCTTCTGTCCGGTGACAGAAGGAAAAATTCCTGTGAGTTCTTGCGCATGCAAGAAATCTATTAAAGTCGGTGGAAAATCTCGCTCACGTTGCATTTCGTGATTTCACTGAATGCCTTCTTGTTCATTCTCATGTGGTTGTATTTACCGCTGAGTGGAAGTTGCATCAAGCTGTCTTAAAACCTTTTTTTTTTCTGTGTAAAATCACTTAAGACTATTCTCTACAGTGACTCTCCCAAAGACTCTCAACCCAATTCCAACCAATAAATGAATCCCTTTTAGAAATGTTGCCTTTTCACACACTGTTTTAACAGTATGTTCCCCATAGAACATATTTCTTGATATCTGTAAAAAATCTCTTCATTCTTCTTTCCAAGAAAAAACACGTTGTTCTTTGTAAGTTCTAGTTACGAATCTTGTCATAATTTCGGCTAATTCTTCGTAATTTGTGGGCAACACGTTGACCAATCACAGACAGCATCTTGTAGGCCAAATCAAATCCATTGAAATCTTGCATTAATCACTGCAAGTCTCCAGGTACATTTTCAGGAGCAGCGCTGAGACCTTCAGCCCTGGAAACTTGGTGGCAACCCGTTCTGGAGAGAGACATCACACAGGCGAAAGGAGTCCACGTGTACGCATCTGTTCTCTCTGACGTAGCCAACAACTCAGGTGGCTGCCAGACTTTCGGTGCCTCCTTTCACCCCTCTAATTCTTTTTAGTATGTGTTTAACGGTTAAATCATGATTTGTCAAATTAAATCTGCTGTTCTTCAATATTGCCTTTTCAGGTTTTGTTCCGCCATTGCTAATGAGCTGAAACTGTTTCTAAATGTTCTGGAAGTGTAGTTTGGTGAGGAAAAAGCAGCTCCACAACTGTTAAAACAAAGACAAATATTTCTGCAGATGAAATTCAGTAATAATCAGTAATTTAAGAATATCCATATACTTTAATATAATTATTCAGCCTTTTTTTTTTCTGTTTGCTGAGCCCCAGAAGTTTTTGAGGCATGACCATGCAACATTTTACATTTCTTTAATGTAAGATGAATAAAATGTTTTTTCTGTATGTGCTGTTGAGTAGAGACTGAAAGCAACACAGTGGGTGGTGCGACCACATGCACACACGCACAATATGTTTTGGATGTAAGTTTGATCCACGCTGCCCTGTGGAGACCGGGGTCATTGCTCTCTTCCTGATCATCGTTCATCTTTTGTCTCATATGTGAATGATCAGTTATGTCCATCCAAGCATAGCATTGCATCCGAAGCCAAGAGTCACGCTTTTTCCACTGGCCCATTCCTGCATGCTCTATGGGTGGTGCCATGCTCTATACGCCTTCCCAGAAGTCTGTAGGGGCTCGTGGCTGTGTCTGGTTGTGTTGGTTAAGGCCTGAGGGGTTTTGGATTGGCCGCACAGTTTTCCTGCCAATAACTGTTGCTTAAATGTTGAAAATTCCCACAACAACTGCTGTAGTCAATGTTAAGATTCTACACACGTCCTTTAGTGCTTGCTCTGCCTTAATTCATTCTGTATGTTTTCTTTGTTTCTTTTTTTCTTACTATATCTCATCATACTGCTATGAAGTGATTGTTTAAAGCAATTCATCATTCATTCTGATCATATATGAAATTGGTTAACTTTTCTTGTCTTATATACACGTATGGGGGGAATATGAACAGAATGGATCTATCCATCAGTGACATGATGGTATCTGCCTCCATCTGGTGGATCACATAGTCTTGCCAGAGAAGACCACAAGAGGGAGATGAAGTAAGAAGGTATTTTTGGTGCAAATCAGCACCCACACTCTTGGTTAACTTTTGATTACAATCAAATTCATTTAACTTTGTTTTGGATTTGTTCAGAATACTGTCTTAAATAGATGAGGCAAAAAGTTAATGAAAACATGCAAAACACACGTAAAACAATTATAAAGAGCATTATTATTTTACAAATCATGCAAAGGCGCTACACATATGACGTTATTAGCACACGTGACGTTGCTCAATATATGACAATTTTTACATTAAAATTCATGTAAAAATGTAGCCTTTTACATTTGCTTATATTTTTTGAAAGGAGGTAATTTAGTTGCAGGCGATTATCAGTATCATCACACGCAGATGGTGCTTATGTTTTTCCAACATCACAAACTGCATAAGATGATGCCGATCCTGGGTATTTTAATTTCCCAAAATATTCTCAGACAACGGACTTCAAGTGCTCATACATGCGGTTCGTACATCTGGCTTCTGAAGTTGAGTGGAAAAAGAGAAAGTTGCAATTTACATAATGCATAATTATACCACGGGCCCGGGGCTGTTGAATCAATGCTTGAATATGATTGGTGGTCGGTGGACAAACGTTTTCAGGGTTGCAATTATAAAAATATATATACACGTTCAAAATTTCCGCCTTAACATAGTAAAAAAGTTTGTGCGGCGTGCATTGGTGCATAGGCCTATAGGCCTAAAGAAACACGTTCAAAATTGTTGCCTTAATTAACACGGCCAGAACGTGCGTGCCTAAACTCTTTCTAAAGAAACTCGTTCAAGTTTGACGCAACCACATATCACGCGTTCGTCACCTTTAATTATAGCGCTGTATACAATACAGATTGTTTCAAAGGTTCGCGTTCCATATTAGGAGTTATATAAGGCCAGTTATGAATGTAATTTGATATTTATGACTGATCATGCCCGTGTTCAGCGCGTTCAGTGTTCACAGTCGGTGTTTAAGACCTGCAGTCGATGGAAATAGTCAGTCTTCGAATGTTTCAGCAAGTCGTTAAGTGTGTGTCCCCAGCATTAGTCTGCTATCAGTGGCTCAAACCACCATAACTAACTCTAAAATGACGTTTTTGAATTAGCAACGGAGGCAGGGGATTAGATGCGTAAGAAATAGTCCTACATACAAGAGCGTTTTAATGACAAAAACTTGACAAACGTCTTGAAATGCATCATCTGCACAATGTTTCGAGGTGTGGTAACTTAACTAGTAGTATAAGTAGGCTACTCCGCTTCGCGTCGTGACCGCATTACCACCTCGGGTGTGCATTATTTTTCTAATAATTCATGTCTTCAGTTATTCCTTACTTATTGTCCCCATTCGTTCCTCGAATGAGCAAATTTTGCCTCTAAAAACAGCACAAGGAATTTGGAAACAGCAACAAAAAAAAATTGAGATCAGAAGGTCCCTGCGTTTGTAGCATACATGTTAATAAAGTAGGCCTATCATATCTCTTAAAACCCAAATTTAGCTTTCTAATAAACCTGGCATTGTGCACTCTCACTATTATTACTGGCTCTTGGCAAATTGCTTTTGTTCCTCTATTGTTGGTAAGCGTCTTTCTGAACAGTAAGAAACTGAATTGGTCGAATATTTCTAGTAGGCCTGGCATAGGCTACATAGGTTCATTGATGCCATATTGTATAGCACATTGTGTTCTTGTGGTTGGGATGGGATAAAACTGTTAGATTTTTTTACAGCTGGTTGGGAGTCAGTCCATTTTTAGGGTATTCCAGAGAACCATTTTAAATATAGTTTGGATGATAGGCTTCTAGACAACCTTGAGTGGGTGGTCATGAAGGTTTTAATTTGTTTTCAAAAGCAGTTGAAAAACAACAAGCCACACATGAATAAGTTGAAAAGCATTGTATATGCACACTCATGATTATAAAGCATACTAACCTACCTATATCCAAATATATGCAGTGCACACACATGTAATTCCTATTAAAGTTCTGTGACTATGAAAGGAAAGTCATGATGCAGCATTACATACAGGAAGTGTGTGTGTGTGACAGGGTATCTTCACCTGACCACTTGGCTTATTTATGAGTGAGGACATCCTGTGATTCTTCTGCCTTCAGCTTTATTTGTTCAGTTCATATAAACACATGTTTTCAATGCTTCTGGAAATCGGACCAGCTTCTTCACAGCCTTCTACTGGGTCAACTAGAATTCAATAAACCTATTCAGCAAAAAGTTGTCATTTTATAATAATAATAAACTTTATTTTATGTAGTGCCTTTAAAAAGCATCTCAAAGCGCTTCACAATAATAGAAACATAAAACATAATTAAACAAGCAATGCATTACTGACAAAAAAACCTGATAAAATACAAAATAAAAACATTATGAAATGTTCGATTAATAATAATAATGAGGCAATTATAAACAATTATGTGAAAGCTACCCTAAACAAATAAGTTTTAAGGGATGATTTAAAAACACTAAGGGATTTGGCTTGCCTAATCTCAGCTGGCAGGGAATTCCAAAGTTTTGGAGCATTCGACGAAAAGGCCCTATCACCCATGGATTTAAGTCGAGTATGCGGAACAATTAAAAGGCCAGCTTCCGAAGAGCGGAGATCACGTGCTGGTGAGTAAGGGGTTAAAAGTTCAGCAAGATAATGAGGTGTCAGTCCATGCAAAGCCTTATAGGTGAGCATTAGGATTTTAAAATCAACACGGAATCTGACAGGGAGCCAGTGTAAAGATTCCAGCACAGGAGTAATGTGATCTCTTGTCCTGTTTCCAGACAGAATTCGAGCAGCAGAATTTTGTACCAACTGTAGTTTGTTAAGGGTAGCTTTTGAGACCCCAGCCTACAAAGCATTACAGTAATCAATGCGAGAAAAAACGAAGATGTTAATTAGCTTTTCAGCCACAGGAAGTGACAACATAGGACGCAATTTGGCTATATTTTGTAGATGAAAAAATGATGTCTTGACAGTGCTCTGAACATGAGGAACAAATGTTAAGTTGGTATCAAATATCACCCCCAAATTTTTTTATTTTGTTTGAAATTGAAGTGTAGAACCTTCTACACTTAAAGTTGGGGAACCAGCCTTCCATAGCTGGTGAGGTGAACCAATGAGCATTACTTCCGTTTTGTTACTGTTTAGACATAAAAAATTACTAGACATCCATTTTTTTATCTCAGAAATACATGAAGAAAAATAGGAAACAGCCACATTAACATCAGGTTTTGAATGTATATAAACCTGGTTGTCATCTGCATAAAAGTGAGACCAAGTGATCTTAAAAGTTGACCAAGAGGATAAACATATATGTTAAAAAGTATAGGGCCCAAGATAGAACCTTGAGAAACACCAGATTGCACTACACCAATAGCAGACCTGCAACCACCCATAGCGACAAACTGCTTTCTACAAGAAAAATAAGACTTAAACCAGCTTAGTGCGGTATCAGAAACACCAAAGACAGTTTCTAACCGAGCAAGTAAAATATTATGATCAACAGTGTCATAAGCGGCACTAAGATCAAGAAGAATTAAAATAGAGAGACAGCCAGAATCAGAAGCGATTAACAAGTCATTGGTGACTTTAACTAATGCAGTTTCAGTGCTGTGGAGTTTACGGAATCCCGATTGAAGAGGCTCATAAAGATTATTTGCAGATAGAAGGGAGTGCAATTGAGTAGCAACAATTCGCTCTAAAATTTTGTCGAGAAACGGAAGATTGGAAATGGGACGAACATTATTTAGATTGTCAACGTTTGTGTCTTTTTTTTTTGGTACAGGAGTCAGAGCAGCAGTTTTAAATGTTGCCGGCACCACACCAGTGCACAGAGAATCATTTATAATATTCAGTACAATAGGACATAAAATAGCAAACCATGATTTGAACAGACAAGTTGGTACAGGATCAAGTATGGAAGTGGCAACTTTCATTTTTGAAACCTCATTACAAAGAGAATGAAAATCCAATGTTGAAAAATTTGTGAGAAGGGTACTGGAAAATTCAGGAGGGATTGTGTGAGGAAGAGATGAAGGAAGAGCAGAAATAATACATTTACGGAGGTAATCAATCTTGGAGCTGAAAAAATCAAGAAACTTGATTTGGTGAGGTGAGTCGAAGCTGGAGCAGTTGAATAACTGTTACATTTGAGTAGTTTGTTGATAGAATTGAACAATTGTCTTGGGTTATTCTGATTATTGTCGATTATCTGTGCAAAATAAGCAGACCTGGCCGATGCAATTTGGGTCTTATATTCAAGTAGGTGATCCTTCCAGGCCTGGTGAAAGACAGTCAAGCCAGACATACGCCACCTACGCTCCATTGAACGACAGGATGCCTTCATACCACGCAGATTCTCATTATACCAGGGAGAGGATCGCCCAAAGGAAACCAATCGTGATTTCAAAGGAGCAAATAAGTCCAGGCCAGACGAGAGAACAGAATTTAACATGAGGACTTTGTCCTCAAGTGCATCAGATGAAGAAAACACGCTCAAGGAGGAACCAATAAAATCTGCAAAATCAGAGGGTTCCATCGATCTCCATTTACGATAATTAAGAATGCGAGAAGAGGTAGTGTTTATGTCAGGCAGTTCCATTTTGTATTCAGAATCGTAAACGTGTTGCACCAATGCCAAAATCATGGTGTTTCTCTCTTCTTGATGAGACAAAGATTTCATGCTGCAAAAATCATGTTCTTAATCAGCATGTTTTTTTCTGGCATTTTCTGGTTTTCCAGTAAAAATATGTAGACATCTTTCAAATTAGATTGATTATACTTCAAACTCATAAATGTGTATTTCTTGAACTCATTTTATTTTTTTTCCCCTATTGCCCCCCCCCCCCTCTTTTTTATTATCATAAGCCTCACTATATTTAGCTAGATTATGTTAGAAAAACAATATTCTTAAAACAAGAAAAACAAAACCTATTTACGACAAACATTAAACCATTCAAAATAAACTTAAGTATATATTAAGACCAACACATTAATAATTTAGAGGGGGGAAAAATACCGAAAAAAAAAAATCCTCAAAGACCTGCAAAATAGGCTATTGATGCTGATGCTTTGTAAACTAGAAATGAGGAGAGTATGAAGGTTAAGAATGAGATAATTGTTCTGAAAAAAAATTGAAATATGAAAGGTTTTCTTTTATTTTATTCGTCATCTGCTGTGCACTTGACATCTCAACACAACATCATATCAAATCTTTCTCTGGTCTACATGTTAATGAAAGAGTGAAAGACTTATGTGTAATGTGAAATGGATTTAGGTATGTGTCTGAATTTTTAGGGGAAGGTGTCGCCCTCTGACTCTCATGTTGCTTGTGGTACAGGAAAGAGAGAGGGAGGGATTGTTGAAAAGGCAGAAGGCCAGCATGTGTGGCCACAGTCTGGTGAAGGACCTCAGAGAGCCAGAAAGAAAGAGTGAGTGAGACAGAAATAGAAAGTATTATTACCATGAAGTTGATCTTAAACTCAATCTGTGGAGGTCTGATTCTACTGCTGGGGTCTGAGATACTCTGGGTGGCTGGTGCAACATCACAGGTGAGATGCACACACATACTCGTGCAACTATGTGATTGCTTGTAAACATCTTAGTGTAATGTAACATTTTTAACAAATATTTTTGAAAATCAAGTATTTTGAATAGGAAATATAATTTTTCTGTTTTGGACTACTTCCTGTTGGACAATTTGTACTTATACATGTGCTTTCCAGGGTTAATCAGTTGCAATCTGTCTCGTTTGGGAATATCAGCTCGTTCTACTTCCCTTTCCTGTTTACGTATAGTAGATACCACTCAGTCTACAAGCTGGCAGAACAACATAAACATGCAGTTTGCTTTGATATTAATGTTCATATCCACGGATACTTTCTCTATATTTAGTAAGAGAATGTTTACATTTCTGTGGTTGCAGTTGAAAAATGTACATGTATTGCTTTAAAATTCATGAACTATATAAGCAAATCTTCAGTTAGAAATTCCATGATTTGACATGTATCAATTGGCATGTCCCGTGGAATGCTGGGTAAAATAATCCTGAGAATGTCATTTGCCAGCTGTAAAGTCATGAACGAATCAGGTAAATCTCCTTGGAAAATCAGTGGCAGGTGTTAAGATCCAGCATGTTTTCCAGCTTTACTGTTAAAAAAAAAAACGATACCATATTTAAGAGAACAATTGCCTTTCTGTAAGAGTCGGCACTGAACACTCTTTTTTGTGAAAACTAATGTGCTATGGATGTGTGTGTGTGTGTGTGATTGTGTTGGTGTCTGTGGTCAGAACCGTTGTGATAAGAACATCCAGGTGGTGACTAAATCGACCTGTCATTCCTGCTCGATAACGCTTTTGGTGAAATGTCCCAGTGGCTACACCAAGAAACCACCAGGGAAAAGCACAAAAGACTGCAGGTACAGTATATATGTTTCAATCATGACGACTCATTGAGTGAGCTATTTAACCTGCATTTATTGGCATGGGGAATGGAATGTCCATATGCTTCATTTTGGCGGACAAGATCTGCTGAGCAAATACAAGAATTTGTTCAGCTTATTTAAAATAACATACATAAAGGTCATGCTGCTGCAGATTATATTAAACCCCCTGTGGCAGATTTTTACAGGTGGCGCTGGGGAGAAGGAGGGGTAAACAGAAGTTTTCATAAGGTCTTGATTTTGTCCTTTGGGAACTGATTGGATCGTTAGATTGTAAAGGAGTAAAAAGTCTTTGAATTATCCTACATTTTTTAATTGTAATTTTTAAATGTAATTAATTTGTGATTTTAAAGAGTTTTAATGCAAGTCTCTTATGCTTACTAAAGCTGCATTTTTTAAAATAAAAAATACAGTAAAAAGTAAACGGTAATATTGTGAAATATTATTATCATTTTAGTATATTTAAAAAAAGATTGCCATCAGAGATCCAGACAAAGAATATTCTGCAATTTGTTTCAAATCTCTTTGAACTATCCTGAATTAAATACCATACTTTGATATCAGACCAAAAAAAACAGCTTTCATGACAAGATTAGGTTTTTCCCTTGTGCATAAACAAAGGGTTATGATATATACTGTAGTATGAATACAAAGGCAATAATTACATAATAATCTCTCTATTTGTGTCTAGGTATGAAATCACACCTAATTTGTCTGTGGCGGGCTGTTCGTATGAGTGCTACAAAGACACGGTGGAACCCCAGTGCTGTCCAGGTTACTGGGGCAATGACTGCGTTGGTGAGTTTCAGGTCTTTGAAGAGGAATTCTGTTTTGTGTAGAATTGTGTTTGAATTCTGTTCCATGGAAGATGACGTCAATAACCTCTTAAACCAGATAAATGTGGCCCAAAAGTGATTGTTGTGTTGTTATCTGATTATCTAACACATTTTAAATGGCATTTGTCATTTCCGTCATTCTGTGAGGGAAGATGCACTGAGGGAATATTTTGAACGGATGAGTTAGACAGGAACTATCTTTATGTGACCGCAAAGTCTGAAACGCAAGTAAGGGGAAGCACGGCTCCTCTTGGAGAAAGAAGTGAAGAAACATAACTTTAATATTATCATTCCTACTTTAAAAAATCCTAAGGAATGCTAATAAATGTTTATTCATAATTCTTTTTTACGACGATTCATCATAATTCTGTCAAAACCAATCCCAATGTGTTGTAATGAGATAAAATTAACATTAAAAGCGACCATCCTCTAAAAATAAAATATGATCCTACTGGATTAACTGAACTTCCAGAAGAAATAAACTAGAGAGTTGGAATTTTAGTTAATCCAGCAGGATCTTATGTGACTCTTGAAGAATTATTATTTGATCCCAATAATACCCTTTAGGATTGCTTCCAAATCATGATAGAAATTCTATTAGCATTATTTTTGGGAATTTTTGACTAGGGACATAAATCATATATGCATGAATGTGACCTTCCACAGTTGTTGATATTTGTTGAGTCACACTTTATCCATTTTTAACATTTTATGTGGTTATGAGACCATGACGGTCTTGTTTCTCACAGTTGTTTTTCCTGTGGGAGCTGTACAGTCAATAAGCTGACATGTGACATATTATTGTGTGTCTTGTCACACATTATGAGAGGAAGTTTTGAGCCGCTGTGGAACAAGGAATTTGTGTACATCCTTCCCTCTGAGAGGGATATGGCAGATCTGTGCCTCCGTACCAATGGAATGTGCTGACCAACAAGCTGTGGAGGTCTCATTTCCAGTGTTTCCTCTGCCTGTCAGCACTCACACAGATCCCACAATGAGTTTGCTGAGTCAAGCACTTAAGTTAACAAGCGTTGTCTTGGTTTCTTTGGTCTCTTATCAGCAGAACGTCCTGCATTGTTCTTTGAGAGTTAAATGATTTGACCTTTGCGTCTATGAGACGGGTCAGCATTATGAAAGCTTGGTGAAGCATTATGAGAGGAAATGCATTTGTCCCTGTATCTGATTTCATATTTAATAAATCCAGAACTCGATTTATCTGAATGGCAGAAGGCAGAATTTTTTCAGAGATTTATATTGAACCTGTTTATTTGAAGATTGTTACTTAGATCTACCAACACAATCTCATGGTTCACCATTGGTAGCTAATTCCTATGAATTTGTACGAGCTCATTTTTACTTTTTTGTTCGATCTGCTACTCCCCATTGGTTTACGGGTGAGGTTTGGGGATGACCTTCATGCTTATTTTTTGCTAAAAATCATGCATTTTCGTACGATTCACATAGTATGAATTCATACAAAATCACCACCTTGTAAAATAATTACGTTTTCCAATGAGATTGAATTGGATCCACCCACAATTCCTCAAAATTTAACAAATGGGACCTTATTGTAAAGTGTTACCAATTTTTCTTCAGAGTAAGTGCAGAAAATGTGCAGAAAATGTAAATTTTACAAGTGCTGAAAGGGGGCCTTGCTCATGAGGAACTGTCTGCATATGCTGGCTGCTAGTGTGATTTTCTGTTTGTGTTGACACGTCTGTGCATAGTGTGTCAATGTGTGTGCTTGGCCGAGAAGGATCTGATCCGATGAAGGGGTTTTGTCAGGCCTAAGTGGTCAAACTTACAATGTCGGGAAGGAAAAGAAGAGTGAGGGTCAGTGGAAGAGACGAGGGGCTGTTTGAAGAACAGAGGAACTCTGCTAACTCATATCCTCTTGTAGAGACCCTACCACCCCAAACCCACTTATGGATCAGTCCTAGAAAACAGAATGATCTCAATTCTGTCTCACTCAAACTGAACACAGAACAGTCATGGCAGACATTTGCCATCAAATCAGGTTCACACAAACTCGCTGATCTCAAATCGGCCTCAACAAAGCTCAAAACTAAGATGAACTACATTAGATAAATACTACTTCTACAGCATTTATTAATCTTAGTTAATGTTAAGTTCTACAATTACTAATACATTTTTTAAATCAAAAGTTGTATGTTAACATTAACTAATTCACTGTGAACTATAAATTAATTTTTATAGTTCACAAAATTAAGAATTGTTTACAATAACTACTGTTAACAAATGAGACCTTATTGGAACATAAGGTTGTTACTTAGATTGTTACTTAGATCTAAGTGTTGCCATTTTTTCCATTAATTCCCTGGGAATCAAATCCATGATCTATGAGTTGTTAATGCCATGCTCAAGTGGTAAATGTGTGATTGACATCTCCAAATTGGCCATTTTATCTGATTGAAACAGAAGTTTAAAAAGTAAATACCTTCACTTTAAACGTCATGAAATCTAATCCTTTATTCTTTCAATAGAGTGTCCAGGATCAGCGGCGAACCCATGCAGAAATAATGGAGTCTGCTCTGATGGTATAGGGGGCAATGGGACATGCACATGTGCAGTAAGTTTAATTTCCTTCTCTTGCTCTGTCTGAATCAAGCACGTAGTTATTGAACACCCTTTGAGACTTTTTGGGTGTTTTTGCAGCCAGGGTTTAAAGGAACAGCTTGCGAAGAGTGTAAAGAGAACTTATATGGACCCACATGCAACAATGGTAAGAAGCCCCCCCTTTTATTCTGTAGCAGGATTCATTGATTTTTTTTTTTTTTTTGGTGTTGATACCATGCTCTCATGTTCTATTCAGTGTGTAGCTGCAAGAATGGCGTATGTGACAGCGGCATGCAAGGCATAGGAGGGTGCACATGTCTGTCTGGGTACACTGGCATAGACTGCGACCGAGGTAAGGCCTTGGATTATTATTGTGTATACAATACATGTGACATTGGATATTAAAGCTGCATAAGTGAATGTTTTTTCTCTCTTCAGAGCTCCCAGCATGTGCTGCTTTGCGGTGTGGGCCAGATTCTCGTTGTGTTGAGGACATGGGCACAGGGCAGCTTATGTGCAGATGCAAACCTGGTTATCAAGGTGATGGAGTCCAATGTACATGTGAGTACTGCACAAGCAAACAAAGGTTTGTAAAGCTAAGCTTGATTGATGATTGGGTTAGATGTGACATTTCATCGATAGCTAGTTATCCATAAAGACCATTTGAAATTAGTCTATATGAGATATATACCTGTATAGTTTCAAAAGTTTGGGTCGTAAAGATTTTTATAATGTTTTCGAAAGTCTCTTATGCTTACCAAGGCTGCATTTATTTGATAAAAAAAGTGAAACAGTAACATTGTGAAATACTATTTAAAATTATTGTTTTCTATTTTCTATTTTAATATATTTCAAAATGTAATTTATTCTTGTGATGGCAAAGCTGAATTTTCAGCATCATTACTCCAGTCATCAGTGTAACATGATCTTTCAGAAATCATTGTAATATGCTGATTTGGTGCTCAAGAAACATTTCTTATTATTACCAATGTTGAAAACAGTTGTGCTGCATAATATTTTTGTGGAAACCATGATGCATTTTTCAGTGGTCTTCAAAAGAACAGCATTAATTTAAAATAGAAGTTATTTGTAACAATTTAAAAATCTTCACTTGACACTTTTAATTTACACACACACACACACACACACACACACACACACACACACGCACGCACGCACGCACGCACGCACACACACACACACACACACACACACACACTCTAAAGTTTATTTTGTCAACATGTATTGGTTAACAGACTACTTAAAGCAACGAAACTCTAAAACTCTTTATTTTGCACCAAGCTCAAATATTTTGCACCAAACCGGCAATAAACACTATAAACCATCTCAGTCTAGCATAGAAATGTACTCTGTACTGGTTTAATCTGTTCATTTCAGGCCTTGTGATCTCACAAAATCTATTGTTTTCCTTTGTTGCATTGTCTATGCAGCAATTAACCCCTGCTTGAGAGGTGTGTGCCATGCAAGCGCAGTGTGTGCGCATACTGGGCCTAACAAGCATGTCTGCACGTGTACAGAAGGCTACAGTGGAGATGGCCGTGTCTGCATGCCCATCGACCCCTGCCAGACTAACCTGGGAAACTGCACATCTGGTTCTACTCGCTGTGTGTATGACGGCCCTGGAAAGGTGTGTTTGTGTGTGTGTAAACATTGTAACACACTTTGCACTCATGTGAGCCACTTAAATGTACCGATTGCTTTGATTATGGTTTGCCATCTTCACAATACTGAAGTTTTCCACAGGCTCACTGTGAATGTTTGGAGGGGTTTGAGAAGTTTGTTGAAGGGGTGGGCTGCAGCATAAAAGATATGTGCAAACCAGACTCCTGCCATAAATATGCCACCTGTGCCACAATGGAACCAGGAACAGTCGAGTAGGTGAAAATTTTCAATTGTTTTATTTTTTTTATAGATTTTGTTCACACTCTTTCTCACATATTCAAAACCATGGCTTCAATTCCAAACATTTTAGATGTAAGTGCCTTGAAGGTTACCTTGGAAATGGAAATGTATGCTTTGGGAACATACTTCAGCAGTTGCAAGACTTGAATTCAAAGCCAGGAGGGGAGTGGACGGGTCAGCTCTCCAGTGCCATCACACTGTTCAGTGAGTGACTTATTGGGTTTTCACCATTTTTTAAAGATATTAGGTTTTAGATATTAGCACAGAACAACTTGATTTGACTTGCACTGACTTGAAGCGCTGCGTGCCGCTTATGTCACTGATGTCACTGATGCCATGTTACTGGGACGTATGAAATCAAAGTATCGCAAGAGCAAATGAAGAGCAGTTAGCTGGCTCAGTCAGCACAGCTTCTGCACGAGCTCTGATGACAACACAGCTGTTTCACGATTGGCTGGAATCACCAATGAGAACACTGACGTGTGTTTTATGTTTTTTCTGACACTGTTAGTTCTGCTAATGCACACAAATCCGTGCTTTTATAACAGTAAAAACTCTTTTCATGTAATCCTAATGTTATATTGTGTCATGGTTATCCAAACAAAACTGACAAAATACATACACCCCACTTTATTTAAATAATATAGGCTTAAGTTGAACTTTATTCTTTTTATATATATCTTTGGGCATTTAAGAAACACTGCATGAATGCCATTGCATTAGATAATAAAATATGAATCAAAGTGGGATTTATTTGGAAGACAGACAGCACAAACACACTGTTTAAGCATCTAATCCACTTCATTTGGGATAAAGTATGCAAACACTGCATGAGTTTTCAAATCCTCCTCAGACTGCAAGCAACAAATCTCGCAGATCGGTTAAATCCAGTCGAAGTTGAACACTCCTAGAGTATCAACATTACCTGAGATGTTCCTTGGAATAAATACAATTAGACACAAATGAGGTAGACATACAGTGTAGTGCTAGTTTTATTTCTACTGTTTCAGGTAAAGTCCTGTCGTGGCCCCTGACCTCCCTTGGACCGTTTACTGTGTTTGTGCCAGTGAACAAGGCTTTTAAAGGCACATCTGTGAGTTAGACAACACAAACACACCCACATATACGTCCATCTAATACATTCAAACAAATGCTAAAATCACGCTTTTGTTCCAGGTGAGAACCCTGCTGGCAAACGAGATAAGAGCTCGCTATCTTGCTAAGCTGCACATGGTTGCGGGAGAGGTGAACTCTGACTCTCTGAAGAAGGGAATCCTCTTCTATACTCTGACCGGCATGGCTGCCGAATCACTGACAGATGTAGGTGATTGAACCCAGGTTGTGTTTGCATGTCCCAATTGTTTTCAAGGATGTGCAAATGCAGGATACAAGAGCGGAATCATCATATCCTGTTTCTTTCCCTAAACTCTTTCCTGCTCATATCTGTTTATGTTTCACTATGTGTCTGTGTAATGATGACAGAGAATCATTAGATTCTCAAACTTTTATTATAAAGGCAGAGCAGGTAAAAATCCGTCTCCATGGTAGCCGTAAGAAAGGAACGCTTGTGGAGACAGACATCTTTGCCTCAAATGGAATAATTCATTTGGTTGATAAGCTGATGGATGCAGTTCCTTCTACAGTGATAAGCGAGAAAGAGGTTTGTGAAGCTCAAGGATTTCTTGGAAATTTGCGCTATATAAATGTCATACACTAAACAAAAACAACTCCCATTTGCATGTTTTATCAATGTTGTTTTTGTTTGTTAGGCATGCCAATTTATTTATCTCTTATTTTCAGGAAAACTTGTTGCAGATTCTCTCAGAAAATGGAAAGTTCTCCCAGTTTAAGTCTCTGCTTGAGGTAACAAAGTTTTAAAGTCAATTAAACCCTAAATTCATGCACTTTAAGACATCTGACCTGCTCTAGAAATGATTTTTATAACAAGGGCAAATATTTGCTAACAAGATTATTGTAATGTTTTCGAAAGAGGTCTCTTAAACTCTCAAAGGTTGCATTTATTTGATCAAAAATACAGTAAAAACAGTAATGCTGTGAAATATTATTACAATTTAAAATAAGTGTTTTCTATTTGAATATATTTTAAAATGTCTTCAGTCACATTATCCTTCAAAACATTTTTTATTATTATCGGTGTTGAAAACCATTGTACTGCTTAATCTTTTTGTGAAAACTGATATTTTTTTCAGGATTCTTTGTTGTTCAATTTTAAAAAAAATTGCTGACCCCTTTACTATTTCTGTTTCACAGAAAACCAATGTGGCAAAAGTTTTAGAAGAAGAAGGACCTTATACACTATTTGCTCCAACAAATATAGCCTTTACCCTCCTAAAGCCGGGCTATTTAGACTTTCTTACTTCTGAGGAGGTACAATGCAAATATATACTTTAATTATGTTCTGTCCAGTCACAAAACATCACTTTACATTTTCTTTTAATTTCTCCCAATTTAGGGTAAGACAAAATTACTTGAACTGATGCGCAATCACATAGTGTCCACTTCTCAGGTTTGTGTGTGGATGTGTGTGAATATATGTGTGTTCAAATCCATTTCTAGATCATCATTGATTAGGTTCTGTCTGTTGTATTGACAGCTGAGTGCCAGCTTCATTGTGTCGAACCCTCGTGCTGTGACCATGGCGAACCAGGTCCTGACATTTAATGTGACAACTGCTGTGAGTAATAATCATTCATTAAATAGAAAATATTTGTGCAATGCTCAAACATACTCCTAAATCCACATGTGTCTTTAATGAAGTAATAGCATATTTCAGCAAGTTTATTTCAGTGGCCATCAAATGTATTTGTGCATTTAAGAAACACTGCATGAATACCATTGCATTAGATAATAAAATGTGAATCAAAGTGGGATTCATTTGGAAGACAGACAGCACAAACACTGTTCAAGCAAAATAAACATGTTGCAAATTAAAATTGTACTGTACTATTACCAAAGGTAACACAAAAATTGTACCTATGTGTACACATTCTAGTGGTCAAACGATGAAGGTTAATGTTCATACTAGTTAATGTGATGAACTACACCTGTGTTTACTCCACTAAGACACCTGTGTGAATTTGAGAGTAAATGACACCACTAAAAATAATGTTACTGAAAACAATGCAATGAAATTCAGACATTTTAATTGTGATTTAGGGGTCAAAATGCTTGTATTATAAAACCACTGATTTTGTCACAAATAGGGGCAGATCCTGGTCAATGGGGAATCTGTGCTGGAACTGGACGTTGAAGCAAAGAATGGCCGTCTTCATTCACTGGAGGGGCTGCTGATCCCTCCATCAATAGAGCCCATCCTACCTCACAGGTGTGACACCAAAGAAACCAATATTTATAAGGTAAGCCGTATCCCAACTTGTGTTGACCAACCATAGCTGTAACAGACACACATCTTAAATGTATTTATATGTCAAAAATAAACCAATTGTCCCAATTTTATGTATAAAGACAACTACAAATAAGCCATTCAAAGGATGATTTGCTGTAAACACTGTAGTGCTACTTAAACAATTCCAGAGGGGGACAGTGTTCAAGAAACCTGTTAGGAAACAACAAAAATGACAAACTTCGTCTTTAAAGTTGTTGTTTGCACTTTTACATATAAAATAGATAAGCCTTTCGTTTGAAGTGATTGGCTGCGATCGAAATCACATACTTTCTTACTATATAGTACGTAAAAAACATTATGTGACAAGAGTAGGATGTCCAAATTCACAGGACTCATTAAAGAGGAGGCAAAAAGTACCCAGATGACCTACTTCTGAAGTGTGCATATAATGGACACTTTACTATCCTTTGAGACCACGGTAGAGTTTGTGAATGGCAGTGAAGTGACGTAACTGACACTGGTCGGTCACATGAGATTGACAACATGGTGAATGTAGTATGTCTGAATTACATTCATACTACACACATTCATACTATATAACTATATACTTGTTTAATGGTCGCGAAGTAAATACTTATTCAAAACGAGTACCTACTCGAGAGTATTGAATTTCGGACGCAGCCCTAGTTACCATACTGACTCGAGAGTGTGTGTGTCTTCTCTTCTCTTTGTCACAGGGTTCATGCGTTAGCTGTACACTTGTCTTAAAATCTACCTGTCCAACTGGTGAATCACTGGTAACCTGTTACATCTAATACTATTAGTGCATGCTATAATTTAATAAAAAATGTAACCTTGCTAACTTTTAGTCTCATTAGGGCTTTGTATTAGGCTGGTGTTAAATTGGAGTGAAATTGTACACTGATTTTTTTGTTTTTTTGTTGCTCCTTTTTTGGACTTCTCATACTCAGGATATATTCTCCAGAAGCTGTGTGTTTAAAAAGAGTGCTTTTGGCATGACCATACCCACCCACGGCTGTGCCCTCTTCTGCAATGAAACAAAGACTGTGAGTATTTGTTTCTCTATATTTAATGCATTCAAACCAGAGTATATGACATAATTTGCAACTGCATCTAATTTTACTGGTCAACCTGATTAGCCAACCAAATTAGCCATTATTTGTCTTCACCAGACCCCTCGCTGCTGTAACGGCTTTTTTGGACCAGACTGTTCCCAATGCCCTGGTGGTTTCACCGCCCCCTGTTCCTCTCATGGGAAGGTAAACCGCACGCACACAATGCTCATACTGTACAGGTCAACATTTTTCAGTTGGCATAACTGTATTTCTTTTGTTGTAGTGCTCAGAGGGCATCGATGGAAATGGCACGTGCCAGTGTGAGCCCAATTTCAAAGGATCACGCTGCCAATACTGTGCCGACTCCAACAAATATGGCCCGTTTTGTGACAAAAGTATGAATGTATTTTGCCGCACAATGTTTGGGAATAATTCAGATGTTTAATAACAATATTTACTTGGCGTCCCTCCCTTATACCAGCTTGTAGATGCATCCACGGAGTGTGTGATAACCGTCCAGAGGCCAGCGGTAAATGTAAGCAGGGCTCCTGTAAAGACGGTTATGCCGGAGAGTTCTGTGAGCAGCAGACCCAGTCGTGCGGGCCCAACCAGCCCTGCCATGCCCACGCCAACTGTGTGTCCAATAGGGAAGCGTTCATGTGAGTGTTCTACGTCCTTCCATGTTTTAGAGGCAGACAGAAACAGAAATCACCTGTGCTTCATTTATTTATTACATTTTATACTTTAGGCATAGGGATTTCAAACTGGGGTTTGGAGACCCCTGTGGTCAAAAGGGGGCCACAATTTCAAAGAAGAAAATATAAAAAAATTGAAAGAAAATGCTTTAGACTGATATTTATTTAAAAAAAAAGTGGAAATAAATAATAATTATTATAATTATTATTATGTCCAGATTTAATTATTTCATTATTAATATCACACTGTTTTTCTAACACATTGAGTTTTTCAAATAAAAACAAATATTAAAAATGTAAAAAGGAAAAAGACCAACATTTATTGTGAAAAGTTCTATACAAATAATGTAAAAAAAAAAAGAGAAAAGTTACTTTACACCAATATTTATTGTGAAAAGTGCTATACAATAAATTATGACAAATATTATTCTTATTTCCAGACTTTATTATTTAATTTTTATCATCACACAATAGAAATTAGTCTTACATGTATAGCTGTTTTTTTAATTGTGGGAAGGAAGTCCTTTACAAGGCGACCATCATATTTAATTTTTTATTTTGCAGAAAAAAACAAAACAAATTAAGAAAGGGGAACGCATATGGTATATGGCTTATTCTTGTTACGTTGTTTTATTTTAGGTGTGTATGTAAGCCTGGTTACCAAGGGGATGGATACATGTGTATTGAAAGTGATCCGTGCGCTTTACCACATCGCGGAAGCTGCAGCGTCAATGTAAGTCAAATGCATCTCTGTGCTTGTGTTTTATGTAAGCATGTCATGATAACATGTTTATTCTCGCTTACTCTCAGGCCAAATGCATA